>OW679196.1:46392838-46910072 GCA_940337035.1 Agriotes lineatus | reverse complement strand
TCGAATCTCGGTCCCGGCAAGATTTTTTAAAAAAGTTATCGAAGAATGCAGATGGAAATTTCTATATTTAGTCAATTTGAAATGCTACATTATGAGCGGTCTCCGTTAACGGTACCTATCGGAAAATCGCTGACTCGATTGTAAACCGATTTCCTCGGTTTAGGCTTCGTAGTAATTAGTTTTGATCGCCCTTGTGAATTCTCTTTAACTGAAGTCTGGCACGATTGTGTGTATGCATCGTATGATAAGAGATATACTACATTGCTAGCATCGGTTTAACAGGTTATGAGGACTAAATGTGCATTAAGGAGCGCATGATAAATCTTCTCTATGCCCAAAGTGGTGTGTCGAAGTGTCAGTATCGATTATATATTGTAATATAGTAATAGAAGCTTAAATTTGGAATCTAATAACAATATTTTTGTTTGAATAATCTGCTAAAAAAACAGAAAATGAAACAGATAACTATTTTGAGTTTTAGGCTATGGTGATTTGTGGCTAGGGGCAACAAACCAAGAAGGCAAGTGGCGGTGGGATGCAACTAACGCTACTTTGCCACCTAAAATGAACAAAAAAACTGGCTATCCACCTTGGCTGATCTTTAAGGCAAGACGAAAACATGTGTCGTGCTTAACGTTAACGCTAAACTTGCTCTCTCATGCTGCCTTTGCGGATACGTCGTGCTGGGATATCAAGTCGTTTATCTGTGAAAAATGTATTGTTAATTTTTTGTTGCTTTTAACCATTAATTAGATTTGTTTAGATTCCCTGCAAAGCTATAAACAGGAATTTTTAGAACCACGAATATCTACATTAGATGATCGGCAATATATCTTTTATCCACAACTCAGCACTTGGAAAGATGCCAACGAGGAATGCTCCGACAACTTGGCATTCCTCACGGTAGTGTCAACTTTAAAAATTGCCCGTCATATTGCCAATTTAAGTTATGGTAATTATATTTGCAACTAATCTCAGAATTTAAAATAAAATGTGTACGTTAATGCAGGATATCCAGAAGTGTGGATAGGAGGCGTTCTAGAGGGAAGTTCGTGGAAGTGGTCTATGAGTGGGGACGACGTAAAACATTGGAATGAGAGCGAAGTGGAGTGGGAGAGAGAAAATGAAATTTTTGATGAAATTTCTAGGAATAGTGCACAGCATTTGGCCCTAAATCGAGTAAATCCAAACGTGCCACTTTTTGTGGAAAAGGGACAAAGTGAAAGATTGGGGTTTGTTTGCGAAAGAGGTAAAGTTTATCACCTAGCAGTAAGTGTACACAAGAATGTGATACTTTTGTTGTAGCAAATAACATTGACGACGATGGATACCTAATGGAACGAGTAGAATTTAACAAAATCCACCTGCTTTTAGTCGAAAGCAAGCTGAACTACACAGATGCTTCTGACTTTTGCCAGGCTAATAGTGGCGGTCTTGTAATAGCAAATAATCCAGAACTATTGAAAGTGATAAAAAAACATACAAAAAGTTAATTATATTAGATTTTTATATTTCCTCCCTGCATTTTAAAAGTTGTAGAATTCCATGGAGCATGGCTAGGAGCAGCCATGCCAGTTCAAAATCAGAAATTTTTGTGGACGCACACACGAGCTCAAGTAATGGAAAAAATCTATTCAACAACAGGCGAATTCCTATATGACAAGCCGCGAATTAAACGCTCAGACGCAGACTTTCCAGACGAAATCCTAGATAAATCTGAATTTGAAGACGAAATTGGAAGTAGTGGCGATGGATCTAATGAAAACTATGATAGCTTGAGCCTTGAAGATGAAGATGGTGATGGTATACTTGAATCCTGGGAAGTTGGCGTTACGCTTTCTAATGGTTACGAGATTGATTCAAGCTTTGAAGAAAAAAAATTTATAAGAAATGCTAGAAGTTCAAAGGATAAAGCATTAGCAGATAACATAATTGAAGGTAGTTCAAAAGGTCAGTGCGCTGCTTATTGCTTTGTTGTAGTTGGCAATAAAAGTCGAAATTATTTAGATGGGTACCTCCTACCATCAGGCGTGCTTCATTCGTTTAAGCTTGAAGTAATAAATAATTCCACTACTCAATGTGTCCCTAAAGCACAGCAAAGCACAATCCAGCAAGTGACTACACCAGCAGTACTAGAAGATACGAGGCGCAACGTAACAAATGTGCCTTTAACCAAGTATATCTACTGCTTGAAGTTGGATGACGAAGGCAAACTAATTGCTTCCAATTGTTCTTCAAGGCATAGCTTCGTTTGCGAAATTCGTATGTTTTATGGTTAAGTTTAATGACAAATTCCATCGTACCTGGTTTAAATGTTGCAGGGAGTGACAAAAAGAAGATACGAGTAGAAAAATATTCTGTTGGGAACGTCACATACACAGTTTCTAGTGAAAAGCTATCCTGGAACAAAGCTTATAAGAAGTGCAATTCTACTTTTGGTGGATATTTAGCTATCTTTAATGACTTTGGCGAAATAGATTTTGTTAATAATATCAGCAGAGGTCCGAGTTTTGCATTAAATACATAAAACTCGGAGATTGTGGTAATATTTTTATTTTAGATTTTCAAGATTTGTGGATCGGTGCAAAATATGTCGATGGTTGGCATTGGCCCTACATAAATCGAAATATGCAGCACAACGTATCGATGTGGTCTACTAGCAATCGCTTACACAAATGTGCAAATGTGTATAGAGAACATTCATCGAACTTAATACTGGTCGATAAAAACTGTTCCGAAAAGCATGGATTTATTTGCAGAGAAAGTAAGTATTTCACATAACCATTTCAAAGTTTTACACATTTGGTTCTAGCAAAATCAAAGAGACCAGATGTTGAAACCGCAGGCAACTACGTAATTTACCGGAAGCCTGCCAACTTTTTTCATGCGTTGAACATTTGTTCAAAACATAATAGCGTAATGATAACTGCCCAGAGCAGCAAACAAGTCTTGGAAGTTATAAACCTGTACAAAGGTAAATTGGACATGCATGGAGGAAGATAATCTAATTCTACGTTTAAGGTCTCCATTCGTTTTGGGTTAGCGCTTTGTACGTCGAAGAAAGGTGGATGTGGCTGAATAGCGGTGCTCAAAATAGTAACATTTCTGATCTTGATCATACCTCTGGACGTGAGTGCTTGAGCGTTTTCAAGAATAACCATACGAGTTATTCATTAGTGGACCGAGACTGCAACACATATCTAAGTTTTGTATGTGCGAATGGTTTGTATATTACCTGTTTTTTCGATCTACCAACTAGCTAAAAATGTTTGTAGATAACAACTTCACTTTCGACTTTGGTAGCAAGACTTACACATTTTATCTACAACCTTACAACTGGTTGTTAGCAAATCAGCATTGTCTAAGTAGAGGACAGCATCTGGCTACAATTAGAGATAAACAGTCTGCTCGGTTTATCCAAAACCTTGCATTGGGTAAAATAAAATAAAATTGCTTTAACTAAATCTGTTGGAACGGGTCAAACAGTGTAAAAAAATTAAAATGATGTAACATGTTCCCAGTTCTGGAGAACGTCTACATATCTATGGTTTCCCAGACAGAGTTGCAAATAACCGATGTTTGTTGGAGTATTTGATTATGTGTTAGATTATTTCAGAACAATACCGCCACTTGTAATACAGTCTTTATTTCTCGGCCCTTTTGGGAGGACTTTGCTACTGCCCGCTCGTTTTTCGCCGTAGTGGGGGACATGTTAACTTGTAGGGTGCAAATTGCGTTATGCATCCCAGGGGCTTTGCGTTGCCGCTTTCCTCGGCTCAAAGTACGTACTCAGCTCGTGGAATTTGATTAAACCGGTTGAGTGTTGCAATATGTGGTGAATAGTCTCAAACCATTAGAATTTTTATCGTTTGTTACGAGTAATAACTCTGTTGCGGTCAAGGCCGAATTTTGCAAAAAATCGGGGTGTGATTTTGCCGTCGTGCATTGCCCGCTAAATCTACGTTTCATTTCAAGTCAATTTTGGACTATTTCCCGACTTTCATTCTTGCCACACTGACGAAAGCTGTAGTCATTCATTGCCACACATTCAACTTCAAATTCTGACCTAGACTTTATCTTCAAGAGGGGATCGGCTAAATTTTCCTGCAGATGTGTGATAGCCCTCACAAACATGTACGTTATCATCAAGTTCCAGGGCTCTGTAAGCTGCTAAAGGTGGACCCTAGTTGTTATCTGCATGTAATGCAGTGCGTCGATGAGAAGTGCGTTTTATTTACGGAAAGGGAATCGGTCCTATTACTGTTTTAGTGACGTCAGTTAGGGTGTTACTTTTAAGGTTATCTTGGGCAGTTGTAACGCAAACATTACGGGATTTTAAACTTTCAATATATTTATTAAATATTCGCGGTTGGTTTGCTTGTAATCTCTTCTTTTGTTGTAAAGCAATTGGCGGGAAGCTTTACAGGTATACCCCAAAAGTAAATGTCATTTTGTGGAGAATTGTCAACACGGCTAAGACAATAGTACCAGCACATATGAAACGTTTTATTCATTGGTGGCGTTGGTTGATTATTGGTATAGATGTTGAACAAACCTGGTGGCAAAAGGCCAACGTAGGCTACTTTTATGTCGTCTCCTGTAGTTTGTTTACCTTAAAGCTACAAAGCTACAAAAAACTTAGTATTTTGCATATCGTTGTAATAATACTCGTATATTTTGTCGGATTGACGAATATAATAAGCACCTCTTCAAAGTGTCTTTACGTACCGCATCGTTGAGATAATCTGAGGAATTTCTTCTGTAATTTTTATAGCATTTGTTGGCTGCACCTGCCCTCCCATCTTTGTGTGTAAACGAAAATCAGTCAAATATGATTGGTCGTCAATCCTTATCGTGGCGAAGTGTGCATGTAAAAAAATTGTAAAATTTGATGTCGCTTATGGAAATTTTCGATGGGTTTTATGTAGAATGGTTTCGAAGCAATTACTGGCGCAATGTTAAAGCAAACGGTAAGACATACGAGGGGTGTCTGACTGAAAATGAGCATGCTCCATTTGTAGCACGATTTTATAAAAGTTTATAACCTTGTTGCATACATCAACTCTTGCCATGGAAGTATAACAAAGTTTGACAAAATCGCATCACAACTGTAGTTGTCAGCCTAACGAGAAGGAAACATGGTGCGCGCTGTAAGGGAAATGCCTAAATTTGAGTACCGTTCGGTAATCAAGTATCTCACGAAGAAAGGACTTCCTGCAAAGGACATTAATGAGGAGTTGAACCGTGTCAACGGCAAGTCTTCTCCTTCGTATGCAACAGTTAAAAGGTGGGTTCGGCTGTTTCAACAAGGGAGAGAGTTTATCGAAGACGACGACCACCCTGGGCCCTCAGTTTCGGTAGTGACCGAGGAAAATGTGGAAAAAGTGATGAAAATGGTGCTCGCAGACCGGCGAATTCGTATTCGGCAGATAGCTACCGAATTAAAGATTAGTAAAGAAAGAGTTGGAACAATCCTTCATATGAATTTAAACATGAGCAAAGTGTGTGCACGCTGGGTACCCAAAATGTTGACGCCATTTGATCGACAGCGGCGAGTGGAAAGTTCGCGGGCGTTTCTCGAACTATGTGAAGAGAATGAAGAAGCAATTTGGAGGAGAATTGTCACCTGTGATGATACATGGATTCATCAGTATGATCCGGAATCCAAACAGGAATCTATGCATTGGGTAAAAAAGGTACAAGTAGCACCCAGGAAGTTCAAAGTCTCTCGCACCACTTGTAAGCTCATGGCATCCATTTTTTGGGATAGCGAAGGAGTTCTGATGATAAATGACTTGCCAAGAGGGACAACGATGACAGGCGCGTATTATGCGAATCTTATTGTTCAACTGCGGGAAATCATCAAGAAGAAAAGGCGAGGAAAATTGAGGCGTGGCATTTTGTTACTTCAGGACAACGCAGCTGTACACACGGCCCAAATTGCAAAGCGTGCTTTAAGGGAGTCAGGAATGGGAGAAATTGTCCACCCCCCCTACAGTCCAGACATGGCCCCCAGTAATTACTATTTGTTTTCAAATTTGAAGAAAGACCTCCGTGGGCTAAGATTTAGGGATGAAGACGAGATGATGATGGCTGTAGAAGCGCATTTTGCCGACAAAACTTCGGAATATTTTTTGACCGGTTTAAAGATGTTGTTTACGCAATGTCAAAAGTGCATTGAGGTTGGAGGAGACTATATAAAAAAATAATAAAAAATCCAAAATCAGTTTACATTAACTACCCCAGGCTCAATTTCCGCCAGGCACCCCTCTATAGTTAGGGCTCCTCTTCTTCCACATGACTACCTACTCCGATTTTATTTCAACATTTTGATTCCGGGAAACATAAAAATTGCATTAACAGCCTCTAAACAAGGGATTTACCGATAGTAGGAAAATGTTCTTATCAAATTGTATTTGTATAGTAAATGTTTACTTTCCAGTTTTTGGTGATCTATGGGTTGGAGCTACGCTAACAAACACGTCAGTATGGATTTGGAATTTCACAAAAGAAATGGTTTATAATGATCCCTTAACGAACGCCACTATTGGAATACCGTCTCATACGGCAATCGATCCAAATGCAGACTATTGTCTGTTTGCTCATAACTTTTTCACCCATTCGGGACTGCTCCATTATTCCCCTTGTAACAGTTCAAGAGGGTTTGTTTGCCAAGGAAGTACGTTCCATTCGCAAACTTTAGCCATCTTTTATCAATATGTTATTTTAGTACCTGCAAGTGCTGTTCCGTCCGTGGAAAGTATAGTATTCAACGACAGAGTCTACACAATGTACTCAAAGTTATCGACATGGTCAGAGGCTCGAGCAGTTTGCCTCTCTAACGGCACATATCTGGCCGTCATAGACACTGTTGATGAAGTAGATGTGTTGAATAAGTTTTCTCTAAGTACTTTTTGGACAGGGGGTCGTTTAAATAATTTATGGGTTTGGGACCATATTGGCAAAGAGATTGACATCGAAGTATTTTCACATGCTAATCTGAGCATCAGCAATGAATTTCACAGTTGTTTGAGCTTTTACACAGATAAATCTCATTTGCAACTTGTATATTTAAGCTGTGACACAAAATTACCATTCGTATGCGAAGAAGGTAACGATTGTTCTTTTAATGAAAATAAAATGCAACAAATTTATTGCTTCTAGTGGGGCATAACAAACAATTCCAAACTAAGAGGTTGCATTTTGCAACTCAATATCTTATTCTGCATAACACACCTTTAACTTGGGATGAGGCAAATAATATGTGCGAAGCTGCAGGACAGAATTTAGCATGGGTAACAGATGAAAATGCAAACTATTTGTTAAGTTTTCCAGCAGGTAGTAAAATATTCCTCACCTCACCACATAGTTTAAATAACCGCTTTTAATAGAATACCATGACTTATGGCTGGGTGGCAAAAAGAACGGCGATGCTTGGGTGTGGACAGAATTAGATTCTGAAGTGGCAACATCCTATTCTGTATTATTGAATGATTCAGAAGCACTAGTTCATCCCTTTATTAGAACCATGCCACGTCCAGATCACAATTGTTTAAGTTTATATCGTCAAAATGGGCATTATTTCTCATTTTTAGATAGTAACTGTAACGACAAGCATGGTTTTATATGCCAAGAAACAAAGTACACACCAAATAACATTACAACCCTCATATTGGAAGGTCGTGAATATAACATCTATACGAAAAGAATGACGTGGACCCAAGCTAATAAGATCTGCAAGTCGAATGGAACCTATTTAGCTGTAAGTACCTACTTCAATTTTTAATTGTTCTTTTAGTTCAGTTCTCTTTTGACATGTCTTGCCCACTTGCATTTACTTTTTGCCTTTCTACACTGATTCTGCGAAAGTGGTTTTCTATAATTCTTCGTTATATTTTTGAGAATATGTCTAGGATAATTATTGTTAGTATTTGATGATTATAAATTTATTAAAAAATATTCTCCTTCAACTGTACTGTTCAACTTCTTTCAAATTCGATGAGGAAGTGTTACGGTATTAAATTATCCTTACGACACCCGCTGATAGGCGAGTATCAAATGCTAAACAAGTCCGGGAAATGGGGGTACGCTCACCCTGGGATTTCGATAAAACAGGCTAAAGGCTTCGGCTCGAATGCGCTCAGGGAGATGGGCGTGGTTTACAACGGTACACCACAGGGCAAACGTGAAGTAATATATGTAGGTTACTGTTAAAGGGAGGGCACCACCAGATCCAATATCGAGATTCCCACGTTCAACCGGACCTGGAGAGTCAAACCGGGCGAGAAGTACTCAAATAACTATTTCGGGAAAATACTCAAATAACTATTTCGTAAAAATACTGAAATTGCTATCTTGGGAGCCATGGTGCAGCACCAGACGCGACCACCTACCTGGAATGCTTTTCCTCCTCTTCCGGGCCTCACCTCACAGTTGTTGTAGCACAGTGACACAGTCACTCTGTAACAGACATGCACACGACGCAACAGAGACAAGAAAGAGACGGTAAGGTTAATAGATCTATTGGATCACTATTAGTAACCTATCAAATATCATACAAAACACAAGTGTGGCAACTCGAAAAGATGGCTTAATTGAATTGCTGAAGACTGCAAAATGGCCTGACAGAAGATATAACTTGTGGGCAGTTTTGCGAGAGATTTATAGCAATTGTAGTAAAAGTTTCTAGAAATTCAATTACAATATTAAACATGGGATAAAGATGTGAAAGTAGAATATGAAGATATATATATATTTTTTAACAAACTCTTCGGTACACAAAGCAATGGTTATCAGAAGTCATAACAGCAATATTGACAGAAATACAAAAGATGTTGTGAAGGAAAGTTTAGAAGTAATAAACAATAATGTCATACAAAACACAGAAACTTTAAGAAATAGAAGAATATAGTAGGTACATATAAGAAAAGTCGATTACGCCAAGATTATTAAAACTCAATGCAACTCGAAAGTACTGCTACATAATGCGTAAAAATGAAGTAGCTCGTATACACACCATAAGACTTCTACATAACAGGATAAACTAATACAAATAGCATAGGTGAAGAACTTGTAAGCCTAATTCAAACAAGATCAAGATGAGAAAATCTTTAACAATACTTCGGCACAGTGCTGGGATGGAGTGGTTTTTACCATGTGCTTTTTTAAACTTACGTTTATTAAGACACATTAATTTAGTCTTCGTAATCTGATGAAATGGCACTTTTATCAGTGTGGTATGGCCGTTATCATATTGTGTTTTATATACCGCATGGAAACTTGGGAGGTAAACATTATTAATTTTATACCGTTGATTATAACATGTAAATAAAACAATATATCCAAAATAATCAAGGTCATAGTCAAAGGGTTCACTCCTCAAGGTTTACACTCGGTATGATCGCGACATATGTGCGACGACATCGGCTAAAGAGAATTCGAAAGGAAGATGGGAATTAATTATTGCAAAGCCTAGACGTAGGAAATCGGTTTAAAATCGAGTCAACTATGTATCAGTACCTACCGTTAGCACTCAGAAAGCGCTGATATTTGTAGCATTTCAGATTTAAAAGTGAGAAAAGACAAAAATATGCATCCGCATTTTTCGACAGCTTTTAAAAAATCTCCCTTGGTTGAACCGAGATTTGAACTCGCGATCTCTGAAGCGGCAGTCAAGTATGCATTCCACTAGACCATACCGACAGCGTAGTTACGCTACTGCTTAACGTCTG
The DNA here is from genome assembly GCA_940337035.1 of Agriotes lineatus. Classification (NCBI taxonomy): domain Eukaryota; kingdom Metazoa; phylum Arthropoda; class Insecta; order Coleoptera; family Elateridae; genus Agriotes; species Agriotes lineatus. The sequence goes on along the minus strand of OW679196.1, from coordinate 46,900,341 downwards.
TTACTGGCAACGAGAATATAAATCGACAATGACTTACAGAGAAACGCTATAGTTCTCATACAGAGAAACGCTATAGTTCTCACCCAAAAGCTTTTTAGTTCTTTGCATTAACATTCCGCATAAACTGGCGCATAAATCATCGTGATAGCTTATGTTGTTCTCCAGATACAATGTCTACATCCATCCGGCGAGACGTCTATCTTAGATAAACTCCACTGCAGAGATATGGTTCTTACTTCTCTATCTATTAGAGATATTGTATCAAATATGTAACTAATGTCTAAGCGCTTCCACAGTTTTTGTTACTTTGATATATCTTTCACAGCTTTTCGTACATCTTTAATTCTAATTTCTAAATATTAGACGTGTTGTAATTGTGTTAGTTCTTCCCCAGTGAAGTGGTAATATGTATTTTCTTGTAGCAGTAGTTCATTGCTGAGTAGTTATCGATGCATTTTTACTCTCTTGGCTACTATGGATCTCCCATATCCGAAAACAGTGCATAAAATACAAGTCTCAGGTGTTGAATTTGTCAACTACCTAAGTTTTACTTCTGCACAATCTGCTGAAGTGTTACTTTCGGTCTCGAGCTTTTTTACTAATTTGTAATTTTTGCCGCAACCTCTGAATCACTCGTGACTAACTCGAAATTGTACGAATTGTTGCATGGAGCTGTATAGCTTTTGTGAAGACAGCAGCCGCTTTGGCATTAAAGGAAATTTGGAAAAATAAGTTTAGCGAAGACGTCTCGCTGGTTGGAGGTAAACATTGTATTTGGAGAACGACATAACGTTTCACGATGATTTATGCGCCCGTTAGTGTGGAAGAACTAAAACGCTTTTGGACGAGAACTATTTATAGTGTTTGTTTGTATGTCATTTTCGGTTTATATTCTTGTTACCAGTAACAGACGTTGAGCGGTAGCGTAACTACGCTATCAGTATGGTCTAGTGGAATGCATACTCTACTGCCGCTCCAGAGCTCTCAATAACAATAGTTTTTTTGCACCGCTAGTCTAAACCTACCTGACTCTTGCAGTATTATCTGTCTTCTATACCTAAAAAGAAAATAAAAATAACTGAGAATATGATTCCTACTACAAACAGATCCTTTTGAGAAAATTTTAAAGCTGAAATAAAAGAAACATGATGTAATTGAGCGAGCTGCCAATAGTTTGCGAGCCGATCAAACATGATTTCGAAGACTTTCACGGCCATTGCCATTAAGTAATAAACGACTTTCGGGATTGAACCGTGCCATTATTGAGGTCGAAGAACTCAACGTTTCGCCCAATAAGGGCTTTATCAGTAGGAACTCAATGTATTACCCACTCCACAGGGGAAACTCTTCTAACGATCAGAAGTAGAAAGGCGAGAATTTATAGGCAAGTGTCGTCGCGGTTGAATGACGGTGGGCGAGGCTTAGAAATTAGCACTTTTCACATAGAAGAAAAGGGAAAGCCTTCGTCCCGATTCAGATTATTAGGGTGTTTATAAATCAGTGGTCACGAATCTTTCTGCTAAAGAAGAATGGCGATTGGCAGATAATGGAAGTTTTATCAAAAAGGATCTTCTGACCGGTATCGCCTTGGTGTTCGGCGATGGATGATTATGAAAAGAGACCCGACTTGAGACAGCACTGGTGTTCAGAAATGCGAGTTTTTACTGAACGTCCTGTTTCACCAATATATACAGCATTACAAGAGCAAGGGACTCTAAACACTTCTAGATGACATAGTGTTTAATTTATCTTTAGGTGAAGGAAGAACCTGTTAGATTTTTTTCGGGGGTTTGAATGCTGTTTCAATGTTCTGTTTTCGAAGAAACTTTCCTACGTGGTGGATATAGGGAAGAAAGGCTATTGCTGCGGAGGGATCGGTTTTTGGAGGTTTGGGTGGCCGTGGATGAAGATGGCGATTGATGGCAGACTACATATTTCTAGCACGGTAACCGTTGTTCCTACAAGCTTTCCAAATATGGTTTAATTTAGCGTGAACATTATTGGGTTAGGATATCGAATCGACCTGGTGTACAAGCGAATTGATAACGGAAAGTTTTTGTGTAGGATGATGGTGGGTATCGGCATGTAGATAGCGATCGATCAGTGTGAGTGGGTTTGCGATATACAAAATGACCAACTTTGACCACTGGGTTGACGAGAGACCTGTACATCTAAGAAAGAAAGGGAGCCGTTACTTTCTATCACCATAGTAAAGTTGATGTCTGGATGTTGACTATTCAGATGGTTTAAGAAGATGGGTAACGTGTTTTTACCATGTGGCCAAATGATTGCGCTAGCCTTGACGGTTTCCGCTTGTTATAGCTGGCATTGGTTTTACAGAGGTCTAAGCGAAGCGGCGCCCTTACGGCCCCTAAACGCCAGATGGCATGGCTGCGTTAGGACTAAAGCACTCTTCTACAATTTTTATATTTATTTGTTAGTTGTCAATAAAAATAGCGCAGAGGGAAATTTTTTGATGGATTAAGGTGGGCTGGGAAAATTACAATTCTTATTTGATCCGGCATTATATATGTGTATATTTCTTGCACTGTTTTATATGAGGCCTCTCGACAGACACGCATCGTGGTTCAATTCAGAGATTAGCTTTTTGACAAGGACTCACAGGCTGCTTTACGGTTAGGATGAGTTTTTCGCTGATCTGTTGCTGCTACTGGGATTCAACTTACTTGCTTTTTAGCCCTGTGTGTATTGGAAAAGCTTCTTATTCTTATTCTTCTTAATATAGGCTGATATCTTGATATTACGCATGAAGTGCGGTATTATAAGCCTTCTACGGCGGCGGCCCGGGAAGATGGCTAGCCTACCCCGTTGAATTAGGGGGAAGAATGCCCTTTCCAGGGGTCACAACCATCAATATGCTGACTGTCGTTTTGAATTTGGACCCAGTTTAACTTCATATGCCCACTTTGAACTTTATGCTTAATTATGCTTCTAGGACGCTATTTATTTTTATATCTTTGTTTTATACAATTGTGTTCGCACAGTTTAAGGTATTAAAGCATTGTCATTGTTTCTTACTGCTGGTATTATGTTTTATTTGGCCTACCGATACCCGCTCGTTTTTTAGAGTACAGGCTAGCGTAAGCTAAAGTCCGTACACGGTAAGTGAGTTTATTTCGACTGCGAATTGGAGTGGTTTTGTTGTTGTTGAGGTTGGTGCAATTATTAACCTTAAGAACCATTACCTGATTTTTACCCATGACAACAAATCGACGAGAGTTTGAGCAAGTCCAGGTTGTGAACAGCTTTTGTTGAAGAATGACACAATATTGAACACTCTGGGGAACCACCTCTCTGTGTTTTTATCCCTGGTCATTACTTGTGTTGCCTTGGGAGGTTTTTAAATCATATTCATTTGTAATTTTTATAGAAATTCTCATGGAAGTCGGTGTTGTGGTCCGAATCGACTTTGCTGGTATTGTACCTCATTGGAGGTATTTGATCTATTTTTTACATAATCTTTCAGTTAGTCTTTCTTTTTGTTTTTCTCATCATATTTTTGTCTTAGAATTTGCTTGATATAACTGTTATTACATCTTATCGCTTTTAATTGCTATTATTAATTTAATATCAGATATATGCTGCCTGGTTTCTTCCACTAAGAAACTAGAATATTCCCTTTTTGCTTTTGTTTTTTAAAAGAAAGAACAGGAAAAGCCTTAACAACATGGCCAGATGAGTTACCAAAGTGAAGTGGATATTTAATTCAAATGACAGGAGCGAGTTCTTTTTCAATTTGATCTCTATTGTGATTTCAGGTATTAAGCACAGTGAAGGAAATAGAATTGTTGCTTCAAAAGCAGATGCATTTGGTGAAATTATGGACTGGAGCTGTAAACACACAAGGAGCTTGGCTATGGGATCATACAGGGGCTGAGATAGCTCTAAACAATTATACAAGGCGTCTAAATGGAAGTGGAAGTGGATGCGGCGTAATAAAGAAATCAAAGCGAGAAGGCGTGATGTTGCTGCCTAGAAATTGTACTTCTTTATATGGATTTGTGTGCGAAGAGCGTCAGTACCTTTGATTTTAACTAAAATTGTTGCATATTAAATCTAATTTTTATACTTTCAGGAGGCGACCGAGGCAAAGAGATAACAAAAAGTTTAAACATCTCCGGACGTTTCTATTCAGTACACTCAGAGAGAGCCACTTGGGAGCATGCTTCAGACATGTGTACCGAAAATGGCCAACACTTGGCTCTCACTTATACTGCTGATGAGTTGAAGATTCTTGGCCAATTAAGTGCAGGTAAAAACTTCGAATAAATTTCGAGAGGAACTAATTTTTCATATATTTAGATTTTCATGACTTATGGGTTGGTGCCAGAAATATTCAAGGATCTAACGTGTCGGTTTGGTCGCATACTGGCCAACAAATTCATTTTGAAGAAATGCAAAACCGGTTGACTACTAATACGGCCACTATTAATAACTGCCTCAATATTTACCGTGAATGGAATTCTGATCCCGTTTTCATTAGCAGAGACTGTAATGAACGACACGGCTACATTTGCGAATCAGGTAGACGCATCCACTGATCATACGTTATACTCTGAACGTGGTTTTGTTTCAGTGCCAATATTAGAGGAACATCTTCAAACCCTGCGAGTTGTGTTTGCTGGCCACAAATATATATTAATCCAGCAAAGGCTCACGTGGAATCAAGCTTACAGTGCTTGCGACCGGTTTAATGGATATTTAGCTATAATTGGCAATCAAGCTGAAGCAAACTTCTTAAGCAGCAGGAGCAGATCGTTTCACGATCTATGGATTGGAGGAACTAAACTCAACGAGACAGTGTGGAAGTGGCACTATACAGGTCAAAATGTTAGCTCCAATGTGGCTTGGCAGCGTACTCCGACACGCACCGGCAATGATTGTTTAAATTTGTATTCATCTAATGGTCGATTTGGTATATTTATGGACCGTTCATGTTCGGAGAAGCATTCCTTTGTTTGTGAAGAAACGCACCAACATGAGGAGATTAAGAAAAGGGATATTTCTTCTTTGGGCGATATCAACCGTCTTGACAATTTTTTGTTTCCCTCTCATTTTCTACCGCACTATGCGGAGTTTAGAGGGCGAAAGTATATGTTCTCCAATGTGCGGGTAGATTTTAACTCTGCTCTTGATTTATGCAAAGCGAAGTCCGGGTATTTGTTAATTTTCGATGACCAGGATGAAAGGGAATTTATCGGCAACAATTCTCAAGGATACCATAGCATGTGGATTGGTGGAAAGCGCCGGAATGATAGTTGGATATGGGAACATCTTGGCACTATCATACCAACTGACAACTTTGTAGATTATCAAGGATATAACGGCCATGATTGTTTGTTGTTTTATAGGCACGACAACACTACTGCTCATTATGTGGATCGCAAATGTCAAGAAAAGCACAGTTTTGTTTGTAAAGATGGTAAGATTGTTCTTTTTCTTTACAACGTCTAAAATAATCCTATGAATATAGTTAACGAAGAAGGAGCCAACACAGAAATTGAGTTCACTTATCAAGACAGATTTTACCTTTTAATTCCAAATGCTCATGCAACGTGGCTCAAAGCCAAAGAATATTGTAGACGCCAAGGAGCCTATTTAGCCATCGTAGATGATGCTGAAGAAGCACAATTTTTGTCATCAATTGGAAATGGTAAGTAAAAATCATGCTTCTAAAAGTTTAATAACTATTTACTACAAGCAGACTTATGGATCGATGGGATGTTTGAAAATGAAACAAAGACGTGGACTTGGCATCACATAGGACGAGAAATTACATTTCCTAAATACAATATATTGAAATATAAGCCTGATACAGTCTCTGATAATAGTTCCAGATGCCTTAACTTATACCGAAGCTTCAATAACAGCCCAAGATTTGTAGAGAGAGGTTGTGACAATGAATTTGGCTTCGTTTGTGAAGATCGTAAGTAGTAATTGGTTTTACTCATGTAAATGCAGCAGTTATTATGTTGCAGTTGTTGCACTGACAAGTGGCATAAAGAATGTTAGTAGGGAATATAAAAAGAGGAAATATCTGTTTGTAAATAAAAAGCTCTCATGGCAGGATGCTTATAATACTTGCCGCAAAAATGGCAGTTACTTAGCAATTGTTTCTACACAAGACGAGGGAAGCTTCATTGCTAAAATGGCCAATAGTGATTAAATGGTTAATTAAAGATTGAGAGAGGTGAATTCAACACAATACTTTTCAGATTTCCACGACATGTGGATAGATGGAAGGTTTATAAGAAATTCTTGGAAAACCATCTATACCAATTTCAGTATGGTTGAATCAGCAGCTGCTTCCAATTTCATTCCAGTTGCATGGGCAAGACGTACTGGTTATGATTGTCTTAGTGCATACTTACCATCATCCGAGGCGTTGCTCTTTGTTGATAGAAACTGTTCTGAAGCCCACACTTTTGTATGTGAGGAAGGTACACAGTCTTCTTTTTTTACAGCCATGCATAGTTATCAGCGTCTTCAATTTATAGTGGTTACAAAATCAAGGCCCGAGACAATAGAATATGCTGGGGTGCGCTATACCTTCAGCATGGAAGCTGTGTCTTGGGAGCAAGCACGCCAGAAGTGCAGTAAGCATGGCTATCTTGCTATAATCGATTCGGAGGAAGAAGCTGCAGCTCTTGCAAGATTTAGTGGTGGTATGTTTGAATTTTTAAGATTTATTTATATTACCAATTTAAATCGTTAAGAATTTCATAGTCTATGGACTGGTGCAAGATACACCAATCATAAATGGAGTTGGAATTTTACGGGAGAACCTGTAAATCAAGATAACAGCACGTGGATAAATTTGTTATCATCGAGCAATTCTAAATGCGGTATGCTCTATAGGGACAACTTTTTAAATCCCTTCATTGTTGAAAAAGCGTGCCAGAATAGATTTGGATATGTCTGCGAAGAAGGTAATTGTATAATTAAGTATTAACAAACACTATATTTTCAAATTCAATTAGTATTTTTAACATTTTTTATTATTTCTTATGTTTTGCTCTTTTAGATGGTGCCCTGGTTCTTGTAGATTCCTAAAATGCTTTATGAGTCTTTTCCACTTTTCTCTATCGTGTAACTTTATTGTCCACCATCTCACTCCCATCTCTGCCAGATTTTCTTCCACATCACTAATATTTTTCTTTGCCGACCTTGCTTGTTTTTCATTTCTTGGCGTTTTGATAGACGAAACTATGTCATAGTCTAAAACCGATTTAAGACACAATAGATAACAAGCAACAATATCCGTTAGCTCAGCAAACGAGAGAGGGGCACTTCTACAGTTCTGGTTGCTTATAGAACGTCAAAATAGCAGGGTACTTGACTAATTCGGGATAAATTGCTTGGCACCACTTGCTCTTTAAGCCGAAAAATGTCGTAGGAAGCCTTCCAACAAGTTTGGAGCTTTTGTCCATAATATGGGAAAGCTGGTCGGCTCAAGGAACGACATGATAGCTCAGAACACAATGTATCCGATCAACTGCAGCTGGCGCGAGTTACAAGAAGTTTTGCGAACTACTTATTACGCGACGTCACTTGGTACGTGACAAAGTATAAATTCGTGATTACCTTAGGGAAGTACAATCCACGATGCTAAGTGTAGCGGTCCCAGGCAGGCTTGGAAATGCGCAGAACTAAATGCAACAATGGAAAAATAGTTTAAAATTACCGTTGAAGCCGTTGAATTTTAAATTACTTCACAATTTTTCGACACTTGGACGGTAACCGTTTACAACATGCAAAATTCTTATATGTCATCGGTATATAATTTACATAACACAATCACATAATAACTTAACCGAATGCAGGCAGGTGCTCAAGTTCCAAGCCGTTCCGGTTTTGCAAGCGAAATTGGCGGTTCTTCCTTGATCAGCCCAGAAGAATTCGCTGCTGTGAGTAGAAGAAAGAGAGAGAGAGTCGTCCAATCTCTGGGGTGTAAGCAGGATGGAGGAAGGTCGACACACAGAATATGAGACGTTTGACAAGATGACAGCCTAATTATTTGGTGGTAAATCGAAAAGGAAAGTCCAATCAACTCAATGATACGGAACATATAAGTTTCGGAAGTGTGGCTAATAAATCGTGGATTTTATTTATTATTTTCCTGCAGAAGTCCGCCCGTGGTCTACTGAAGGCCCGGAAAACACACCTAGCTCACATACGTTCGGCTCGCGACTGTTTACCATGCATCTGAAGAAATGCGCTCGCATCTATATTTGAGAATATCAACAAGAAAAAACCTGCCGCGGTCTCATACTAACCGACAAATTCGAAATAGTCCACTCTTCGCCATTGACTTCCCTTTTTTCGCTACGTCATTGAATATGTAACTACTAGTTATATTATTTTTTGTGTACTCGTTTCTTAGCATTTCTTGAGAAGGTTTTTGATGGAAATATGTACTTTATTCAGTGCATATTAGCTTTTTAGCTGCAATTCTTGTTCTTATGTCTTCAACTGTCTCATTTTGTCTCATTAGCAATTTTTCTAGGAGGATTATTTTTTCATCCACCGGTTCGGCAGAAATAAAAACATACATGAGTATGAAACCTTTATTGTATAAAAAATATAGGTACAGCTGATTGCAAATAAAAGTGGGACAAGTCTTAAGACTACTTTTTGCGTTTTTAATAACGTGTGAAACTTTCTCTAACTTATATTTCCGTAGGTGAATACATAAAATATTATTAAAGATAGAACCATAAGAAAAGGAACATAATTGCGAGTATTTAATATGTTATTGTACTTCATGTTACAATATTACATATTAGCTGTCCCAGTTTTATTTGCAATTAGCTGTACATCTTTCAGCTACTACATTTCCACATAATCCCCATTTTGATGAACCGTGGTACAGGTTTTTGCTCTCCTCAAAGAAGGTTGCCTCCTGGTCACTCAGCTAACTGTTCACGTTAATTTTTAGCTTCTTATTTAACCTTTTTGCATCGTTTTTGCAAACAGCCATCGCTTATAAACTGTACTCGTCTGACAATGAATTTTCGCTGAATTTTGCCCTTTAGAATATTGAATTACAGCGTGCTGTGCTCGTCTTGTTTGAACTGTGCGCCGTAAGCATTAATTCTTTTTCTTCTGGCTGCAGTCGAAATTCATCTCGAAAGAGTACAGTTTATGAGCGACGGCTATGTGCGAAAATGATGCAGAAAGTTTAAAGAAACTAAAATCAACGTGAACAGTTGGCTGAGTGACCAGGCGGCAACCTTCTTTGAGGAACATACAAAGACTTGTACCACGGTATGGCAAGTGAGTTCATCGAAATGGCGATTACGTTTAAATGTAGCCGAGAAATGTACCTACATTTTTTATACAATACATGTTTCATATTCAGTTTTGTTTTTTATTCATACCGAATCAGAGGTTTTAAAGAAGTAGCACTCGTATATATTTCGTTTGTTTGTTCACTATGTATGTTATGAATAGTTTGGAAACTGTTGATTTTTCGCTTGGGAACTGTAATTGTTTTTTTTCTACTCCTTTATTAGTAAATTGCTCATTAATGACTGTTTATTTGATTAGTAAATTTGTTGTTACAAACAGTGTTACGTAATGACTGACACGTATTTTTTTAAATTACGTTACAGTTAGCTTCTATTGTTTGTACGAAGCGGTGTAGAGCTGTGACTGCAGCCGCCTAATTTTTAAGATGGTGTGACAGTAATGATTTGACAGTTAATAAAACATTTCTTTTTCATTTAACGAAATAAGTGTTTTCGTAGAAAAAGTATAGTACGCAACTCGAGCTATAGAGCAATTACGCGCTCGTAGAATTACACACGCGCCGCTACAGCTCTCGTTGTGTAATATAATATTTTGTATCGTATGACTTGTGATAGGAAACCTGCTGTTAGAGTTTTCAGGTTGCGTGAGTGCCTCTGACGTAACCTAATGGCTGTCACCGAAGTGACCACCGGGACCGACGGCTTAACGTGCTTTCCGAGGCACATCTGGCTGAGATTTTACTACCACTATAGATAGGACACCCGAGTCCGAGTGCCGACCGCCGCCAACATTGCTTAAATCTCGAGACTGTTTGACCAGTCATGGGGCATGCTGCTATGCAACCAACTGTAATTTATTTTATTCTATAATTTAGTTTGTATATGCTTTGATCAGACTTAGGCTATTATTATGTAGCAATCGATTTATACACTGTTTCTAACAGAAATATGTTGCAGTAATTATTGCATTTAAACTCAGCACTTTTTTTAATATTTGCAGAAGGATGGGCCAGGGGAGTAAAATAATCACGTTATTAGTTTTCTTTCTTCATTATATTCTACATTAAACTTAACATAGTTGTTAGATCTTACAATTTATTTCTTTCAATCTCCATAAAAAAATCGTTTTTAGGTTCAAATGATCTGAAATTGCCTCCTTCACTTCTACATCGTCCTGTAATGTCTTTCCTTGTTGTTTGTTTTTAAATTGACGAATAAATAAAAATCGGTAATAATTTTATATTTTGAAGCCACATTTATGGATGTCAGCCATTCCAACGTTGCTGTTGTGAATAGGCACATTGCTTTGCAAATTCACCAAACTTTACTCGTTATAATCTTTTTTTGGAGAAATACTTACCTAAGCAAAAAGCATGAATAGTAGAAACCCACAGAAAGGTTTTAGATAACACTGTATTGTTCCCTTTTTTCCCTTTGCCGATGACCGCATTTTCTCTCCAGCAACAGTTTTGGTGTTCACCTTTCATATACTAAAATAATTGAGCAGAATGTTCGAAATTGCTATATGTAATACACTAACAATTTCTGTTTGCTTAGTCTTCAGACAGGTATTTCCCAGAACGAACTTTGCAACTTTCAAGTTTCTTTGATAGGTCGTTCTGGGTGAGGGTCGTTCTCTATCAACTCTCTACCTTGTTTGAACAGGCAATGCACTTGCAAAACACGGATTTTTACGGTAACAGTCGTCGTATAACGTTATATACTGTTATAGGCGAAATCGTTACTAAAACAAATTAAAAAAAAACAAAGCCCCATAGGAGGGCGTCATTTTGTTACAAGGAAAAACGGTGCTCAAAATAAAAAAAACAGTAAGAACGATTTGCTCCAGCTATACCTCTGTCGAGACAACGGCAGTTCGAAGCAGCTGAAATGGGTTTATTTGCTACTTCGAAATAGGGGTATTTTGATAATTAATTAGGGTGTGGGTGCTACAAGGTTAAAATCAAACTCCAGGTTTTCACGACGTCTTTAACCCTAAAGAAACATCAACCGAGTTGCAGGAAAAATGGTGAGCTAGACTTCGGTCACTTACCTTTGCTTCTAGTTAATAATTTGGGTATAAAAGTACATTCTGCACTTTTGCCTTAAAACAGAACACAACAAAAAGACTCAATATTTAAAAGACTGTAATGAACACACCAAGTTACAGGAAATTTTGGTACAGTAATCTTAAGACTAATTTCACGAAAATACAGACTATGAAAAGATTGACCGACAGTCAAGAAGGCGTTCAAATTTCCCGAAGGGGCTACTAAAACGTAAATACAGTAATATACAAATTTAGACGGTAATACTTTGAACCTAAACCAAAATTTAAGCATGTAAGCACTTAAAAAAGGACGGTAAATTGGTGATACAATACAAATTTACACAGCATGCAAAAGTTAATCAAATACATTTTAAAATAGCGGTAACGCAAAATTTGTTACGATACCTCAAACCGTAAAAGAAAAAGGCAGTGTCCAGCAGTTTTCTCACCTGATCTATGATACACGTAGAATGATCGAGATTAGTACGTCATTGCCAGATCAGCGAGAAATGGCTCCAAGTGACGAGAAGATGTCTGGGGCTGGGATTCAACAGGAAGTGGACTGGTAGCATGGAATGCAGCCAATTCGAATAAAGAAACTTCGCAGGCATGTGATGTTCTGATCTCATATAAAATCGATATTTGGGGCCGGCGGTAAAGACGATACGTTAGAAAAGGCCGGAATGGAAAAGTTTATATGCATAAAATAACTTAATTAATCCGAATTAAATCGACTTGCTCCGCGGCCGGTAATGTTTTACTTGGAAAATACCACAGTTACGAATCACAGCAGCGCTAGCATCTGCGCAATCGTTATCTTGACGCAACAACACACCTACGACTAAATTTCGGTAAATCGGCAAGCCGCCTCGGCGTTCGACAGGCAAAATCTGCAACTCCACAGGATGCATTTCCCTCGCGCGGGGTGTAAAGTGACAGAAAAATATAATTTTCTACTAGACTATGCAGACGTTAACTGCAAGAAACTTAATCTCCCCTCTCGCGCGGAGTATAACGGCAGTGAAAAATTCTAACAAATATGCGGACGTTACTTGCAAGAAATGCTGTATGAACAGGGGTGGACTTTTTTACCTCGCTTTGTTGACAGGCCACGCCATTGTATTTTTCAGTTCTCTGGCGTTTTGTTAATCCTTTATCCGGTTCTATGTATTTAGTTGTCGAAGTGTGTTTACAATATTTTAAGTATGTCTTCTTCGTTTGATAAAAACATCTTTTTACTTGCTAGTGCACATACTTGTTTTTGTTTGGTGTTAAAAAGTCTTCTTTTGACTTTTATTTGTTTACCTACTTTCCAGTTTAGTCATTCAGGTCTTCAAGTATTACTTTTACGTTGTATCTAGGATCTAGATCATAGGTTCCTTGAAGCTTTTATATAAGTAAATTTTTGCCACCCAATTAAAAAAATCTACCGTTTATGCTAATTACTCTTTAGATTTTTTTACTTGAGAGCTGATTTCAGGCGTTTCTAGATTATAAGAATTGTGACAGAAATAACACATTTTTTTTCTAGGGAGATAATATGAATATTATATTTCTAGGAAGTTTTCATTGTAAACAATCTATGAACAATATAAGAAAGGTCTGTGATCATAGCATACGTAACATAAACAAAACTCAGAGACTACTAGATATTGTAGTTTAATTCCGATCTACTGTAATGTTTGATTTATGGAAATACTTATTTTTATCCCGGTCATGGAAAAATAGTATACACGGCAGGAGAGAACGCCCTTTTTCCCTCGTTGTATTTGCAAGCTTTGTGATTTAAACTTACACCTTCTGAAAAATCATGCTCTGTTATCTATATTTTTTTAATTCAGTCTTTAATAGTTTTATAGTTACGACTGTATACAAGCTGTGTACATTCTGTGTTGTTTAAATGATTTTTTTTCTTTTAATAGGTGAAGCACCAGAACACTTCGACCAGGACACGAACATTAAATATGATGGGAAGACTTACACACTTTACAAGAATCCAGCACCTTGGGACGAGGCACAAAATCACTGCAAAATCCACGGAGGCACGTTAGCAATAGTTGACAGTACCGAACTTGTATCTTTATTGATAAAGCAAAAGGGTACTCTTATTATGAATTTAAAGATTTTATTCAATGAAAAACTTTTTTTAGACTACTATAATTTTTGGATAGATGGTATCTCAGAAGGTTCGTTTTGGAAGTGGTCTAGCACAGAATTACACCTACAACCACCTGGTAGATCCACAGTAAACCACGTACGAGAAAATCCTCGATATTCACGGAGCTGCTTAACCTTCTTCAGGAGTCATGGAACTGCCCGCTACTTAGATGAGGATTGTAAAGCCCCAAAATCGTTCTTGTGCCAACAATGTAGTTATTATAGTAACGCTAGCTTTAAGTTGTTAAACGACTTTCTTTCCCACAGTTGACTCGGTATTAGGTGGCAATATTACTAGAATAGAAACAAATGGAGCACGTTATTACCTAATGCACGATGTAAAAGCGACTTGGTTTGAAGCTTGGAGAATATGTGCAGCTAATGGGTCATACTTGCCTATTATTAAGGATGCATCTTCTGCAGAGTTTGTCACTTCGATGTTTTCCTATTGTAATAATTAGTTTTCTAAATGCTATTTTATGTTAATTTTTTTTGTACAGTTAGAGATGGAGCTTGGTTGGGTGCTCGGAAATTGTCAGGAAGGTGGATATGGGAATTGACGAAAGAATTGCTACTTGAAAAGAAAACTAATTTTTCTAAATCAACGCCGCTCAATCAGCTTGATACTTGCCTGGGCTTGAGCTACCAGAAAACTGTTTACTCACTTGCTGACAGCAACTGTTCTTCATCCAGGCTTGTTATATGCGAACAAGGTACGAAAACAATAGGTGTAGAGGTTCACTGGGATTGATTTATGTATTTGTAGGATGCGCCGCTCTACCAGCAATGAATGGTTCATGGAATCGTCACCAGTGCTTGGCAAGGGTGCAAAGAGTCGGCGAGCAGTGTACAGTTAGTTGTAATTCTGGTTATATCCATACTGGAAGAGCAAATATCGTCTGCACGTTAGATGGTTGGAGTGATGATGTCCCAATTTGTTTGGGTATGGATTAGTCTTTAAATTTGTCAATGCACTTTCTCGTGCAAATATGCAATTAAATTGTGAGTTAAATTATTTTGTTTTTACGCAGATATTTATGACTTCTCGCTAAGTATGGTCTCCCACGTAAAGGACGCTTTAGAGGAACAGAAACGTAAAGCGAGGATGATGAAAAGAAAAAATGTAGGGCTTTTGTTTTTAATTGGTTCGAACAATAACACGAACCGAGACCACCATGAAACTATCATTGAAGTAGTAAAGGCAGTTTCAGTAGGAGTTCGGTAAGTTTTATTCTACTGTAAATATTAACTACCATACGACGCCGTACCGGGTTCTTGTTTATCGTCCAGGAAGGCGGGGGGTAACAAATTACAGTTCTTTGGTGGTTCCCAGCGATTAGCACACCCAGACAGGGATGAGTTCAAAATTCGTAAAGCTGGCAATGCTTAGGATCTTACATATACTACAAACATATCCGTCGTAAATATTGTATTTCAAATGGACGATAAAGGGTTGCTTAGCTGTAAATCGGTAAATAATGGTACCAAATTGAAGGCAGAGATACGGAGTCCAGCTTGAAATGATTGTTCTGCGCGAAAAAAGTAATTGGCGGCCCTTTATTTAAGTTTGGGAAAGCCTGAGGAGTTGTGGCCAGCACCCAAAGACTATCGGCGAGAAGTTCGACCCAATTTTTGGTCTCGGAAATGGGACGGATGTTGCAACTTGCGGCCGTATCAAGAAACCAACAAGGCAGCAATATTTTGAGAGATGGTATTTGATATAAATAGAATTTTGCAGTTCTATAACAGGAAACGTAAACGAAACTTCAATTATTGCAGTACGTAAAGAAGTTTTACTTTATTCGGTAACAAACCCGATGACGCACAAAGGGGCCTAAATCGTTTTCACACGGCTAGCACATCGCTCTACGAGAAAAACTTAAGGACTGAGCCAGTGTAACTAAGCAACAGACAGCTGGCTTCTTTCTGACGGTGACGAAAGCGTGCCTGGTCGTCCCCTCTTCGTTGAGCTAAATCCAGTGGCGGCGAGATAATTTATTTCAAAGAAATGAAATGAGCGTAACGACATAAAGTATAAATTTGGCACTCGAAACTGTGAATATTAATTTAATATGCAAGATCTTGCCCTTTTAAATAAACGTCGTCTGTGAGAAATAAGGAATTGAATAATTTTTCAATTGCAATAGCTTCAACTTTACTTTATTTTGGATTTTAAGGCTAGTTTTACCATTTATTTTGCAGAAAAAATAAAGCTTTGCTTATCCACTTTGTTTCTAAGTATAATTTTGGCTTCTGTATCAGTACATTGCTATTTATTTTTATTACTACGATTTAAATTCGTCTTATCAGCAGTAAATTCGTCATATGGTGTAAAATTATTGCATATCTGCTGAAATGGGTGTCTGTTCGCAAAATTTTAGACTACTAAATAACTTCGGATAGTTCTTTTATTTAGAGGGCTTTATTACAGCAAAAAGTATAGTTTCCATCTGTACTTCCAAATTGCAGCAACAATAGTATATTATACATCAAGGTAGCGAAGTATCTAAAGCGCGAAGGTTATAAGACGATTCGCTACCGTGGTGTATATACTATTTTTTGCACTACCAAACAGCTTAATACCTAAATTCCCAACAAATTTCGAAAATATTTTAACTGTCAACCTGACAATACAGCTCTTTAAAACGTCAAAATTAAAATAGTCATATGTGGTAACTTAGCAATTTATTAGTTACCACGGTGAAAATTGTTTATTTTACTTTCTCTCCCGTGGTGGAGAAAATCAACTTCACGACCTAAAAATAGGCCAATAACGATGCGTTGTGAGACTAGTAGTGCAAAATAGTATATTATACATCAAGGTAGCGAAGTGCAGTATTATAACCTGAGCGCATATTAGATACTGAGCGCGCAGCGCGAAGTATCTAAAGCGCGAAGGTTATAAGACGATTCGCTACCGTGGTGTATATACTATTTTTTGCACTACCAAACGGCTTAATACCTAAATTCCCAACAAATTTCGAAAATATGTTAACTGTCAACCTGACAATACAGCTCTTTAAAACGTCAAAATTAAAATAGTCATATTTGGTAACTTAGCAATTTATCAGTTACCACGGTGAAAATTGTTTATTTTACTTTCTCTCCCTTGGTGGAGAAAATCAAATTCACGACCTAAAGATAGACCAATAACGGTGCGTTCTGAGACTAGTAGTGCAAAATAGTATATTATACATCAAGGTAGCGAAGCGCAGCATTATAACCTGAGCGCATATTAGATACTGAGCGCGCAGCGCGAAGTATCTATAGCGCGAATGTTATAAGACGATTCGCTACCGTGGTGTATATACTATTTTTTGCACTACCAAACGGCTTAATACCTAAATTCCCAACAAATTTCGAAAATATTTTAACTGTCTACCTGACAATCCAGCTCTTTAAAACGTCAAAATTAAAATAGTCATATTTGGTAACTTAGCAATTTATTAGTTACCAGGGTGAAAATTGTTTATTTTACTTTCTCTCCCTTGGTGGAGAAAATCAACTTCACGACCTAAAAATAGGCCAATAACGATGCGTTCTGAGACTAGTAGTGCAAAAAAGGTTTTATTTATATTGAACACTGACAACGACGATTTTTAGTTTCCCTATAACTGTGGTGTAATACCAGAGTGGGGTTTTATAAGCCACCGTTGTGTGCATGTTAGACTTTTGCATATTAATGAAGGAATTATGATAGAAGAGTCAACTTTCGATGACCTGTTAGGCTATATTAAATATCACTTGCATACTATTTCATTTGGGATTTTTAGTTGGGTGAATTTAAATTACGTTGGGGAGGGAGGACATTCCATGTCTCAGGCAGTCGGCAATGATGTGAGCCAGCCGTGTTGGGTGCAGTACGGGTTTACGTGCTTAGATAATGTAATTACTGGACATTTTACTTCTAGTATCGCGCATTTTCGAAGTGTTTTTAAGTATGACTCAGTTGAAATGTTGAGGCATTTCTTCTGCAATCTTCATTGAACTTCTCCGAATTAGTGACATGCACCAGGCCGCTATTTGCCTGACAGCTGTCGCTTTCTCGTACCATTCTATTGGGAAACAAACACACATCTGCTTTCCATTAGGCGATTAAAATGCGTATGTCTTGAATACTTTTATTTGCCCACCTGCGTTGCTGTAAAATTATGACGAATATGAGAATGAGACCGATCTGAGCGGTTAATGATTTAGAATTTGTTTTTCATTGCATTTATTTAGGGTATCTTCCACGCATTTTCAAACCTGTTTGGGGTTAGTCAAAATTATAAGTATTCCGTTGCACCATAATACTCAATCTACGTACTTGATATTGTACCGTTACAGTGACGTTACCGGGCAACTCATTTTTACCATTCACGTGCTGTTTTGACTAAGATATCATTTTTTTTATTTTGGAACAATGTGTTTTGGTTGTATATAGATCAGGCTTCAATCAACAAGTGGCGCCTAACATTTCCCCGATTAAGATATGTATACAACGGTGGGGAAGATTGGAAATATGACTTTATGTTGACGCACCTGGAGCAAACTATAATATCATTCGCTCCCTTCTTTCGCTGAGATATCGAGCCCCCTTACCCCAAAATCGAACACTGTTGTAGAAGATGCTGTAAATCCCTTAAAACGCCAATAGTAGCTGTGACTGTAGCCTTTAAATATGAAACTATCGCAAAAAGTAAAACGCAAGATAAGCAATCAACTCAATTATGTTATGTGTTCTGGTCATATTAAAATTGAATTTTCTGTAACAGAAACTTTGTAAACACGAAAAAGGGCGGTTATATTATTGCAACTAGGATATTACAAAAAATCATCTTGTTTTTCCAGTTTATTGCATATAATGGTGCTTTGAGATTTATGATTGTCATGTATAGACTTTGGTAATAATTGTATATATGATTTTATTTAAAAGCCATTAATAGATGTTTTTTAAGATACTTTCCCATTTTATTGTGTCTTGTATGTATGTAATTTTCTTGTGAAAGGATATCTGTATTGTCGCAACAATCAACAACAAAGGTAGGTTCGGTGTAAGGCAGCCGCTGACACACACACACAAACACACACCACCCGTTTCAAGGAGGGTTAAGAAGTTTTGTGATGTTTCCTGCATCTCCCTTTTCTTCAGTTCTGACTGGGTTCATGCTTTCAAAACCAGAACTGATGGCGTTCTTGGCATTCCATCCTATAAGTTTAATTAGCCACTCACCCCTATTTTCTGACTTTTAGCGTAGCCGTGGTACAGCTGTTACATCGCGTTGGGGTTGTGTGTCCACCACCATATTTTATCAATTCATTGGTGATACTATCTTCACCCGAATATTTTCTATTTTTGAGCATTTTAATTTCTCTCGTAATTACATTTTTACTTAGTACTTACTAATATTTGCTATTACTTTTATTTTCTTACAGAACAATGGTGTTTTGTGAGGTGTTAACTTTCCATGTTCTTAGTGCTTCTTTTGATCCGTTGAAAATTCATGATTATATTTTGGACCATCGGGAGTTGGGCGTTTCATTTATGTGTATTTTGTTACTTTCTATGTGGCCTTTTAGTCTTTATTGGTACAGATATCTTGTACTTTCGTCCTCCAGTTGTTCTATATTGAGTTTATTTCTTTGTATTTGTATTCTTAGTTTACTTAGTAAGAGCTTGGGATCACTACTTATATCTGAGGAATTCAGTGTTCTAACGTCAAAGACTCGTAATGGATGATTTATTTATTGGTTAATATATAATATATAACTGAAAGGTTGCCGTCTTGTGTTCTTATTATGTATATTTATATTGCATTTTATGATCAAAAAACATATTGTTAATTTTAATGTTAGTTTTGGTACAGACTTGCGTTAGCATGCCACCATTGCCATTACGTATGTTTTCGTTGAACCTTTGTTTCACCACATCTTCATTTCTGTGGTTGAAAAGTGTTTCTTATTAATGGGTCGTTCATGATAGACAAATGCAAATTTTTGCAGTATAGTTTCATTGCCATGTTGCTCCATACACAATTTATTCACTTTTCCGCATCTTTCAATGTATTACTTAATAGCTTACTTTCAAACTCTACTCCCAACATGTTTTCAATTTTAGAAGTCCAAATGTTGTGGCAAGCGTGGTGCGATTTGACGCAGAAGCTTCCGTGGAAATTAACATGCAAGATATTAATAACTGCACTTTTATACAAAAAGTTGATAAATTAGTATATAAACCAGCTACGAACGTCTCGTACGTCAAAGCATTCAAAACAGCTCAACACCTAATGAAGAATGCTAGTATGGATGGTAATTCTGTTATATGTAAGTGTCAACTTAATAAAAAATTAGAATTTGCTTTAAACAATAGTGTATGCAGATTCATATTATTACTCTTCTTAACTTACTTCTTATTTCAGTTATTATAACTAGCAGCAATAACACTGAAAAACTAAATGAGACTTTGCTTCACTTGAAACAGCAAGGCGACGTTTTTATTGCAATCGGAATCAAACCTTATGTGGACACACATCTTGCCCGACAACTTGCCAGCGCAAGCAGATCCAAATACCACATAAACGTCGACTTTCCTACTTTGGACAACATAGCTTCCATACTTAACAAAAGTGCTAAATATATTTTTTCAAAAATAATTAACTATTTTCAGATATTTTAGCATTTCTGTATTCGGGTAAATTGAACTGCTGTATGCGTTTGAAAAATACAAAAGTCTTTAGGGTGAGCCCCGAAGCATGTGCAAGGGATATCTCACCGAGAAATACCGAGTGCTCAGTTCAGTGTGATGACGATTATCATTTACAGGTAAGTGTAGCGAAAATCACTTACGATTTTTATTGCATAACCATTTTAGGGCATGGAAAGTTTGCTGTGCACTTCCGAAGGTTGGCAGTCATCCTTAAAAGTGCATAGACCTTTACCTGAATGTTTGAGTAAGTTTCCCTTATTACCTACAATATTTCAAATAGGGTCCTTGCAATAGTTAACAGTTTTAAAGGACAACTTGTTTAATTAAAACCAAACTGGATACATTTTACGGTAAAATAAAAATATACGATTTAAATTAGATCCAAAACAAAAGAATGATAAATAAATCAGCAAGTATTCAAAATTTTCCATGTGGCGTGAAACGTAGTATGACGTCAGGATTAAGTAAATGTGGTGGGGTTTACAGCTGAAAACGACTTTTACGACCTTAAATTACTTTGAGGATAATCTAAATGGGTCGTTAGGGCACGTTTATCTTCAAAAAGGCAAAGCTCACTCTAATCACGCCTGAACTTGATGAAATAGACGGTTGACCGGCTATTGGCTCAGGGAGAAGGGGGGAGGGGTGCAGATCAACACGAGGTATTTTAGAGAAAGATGCTGTCACAATAGGGGTTCATTGTAATTAAAATAAAGGGAGGGGGGAATGAGCGCTATGAATTTCATTGGTAGAATGAGGGAGAAACTTTTCGGCTGGCTCTCGTAGAAATTTGAAGACAAAGGACCGTCGCTGCCCTACGACGTTCTTGCGAGACGTTTCGGCTGGTTTCGGATTAATCTTTGTTAGTCTTTTAGTTTTGTTAAGGCACCTTACAAATAATACTTCAAAGAGAGCACAAAGCATACACAAAATACATAATATAGGAACCATAAATAAAAGAAAAAGTTGTTTGAACTGAATTTGGGTCTATTGAAATTTAAATATGCATGTATATATTCGACATTAATAAACGTAAAGGGGTTAGTAGCTTTAAAATTATCTGTACATTGATAGATAACATAGAAAAGTTTCATTGAAACACACAAAGTACATCTGTTACGTTGAACCGACTGTAGCGAACAAGCCGAGTAAAAATCTGAATACAGGGTGTTTCAGAACTATGGGATCAAACTACTAGGGGGTATTCAGTGCGACGGTAGAAGACATTTGAGTATAAAAACCCATGTCCGGAAACGTCTCCCTGGGGCACTGCGACTCTATGTCACGTTAAGACAGTTTAAAAACAAAATGTGTTTCAATTACTCAAATGTCAACGATAACGTACAGCAAGTTTGTAACAATTCATCCGTTCTTATGGACTTCCACCAATCAAGAATTGGCGGATATGCATCTGGAATATGGAGCAACAAACTACAATGCATTCAAATGTTTGTTAGATTATTTTCGGCCTCTTTGGTTTTGCTCAAAATTACGTTTATTGGTCGCCCGAATTCTTACTGATTACGGCCCTGTACAGTTACATTCAAATTCGTCTTAGCAAGCATTCTTCGTTCAGTGCACAAAGTGAGTATTTGTTTCGACAATCAAGCGTTCAACGCCTAAATAAATCAAATTCTTTATGTTAAGCAGTAACGAAATTCAGGCCTTGGAGCTTAGTGTTTTCTGTCAAGAAATTGACGCCAGCAGTTCTTGCAAACTGTACTTTGGTAATTCGACCCTTTGAGAATTGCTGTAGCATTAACAAACTCTTCTAGAACGTTCTTTGTTTAACCTGATTACTGCTCGATAATTAGCCTTTGAAAATAAGGTTCGATAAATCTCTGGTTGCCGCGTAGTGTTTAAATATTGTTTCAGAAATCTATCCTGCTTTCTGGTCGTCATAGCTTCAATATATTTTCGTAGAACGCGTCGTTATCAGTATGATATTCGAGGACTGTGGAATATTCATTGTAAACTGGGGACTTCCCCTGGTTCTTGCCAATTCAGAAATTGCATCACCCGTTAAAGCCTTCTTTGTTGTGCTTTCAGCCCACGCATTTTACGTCCAGCTTTGGGACCATTGGAAATAAAGTTTGATAAACCCTTGTTGGACCATACATTTGGAATTATTAATTTTGGAGTTAGAAACTTACTTCCGCGGGGGCAAATCTTCAAGCCCGCGCGTTCGAAATTTTAATTAGTAACCAGCACTCAAGCGAGCAAAACCTATGTGATTTTTGCTCTCCCGGTTCGTGGGCTGTTGTCGCGAATCGGGGAGCTGTCATCTGTTAAAACTCCGCGGTTGATTGTCGTTCTCGTGTTAACGTGTCAGTGATGTAGCTATGGTGGGCTGAATTCCGGTTTTGGTGTGTGTTACGACCGACCTGGTGATCTCCGAGGCGAAGTGTCCATTTCGTTTGCCGTTTTCGCTCACCTGTCTGTGGGGAAAACATTCTGCTACACTGGACATTTGGAGGAGACCTTTCGATTAAGCCTCGTAAGTGCTTTTTGGCACAATCTGCATTATGCAAATCCTGTCGCTCGTCGTGTCTTTGGAATTCTACGCTCGCTGCGGGACGCAACCTTAGTCTTTGTGGACGCCGTCTTCGCAGTCCTCGACCTTCTGCAGTCCCCGCTGGGTTTTTGGCAAAGCCCTTCAACAACCCTTTCAAGCTGCTGGAAGCTGTATTGCTGGAAGCTGTCACTAGGCCTATCCAGGAACCGATCATCAGCAACCCAGTAGGTGTTCTAGCTACAAAAGGTAGGATCTACCGCTGTATTTTTGTTTTGTTTCTTGTCTTAATGTGTCGCGAAAGTGCTACCGAATTGTATGTTTATTGTGCCTCGCACGCTGCGGGACTTTGCGCCTGCGAATTTAATTTCGTCAAATAACTTGTGTATTGTAATTAGCCATTAAGGTAACTTTTGCTTGGGAGCCCCCGACAATTTTCAGTTAAGGTGTAACCTTCTTATGGCCATCTTGTGGCCCTGTGTGTGTCAATTTTTATTCATTAAATAATAATATAGTCACACTTAATTTGTTTAATTGATTTAAACCCGAAATTTGTGGATCTTCAATCCTAATGCGGCAAAAAGCCGAGTGTAATCAAATGTAAAGCTAGAACACGTGCTTTTATTGGAAAAGCCCGACAGTCTTTGGGCTTGAGTAAATTCTTTTGAACCCCCTTTAGGGAGGTGGTCATAAGGTAAGTCATTAAGGCCACCCGGTGTTTACCGCCCGACTTGGAAGGAACCTAGTGGACGACGCTTCGCAGCGTGCAGCTAACCCAGCGAATCTTTAGCAGAGCCCTGTGATATTTCTCGTTTTGGGTCAGGAGGGCTGTTAATTTATCAAAACGAGTGGCGTCCTTAGGCATTTCTTTTGAGCAAAGTATAGGGTAAGTGCTGTCGGTTTTAACTGAGCTTTCGAATCACGCCTTCTCGACTAAGCTAGCCCGTAGGTAACTGGAGCACCGTCACCTGCTTCGACGCATTTAAGATCTGTGTTTTTGGAAAAACCGGCAAACCCTTTACTTTTTCCCCGATTTTGGCAGTGCTTGTGATCAATGTCGGTTCGAGCATTTAACCCCGTAACATGTTTTAAACTCTCTTAACTTGTCATAGAGTCCCAGTGCCCCAGGGAGACATTTCCGGACATGGGTTTCTATACTCAAATGTCTTCTACCGTCGCACTGAATACCCCCTAGTAGTTTGATCCCATAGTTCTGAAACACCCTGTATTACTCTCGAGAGTAAACACAAGCGCGACGTGGCACGCACCAGGAACAAACGTTACTATTTTGCGTTTTTATACGTTGCTATTCTACGTTTACATTACCTGAGTTAATATCTGGCGAAGCAGTAATAATAATAATATAATAATAAATGACAGATGATAAACAGGCAGCGTAGGACGCTAATAAGGGTTGCAAGTGCAGTAGAAAATGATTCTCCAAAGCGACGGTGGATGCACATAAAGATCCTTGCCGGGCATGATTTGAAGAGAGTACATCTACAACTTAGTTACCCCTGCTTCCCAGATTCGGTACTATAACACCTTTCTCAGAAGGGTCCGCTAAGAGCCTTCATTGCATTAGAAAGGGAAAAGAAAGATGGAAAGGTATATTGGCCACACGTATACTTCAAAAACAAGGGAAAAATCACTTACAGCAACCACATGGTCGTAGCTTCGGATGTCGACTGTCGAAACGCGGGCTGAACAAAGAAGGGTATGGGGCGCTTTTGTTTGCTTTCCCCGTCTGACTCATGCAACCGATTCGCTCTAACACCATACTACAACCGCTTTTTCGAGACAAAAAACACGATACGTCGTGATAAACATTTGGCGACGGGTTTGTTGAAAGTGGGGCTTACACCATCAAACTAGGTTTTACGAGGTGGCGTTAAGGGTCATCTTGGCCGCGTCGCACACGTGCGAGCGATCAAAACTGTACTATACTAGAACGAGCAGGAAGCGTCGGTAAATGAATTTGAAAAGAGAGCGTGGAATTGCCAAGCTCGGATATTTGAAATGCAAGGCTGAGGAGTGGCGAATTAAAGGGCTGTGGTTTTTATTTACCTTTTCCATAAACGAAAATACTATTTGTATCACTATAATACGTTATCCCGTAATTATATCTCGCGCTGTTCCACTCATTGCGTTTGAAATTTCAAAGCCTTTTCTTCTACCTGGAAGTTGGGCCACAATGTGTTTTGTACAGAAGTACCTATATATTTAGGTTAGCTGCAGTTTAAGATTTGTGTGCACTTAGCACACATATCTGTGTAATGTAAAAAATGTGTGTATGACCGTAAGAATCCTTCATAGCATAATTAACTTCACATAAGAGCAAAATCTAATCCGCTGCAGCTGCATTTCTTTCTCTGGTAGTAGATTAGGGTCCGGCTTTGCTGATTGATTTTGTTGTTGTGTGTTAAATTAAAAGTGATTGCGTTTAGTTTTCAGACATTTTTAACCTATGGAGCAGTCGCAAAATCAAATACAACGTTGTTTGCAGTAGATTCCTTAACGCTCACATGCTTATTTACTGCTTTGTGACGTCACGGAGCTGCCATGTCATACTAAAGCATTTCGGGCGAGTTTTAGTATGTTTAAATTGAATATGCAATAACATCTGCACATAGTTTTAAGACAAAAATTGGTATGATGTCTCATTCATAAGGCCTTAAAGAACGCATTTAAGCTAGTTTTGTTAACAGTGCAAGAACCCTATTGTATATATAAAATTAGCTCGATCTGTTCTACTTGTAAATAGCCCAGGTCTAACACATTTTTAACACTTTAAGTAGATTTTAAATTTAATTTGGTTGCACATTTTAGCTGCTAAGCAAGTATCCCAAAAATTAGCCAAGACGTT
Organism: Agriotes lineatus; assembly: GCA_940337035.1. NCBI lineage: Eukaryota > Metazoa > Arthropoda > Insecta > Coleoptera > Elateridae > Agriotes > Agriotes lineatus. The sequence goes on along the minus strand of OW679196.1, from coordinate 46,874,796 downwards.
GAAGTCACTATATCAAAATAAAATAGTGGATTCGACGTTATTTATGGTGGACCAATCAGGTAGCATGTTGGAGGAAGACTTCTACAACGAATTAAAGTTTGTGAAGCACTTACTACGCACTGGAATGTGAGTCGCTGGTCAAATTGTATCAGAAGCTTCAAGCTGCTTTATTTCAGCTCCAAACTCGGCGTAATAGTATTCAACTCTGAAGCATTCGTTGCTATCCCTTTGCAGAAATACAGCGATTCCGATTCTATTTGCTCTTTGTACAACGCTTTGGATTCCTTGAATTTTCACGGGGGATCTACAAATTATGAAAAAGCATTTGGCGCAGCAATGGAACAGATAGAATCTTATACCAGAAACTGTACCGATTGCTTGAAGCAAAGAACTCTTATAGGTAGGTAATTGCTCTTTTATTGATGGTTTATGTTGCATGTTCCTATTTAATTACAGTAATGCTAACGGATGGACAAAATTCCAAAAGAGTGGAATCTGCAGAAAAGCTGAAATTACAAGGCCATGTCATTGCTGTTATTAGCATAGCGGTCGACAAACGACGCAATTTAATTGAGTTGGTTAGCAATGATGCCGATAATTCACCTTTACTTTTTAGTGTAAATACGTTCCCGGCTGTAGATGATTTAATTAAATATACCGATCATGAATTCCAACTTAGAGATGTCGCATATTGTAAGTATGAGTACATAAGCTGTTGAGAAAAATGACATTAGTGCGACATAAAAGATTTTATTTTCCACCTATCTATTGTTTGTTGTTTATATCTGTGATACGAGATATATAAAGCAGTCCATAGCGCCCTAGGGCGTTATAGACTTTTTTGCAAGCTTTCCAAATTGTTTGCTTATTCAAAGTAAAAAATAAAACGTTGTATGCATCACGGGCATTATTTGATGTTCATAGCTTGGGTGACTTATAAACCTTCGGGCCAGGGGCCCTCAGACTTGTAAACTTGTCCCCCTCGAGATGTCATAAACATGCTCATAATGTCCTTGGTACATAAATCACTATTTCGCACTAATGGTCTTAGAATACACCATTATTGACCGATATTTGTATTGAGACGTTAATCATTATAGACCAGCACTTTCTTTAAAAAGGGTATAGATAAAACTTTTGAATTTACTGTGTGTTATGAATGCTAGGATTTAAGGTGCTAGTAGTAAAAGAATAGTATATACTGTAATGGTATGATGCTTACAGCAATTCTGGTTACATAAGTAACTCACAAATGATGATGAAATATCCAAATAGGTGCAGGGTTGGTATTGTATTTATTGCAACAATAAGGGTCACTATTAAACATTCATAATTACATAAAACGTGATTAGCAATAACTGTAATTAATTAACAAAGGTTAGTAATTGTATAGAACAATATCGTCAGAGCTGTATTCAAATTTGTGCTTAACATGGCAAATGTTGCTAAGTTTATGATGACTGACAGAGTAATTGCTTAACGTCATGACACGATAATAAAATCGCTTAAGTACAAAGGTGTTTTGAAGCGTAACAGAGGTTTAAGGCAGCGTTTAGAGTCATATCGCAATGCCAACAATCGATGACGCAGCTAAAGGAATTATAAAGCATTGAAAGAAGGCACATATTAATGCAAAGAGCATATAAAAAGCGGCCTGAGAACTGATGAAGACTACAAGAATGTGCTAGTGGTGTGAATCAGTGTTTATTAACTAAAAGTGAAAAAGTTAGACCAATTGTGAGATTATAGTTTCTGAATGACATTTACAAAAACAATTATAAATTAAGATCAAAGAATGTACACTTATTGAGAAATAATTGTAAATCATGTTGCTATGATAACCTAGAGTGTCGTTTGTTGTTGTTTGTTGGGGGTGCCAAACCGAAGGCTTGTGTGTTTTGGTGGCTCCCCGATTTCGATAAATTTTGCCGATAAAAGTAAATAATTTGTGCCTAGTTGTTTCGCTTTATTTTTTTGTGCTATGGCCATCCGTGGTTAAAGTGGTAGAATTCCGGAGTGCAGTTCCAGAGTAAACTAGACCTGGAGCTTCGCCAGTATGTGATCGTCTTTGAAACTAAAATTTGACAAGTTTTGGAGCTGAGAGAAGCAGACAGCAAGGTATAGGGCCTAGAAAAGGCTTGGTTCGTGATCCAGAACCAAGCAGCAGGCGCTGAAATATTGCCAGGAAACAGATACAAGCTTGACGTGTTTTCCAACCGTGGCCTGTGCGAGGTTGTCTTTCGAGCCAGATTCAACAAGACTGGGAGCTACGAGAAGCTGAGAGCAAGGTGTAGAGCTTGGTTCGGACTCCAGAGACAAACAGGAGCAGCTGAAACCGTTCCAGGAAGAATGTACAGGCTTGGCGTCCTTTTGTGGAAACCGGAAGTGAGATTGGCGTGCATTCGAGAAAAAATAATTGCAAGTTGGCGTTATTTTGTATTTGAAAAACAAATTCCAGGTTAGGCATACGTACTTAATTATTAGAAATGCATTGTTATAATTTACCTGTGGTGTACTGATTGATTGTTGATTAATTTGTGTCCAAAATACCCTGATTTTTCTGTGTTTCGAACAACTTTGTTTGGAGTTAATATTTTGCGGTTATCTGTCATTCGTTAGAATCGAGAATTTGCCATACAATGGTTAAATGTATCTAAAGTGTAACAACGTAACCCTGTAAATAAGAGTCTCAATTGCTAGCCGGCGCAAAAGTTTTTGATTAGTTGCAATTGAGTGAAATACAGAAGGCAACAAACCTTTATTAAAGTAAAGCATAATTTAAATAATCATATTTTCAATTAACCGCAAGAGAGGGGCAATATGAAATTCAAATTGAAGCTACGTTAAGTTGTGTGTGCTCAAATGTTATTTATTTATTACATTACAAATAATATTAATTACAAAGAATAGGGATCATTACAATAGTGATCAATAAAGAATATTGCGGCAGAGAAGACGCATTTTTTGCCCTTAGGTTAAAATCTTGGCACTTGGGCTACAAGACAGTCTTCTCAACCTTGGTGTATAATGTTAGCAACTATTTTCTCAATCTATCACTGCTAGCTCGAATATGTCGTTAGAAGTCGTTAAAAGCAAAAATCTATTAACTCGGGCTATCAGATTGCCATAAAATAATCATACAAATTTATTTCAGTGCGTTAAAAATTCTGCGAGATTACAGGTCGAGTGAAATTTGAGCAGTTTTTGTTGGGAACATTAATTTTATGAAAACAAAAAAATCTTAATTTTTTTACCTTGAAAGATTATTCAACAATATGGGTATATAACTTTTACCGTGTTCGACGGCACACTTTAATTTAATACTGGAGATTTCAACACAATTATTATTGATTTTTAGAACGACGCCGATTTGCAAACTTTACTCTGACGTTTTGGCTAAATATCAGTCAAAGGATACTCACTAAATTGAAATTATTGAAACCAATGGGGATAGCGTGAAAACTACGACATTAGGTGTTTTCGAATACAGTCAATTTTGATTGGCTCTTTCTGACAAATTGACCAATTTTATTGGTTCGTGTTGATTAATCGCTGAAATGTCCACAGCTACTATTACAGACGCTGCAAACAAATTAATTTTTCTGTTTCATTTTTAGGTTGCAAATTACCTCTGGAATTTCAAAAACAGTACTTAAAAATGTTCGTAATGCAAAACGAAGACATAGAAATAACTTGTCCCCCCGGTTATGCACTTTCCATTGACAACAATACGCTGAAATGCACAGAAATTGGCTTAAATGCCATCCCCACTTGCTTTGCAGGTTTGCTTACAATATTTAAGTACTTCTGCAGGCGAAAGACTGTATAATTTCCAGTTCCTGAGAAGATCGCCAAGTTTATTAGAGAACAATTTACTTACATATTCAACAGCTTCGGCCATAACAACCAAGATCATGTTGAGCAGCAACTGATCATATTCTTAGTGGACCAGACGGATACTATGACGCCTCTAAAAAATAAGCAAGCTCTTGCATTCGTTAAAAGTGCAGCTAACGTATTTCAGTAAGCGGTCGATTAATTTGTTGGCTATCAATGAAATGACTTGGCTTTCAGACTGTCTGAAACTAGAACTGCAGGTCTCATTAACGTGCAAAATCACGAAGCGGTGATGCTAATTGAACCAGACGTTTCTCGTTCAGCGAAGTTTTCGGAATTGTTAAGCAACATTGCTTTCAATGCTACTAGTTACAGCATGTATAAGCCTCTCAAATTTATCTTCGAGAATTTGGTAGGTGCTAACAGAAGCGTTCTAACTGGTATGTCGCTAGATACTCAATTGTGACCCAATCTCTATGTGTTTTTGTTTAAGTAATTATTAGCGACCGTCTGTACATATCCACCCCTAGTCTGAAGTTGGCTCGCAAAATTTTGGCTTCAAACAAGAACAACATCTACATCTTGGAGGTGAAAAGTAAGACGAGGGACTCCAACATGGCTGATCTAGTTAAGAATCGCAAAGAAATGTTTGTTTCGGGCTATTACTTGCTCAAGGACAATCTTTACTCCATTGACAGCTTTGCAACTTTGGAAGCAGTGGCTGAGGATATGTCTTTGCTTTAACTCTTCTGGCAAAGTTGGGTTATAATATTGTTATTTATGACAAGTATTGTTATATTATGATCCCAGATTTTTAATTTTCTTTATTATAGATTATAAAGTGAATATACTGTAGCCTACTGCAATGTCTGCACGTGACATTATATGCATTACCAATCTGCCTTTTCTTTTACTACCTGGTGGTTCTGTCTGTTCATCTCTCATACAGTCCTAGATAGTACGCACTTATACAATAAAATATGATGACTTCAATGCCCTCTTATAAGTAAATTATTTAAAACGGCTCTAATTATTTCCACTTTTGTAAATTTGCTCAGCTAATATTTGATTAAACTTCATATAATAATGAAATGACTCTATCTCAGGGTTGGGTCGCTACATCCAAGTTAAAACTACTAATTTGCTCTCCTGATTTTAATTAAATTCTTGAAGTCCACGCAATTAACACTGGTGCTAAGCGATAATAATCGAACGTTCAAAGGGACGCCAATCGATGCGCAATCACAAACTAACACTTTTAGGTGGCAAGTCTGACCTTTTGATGGCTTCTCCGATGAATATTGGGCTACCTGTTTCGAGCTGGATCTCCCACGGTGCTCTGCATCACATGTAAGCTGCTTGCTTGTTCTCTTGTACACGAACTTATAAAACTGACTGGTCTTCCGTAGATTAACATCCAAATACCATGGCTTCCACTGGACCAAATCGACTCCTTATATTTACCTGTGCGGAAGCCCAATGCAAGGGAAAACTTCCACAAATAACCCAGGACACAAACTCTGAATAAAACACTACTTTTCGTTTACTTGGGTATTTATTAGCACATAGTAATAACTTATTTTTGGGACAGCTTGGCAAAACACAACCAAACCTCTCGAAGAAGCCACCCCAATTGCTTTGTTTATAGTTTATGTCTTTTATTGCATGAAATGCCAAGTCTGCTCTAATTTTAATTTGTTTTTAAACACAAAAATGCTATTCTAAAAATATCATACTATCACTTATTTACAAGGCCTAGGCTATTTTATAACAAATCTGAAATTTAAAATGATTACATTTACTGACATGCTTATAATAAATTTCTATTTTGTTGGTTAATTTATTAATTACTAATAATTAAATATATGTCACACATATTTTCTAGTGTTGAACTGTATAATCACGATGCTAGCCAATTTGCTGCATTCCAAAGCTAAGTTTAATATGTCTTCACTGGAAGTGCCTAAAGAACCTTTTAGAAACTGTTGAGATTCTGTCAGAGAGCTATCGGGAATTGTTTCCCGTGGATGAAGGATTATTCTAGGAACTTCTTTAAGTAGCGCAACGTAACGTCATGTCTCAGGTAGAATTCTAGACTTGCTGAAGGCGGTCGGAGTCATCAACTGCTATAGGCGTAATACAAGTATGGTATTTGTGTTTTTCCACTATATCCGTTCTTCAAATAATGCGATGTAAATTATTTCTGGAGTAGTTAAGAAAACTAACAATAGTATTGAAAGAAAGTAATACTAAGGTGCTCTATTTTTTACCAATAAAGTTTGGAATAAAGAGCTATAGCTACAAACTGGAAAACTTATACATGTATGTATGTATGTATAATCTGTAACCTCATTTACCTTGCGGTGTAGAGGCTGGTGCTTTATGCGCTGGCATCTGGCGGTACAATGCTCAACTTGCGCCGGATTCGGGATACAGAGTTGAAGACGCCTTTGGTGCTTGCGCAGCAACCATTGTGTGAGTTGTGTGTCTTGGTGATGTGTTGACCTTGTTACTCTATCTCTTAGGTCTGTGGTTCTGAGTAGAGCACAGTTAATTTGGTGCCCAACTGTGAATGGTCTCGCTGAGCCCGATTCTAATCGCCAAGGATACGGAAAAATTTCGACCCCAGCTGGATTTGAAACGAGGACTTGCTTAATGCAAGCCTGGCGCTTATCCATTTGCGCCACGCAGCTTTAAACTTATACATACCTACTATAAATAATTATGGTCGTTTTTAAATAAAAGACATTTCCTAGTGCTCCAACAAGATGCATTAACTGATTTAAAACCCATATAATCAGTGATACCCCAAAAGAGCGTGCTAGATACAATTTTATACTTATATACTCGAAACAGCTTGCGAGGCTATTTTGTATTTCTCAGTAATTTAATTAACTACATATTTGACTATTTATCGGCCCAGTTAATTTCCCGGTTTTCTCTGGGTTTATCCCTGGATTTTCGATTGTCAATCAAACCGAGTGGTACCCTAATCAATTTTATCCATGTCTACCGCCCTTCTGGCCGTTGCCCTCAGGTTATCTCGTAAGGAACCCTCTCTTGCTCCACTGATGTTTAGCCGGCATTATCTTGTTGCGGCGTGGGCAGCGGCTTAGGTGAATCTGTGTACCGATTTTGTAAAATATCGTCCGCGCCGGCCGTTTAGTTTTTGTATGAGCCGGTGCGGTGTCGAAAAACCCGTTTTAGGCCGTAACGAGCTGATCTACCAAATTCAGACAAGTGCAACTGAGATGTTGCCGATGCTACAGCGTTTCTCATCTCAATCCTGAAAGTGTTACGAGAAAAGTGCAACGCAATCTTGAAAAAATACAAATGTGGTTGAAAAGCTGGTAATGAAACGACGGTATATTAGTACAAGTAACTTTCACTACAAAAAGTGGTAACTACCTTCTGTAACTTTGTAAACAACTAAAGCATGCAGGACATACAAAATATCTTAGAGTACACCCTGATCTTACCAACAGGTAGCAGACATGTATAGGGTTAACAAAGGATGTGCAGAAAACTAAGATCTTGCAAAAATTTCCCAATAAACAAAAAGTAGAGATAAAACTAGGAAATAACAACATGGGAAATGTAGACAACTAGATATACGTGAGACAAAAGATAACTGTCGACAAAAATATGCAAAACGCAGACCTTCAACGAAGAATCTAGCTGGCATGGGCAGCTTTTGAAAGGTTGCAACACAAACTGAAAAACAAAAATAAAAAATTTACAACACGTACGTAAAAATTGGAACAATGTGTTGTGCCTGTATTGACATACGGGACAGAAACGTGGGCATTTACAAAAAGATCACTGCACAATATACAAGTGACACAAAGGAACATGGAATGAGCAATACTAAATATAACATTAAAAGACAAGAAGCCAATAGAATGGATTAGACAACAGACAAAGATGGAGGATGTAGGCCAAACCATCATGAAGATGAAATGGCGATGGGCAGGATACATAACCCGAATGGACCCAGAAAAGTGGACAAGTATAACTACCGAATGGAAGCCACGGGGAGAAAACGGAGCGTAGGAAGACCTTTGTGTAGATGGTATGATGACATAAGAAAGGTTGACTGAAAAAAGTAGATAACGACGGCACAAGATCGAGACAAGTAAAAAAACATGGGATAGGCGTATATCTGCATGCGGACGATGAACGCTAAATGAAGAAGAAGAAGAGCTAGCACTTGATCAAATAAAACCATTACTATTGTAACGTTTAGAATGTCCCTTTTTAAACTTCGCAAGTGTGCGAGCGCGGTCTAGGTTATTCCGGCGTCTGTAGTACAGATTTTGAATTTCGCGTGGTCTCCGTCCGGTTTGATAGGCCTTATCGACACGAGCGGCGACATAAACAAGCTTTTGTTTACGGCGGTCTTCTTTTTCGTTCGATGCCGTGACGGCAAACAGTTTTAAATTGTCCAGTGGTTTTCGGGTATACAGTTTAGGGTAGGTGAAATTTGTCCTCGCTGATGTTGGCGACTTATGCACTCTGGCAATTTACTGAGAAAGTTCTCTCACTTCAATTCTGACGGATTAAAGCGCTTTGCTGATCCACTTTTTCACGTGGCCCAAAACTAATTTGGGGTAAGTCGATTGAAGTTTTTCTTGTGCCCTGTTTAATATATTCCGTGATTCTATTGTAGTCTTTTTCATCATAGCCGCAAGTTTGGAACTCCCGTTATTCGCTATTCACACGTTGAGGGCGTAGAGCTTCACATAAAGCCTTGTAAAACAGCTGCTAGTCCCGGTTTCTGTGCCAACTACGCGACCTTCTTAGTGGGCAGCAAGAGGTCGAACAAAGGAATTAAGTATCAGGTTCCAATTTTCCCTTTACACTTGCCAAATTCCGTCAGAATTTCGGAGGCTGTGTTTGAAACTCTGGCCGTATGTACAGTTCTCTTCACGAGCTTCGTACCTGAGTGCACGCAATGGTTTGCTATCACTTTTTTACGCTGTTGTAATGTATATTTGTACCTGTTAATTTGTGTTATAAGCTAATGTTCTCGCAAACCGAGTTTTGTATTATGAGCTGCACCTTAATTTGTCCGATATTAATTTACTTTACATTTGACCTGTATTTAATGATTACCCCAACTTTGTACCTGGTATTGTATGCTATTTTAATTATGTGAATATACTGTGATATGAAAATTGTGTCTTGCTTTTTGTTACTGCTACCTGGATTCGTGTGCTTTCTTTTAGATTATTGTGCTACCTTGAGTTTACGAATTCTCTGTGATGCCTGGATACAGCTGTCGTTAGTTAAAAGTTTTGGCTTTTAATTAATTTGAACTGCACACCGTCTTCCTGCATTAGCCGGCCGGCAACTGTATCCACGTAGTAATTGATATTATATTTTTGATATATGAAAATTAATAATACCGTCCTTCATTAATTAATATTGTTTCCTATCATACTACCCTTACTCATTAAAACGAGGGGTGTTTCGTTGTAAAATGCACTAACCTGTATGTGTGTATATAATAATAGAAGAAGAACGTATTGTCTTTCTCTGGAAAGATAGTATGATACGCCAAGTCATTAAAAATAGCAACATTTTGATTAATACTATTCTCATTAATATCATCATTATAGCTTAAGAGTTCTTGGAAATATAACCCACACCTATTTATCTTTCTAGTTGTAGAAGCTATCAAATACAACGTTGCTTCTCTATTTCTGATTACGTCATTTTCCATATTCTGAAGTTTTGTCTTCTAACATTTCCGTCTTTTGTACCACAGTTTTTTTTCTTTTTACCCCAATGTTTATTTACAATCTGTTTTTTACAAACAATACGTAAATCAAATAGCTAAATTTTGACAGTAGGAAATTTTTCTAGCAAAAGATTCCGTTTAAGTTCCATCGAGTAACGCCCTTTACACATTTTTTAGTCTACTATTCTTTAATTCACCAGTATTGCGTGTCACTGTGCTTTCTTTTTCTTTGGTTACTGGACAATTCTTGTTCCATTTTTATCATTTCTACGAAATGAACTCAATTACCTTTTGCACTCTTATAGCTTTTGATATTTCCTATTAATACAAGATCGACCTGATTACAAGTCTTCATTTCTGGAGAGATCTATGGCGTTTTGTAAATATTCTTGTTGAAAAATACTGTGCTCAAAATTATCATACTGTACTGCAAAGTTAATTCTTTACCTTTTTCTTCAATTACCATTGCTGGTTTAATCCTTACTTTTGTTACTTTACACTATCTCGGGAGATCCAAAAAAAACTGTTCCTCAGCGGGCTGTGGAAATTCAACGTATGAATAATATGTTGGTGACACTGTACGTCAATGTCAAATTCGAGGTTAGCAGGTTAGGATTTGCGTCATTTTGTGTCATAACTGACGGAAAACCTAACCTGATAACCTCGAATTTGACATTGACGTACAGTGTCACCAACATATTATTCATACCTTGAATTTCTACAGCCCGCTGAGGAACAGTTTTTTTTGGATCTCTCGATACTTTGGCTTTAAAATTCCCCCCAACTATTCTAACATAACATTTTGGAAGATTTTGAAACACATCTTGTATTTCTTCGCTATATATTGATATGATATATCTGTGAGTATATAAATGAATTTTAGTTACTTAAATACTGTTTGTTACTAAAATTATCTTCCACATATCCTTAGTCAAATATCTGTCCTCTTAAACTTCAGATTCTTACACTCACAAATTGATGGTTATATACTTCTATTATTTTAGTAAATTGCTTGGTGTATTAATTATGTTTTGTTAATTAGTTTTAGCTCACTATTTTCTTGACCACGAAACTCTCATTCAGGTTGAGACGTGTATTTTATGATAAAAATAAATAACATTTGTAACGATTCCTTTTGTTCAAACTTAAATTTACCGGTAAGACAAATTTTTTTGACAGTATTTTTGGCAATGCATTATTAGCTTCTCTCAGGCAGTTAATGGTTGTAAATTATAGTAGTTGATTTAGTTGTCATTAATTTTGTCTTTCAGATTTTGAAGCCGGTTTCCAACATATAATATATTATAATTGTTAAGGACTTTATAAACTTTTGCCGCCTCTCTTGCATTCTGAATCAATACTGTGCGCAGTAGAAGGTCGAGCGGGCTTTGCCTCGCCGTTCACCGCACTTACGTTCCATCTGTCAACGTGGCAGCATGCGAACCGGTCTGCACTACGAAAGCTAATTCTTTTGTAAATGTTCAAATATTTGTGTTCAATGTGTTGTTTATTTCTAATAAAGTAACATATTTCCGGCTTTCAACGAGTGTATTTATTCAGTGAAACCTACAATTCATACAGTCCACAAATTCCAAGGCGAGCTGGCAATCAGGAATTTTCCAAATAACGGAAAACTGAGAAGGCTCCACAACATTGGTCCTACAGAGCCAGGATTAAACCACATTAGGTCATTGCGAGTCCAATCAACAGCGACAGCATTCGACAACATTGGTCATTGGCAAGTACAAAAGCATATTCAGTTTTGTATTGCATCGCATGTAATCGACCGCAAGGAAGCAGCGTTCCATATCCGCCGCAACGCGTGGAACGAAGAGGGCGCATGCGGTGCCCGTAACGAGAGGAAGGAAGACAGCAGACGGTAGATAGCCAAACGCCGAGTTTGGCGCCAAGTTCGTGCACGTGGGCATTCCAGCTGCAGACGAGACGGTAGTACGAACCACAGCAACGAGGAAAATCGGCAAGGCGGCACATACACCAATATCAATGTAAGCCTAATTTCCTATTTTTGTGATTTCCTATGCATGAATATTTGGTTTTCTATCATCTGTGTTATACATGTGCATAATTTCAGCTGCGTATTATTGCGTAAACAAATGGTTTATGAGTCATATAAACATTTTAATTGCGTGAAATGCCAAGCTATTACGTTTGTTAGCGATAACCCCTGCATTTTCAAATTGCAGAGCCGTTTGCGTTGTTAAAACAGTCTCGCGTTCGTGGCGCAATTTGGTCTTGCGTAGTACACGGCCATCCGCGTCGTGATTCATTCCGAGTACCGGAAGCGTACCAAATTCGCGCCAGAGGCGTGCGAAAGGTTTTATCATTAAAGAATATTTCAGATTCTGCAAGTAGTAAGGCTACCAAGCGTAGCATCTTGCCTGAAATATCACAGATAGTTGACCCGTTGGGTCCGCGTACCAGAAGCGTACAAAATTCACGCCAGTGGCGTCCAAACAGTTTTCATCCTTAGGTTGTTTTCATTTCAACGATTATGAATTCGCTTGTTAGGGCACGTGGCTCTATCAAAGGCAAGCTTACGAGTTTTGCAAAATACGTGCAATCGTTGCAAACAATTTACGAGGTAGATCAATCGTTATCTAGCATTCAAATTATTCAGTTACAAGAAAGATTGAATAATGCAGCCACATTGTTATCAGAATATGATGCGGTTCATGAGCAAATTTTAGAAAACAGTAAGGATACAGAATTTGAAATGCATCATCAAGTTGAATTTGAAGATTCTTATTATTTTGCAATCTCACAAGCTAAATATTTGATTAATGAATACAACAAGCAGTCTGATGTTGCACCAGATCGTTCTGGATCTCCTAATGGTAGCTTAAGATCAGGGCATTCAAACTGCAGCTCGCAGTGTAATATGCCATCGTTTAGGCTTCCTACCATTTCAATTCCTAAATATTCAGGAAGTGTTTCAGAATGGTTAGAGTTTCGTGAGATATTTAGTAGCTTAATTCATGAGAATCAAACGCTGACTAATATTCAGAAGCTGCATTACTTAAAGGCTAGTTTACAGGGTGATGCAAGCCAAATTATAAAAAGCTTAGAGTTTACTGCGGGTAATTATACTCTAGCTTGGGAGGCATTGTGCAATCGATACAATGATCCAAAAATTCTGGTTCATAACCACCTCAAGGCTATTTTCGAGCTTGAATCTTGCAGTAAGGAATCTGCAACTAAATTACGTACGATTAGCGATATGTTATTCAAACATTTTGCAGCAATCAAATCATTAGCTACCGAAAGCGAGCTTCTTGATTTTGTTATAATTTATGTAGTTTCTAAAAAACTGGACCCCACTACATTTCGTGAATGGGAGGTCCTTAGAAACCGGTCAAGTTCTGACCTACCTAATCTTGATGAGTTCAAGGAATTCTTACAAAATACAGCAAATCTTCTAGAAACTCTAGAGGTAAAAGACAGCAAGCTTGTACCCGAAAGGTCTTCCAAGGTACATTCTAAATCATTTGTGTCGGGTACTCCTTCGTGTCCACTTTGTAAAGGATCTCATTCCTTGTACAAATGCGATAAGTTTGTCAAGCTGTCTGTTCTTGACAGAAAGTCAAAGGCAAAAGAGCTCCGCGTATGCTTTAATTGCCTAACTCAGGGTCACCTATCGAGCCTCTGTAGCTCCAAACATACGTGTAGAAAGTGCAAATCAAGGCACAACACCCTTCTTCATGAGGATAAACCTCAAAATGCTTCTTCTAGTCAACCAGGATCTGCGATGTCGGCAGAAACCCCTGTTGAACTAAACCAATCGATTTCGGCATTCTGTTCGAATGCTTTTCAGGTACTCTTACCTACGGCTACCGCTAAACTCATCGCTGATGATGGTACGCCTCATGTTGTGCGAATCCTGCTGGATTCCGGTTCCCAATCGAACTTTATACGTTCAGATTTGTGTAAAAGGTTGAAGCTTCCAATTCGCGAAGTCAACGTTACTGTTTCTGGCTTAAGTAAAGCCACTTCTCAAATCAAGGCTAGGTGTGATATCAAGCTGCAAGCCCCTCACACTTCATACGGCATTGGCCTATCCTGTCTTGTTCTCGATGAGATTACGGGTGTTACCCCAAGTTTTCGCGTCCAGCGAAACAGCTTCAAGGTTCCTGATAACATCAAGTTATCAGATCTGTCCTACGACCAACCGGGCACCATCGACATTCTGATTGGTTCGCCCATTTTCTGGCAGCTCCTTTGTATTGGACAAATTGGTCTAGGCCCAAATCTTCCCATCCTCCAAAAGACTCGTTTTGGTTGGATTGTTTCTGGCCCTACAGGCCCCCCTTCTGCGTACCCTGTACAGTGCAATCTTGGCACGATCGAGGATGCTTCTGACCCCATTGCTAGGTTTTGGCAACTCGAACATTACCCAGAGGAAAAGGTCCGCACAAATGAAGAGAACGCCTGTGAGGCACATTTCGTGCAAAATACGCAACGAGAAGCGAATGGTCGATTCGTTGTCTCTATCCCTCTCAAGGAACCTGTAGAGGTATTGGGTGATTCATTGCAAATCGCTCAGAAAGGATTCTTATCAGTAGAGAATATTTCAGATTCTGCAAGTAGTAAGGCTACCACGCGTAGCATCTTGCCTGAAATATCCGAGATTTCAGATTCTACAAGTAGTAAGGCTACCAATCGTAGCAGCTTGTCTGAAATTTCCCAGATAGTTGACCCGCTGGGTCTGTCAGGCCTTTGGTGGCACGGTCCCACCTGGCTAAGCGAAGGTGAGGCATCTTGGCCTACTTCCATGTTCAATATTTCAGATTCTACAAGTGGTAAGGCTACCAATCGTAGCAGCTTGTCTGAAATATCCCATATTTCAAATTCTACAAGTGGTGAGGCTACCAAGCGTAGCATCTTGTCTGAAATATCGCAGATATTCGACCCGTTGGGTCTTCTAAGTCCATGCACCATGGGTGCCAAGGTTCTTTTGCAACAGCTTTGGATGGAAAAGCTGGATTGGGATGAACCCGTTCCTAAAGCCATACAAGAAAAATGGTTAACCTATCGCAGTGAGCTTCTCATGCTCAATGACTTAGCAATTCCTCGTCACGTCCTCTGTCGGAGCGTGGTCGAGATAGAGCTCCATGGTTTCTGCGACGCCTCTAACAATAGTTACGGTGCGTCGATATACCTACGTTCCAAGAATCAGGAAGGGGAAGTACAGGTTCACCTTCTCTGTTCCAAGGCCAAGGTAGCCCCTTTAAAGCCCTTGACAATCCCGAAGCTCGAGCTCTGCGGAGCTGTTCTTCTAAGCAAACTTTCCATGCAAGTCATAAAGGCACTTGATTTGCCCATATCTAGAATCGGTCTGTGGACAGATTCCACAATAGTGCTAGGATGGTTGAAAACCAGTCCAAATCTTCTTAAGACCTTTGTGTGCAACAGAGTTGCTGATGTTCAGCAACTCACCTCTGATGCCACTTGGCGGCATGTTCCCACAACGTCTAATCCTGCTGATTTTCTCACTAGGAGAATCACCCCTTTAGGTTTGAAAGAATTGAGCCTTTGGTGGCATGGTCCCACCTGGCTAAGCGAAGGTGAGGCCTCTTGGCCTACTTCCAAACATGTTCGTGCTGAGCTTCCAGAATTCAAAAAAGAAGTTCAGAGTCTTCCTGTAACCTCTGTTGAACCATTTCCGTTCAATCAGTATTCAAGCTTTGCTCGCTTACAACGAGTTATAGCTTATTGCTTTCGTTTTCATAACAATGCGCGAGCCCCTAAGGCTGATCGTCTTTCTGGTCCCCTCTCTACAGATGAACTGCAAGCATCTATTGTAAGGCTTGCCAGGTTCTCCCAACGAGAGTCATTTCCTGACGAACTTAAACTGTTGTCACAGAGCAAGCCTGTGAAACAATCTTCTGCTTTGATATCCCTGAATCCCTTTCTGGATTCCGAGGGACTGCTAAGAGTTGGTGGTAGGCTCCACAACTCTCAATTACCCTTTGACAAGAAGTTTTCTCTAGTGATTTCTGGCAAACATCCATTCGCCAAACTCCTAGTATCGCATGAGCATCTTCGGCTTCTCCATGCCGGACCTCAAATGCTGTTAGCTAATCTCAGAGAACGATATTGGATCACCTCTGGCAGAAATATCGTCAAGCAAGTGGTTCATCAATGCTTACGGTGTTTTAGATTCTCTCCTAAGTTAACTGAACCCATAATGGGAGACCTGCCAGCCTCTCGTATTCAATCATCGCCCCCATTTCATACGACTGGTATCGATTATGGTGGACCTTTCATGATGAAGGATCGCAAGGGACGTGGTTCTAAACTAGTAAAGTCCTACCTTTGTCTATTCGTTTGTTTCGTCACAAAGGCAGTGCACCTTGAATTGGTCGCTGATCTTTCTACTGAAACCTTTTTAATGGCTTTTCGCCGGTTTGTGGCTCGACGAGGCAAACCGCTCCATGTCTACTCAGACAACGGCACTAACTTTGTAGGCGCTAATTCCGAGTTAATCGAATTAGGCAATTTTCTCGCGGAACAAAACCCTTCTATTTCCGAATCAGTCGCGAACGACGGAGCAGCTTGGCATTTTATACCCGCGCACAGTCCCCACTTTGGCGGATTGTGGGAGGCCGGAATCAAGTCCTCCAAACATCACATACGTCGCGTTATAGGTAACGCTAGTCTAAATTATGATGAATTTAGCACTTTGTTGGCACAGGTGGAAGCGACCTTAAACTCCCGACCCCTGTCCCCTTTGTCCTCTGATCCAAACGACCTTCAGCCTTTGACTCCTGCTCATTTCCTGATTGGTCGTCCGTTGGTGTCACTGCCTGATCCCAACGTAACTGAGATAGTCGAGTCTCGGCTGTCTAAATACCAGAGAATACAACAACTTCACCAGAATGTGTGGAAGAGATGGAGTAAAGAGTACATCTCGGAACTCCAACAGCGCACTAAATGGCGCACGCATCTTTCGGACCTCCAGCCTGGTTCCATGGTCCTCATCAAGGATGACAATCTACCCCCTCTGAAGTGGAGGTTAGGCCGGGTCACCGAGCTGCACCCTGGCCTTGACGGCGTTACGCGTGTGGCGTCAGTGAACACTGTGTCAGGGATCGTGAAGCGATCCTTCGCCAAATTGTGCCCGCTACCTAGTGTTGTGAACTAGTGCGTTAGCGTTCAGCGCAGTTTTCGTAATGCCTTTTGGCTCCCCATTTGTTCGGGTTTTCTTGTACTAGATTAAGATCCATGTACTATTATGCTTTGTATATATGTGTGTTCATGTTACATGTTTTACTCTAGCTTTTACATGTCAACTCTGTACTGTTTTAGTTGAAAGGTTACCCTTTCCAAGGCGGGCGGTATGTTAAGGACTTTATAAACTTTTGCCGCCTCTCTTGCATTCTGAATCAATACTGTGCGCAGTAGAAGGTCGAGCGGGCTTTGCCTCGCCGTTCACCGCACTTACGTTCCATCTGTCAACGTGGCAGCATGCGAACCGGTCTGCACTACGAAAGCTAATTCTTTTGTAAATGTTCAAATATTTGTGTTCAATGTGTTGTTTATTTCTAATAAAGTAACATATTTCCGGTTTTCAACGAGTGTATTTATTCAGTGAAACCTACAATTCATACAGTCCACAAATTCCAAGGCGAGCTGGCAATCAGGAATTTTCCAAATAACGGAAAACTGAGAAGGCTCCACAACAATAATCCTTTATGACGTTATCGACTCTTTATAAGGTCTCAAAACAGCTAAGTGGCGCACTTCTGCAGGTCCACAGCAACTCTTTCCGCCATCTGCACCTAAATCGAAAATGCTGACACTCCCATTACTAGGAAAGCCACAAGTAACAACACTTTTAGTCGCGCTTGGCAAATATTCCACCAGCCATACTTCTATACAGTTTAAATTACATAAATAAATACACTATTTATATATTAAATAATAAATGCCACTAGGCAATCAGCTTAGTTACCATGATTTAGTTAGTTACTGCATAATTTTGAATTTTCTAGTATCAATTTGAAATATTTAAGGATCTAAATAAACTTACTGCATATTAAAAACTGAATTTTCCCTACAAATGAGATAACAATTTGTATACTCAGTCTCAAATAAGCATATCTGCTACCGCTGTGACCGAATGTAACACCTCTTAAAACTAGTTTTGAAATTTACTCATTCATGGACACTTCTCCACATTACAACTCCAAATGTCAGAGCTGCATCCATGCTCATACCCGTTCATAAGTTATTCATATAAATTACAATCTAAGTACTACAATTTGACATTTCTACATTTTCTGAAGTGGTAACTCAACCATGCTTTGTCAACTATCGTTGTAATCTTACCACATCGAGCTGCTATCGTGCATAATTAGCTGCTTGACTTCTTTCAATTGCCCATCTCTATCGTTTAGCATGTCAACCTTCTATTTACTTTCATCATAACCCCTCCTTCTTAATTGCAGTGTGCTATATTAATGTTTTTTAGGTCTTAAGGCTGCTTGTACCTTTGCTGCTTCGTGTAACTGCCTACCATGTTATGAGAACGAACAGAAAATAAAGTGGCTCATCGTCACTTTTCAATGAAAAGAAATTGTGTAAATTTAGTCCCACTCTCGAATGAGGTTCTTAGCTTTCTTAGTATTATTTATAAATTATAAGCCAAATAACATTTTTATTAGCAAATATCGATTAGGGTGGCTGTCCCCATACTTTAATACAAATATAAGATTGATATTAGTTGCCGAAGCACAAAACCATCGCAATATATTTTTATTCTTTATTTTTTTCTTCCAACAGAATAAATATTAAAGACATTTATTTTTCGGTTG
This sequence comes from Agriotes lineatus, assembly GCA_940337035.1. Classification (NCBI taxonomy): domain Eukaryota; kingdom Metazoa; phylum Arthropoda; class Insecta; order Coleoptera; family Elateridae; genus Agriotes; species Agriotes lineatus. Next base: position 46,856,382 of record OW679196.1, on the reverse strand, counting down.
AATTAATTCTTGTCTGAGGCAGCCCTAAAGTCTAGTATTGTCTAAGTTCCTTGCTCAATAGTACACTACGCCTCTATTGATATTTTATTTGGTTTTGATTTCTAAAGCTCAAGCATTTGTATTTTATATTTTTGCATAATTAATAATTTAAGCACCTATTTAATTTTAGATCTGATGAAATTATATTTTTCTTAACTTGTTTATTTTTCCTTCCTTACCGTTGCTCTAGTTTGGGTTTCTAGTTACATTATATTTTTCTCGTTGCAGTGGTTTGAACAGCTGCTAGGGTTTGATCATAGTTAATGTAGATCTTGTCTTCACCAGCTTTTCATTAGTTTATATTTTCTTTTTTTCTAATGCTTTATAAAGTTAAATATTTATTTTCTTCCTTATTTTATTTTCCAATATTTATTATTCTTGTTTACAAGGTTACTTGTTTCTCTGGTTTTCAAAAAAAATTATTCTTGCATTACACTTTTCTTTTCGTTTCTGTTTCACTTGTTGTGAGTTAACATGCGTTCTTACTGTTTTCTTATTTCTACTAAAAATTCTATTTCGTCTTGTTTCTATTAATAATTTTTGCCTGTTCTTTAGCGTAGATTTGGCCTTATTTTAATACCGTAATGCTAGTTGCCTACAACCGTGCCCAGGGAGCAGATAAAATACTGGAATCGATTTTTAAGACGTTGTGTTCTTACCCTTTGTAAACACCAATTCGACATAATAGTCAACCAGGCTGGACCGGTTCCTCGATGATAGTATATTAAGTATGGAGAACTGTAACGGGTTTCTACCGTTCGAAGACAATTGTTTGGAGGAGGAGACAAGCGACGACTCCAATTATTGTCTGAGTACGGTAACCCTTAACGTTCGAGGTGTTTATAACATTTTTGCACGATCGGAATTAAAATTATACAACAAAATATAAATTATTTACTGAGAAGTTAAAACGAGCGAAATAGATCGAAATTATCGAAGTGATATGGCACACATCAGTAGGTAACCAATTTGTTATTTGTCAAATAAAATTTCATAAAATTGTGCATGTAAGACTAATTTTGATTGTTTTCTAAAAAGGCGTCGGTAAGTATTTTTATTCGCAACCATATATGTAATAAGATCATTACTGACTTTTAAAAAGTTGGAAAATGAGCTATTCCCAACTTGTAACTTTCCAACCGATCGGAAAAGTGATTGCCGTCGCAGCGGTTGGAAATGAATCCATTCTCGACCGCTGTGTAGGTAGGAACACTGGGAATCTCGTTCATCCATTCATGCGCGATCCATTCCCGACAGCTGTGTAGGTAGGGCACTGGGAATCTCGTTCATCCATTCATGCGTGTCACAACCTGTCGTATCATAATATAATAATTTTTTCAATTATTGTTAAGAATAAAGTGGTTGCGAATAAAATAGTATACATACCACGGTGAAAAGTTTCATTCCTGTCTCGAGATAAAGTTGACCTCGACGCTACGCTTCTCGGTTAACTACTTAATCTCTCGACAGGAATGAAACACTTTCCACCTCGGTATGTAATATACTATTGCTGTTCAGTTATTAGATCGGTAAGTAATTTTGCTGTCGTCGTAGTTATAGCAACTGGTAAATTTCACTTACTGTCATGGAAACACCCATGGTGTAGCAAAAAAATATAAAAAGTGGTTGGTAAGCATTGGTTGCATTATTAATAAAATTACGGTGTATCAATTTTACTCAACAAAAAATTAAAACCATCAACTGAGTGGCTATAAATTTCCAAAATACAAAGTTTGCTTTTAAAATGAAGATACAATTCTTTTAGAACATCACAATTTTACTCGTATCTTAAAATGATCGAGAATTCCACAGTTAACATCGACAAACGGGCACCTTGCATGCGCGCACCATTTCTAAGTAAAGATTTATGAGCACCTCGTCATAATTCTCAGATATAATGTTACGTTAAACACTTGTGTTGTTCGCTACTCTATGTATAAATATCATCAAAAATTGTTGACGTTAAATGTAATAGAATTTTAATATCTTCAAAACTATTTTTGCTTTTTATTAGCAATTACAACTCGTTGACATACACTTTAACATACAGATGTATAAGATTTATAAAATATTAGTGTAATTCTATCATAGTTGTCGGTATATGCTGAATAATAAAACTATACGTAAACTGAAATGCAAATTTATTTAATCAGAATAAGTTGCACACACTGTATATTAAACAAATATAAACAAAATCGTATTAAGGAAATAAGTTATTAATCTAAAAAACCTGAATCCTATGATTTTCCCGATCACACACCAAGATGTTTCCGCTCGAGGTCACGGCGACGCCTTCAAGACCCTTGAATTCGCCGTCCGTGGCGCCCCAGTTTCCGAAAGATTTGAGGAAAGTACCGTCCGGGTGGAAAATCTGAATTCTGTTATTGCCTGAATCTGCCACGCAAATAAAACCTTGGTCATCTACTGCTACTCCTCTGCAAAATCAACTGTTAGCATTTGTGCGTGCAAAGTAAGCGACAGGTGGTACCTTGGGAACTTAAATTGTCCCTCGTTTGAACCTTCACTTCCGAACGTCGAGAGGACTTTGCCGTTGACATCGAATATTTGGATTCTGTGGTTGTTAGAGTCGGAAACGATTACGCGGTTAGTATTCGAAACTGCTATGTAGTGAGGATGCTCTAAATGTCCTGGAGTATTGCCCATGGAACCAAATTTGCCTACGAAGGTTCCATCCGATTGGAAAACCTGGAAAGATGAAGTTTAGTCTCCGATAGGTGGTCGGTTTACATGTGCGTCTCACCTGAACTCTATGGTTTTCTTTATCACATACGTAGATGAAACCTAGTGCATCCGTTGTAATTCCCCATGGGTAATTGAATCTACCGTCTGCGGTTCCTTGACTTCCAAACGCTCTTAGGAAACGACCAGAAGGATCAAATACCTGTATTAAGAAATTGTATATTAATATTTCTTTACTTACACTAATTAAAAAGGTTAATAAATGAAGGCGTCATGTAACGTTTTCAAAAATTTCTAAAACCTTAGTGGAAGAAGGTGAATTTAATCTGGTTTGTAACTTATCGCCTTTATCCATGCATACTATCAATTAATACGGGGTCTTACTTGTATTCTGTGGTTATATCTGTCCGCTATAATGTATTGTCCTATCCTGTTTACTGCAACTCCAGCGAGGCAATCGAATTCTCCTTCGCCGTTTCCGTACTGGCCGAATTCTTTAAGGAAGTTGCCGTTGGCGTCGAAAACTTGAACACGATGGTTGGAAGAGTCTGCTACCACGATCGAGTTATCGGGCCCCACCGCTACGCCGCGAGGCCACGTAAATAATCCGGGCTCGCTCCCCCGCCCCCCTATCTTGAACAACAAATGACATTTCAGCAGGTACTGGTCCTTAGGGGAGGTACCTGCTGCCGCCGCTGCGATACCTGTGGAAAAAAGTCATTAGAAGGGAAAAAGATATACAAATTGAGTATGTCACATACCGGCTGCTGCCACCGTAGCTGCTGTAGGGGTAGTGGGGGAGCCTTGCATGTTTTTTGAATCGTCATCGGAGCTCCCAACGTCGGAGGACCTTAAAGGAAGGCCCAAGGAAAGTCTTCGCGCCGCGCTTGAACTACTGGACGACGGCGACGCCGTCCCAGACGCGGAATCCTTATCTTTTCCAGAACTTCTGTTTCCATACTTATTCTTCAAATACCTAGCCCAAGAACTCAGAGCGGCACCGTCCTTCTCCGTTCCCGTGCTACGGTCGGGGGAGTTTTCCCTCGACTTCAGAGCGTGGGAGGATCGGCTACGCGCAAGATCGTTACTGGACGATGTTGCGGAGCTATACCCTTTAGACTGCAAGTAGGCGGTGGGGTTTGCAGTGGTTGGAGAAATGGGTTCGTCTGGGTCCTCGTCGTCAGCAAACGTGTGACTACTCTTGCTTCTAGCCAACCGTTGCCTTCTGTCCTTCATTGCGGCATATCGCGATTTCGATGTTGAATATCTACTTTCGCTACTGTCGTCCAAGCTTGACTTCGTACGATCGTCGTCATCAAGAGCGCCGCCAGCGCTTTTACTTTTGTTAACAAAGCGACTGGTGTATCCATGTGAAGGTTCTTCTTCCTTAAGCGTGGGCCGTGTCCTCGTATAAGTGTTGGTTGGAGAATCGTCATTGGTGTATCTCGATCTGGTGGTATAGGAAGACGAATGGGGTTCTGCAGCTTTCGTTGCGGCATCAGACGAAGGGTCTCTGGCGTGTGCACTACGCACCAGTAGAGCGCCGATGTCTGTTTTGGTCATATCAGCAGTCTTCGCCGTTTTTGCTGCTTCATCCTCCGACTCTTCCTCACTGTCCGTTTCTTCTTCGCTACTCGATTCCTGTTCCTTAGTCGCAGGCGTCGAAGACACTACAGTAGGAGTTCGATTGGGTAAGAAACGACTTTGAAATGTTTTTTGAGTAGACGAACCTTTAGTGGAACCTGCGGATGACGTTCGTGTGTCTGAGGTACCGTCGGGACCGTTTGCCCTCGACAAGATCTTTTGTTTAACTTCCTCCGTTGTATAAGCGGCTCCGGTATTGCGAATGGCGCTGGACGTCGACGACTCGGTGGAAGTGCTCGAGTCTGAACTCGTCGAGCGCGCGGTTTTTTTGTGCGCCGCCGGTTCAGGTCCTGAAGGTCTCTTTGTGGAAATTGCCGCTTTCGTCGCTTTGCGGTGGGCTTGCTGTGACGAATTTACAGAGGTGTCGGATTCTTCGTCGGACGATGCGGCCTGAAGAAAACACTGTGTTAGCTTGGAAATTGTTATCTTCATGCTTCACACACATAAACACAAGGAGTGGGGATCTTCGGGTTGAACAACTTCTTTTTGCACAAGAAGATTAAACAAGGTACGGACAGAGCAGAAACATGCCAATGTGTGATCGGAACTGTATGTTCGAATGATGTTGAAGTGTTATTGTAAAATCACAGCAAACAACATATAACAAAACAGCGTTTATTCTGTTATTTATTCTACTACGTTTAATCAGGTACTTGTTGAGGTTACGGCTCGTCACTCACCTCTGAGGCTGGAGTTTTCCTTGTACTTCCATGCCTCTCCTCAGTTTCTTCTCCACGCTTCAATACTGCTACGGCCGGTGGCCGGGTTTCAGTTGTTTCGGTTGTGGCGGTTGAGGTAGTGGCGCCTTTATTTTGTTTCTTAATTTTAGATATCTCATCGTCTTCGCTCACTTGTCTATTAGCTAGTGGAGGTTTTTTTGGGGTTGGTGTAACTTTCGGCTGCGCCGGAGGCGGAGCTGGCGTATCTTTCTCTTTCTTTTTGTTGGTTTCGCTATCCTGTAGCTTTTTCATAACACGCGGGGAGTCGGCTAATCTCTGGATGCCACTAAGGGGCCCCCGCGTGACCTCTTCGGTGTCGAGAGTCTTCTCCTTTTCTTTTTGCTGTTGTTCCGTAAATCTCACTCCTCTGGGGGTCGGCTCTGTATCGGAGTCGTTATCTCCAGCTGCATGGCGGCCAAAACGTGAGCGATAGCGAGACCTGGCGGGTCTGCTGCTGTCATCGTAATCATCGCCATAGTCGTTGCCACTGCTTCTGTTGTATCGGTCATATCTATCTGTGCTAGTTGTGGTAGCTCTCGTGGCGCGGTCGCCAAACTTTCTACCTCCTAAAGGAAGGTCTTCCTGCCCTTCCCCATAACCTTTATCGTAACCTCTTTCTTCCTGTTGTCTGAATTGAGATGCTAATCTATGATCGCTTTTCGAACGCATAAGGCCTGGCCCGCCGGGTGGTTGCAATAAACTACCACTCATGCCACCAAATTGGTGTTGTTGAGGATTTGAGATGTTTAAGTCGCCGAAGCCTGCCACATGTAGAACTAGTTGATTTGGATCGTGAGCTAATATTAATCTTACTTTTCTACTGTAATCTGAGTTTTCGTATTCGAAATTTCTTATAAATTCTACAGTCTTTAGAAAAATTTCTTTGGCGTCCATCAATTCACAGTCGTCCCAATCTACGTTCTCGTTTATGTGTTTGTCAGCTAAGTCACAGTTGCTAAGGATATTCGATATTTCTTGTTCTAAATTTTCTTTTAAACTGGTTAGACTACGCAGTTCTGTGCCTAAGTATCTATCTACTTCTCCTCGTAAATAATCCGTTCTATCTTTTAACGCCTTTGATAATCTCCTGTAAATTTCCTGTACTTCCTCTGATACTGACGAGCAGTTGGTCTGAATATTTTGGGTGTTCTTTTCGACCAAGGATAGGGAGTCTTGCAGTCTGTGTATGCTTCTGCGGATTTGATTATTAATTCTGCAGATTTCTCTCCTGAGTATGTCCATGTGTGCTCCCTTGCAGTCCGGGCAGACCTTCTTTTCGCAGTGAAAGCAGAAGCTGCAGTAGGCCTTCTCCGAACACACATTGCATCTCTCCATCACCTGCCCGCTCGTGGGGTCAGGCAGCTCTCCGGTGATCTCTATGTGGAGCTCCAGGAACCGCTGGAGGGTGACGTTGGTGGGAAAGCCCTGCACCCCTTGGTAGGGAATCCTGTGCTCGGCGCGACATTCCGGACATTTCACCTAAAAAGACAGCCCTTAGTATACATCCAATCAGGGCCAACAAAAAACAAAACATTCTCAAACGACAGCGTAGGTGTGCGTAGCTGTTCCTGTTTGTGAATCTTTTAGTATTTCTGAACTTGTGTTCACGGCTATTTTGGGAATGTTCGGGTTAAGAATGCGAATTTGCGTGTTACCTGACGTCGCACGTAGTCCACGAGGCCCTCCAAGCAGGGCTCCATGCAGAAGCTGTGTTGACATGGCAGCAGCTTCGGGTTCCGGTACCGGTCGAGGCAAATGGCACAAGTCAGCAACTGCTCGAACTGTTCCATGTTTTCTGCAACAAAATTGAACTTAGTCCCGTACAATTTTCGCCACTCCTGTGCTGCCTGGTGGTGTGCAAAGCGTAGCCAAAATTAAACTCGCGGATTAAATTCGGCACAAGGCATCGTACGCAAAAGAATAACGACATTTTCCTCGTTGGAAATAGTTTGTAATGTTGGTTTTTCCAGTCTACTACGTATTACGATTGGAAATTGCTTGAGACTGCATTCGTTAACTGATAGGCAGAGGTGATGATCGATTTGATTGTATTAAAGGGCAGAAAACACAAAAGGTGGAAAAATTGTAAAATGAACAGTAACGGTTGACAACATATTCAAATTCACAGCATTGTATTCAGTTAGTTTGCTCGAAAACAGAGAAAAATAATTGTATCGTACTTTAACCTGGTTTTTTCCAATTCTTAATACAAAAGTGTTTGTTATTATTTTGCACGTATATCCCAATTTTCGTGTGTGCTAGAAATAGACTTTATTTCATTTGAAATCATAATCTTGTTTATTGGCCCTCGATAGCGGGAGTAATATGGTTTTTATGGCTCGTGGGACTATAAAATTGCAAAGCAGTAAAACAAGCACCAACAATGTAGTACACCAACACCACACTCTGTATAGAAACCATAACACACCAAAAATGTACAGCGGCAGCACAACGATTACGTAGTAGTCTGTAACCAAGATACTGAATCTTTTTGAATCAAAATAAAATAAAACGTTGTATGTACCACGTGCATAATCACCCTCGGAAAATTAAAAGCTCTTCGCTTCGCGTCGTGCTTTGAACATTCCCTGGTGCTATAACCTATTGATTATGCTATTAATACATACATAACTATTAAGTTATTGGGAGTAAACATGAAATCTCAGTACAAATAAGGCAATCTTAACAGTTCACATACTTAGAAGTCAGTGGCGGAATAAAACTGCACCGTATAAATGTCATGTTAAAGGAAATCCATTATCAAGTTCCTCGCAAACTCAACAAGCATGAAAGATCTAGTCTTTATACACGTTTTAGCTTTAAAAATCAGCCGGAATACAAAACCCTGAAACTGAAAATCGTCCGTTGTTAGCCAAACTCCTTTTGTAGTAACTTAAGCAGGCAAGACGTAAACGAGTGCAGCTTTTTTGTGACGCTTCTTCTCATTATTCTCCAACTTTTTTATGTCGTTCATTAAGGGGTGATAAGCGCCTTACAAATTTCCTTTCAGTGTTAATTTCTCATCTACCATTCGAGCCCGTTCTTTTAGTTTAAAGCTGCAAAATTGAGATACATAATTTTTCGCTTAGCGATTGCGACTTCGTTGTCATGGCTTCTTTTCGCCAATTTGGAAATTAATGTCGCGTAAGGGGATTGCCATTGTTTATTGCCAGAAGACATGTTTGTTAATGCCGAGGCCGCAGTTAAAAGAAATTCCTACAAAAGTTGCTAAGGTTGGGGTGTTACGCTATGCAAGTTAAAAGGAGCATGACAGTAATTTTAAATTAAGCTAGTTTTCTTGAGGTTTGCCCGGCATTTGGTCCTGTGTTTTATTGTACGTTGCCATGCGATGGTGAGAATTTGTAATGCAGAAGTTGCTTAGAGTTCTGAATATGAAAATTGTGCTTTAGCTCTGTTACAGACAATAGTCAAATGGAAAATACTGAATGGGCAGGACACCTATTGAAGTCAATTAAAATGGCTAACCAAGAAGCAAGGCAAAGCAAAGTCACTTACTTAAGAAGTGGTGGCGACAGCAACAATTTGGAAAAGAAGGAAGCGCGTAAGCAACTGGATTCTGAATAACTAAAGCACGCAACTAAATAAATTTGGTGTGTAAACATAGGAAGGTTACTCAGTTCAATTTTGTGCAGCTATAAATATTCGGGTTTCCTGAGGTTGCTCGAGGTTGTATGAAACGCACCTGTTCCCATAGTTTTTCCAATTCCACCACGAAGTGGGTTAGGAATTTTCAGCTGTTGACGCTTGTTTGATACGCCTGATATTTTTAATTAGTCAGTCGACCTGACTATTAAATTAATACTCTTAAAGCACGGGATTTAAAAAAAAATAGTGACTTATAGGGATGCTTGTTTCTGAAATGCCGATAGATATGAATAAAAATTATTTTTAGATGCTACAGTATACTTATTAGTCACAGCAACGGCTATCTTTCTAACGCCAAGAACATCTGCTTCAAGTCAGCAATTTGAGTAATTGGCAGAAGTTGAAGAACTTCAGCACCTTGAAATCGATATGTGTGGTATATACCTGATTTTCAGCTGTATTTTTAGTTCCGTCGTTAGTCACTGACCACTTCTAAAAAAACTCAGTTGACTGCTGCAGATATGTTTTCCACATCATTGTTTGGTATTCATACTTACAGTATTCGTGCATGTGGGTGTACTTATCCAAGCAAATTTTAGGAAAGTCCAAATTTAATTTAGTTCCAGGTAAGGAGGAGTTTACAAAGTTACTTTTATACTATAGTGGCAGCGACGACGACGCGTTAAAATAGGAGCACGATTCACCCTTTGTAACACAAGATAGTGGACTATAAAGGCACCCGAAGCCATTAAGGGCGCATCCCCCCAAGAATTATTAAGAGTTTTCGAGTTGGCAAAAACTGAAAAACCTGGAAGGCCGAGCCGGTTAAATCTCCGTATTTCAGGTCCTTGCATTAATAAAGAGCTAATTCCTCGGGATGCGCGGAATGCACTCCGACTAAATGCACGCTTGGCAGAAGTCCACCTTAAGAAAAGCTCGTAGTGGCTCGGCCTGTCCGTGAATAAACTCACGAATGCTGCTCTAAATAACCCGTCTGCATTCTTATTGGTTATTAGACATTCGCGGAGATTCTCAACGAGCGCGTCGCGATGCCGCTTGACGTCAGCGTTAACACTCAAGAACCGGCGCTCCTCAGTCTCAGGTTTCAGGGCCCAAAGGGCGAGTTATTAAGTGGCAGCGGAACATTCGGGCCGTAAATTCTCGAGCAAATTAAGTCGGACAAAGCAAATTTATAAATGGCCCGGCTAATGAAGATCTCTGACAGAAAGAGCGACCTTGCCGCCTGTATTTTTAGACACAAAGGAGCAATTTGCGCTTTTTAGTTTTCGTTGTCTCTGCCCGCGAAGAATTCCGCTTCGGAAATACGCTGGAACTCTACAAAGCATTAGGCGAAGCAGCATGGGCAAAGCAAGCGGTTGTTAACACGTTAACTGCGGTGGCATTTAATGTGTTAAAGGCTGTCATATTAGTGGCGCCCCAATTTCCACTTACGTTTCTATTGTTTTCGCCGCATTTACTAAAACTATTTGATCACAGAAAAACTAAACGGCAGCGTGGTGCTGTTCGATCTAGTGAGCTGCTACTCGGTATGTAGCCGTTGGCGATCTAAATCCGCTTTTAGCCTTTCAGTGCGGCAACTATGGTCTACTTTCTAGAAACGCGTCGTTACTCCGCGGATGATTAAATTTTATAAAGTTGGAAGCTTTTGTCGAGTAGGTGTTCTCGAAGGTGGTCATAGCGTATTTCAATATGGAGGCTTAGTGACGTGGCCGTTGGCCCTGTCACCGTTTAGAAATAGAAACAAGGATGTGGGAAACAATAGCAACGCGTTTGAACCTGAAGCTGGAGGTTCTTCAATCGAACTCTCGTAAACCCGATGTTTAAATAGTCAGCGATAAGAGTAGTAGTTCAATAATATAAACTTAAAATTGAGCTCTGTGAGACAGAACATTACTAAAAAAAGTTTTTCATTAACGTTGTCTTAGTCTGAAACACTTTTGTAAATTCCATGTTTTAGATGCTTCTTGAGCAGAAAATTTCTATAAAAAAACTCGATCTTTAAGTAGTTTCTGATACAATAAAGCTATTCTGGCAGAGATATTGATAAATTTTGTAAACTCTGTTAAAATGTTAGTTAAATTTTCGCTTAAAACTTAAGTCTTGAAGCAATTCGTTCGGTCAACATTCTCAAAGAATGTGCTAAAATCACAATTCAGCATTTTAATCTGCACGTTTGCATTTCAAAACAGCCTCAGCATAACGTTTTAATAATCCATTACTAGGTTAAACAATTTGTTGTTCATTTATTTGCGCCTAGAATGTGAAAATTTCTCCTTAGGTCGGGTCTCGCTTCATCATCAGCCATCGACGAACATCAAAGCGATATCGTCCATAAGATCCTTTTCGATGAAAATTCCCATTCTTCTTTAGCAGAAAGATTCGCGAAGCATTGCGATGTACAAACACCCTAATAATTTCAATCGAGACGAAGGTTTCACCTTTCCTCCACGTGAGAAGCATAAAGGAATACATTTTAATCAATAATCAAGATCTTGACGATTTTATTTACTCAACACTAACAAAGAGTATGCTATCCAAGCCATACATTTGTTCCGTAGTCTGGAAAGCGGCATACCCTCAACCCTCAATACTTAACCCAGGAGATCGTTTTCCAAGCCATAACTAATTAAACTATGAGGCTGTATACCAGTAATCTTTTAAAATTCACGTTACTGCTTTCTGTTTAATAAATTTCAATAAATGCAACTATTTAATGAAGTAGCAACCTAAAAATAATAACCAATAAGGAAGGGCAACCCACGCTAACACGTTAATGTTGTACCTCAAAATAGCCTTTGATGATGCTTAATAAAAAGTACTTAATAATAACCAATTCTGTCATTTGTTTACTTACTATAAATAGAAATATCTAGCATTTCTGAATATTAAATTTAGTCTTTTCTACTTTAACTATTTCACTGGATAGACAAATGGCTGAAACAACGAGATTTCAATGAACCCCGGAAAAACATTACATGCCCACAGCTGCCAATGACGGTTCAGAAAGAGGAGAAAAATGTACCAAAGACTGATACAAGAAAGGACGCAGGTCGATAGATTGTTTTCGGCCGTGCTCATTAGTCAGCAGAAATCACTGGCAGAATTCCTTGTGATGGGTTTGGAGTGTTGTAGTGTTTGCAGAACGCTTGGAAAATTATAATTTATGAATAGCTCGTGGGTATGTCTAGACTCATTTTAATTAAAGCAAAAGTATGAAATTGAATTTAGCTTAGTTGACTAAACCTTATATTCTCATGGAGAACATATTTACAAATTCATAATTAAAAATATTATACATACAAAAGTTAAGTTGAACTGGGAGGTAAAAGAACAATTATGAATGGACGAAGGTGTAGTCCCATGCAAATCGACGCCTGTATTGTTTAACAAGGTAAACAGATGGAATTACTATAAGCAGGCACCCATGCTTTAGCGTTAAGGGTCGGCACAGCCCCCGACTTATTTAGAACACGAAATACAGAATTATTAAAACTCCCAATAAATAATTTGTTTTCTTAGAACCGCATGCCACATTTATTTAATTTGGTGGTATTATAAACCGATTAAAATATATAATACGTTAGGTGTAGTTGATATCAATTCAACAATATTCCTAAAAATTTCACGAATAAATTTACGTTGAGCGCGCTGGAAACACTAAGCTGACATATTGCAAACGATAGAACCAGGTAAACAATGGATGGACTAGTTACTAAAGGTATTACAAATAGCTAATTTTGCAAATTTTACTAGCGTCATATTGTGAAAAAAAAGATAAGTATTACATTGAAATAGCTACTATACAGTTTGCATCAGGGATCGTTTCATTCACACATGTGCGTATGGAGCAGTCACAGAAATGCACACACATTTACTTTCTCTTTTTAATGGAGGAGAACATCAAGATTGAATGTATTCTACGGTTGTCTGCTGAAACACGCGTCTCGTTAAAATATTACTTAGTACAGGAGAAGAAAATCAATAGGTTTGTCTTTTAATAACGACGAGCTAGAACTTTAAACTAAACATTCACGGCGACTTGAGTTGCGTAGGTAGTTATATGCGATTTTTTCGAGAACATCATTACATTTCATTTCCAGCGCATGATAATATGATTCAGCCATCTTTGTTTATAAAGTCGTAAAGTGTGGATATTACATATTTTATTGTAATTTGAAAACATAACTGAGTATGACATTAGACAGGAAATACTCTCCAACTTATTTTACATATCGGATCGTAACGTAAAAATTTTGTTTAAATAACTATTAAATGTCTGTTAATATTTTTCGTGGATCTATAATTCCATATAGACAGGTTCTTTATTGAAACGTCAGGGATCACTAAAACGTGTTGAGGCTAGTTGTAGTAATGACGTCAAACCCACAAATTCGTTCACTGACGTAGAAAGATGTGTAATCGTGTTTAAGCAGTGATGTAAAACGTACAAGCTCGTGCGGAAGTAATAAAATTATTAGCTGCAGAAAGAGTAAATAATCCGTAAGCAATGAAAACTGTCTTTCGGTACCTTAGAAATTTTCGGTTTCTAAAATTGTCCTCCAAGTATATGGAGACACAATTATAATTGATGGACACCATAGAGCAATAGTTGGAACACATTATGACAGGTGAGAACTATAAGATGCTTATTCTCTGAATGTCATTTTTTTGGCAGTGGTAAGAGTGACAAACTAGTAACCACAGCGATCAGCGGTCCCGGGTTCAAACCCCGGGGGAGGCAACAGTTTACGAATAAAAGCGAACAATATCAGTCCTTCTCAGGACTAACCAGGAACACCCGAAGACGGGAGTAGATCAAAACTCCCGAAACGTTGTGCGATATACACCCTAGACAGTGGAAAAAGTCCGATAAAACACATTATAAGAAGCTTAAACTGTTCATTGAGGGAAAATCTAAAGAAGATCAGTCGGACGACACCAGAATTACTGAGTAAAGATCTTCGTGGCTGGTTTAGTTATACATTAGTGGAGTAGTCAAAGATGGCCGAAACAACAACAAATAAATAAAATCATAAAAGAGGCACTTATAGGTGGGGTATATTGTGAGAGATGATAAATATGAAATACTTAAACTGATCAATAAGGAAAAATCCATAAAGAAGAAAACAATCGCTAGACGCTAACACTCCTACTTAAAGGATCTGCACACCAGTCGTACAGCAGTCAGAAACAGCACGACAGAGCTCCTGGAGAAAATCTGCGTCGCCGGTGTATTCTTTTATATATCTTTTCTGTAGCAGTAAGAATCGGAAGAAACCAATAATTTATGAAAACAATAAAAAAGAGAAAGCTGGAATACTTGGGACGCATTATGAGAGGTGAGAAATGCGAGATGCTTAAACTGATCATGAAGGGAAAATCTTCTTCTTTTTCTTCTTCGCTAATCCTTATGCCCTTTCAGGCGTCGGATGTGGGTTCCTTGTCCTGTATCCATTTCCTCCATTCTTTCCTGTCCCTTGCTAGGATTTTTATTTCCTCTACCGTCTTTCCTCTTTCCATTCCTATTTCTCGGATGTGGTCCATCCATTTTCTTCTTGGTCTTTCCCTTTGCCTCTTCCTTCGTTTTCCCATCTCCATTATTTTTCTTGTAATTCTGTCCGGTTCCATCCTTACTATATGCGCGTACCAGTTCAGTTGATTCTTTTTAATTTTTTCCGTTATTGGCTCTTGTTCTGTTATTTCTCTGATCATGTCACTTCTTACCCTGTCCCATTTAGTTTTTCCAGCAATTTTTCTGAGGTGTTTCATTTCTCTAGCATTTATTTTACTTTCGTCTTTTTTTCTTAGAGTCCAGTTTTCACAGGCGTATGTAATTGTTGGTATTGTTTTTACACTGTGTATTTTTCCTTTCACCTCTATGTCAATATCTTTATGTCCTAGTATTGTTTTGTTTATTGAGTAATATAATCTTGTTGATTTATTAGCTCTGTTTGTTAACTCAGCTTCTATTCTCCCATCCTCAGTTATTATAAGGGAAAATAAAAAATAAAAAAGGCCAAGCCAGGGCTTTTGGGTAAAAGATCCGTACATTAGTGCGCGTATTTCGTACAGCAGCCAAAGTAGCATAAACAAGAAGTAATAGTGACCACCGCAAAGAAGAGAAAGCTGCAATACTTAGGACAGTATAGGAAATGTGAGGAATAAGAAGCTTAAATGGATCATTGAGAGATACATTCTAGAAAAGAGATGAATCGGAAGACAGAACTCCTGGGCAAAAGATCTTCACATCAGAGCAAATATTTAATACAGCAGTCAGAAACACTATACAGGAGAGAAAGCTTTAATACGTGGGACACATTAGAAAAGGTAAGAAATGAGATGCTTAAACTGATCATTGAGAGAAAATTTTAAGAAAAAAGATGAATTGGAAGATGCCAGAATTTCTTGCTAAATATCTGTGTTGCTAGTTTATTTCTACATTAATGGAAATTTTTTCTGAAGTATCCAGAATCATCGAAAAAAAATAACCCAGCAACACCATAAAAAAGCAAAAGCTAGAATACTTGGCACTCATTATGAGAGATGAAAAATACGAGATGCTTAAATTGATCGTTGAGGGAAAATTAAAAAGAAAAATACCAAGTGTAAGACTCCGGTGATTCTGGGTAAAATATTCGCACATTAGTGTATGTCTTTCGTATAGCAGACAAAGCTGCATAAACATGAAGAAATAGTGACCACCGTACCAAAGAGAAAGCTGCAATACTTGGGACATCATAGAAAAGGTGAGGAATAGGAAGCTTAAACTGATCATTAAGAGATAAATCCAAGAAAAGAGATCAATCGGAATTGGCAAAGATCCGCACATCAGTGCAAATCTTTCGTACAGCAGTCAAAAACACCATAAAAGAGATACAGTTTTAATACGTGGGGCACATTAGGAAAGGTAAGAAATGAGATGCCTAAACTGATCATTATTGAAAGAAATATTTAAGAAAAAAGATAAATCGGAAGAGGGCAGAATTCCTTGGTAAAATATTTATGTAACCCAACAACACCGTAAACAAACAAGAGAAAGATGGAATACTTGGGAAGCATTATGAGAAATGAAAAATAGGAGGTGCTTAAACTGATTATTGAGGAAAAATCAAAATGAAAAAAGGCCAAGCGAAACACGTCAGAGCTCCTGGGTAAAAGATCCACACATTAGTGCATGTATTGCGTACAGCAGTCAAAGCAGCATAAACAAGAAGAAATAATGGCCACCGTAAAGAAAAGAAAGCTGCAATATGTGGGACACATTAGGAAAGGTAAGAAATGAGATGCTTAAACTGATCATTGAGAAAAAAAAATTATGAAAAAGATGAATCGGAGGATGCTAAAACTCCCCTCTGTTGCTGGTTTATTTCTATACAATGGACGTCTTTTTTGAAGCAGTATGACTCATAAAAAAATTATCCATTAGTTGGATCAGTAGATAGCTCTCGTGCAGAAAAAAGATAAATATCATAAAGAAGAGAGAGATAGATTGGAAGGACAGGTGACACACTAGACAGATTAGCAGTGGAAAGAAAAGTAGACCGACGGCGGTCCAGAAGACGCTAATACATACGATGGATAGATCAGACAAAAGACCTTATCAACCAACGACTATACGAGTCTATACAAATTACTCGAAATAGGGAAAACTGGAAAACAATAACAAACTCCATACGACCATGATGTTACCACAATACTTTGAACGCCTTATGGGAGGTGGAAAATACGATGTGCTTAAACTTTGTATTCAGCGAAAATTTCAAGAAAGAAGATCAATTGGAAGGCGCCAGATCTTCTGGGTAAAAATTCGGGTCGCCAGTTTAGTTGCACATCGGATGACACCTTTCGTGCAGTAGGAAAAAGAGCAGAAATAAAAAAATGATGAACATTATAAAGAAGAAAAAACTGCAAATTTCTAACAACTTTAAACATTTGAACAGTCTTACTAGGTAGTTTCTACAATATTTGCAGTGTAGTGATCACAGGCTATTAAATATAGATAAACAGCTAAAAATTGGATTTGTATTTTGAGCCAATAAATAAATATTTAGAGAATTATTAAACTGAGTCATAAGTATTTGCTGAATGCTGATGCAGGCAAATATTTACCATAATCAAAATTGAACCTTAGCTAGTCTAAAGCTGCAGTTAGCAACTGTTTGTTTCTAGATTTGGCGGTTGCGCAACTTCCAAATCGCTTTTTGATTTGTTAACTGAGCATTTTACGACGTGAAGAAACGCGGGCTAAAATTAGCCAAAAACGCAATTTATAGTACTGGCGAAAACCTTAATGCGATCGTTCTGGTGTCGTTAGTCCTCCGATCTACAGGCAATTTGGACGTTCGCCGACTTAAAACTTTAATTGCGACCGAAAGCGGACTCGCTGGGGTAAATCGGTCTCGTGGCTCAATGGAAATGGCCCATCGATATTTTCCTATTTCTAGAAGATTTGTCAATGTTATTTCCACTTAAGTCGATGCGTCGCCGCACGGCGCGTGTACGCACACCTCTGCAACACGGTTTTGAGGCCGAGCCAAGTACGTATTTTGAAAAATTGCAGCGTTTTCGCAACGTCAGATGTGCTTACAAAGGTTTCGTCTTTTATGGACCGATTTTCTATTGAACTGTTTGTGCCGGTGCCGTTTAGAAGTTGGGCATTTGTAATTGGTTGAAAAGTAGGAGCTCTGATACCGAGGCCAGTAGATAAACCACCGTTGGATGTTCCTAATATCACTGCACTGTAGTTTCATAATGTAATGATGTTAGATCTGATAACGCTAAATGGCTACACGGATTAATTAGATACAAAGTTAGTTAATATATCAAGTACAGACTGGAATGAAGTTAACCCTGTAAGGGGCACAGTCATTTTCAATAGAAGGAAAATTATCATAACTGGTACCAAGCATTTAAATAATATTGGAATGCCATTTCACATGTTTATAATCGGCTCCCATTACTAGAAAGTGTACTTTGATAAAGTGACCATATGGTTACATCGCTCGTTTGTGACATGTTTTTTTGAGTCGGTATTGGATGGGTAAAAATACGAAATAACAAATTGAAATGAAAGTAACTTTTATTAACTAAATAAGATAATACAGGAAAAACTGAAAACTGAACTAATAACATTTTAAAATGCTTCATGGAATTTTCCGAAACAGTTTTTTTCCGATGTAATGCATAATCTAGCATTACATTTATGGCAGCCCAGACGACTTGTTCCTGTTTTGCAATATCTGCACCTTCCCTTGGAATAATAAATTGGCCAATGTCCCACGGCGTCTCTTCGTGACAGGTCGTCAGGCCTTTGTGCAACAGGATGCTTAATTTTTTTAAGTGGCTTCTGGTTTTCAGAACTAGGTCTTCCACAACGAGATTGTTTGCCAGTTTGTGCTAAAGATTTAGCTACCTCCATTCTAAATTTCTTCAAAGGCATATGCTTCATATTTAGGCCGTTGCAATCGTTCCTATATAGCAACCACCCATTTACAACGGAGATATCTAGCAAGTAAGTGAAAAGAGGAAAGTACCACCGTCTAGCTCTGCTAGGGCTCCGGTATAGTCCCATCAAAGCATTTGCCTTATCCACACCCCCCATATGCTTATTGTAAGCAATTATTATGGAAGGGCAAGACACGTCAACTTTCCGTTTTTGTTCTTTATTGAACCTTTTCACAGATTTCAATGGCTCAACTCCAGTATAAGTACTGCCTAAGAGTACACATTTGTTATCCGCCCATTTCACGATTAGAACACCTTTTTGTGTATCTGATTTATAATCATAGGAGCCTCTTCCAGATTTTAGCAGAACCTTATCTGTCTCAATAGGACAGCCAGCAATTCTGTTGGCTCTAAAGGTGCCCAAACTGAGAATATTACTTTCTTCTCGTAAATAAGTCAATAATTGGAGACTTGAAAAGTAGTTATCAAAGTATACTACTGAATGTTTTGGATGATGAATCGTTTTACACAACGCTATGACTACACTGGGCCCTACACCTAATGATCTCTCCACTTCAGTGAGTTCATTTTTAGAACCTTCCAACTGATCAAATGTTTCCGAACCTTGATACGGGATGAAATCGGAAATGATTCCTGAAACACCGGCTCTGACAAAAATTTTGTACCCCCATTTGTGGGGTTTATTAGAAATGTATTGCCGCAAATTGCCAGCTCTAGTTCCTTTATAAGCCACCATTGTCTCATCCACAGAAAATTTATTATCACAATCTTGTGCAATGCAATTTTCTCGAATTTTTTTTATAAGCGGAGCAATTTTGAAATACCTATCTTTAGTGTTTTCAGTGGCTAAACTATTATCATTAAAATGTACATAACGTCTCAATTTCTTGAAGCGTTTCGATGACATCAAATTTGCTACTTGATCAATCCTACTATATGATGACCAGTAATCTTCAATTGCAGGCAAGACTATTATACCCATAGCGAGTAAAATCGACAAGAAGTCAGTCATTTCCTCTCTGTTTGTATTTACACTACTGCCAGTTACCTGTGTGCTGTATAGGTTTGTTTGGTCGACCATGTTAGAAATAACGTCAAAGGAGAAAAATTTAATAAAATATTCTAATGGTGACAATACCTCTTCATTTGTCACTGGTTCGTATTCTTCCCTGTCTTCTTTATTCGAAAGATCATCCTTTGTCCAGTTGTAATTCACTTTTTGTTTTTTGATAGTTGTTGTATTTCCAGGCATTTTGCGTTTACCTTTTGCTGTAGGTGGTAGCTGAGGTTCTTCATTTTCTAATGAACATTCTGATGCCTCGTATTCATTGTCTGTTGCCGATACAACTACCTCATTGTCTTCTTGTTCATTTTCTGAGTAACTAAGTTCGGAATCCGTTTGTAAAGCCAAAATTTTGTTATTCCTAAAATCTTTGTCATTATCTTCTGTGTCACTATCGGTGTAATCAGATAAATCTGAATTATTTATGTTGGCAGGCGGTACCCGTATTTCATAAAACTTTGGTCTCGTTTTTTTCCCATAAAAACATTGTGTAGTTATGCAATTAGGTTCCATGTTGAATCTGAAAAAAGCAGTCACCCTAAGTGGCATTGTAACCATATGGTTACATATAAATTCAACAGAAAATAATCAAAAACTGGTTCCAGAACCAACTTCAGAAATATGAAATAATCAACAATTCACTCATAAATAAGGACGTATCGTATGCAATTTTCATAAAATACAGTTTTTACTCACCGAAATTGTAAGTCAATCTCAAAGTTGCACGGCACATATAATAACAGCTGTAACTACGCGGCCATTATTGAAAATTGCAAGTTTCATAAATGCGTTTGTAGATGTCGCTATATGTTAAAACGTTTAATAAGGTTGTGACCATACGGTAACGTTGCCTAAAAGAGGCTAGAAATTCAGATTTTGAAAATAGAGGAGCTTAAAGTCAGTGTAACCATATGGTCACTATATCCTTACAGGGTTAACAGAAGAAAGCACTTACGGTGAAACCTCTGCAGAATTTCATACAATTACTTGTTCCCTCTCTCTCTCTCTCACACACACACACACATTCATCTCCATGTCTCTCAATCTGTGCCTGCCTTGCTATATGTTCATCTATTCTCTTTCTGCTACTTTCTTAACGTCGTCGTACCATCGTAGTATGGGTCGTACTTAATGGTTTCCATTCGGTCGTTTTTCTTGTCCATTTTTTTTATATTCCTGTTATATGTCGTCATAATAGTTACCTTATTAATTGCAAATATAGTTGATTTTCAAACTATATCTGAATAGTCACTAGGAACTACCATATCCTCTACATAAACGTTTGAATGGTCACTGGAAAATATTCTATTCAGAAGAACAAATAATGTGTGTATTTTAAATTAATTTGAACCAGACTCAATGTATGCTTATTAAAGAGAAACGTCAGAGATGAATATTAGGAGTTTTTTTAAACAGGTATTTTGTAAATGTTTTTAAAGAAAGGGCGAGATACTATGTCAAGGTTTAATAAAAATGCAAATAAACTAATTTGTTCCTACTAATACTAGAAGAAAAAGGAAAAACTGAGTGATAATCACTTTAATTATCTGAAAAACCGGAGAAGAAATCAGGAAGAGCTCTTAAATAACATATTGCGTAATATACAAGGTTTGTATGATAAGGTTTTGATCAATAACAATATCTCCCAAATTGGTTTTGCCACTGCGATGGATTTTAGGGGTCTATTAAAGGGGATTTTAATGCCCAGGGGTACCAAAACGCGCTTCGTCTTGGAGCTATTCCATCGACTGCGATAAGGACAGGCGTGAGTTACTAAACCTATGATTTTAGAATTCTGGAAAATTGCTATTTGTGGTTCTGACGCTGAGACAAAATCCTAGTCTTCTCAGTGGAAAATGTTTGAAGTAAAAAAGCATAAAAAGAGCCCCGAAGTCAGAGTAATGTCAAGACAATTCTCGCTCTTTTCTGCATCGCCTTTACATTAGAGGGTGAACAGAGAATACTACTTGAGAGTTTTAAGTACATTATCTATCTCATCTACACTAGGACAGAAAGCCCCATTACTGAAGCCTATTAGTCTTCCTGTAGCCCTGACTGTTCCAAATGGTGAGTATAAAAATTATTTCGAGAAGTGGAAGCAACGCTAGAATAAAGCCAATGAGGTTAGTTGTATATAGGAAACTAAATTTTAGAAAAAAATATGCACCAACAAATAGAAAAGTTGTTCGAAAAAGTAAAGCCTGGAATTACAAAAGCGAAACGAATTGAGATGGTATGCCACGTATGGCAATTATTATTTCATTATTATTATTAAATACATGTTACTATTAAATGGAAATCAAACATGAACAGAATTGGTACTTTATTAATCGGTACAGATAGAAATATTATCAGGATGCATTTATAAACCGCAATTGATAAGTAATTTATAATTTAATTAGACTAAGAATAGCAAATGGGGTTCTGAGAAACGTTATCTGCAGGGTTTCGTTTAATTTAATTCTCTGTTATGATTTAATATGATAAGTGCTACTACAATTTTGGTAAATGCTCAGATATTTGAAGTAACGTAAGACATGCTAATAAGATCGTGTTATTAAAAAGGCTGGCGAAACGTCACAGAGAAAAAGTGCAGTTGGTTTCTATTCACAGCGACATGCTAGGTTGGTGGTCAATGTTGTTACGGGTAATGATACGTTGAATAAATTATGTAACATGCCTAAGCGCATAAAGCAACCTGTAACGTCAAAAATGTAAGTGACAGTGCTTAATAAAACCAGAAAAATAAAAATTAGGTAAATTAAAACAAATTCGACAAAAAAACATTGAATTTATAAGTGCAAGTATGTGTACTCACAAATGATAGAATGTAGTAGCTCATTAAGCAACGCTTGTAAAGAAGAACAAAAAAAGCTCGCCCAAGCGAAGCCAAGTAGAAGGTTCTGTGCTGGCTTCCAAATAAAATTGTTGTAAATCTTCGTGTAATTAAATTCCTTTTGAATTCTAACTGGTTGTATTATTGGTTATCCAGATGGAGGTAAGTTTGTGTATGTGCAGTTTAACCCGTAAATAGTTAATAATCAAGATTGGAGTTGGACTATGACACACAGCCACGATTTGGAGAAGCGTAGCGACGATTTAAGCCAGAAAACAAATCTTGACAGCAGGTACGATGAAGAGCAGCTACATTGGGGCATTAGCGAAGCCAGGCAGGCTTCATGGCGGGCCACCCAAGCATCGCAGTTGAAGCAGCTACCGCCACAGGGTGAAATAAAAAGGGTATTTTGAGCAGTTTCCAGCATAGGGGTGCCCAGGAAGGCTCTGAAGCAGGTTGCCGTTCTTTTGAAATTCAGATCGAGACAGTGTTGGACTAATCGGCGTCCCTGGTTACCGATAAACAGGTTTCCATAGTTGCGGAGTTGCATTTCTTTTTATTGTTATTTACCTGTGACGTAATTATTAATAGTCTGCTTGGATTAAAAGAAAAATTAAACACAAAATTTTGTCGTTTCGCTACCATTATTTGAGGTAAAAATTTTATTAACAAGCATTTGCTATACTGGTGCAATTATCATACAATTACGTAAATGTTCAACTGTGGAGAAACTCAACTCTGGGATTAGAGCTTTCCGAACCTAATGGGTAGTTGGAGCAAAACAATTAAGTAGTGTGATAGATAAATTATTCAAGGGCAGCATAACTGATTACTAATAATTTTTATATTAATTTCGTTAAGAACTCATTTGTATTTAGTTGTTATTAGATTAGAGTTGGGCCAGTCATACTACAACAGAATATGAAGAGAGGCACTGAGTCTATAATAATTAAGTTAGGAAACTGAGAAGAACTAAAAGTTATGAAAGGCAAAATAGAATAGAATTGAAAATGTTGTAAGCAAATTTGCTTAATGTAATTAGCCTTTTTAGTTCTACTAATTGGTGATAATGTGTTTGCGTATTATGTGTTGAGGGTTATAGCAACATCCTACAATTCTCATTTCTTGTTTACAATTTACACTTATAAGCCCGAACACCAACTAAGGGGTGAGTCAATTTCGGGGCATAGCGTCAAAGTACTTAACAGGTACTTCCATGCAGATTTGTTAATTTTTTGAAGCTTCATCTGTGCTGTCATTTGTTTACGTCTGCTTTAGATGTGTTTACGGCGACAGGAGTCGGTAAAGATTTTGGTTTCGTCTTAATTGTGGATCGATTATTATCAGTGCCTGTCCTGTGGCGGTTTTCGGGGTTGGCGAGGATTCCAGCTGTTGGTCTAGATCCAGCTCGGAGTGGTTCATTTTGAAGAAGACGTTAATATTTAAGGTTATGTACTTATTTGTCGTATAAAGTTACTTAAGACTTAACGTTCTATAATAATTAATTGTGGTAATGTCTGCTTTGACAAAATAACTTAAATAACTGAAAAATGGTTTTAAACAGGTTTGTAATAAAGTACTGAAAATTGATCTGATAGCAGACATTTAATGATGACTGCATTCGAAACGGTTGGTTGATAATAAATAATCGTGAAATTACTATTACAAACGCGTTGCTTTTTTAAAGTGTCAGATTGCTACGTCACTTTGACTACAATACTTTACACACGTATGTACGCACTTGAATTCTTATTTGGACCGTTCTTATTGAATATGGTTTGGTTTTTGTACTTTTTGTGTGTTATTCTTAAACTATCAGCATAAATATCTCAAGTGGCTTGATTTATGTTTTATGTATCTGTATTTATTCAACGGAACCTGGCGTCCATTCATTAATATTGTAATTATAACAATTAGAACTTCATTTTGTATTTAATCTACATCATTTTACCGTTCTATTATTCGGGTATTTTACCAGCTTTGGTGCTATAATTTATATTGTTACAACTGTCAATTATTACACGTAACAAAACTAACAAGAACAAAGAGGATTAACAAAACTATAAAAAATCAAGAAGAACAAGTAGAAAAGAGTTGTAAAACAATAACTGTGGACATCGAATATAAGATGCCAGTTGTAACATTAATGCAAATTAAACTTTTTTGATCAAACAATAAAAACTAGTTATTGAAGACAAATGTAGGTCAATATGGCATAAATTAACGATAATGTATACATTATATTGCTATAAGTGTAACGGCACCATTAAAGAAGCAGCAATCATCACTTGGTTGAAACCTAAGTGTAGTTAATGAGATAACTGAAAAACTCGAGCAAATTTTAGAAAAGATTACAGATATGAATTGACACATTTAAACAAATTGGAGCTGGATCTACAGTATTCCCAATGAAACTCTAGAAAGGAACAAAAACAGCATGGCAGGCAAACGTAAACAAAGACTACATACCTACAAAGTCGCAGTAAATTCTTTACAAACACCTAAAAAATGATACACAAATAGCGGCATTTCAGGTAAAAATGTATGCACTCATGCGGACATTTTTTTTTAACCAAAACCAAAAATTGCCTCTCAAACTTAAAAATAAAACTACCAGCGAAATGGAATGCTGGCCACTAATTTCGAATGACACATAACTCATCCATAAAGAAGCACAGGCTATATAAAATAAAAGGAGTAAAAGAAGCAGCTGCAACAGGAGAAAAATCTGTAAAGGGTTTACACGAAACTTTCCTCCTGCGAATTTGATCAATGTGTAAATAAAAAAAACGTAGTTCTCTGGGATTCGAACTCTGCGCTCCGAGACGAATATTTCGAGCCTTGTCCGCCGCTATAATAACTCAGCCACAGGTGTTCGAGTTGGACGGGTTTTTGCTGCGTTATAGAACACCATACTATTCTGTCCCATTTGTGATGTTTGACCTGTATCTGTTAGGTCTCATTTTCGCCAATGACAAAGCGTCAGCTATGTACAAATTATTACCATTACTTTTACTTTTTGCAAAAAAATATTCGTTTTTCAGACGGGGGAAGTAAAAATGTAGTCCGCTGGGATTCGCTTCGTTGCTAAAATAACTGAGTCACGGGCAAGCTCGAAGCGGACGAATTTCTGCTGCGTTATAAAGCGCGATCCTATTCTGCCCAATTTGTGATCTTTACCCTGTATCTGTTAGAACTCATTTTCGCCAATGATAAAGCCTGAGTTATATAAAAATTTTTACTTGTATCTATTTCTCAGGTAAAGCAAATATAAACAAAATTTAATTTTTTAAGGTGTTTAGGCTGTATATATTTCTTCGAAATTGTCTCGGTTTCATGCCAGGTTGACGTACAAGATGCATGCAAAATATCGTCTTCCTCCAACAAATAGTTTTTGAGTTATACCGCCAACAGACAGACAAACAGACGTGAAGATCTGAAGAAATCTCAGAAGGCGATTTTTCGTGATTACAATACTTTCTTCGTCCGAGGGACGAGGGAAGTAAAAAGGAGCAGCTGGAAGAGTTCCTACAAGGGTTTTTTAATGTGCACTTAATTTTTGTTTATTTAATTTAGATCAAGGGCTTTTTAATCTATACAACCAATTTATCTTGAATGTTGTTTGGTTCTTTCGATACTTTCTGCCGTGTCCGGTGTTGACACTTGTTATTTGTTCCTTATGGAGGCCACCTGTTCAGATCAGGGAATTGCTACGTATGTGCCTAGCGTATTTTGCAATTTTTGAAAGAGTCACTTTGTTTATTTCTTTTGCTTCAACTAAGGAAGATTTTGCCTGTGCAAAGTCTTGCTGGCGAGATTTCGCTTGGGCCAAGTCGTATTGACAAGCTTATGTACGAGCTGTATTTTTTAATTCTGAAGATGATTTCTAAACCAAATTTTAGCATAAAAACTTTTTTAATTTGATTTTCTTGCTACCATTTGGTTAATTCAACCCACGGCCATAATCGTTGGGAAGGTGGAATTGCTAGAGTCGTGTACCGATCAATTAATTACCAATAGAAAGTGAAATAAGTGGTAGCGTAATCACCAATACCGCGTGAAAAACAAGGCCTCAGCTCTCCGGACTAACGTCAGCACAAGAAGCCGAATTGGCTAATGATTGAATTTACTCCGCTTCGAGATAAGTGACTCCCATTGGCCAATTCGGTCTTATTTTGCTGACGTCAGACTGGAGACTTGATGCCTTGATTTTCAGGTGGTATTGGTAATAACAAATGTGTGAAGAAACACCGACTATATAAAATTAGTAATAAGAGAGGAAGCAGCAGCAGCGGAAAAAAGAAGGATCAGTTGAGGAAAATGTAGTGGTGGAAGAAGAAGCTTTATAATCTATGTGGCGGGAAACACAGACACAAACCTTCTTGATTTATCATTTAAATTAGTTACTAAATTAGTTAGCAGGTTAGGTTTTGAATCAGTTTTGACACAAACTGACGCAGAACCTAACCTGCTAACATCGAATTTGACATAGACTTACAGTTTCATCAACATAAACAGTGCCAACCTAAGAAGAAAAAAATCACAACCATTTATGGTCACCCGGTATTATTGATTATCAATTGGCATTGTTTTACATTGTTGTCGAATAAGCTATTGTGCTAAATTTCCACTAATAATTAATACCATGAACGACTGACTGAAATGCTGATTTTTGTTTAATGAAACTCCATTAAAAATAAAGCATTTCCAGTTAACAGCTCTAATTATAACTGTAATCATTGTACCGTAACAAATGCCGGCAAATAATGAAATGCGCTGTTAAATTTCTATAAATATGTGAATATAACTTGAATGAGCGTTGTCAATCAGATACTTCCACAATCAGTAAACGCTTTTATTATTTAGTTGACTAAATCACAAATAAAATTGGGAATGCAAACGCAGCCGATTCGCTGTGCCAATACTTTAATCCCTCAGACTAGCAACTGAAATATCTTATGGAAGCAAGGTTTGTAGGTCAGGTAAATAAATTGCGCTTAGATCCGAAGCTTATTTTTAAACACTGTTCAAGGGGCGAGAAAATTACAAACTTATCGAGTTCTGTCATGCCCCAGGGCGCTGCCTTTTGCAAACTATGGAATTATCGCCGAAAAATCCGCGGAGGCAAAAAGTAAAATTAGTAGGACCGTGACTGAAGAAAACAATCGAAAGCGGCGTTTTTGTCCTGCCTTTCCCGGTAAACAACTTTTTACACAAAGCAGGAGTCGTGGGCCTCTGCCAGCGCTAAAAATAGGCCTCTTTTATTATTTTTATTCGGGAGAAATGCGCCCGAATATTTAAACCTCCGATTGAACATTCGTGGGATGCCTTGGATGCTTCCACAACTATCGAAATAGCGGCGCTAAACCACGCATAGGCGATTTGTGGGAATATTAATCCGCAGGTGCTTATTATAGCCGCGAATTTGGGTAATGCAAGGGCCGGCAGCCTGTGGTTTCCCCGATTAAATAATGCAGATGCAGCTTCAATTCGCCAGATTGCACTGGCAAATGCAGCTGCTGGAAAAGCGAAGGCAAGTTATTGAACTGTAAACTGCAGTTTTATTTTAAGCTTTTGCACTTCCTCGCAATATATATTCATTGAAAGCGTTTAAATGCAGTCACAAACAACAATAGGGTCTTTACATGACTAGACCATTTGGTACGTCTCGTATGCAAATCTATAACGTTACGTATTATTGCTTTGTAAATAAAAAATAGTCAATCATTTGTTACAATTTTGTAAATGTCGAACTCTTCCTAAAAGTTTTGATTTTTAGGGAAAAAAATAACAATTTAGAAAGACTACTAGTTGACCAAGAAATAATAATGGCAGATTTGAAGATTGTAAATCATTGAAACAAACTCAAATTTTCTATAAAAGTTTCAAAGAATGATAGGCTGAGATGAAGAAGGATATAAAGGTAGCAATATTTATGATTATTGTTGAATAAGAATGGTTGAACTGAATACCTGTAATAGTCAATAGCACAAAAAACTAATGATAATCTTGCAACACTTCAATATAAGCAAGATATCCAAAATCACCAACTAATAGCTTTTAACGCGTCATAAGAGGGGTGGGTTAACACTAAAATGATCAAAACTAAATACGGACGCTACTAACTTCATTTATTAACAATTTGCGAATCTAAGTTGGAAGATTCTCCGGTAATCTGGTAATCACTACTTACATTGAATGGATATATTTCAAAAATACATTTATCAGACCCAGGCATAGAAAGAATACATAAATGCGTCGCAATTAACATTATATTCGTTTCGAATAAATGCAGACAATAATATAAGAGATACGCTCCTGTTACCGAAATAAAATATTGAATCTATAATATCTAAAGACAAGGTATGCAAAAAATTAAGGCGAACTCAATACCAAACCCACGACGTGTACACGAAGCGTTCACAGCTTAACGTAGGTATTTTGATTTCAAAAGTAAGCTTAACGCAAACATAAACAAAGCTCAAAGTACACAATACACATATAAATCACAACATAAATAAATGGCAAATCCGACATAAACAGTGCATACACTTTTTCGCTCTAATACATTTTGAATTGCTGTAAAATATTTATTGAAATTGAAACAAGGTTGTTGCTTATGTGTTGAATCCAGCGTCGTATGAACCGAAATAAAAAATCTAAAATACACAAACAATTCATAAATACAAACAAAAGCCCAAAGTACTGAGAAGCCTTCAGGTTTAAATAGCCTTAGCGACCCATCCCCAATTCTAAGTAGGTGCTGACTGGTCAAAAACCATCATAAAAACTCTATCTGTATTAAATTTACCAGATGGTATTTTTTCCAGATTCTATTTAACCAACCAACGATCAAAGATTTGGAAAATAACGAACCACCAAATCTTAAATTTCTTGTAAAGGCGAGAGTCGTCTCTGAAGATCTCGATGGTTTGTTTTTAATAGTTACGTTCATTTTAAAGACAAAAGAAAACCGAGAAAATGTTTTACCATCACAGTGGGACGAAATAAATCAAGAAAACGTTACCGTGGAAGGAAGATCCTAAGTGACTGCGCCCGATAAATTAGAGAAATATATAAGGTAGACGATACGTCAAAATCCAATATAAAATGCCTGAAAAGCTAAGGCAGTACGAGGTATAACGAGCAAATACGACCAAGCCAAACAATGTGTTAATGAGAATAACCTTGTAAATAAATTCGCACAAGTGAGACACTGCCTTTTGCAGGCATCCACTTTTAGCACATAGATAAAAAATGACTTAGGGAATATTAACATATACCTAACTTCCAAACGTCAAAGCATGCACTTAACCTGACAGGTAAGTATGTAAATTACCAGAGCTAATTAATCAAAATAACACTTTCAGAAGGGCGTTACAAAATCAGGAATCCCAAACCAAACGCATAACTGCAACTAAGGAGCGGCAGATAAAACCATCTATTTACAAATACCTTTACAACTTTATTTCATACTTTTGAAATCAAATTTGAAATAAACGAAAACAGATTGCACACAAATGAAATATAAATATACATTTACAAAAACTGATTTTACACACACGAAATCTAAATTTACATTTACGAAAACCGATTTCACACAAAATGAAAACAAATTTCAGAGTTCAAATAAGTCAAGCTATGGAGATACATTTGCAGCATATTTTTTTTTGCAATAACAATGGTATTTTGCTTCCAACATTTATTATTGATAATGCACTTCCCAATCTTGAAATTATTTTACAACCAGAAGAAGACATTGAAATGTACGTCGTGCTCCTTATTCATGTTTACTAAAGCCTACTGAATTCCTATAAAATTGGTGTAAGTCGAAAATGAAGAGGTAAACACCCATTTTGGGATATACTATTCATTTGGAAAGATATTATGCCACCGTATCGAGGCAGCAAAATTTAATTGAGTTATAAGTGTGTTATTGGTAAGTGCATTTCCTGTGTTTGAATTAAATATGAATCCTTAATTGCATTTTCATTCAAAAGTAACTCGTAATCTATTTTCATCACGATAAAGTCTATTTTCATTTGTGTGAAATATATTCACATGGCAATGAAATTTAATTTCGTGAGTAAAAAGTTAGATTTCTTAAACTTGAAAACTATTTTCGTATGTATGAGGTTTGTAATTAGTGATGGGCTTATTCGAATCAAAAATAACCGGTTATCCGGTTATTGAAATAACCTGTGTAACTCAGTTTTCGTTCCAAGTATTCGGATGAAAAATAACCTCATCCTGATACGTACTACGTGCCGCGTCTCAGCGACCTGCGAGTGATCAAAATTATGTAAATAATACGGCATTCATAACTCATATAACCTTTTCTACGTATGTACTTGATTGACCCAAGTGAGGCTGGCGGCTGCTTGTTGATGTTATTAAGACATTTGAGACTCCCAGTCGACGAGTTAAATTTATGGGGCCGTTCCTATTAAAGATAACGTTCTGCTGACTATGAGATTTGCCGAAGGTTGGTATTAATTTATAACGGCCTAAATTTTTGCTTCGACACGCGGTTGATTATGTCTAATAAGGGATAAACAGAAAGCGAAATAAGATTTTCCAATATCGTAAAAGATTTATATTTAATTTTTAATAACGGAGCAGTCGGGACAAGACGTGGATTTCGATGTTGAAAATTTTAAGTGTGCGTCCTTAGAACCGCGGAAGGCTGAACGTAGATAAATGATGGATTCTAAAATATACCGGTATGATGTGCAAGCGAAAAGGGAAGAGTGACTACTAGAGAAATTTAGGAACTAACAATAGATTCAATATTTGTAATTTCTTTATGATTAGTATTGATATAGCTATTCTCAATGGTTTAAACTCCTTAGAAATCAAATAAAAATCATTTATACAATTATTATAATTAACGATTAACTGAGTTCCTCTGCTATCTGCAATTTACGATGCCGATGCAGATGACGGAGAACCGCCAACCGGCAAACCGGCTGACTTAATCGAAACGAATCGAGAGCCAAAATTGATTCGAATGATTATTCAAATAATCAATCGGTTATTAATATGATTCGAATGCAAATAATTCGGTTATGAAAATTATCCGGTTATGCCCATCACTATTTGTAATCACTAGTACAGTTGTAAAATACAGCAAAATTGAAGATTTGTTTTCGTCATTAGTCGATAGCGTTTTCAAGGTAATAATTTTCAAGGTATATTATAGAGTAATACAGTTTTTCCATGAAAATTTCACAAAATGATGAAGCTGAGGTAGCGAGTGATATAAAACTTGCAATATTTATGATTGTTGAAGAATAAAGTTTGACGATTACCAACATTACAAAACTGAATAGTAATGCAACAACTTTTTAAGGCTTGGAGCTAAATGTACATTAAAAAGTTAAGAAAATGCCAAGCTATTCTTAGAAAGTGTGGATTTCTAAGAGGACAATTAATTTAAAAATGTCACTAGTTAAAAAAAATCAAAATGGGGGATTTATTCAAGGCGGCCTATATTGTTCCAGGCCATGACACTGGCTCTGTTGCCAGATTGTGTGCTACGCCATTCCAAGACGCACTAAGTTTTGTTTGTTCGAAATATATTTGACATTAAAAAGTATTTTGACAAGGCAGTTCATATAAGTTACAAAAATGCCTTTGAAGTGTTGCGTACCAAGCTGCAAGTCAAATTACGCTGCATCAGTTGCTCCATATGTTCGCATGTTCAAGTTTTCATCTAATTGAACGGTGAGACAAAAATGGAAAGAAGTTTTGCATTTAGAGAACTGGCTGATTGGAAAGGCTAATGTTGTGTATGAAAAGCACTTAGATAGGGTAATAAGATGAATAGACTTGTTCTGACTGCAATATCACTAGCTTCCAGGCAAGTTATTCTTAAGGAAATTACTGTTTTAGATGAAGCCAAAATGGGAAAACTGTAGAATCCGAGGCCAATTCCCCTCCTATTGTTAATATTAATTATTATTATCCATGTTTTTCTAGTAACCATAACTAAATTTATACGGGAAGCAAATAAAAGGAGGGGAATTGGCCCCGGATTCTGCAGTTTAGCCGAATATTACGGTGGAGTGACGCACTGCAATGTAAATAGCAGTGATTTTATAGATTTTTTTCAACTGGCATGCATTACAATGACAGAGATAGTGCACTGACAAATTGTCCATTTAGTGACCAGAACTAGTAATTTTTTGTTAAAGGTTGGCGCAGTCATGTTGCCAGATTGTGGTAGGCCATTCTAAAAGTCACTTTATAGATCCAGTGTCATGGCCTGGAACAATATAGACCGCCTTAATTTATTTCATTCCTCGACAATTGCGTTTTCAAGGTAATAGTTTTGAAGATTATACATCGCAGAAACAATTTAGGTTTACCATGAAAGTTTCAAAAATGATGGGGCTGAGGCAAACGAAAATATGAAGGTTTTTGAGGAAGAAAGTTTGAATATCGTCAACATTACAAAACTGAATAGATTAGACTTATATTCATACTCCAACAAAACCTCAGGCTCTCCTTAAAACTTGTAGATCTTAAAAAAAGATAAGCATTTAGAAATATCACTAGTTGAATAAGAAATCATAATGGAAGATTCGTTTCGTTTTTCACACCATTGCCCCTCGAAGTTAATATTTTCGAATATTAAACATCACAACAACACTTCAGTTGTTCGGGGCTTAAATAAAAGGAGATATAGAGGTAGCAATATTTACTATTAATGTAGAAGAAAATTTGTAGCTCTCCACCACTAGAAAACTAAATAGTACAAGAGTAAGTCAAGGCCTGGCGTTGAAGTTACTATCATAAACTAAGAAAACGACAAGCCCAAACTTGTGGTGTTCTGAGAAAAATAAGCATTTAGGAAGATCGCCAGTTGAAGAAGAAATGAAAGATTTGTTGGGTTCATCGATAAACTGCGTTTTAAAGGTAACATTTCTTCAGATTATACATCATAGAAACAAGCAGTTTTCAAAGAATGATGGGGCTGAAGTAAAGGAAAATGTAAATGTAGATACTTGTGATTATTATTGCACAAGAAGATTTGAAGATCGTGGATACTATAAAACTAGACCTTTTAAGGTTTGATGTTAAAGTTACATTCAGAAGATCAGAAATTATACGAGTTATAAAGGTTGTGGCTTTTCTAAGGGTAAATTATATTTTTTTAAATTGAAATTGTAAGACTTGTAAAAGCATATGGAAAAGGCAATATTAAGATATTCTTTAAAGATAGAAAAACACTCCAGTTAATAAGACAAAGGACTAACGTAGAAAACATAGTCAGCGGGGCACCGAAAAAGCGTCGGACGATCAATCTCGAGATGAACCGACGGTATAGAAGAAACTACAGGAAAAAGCTGAACAGTGTTGACAGAGACGAAGCGGAACTCAAACAGAAATATGTGTTTAGTTCATCAAACTATCGCCTTTCAAAGGTAATATTTCTCAATATCAGATATTATACTTACTTATTTACTTTTCTCCATCCCTTAATGCCCCTGGCCCGTCGGGTCTATCAGATATTATACATAGAAAACATTTCAGTTGTATGTAGAGGACGTTCAACACTATAAGAAATAACTTTCCGAAGCCTAACGTAAATCATGGATTTTTTAACATTGAAAATGTTTAACGAATTGGAGATGTGACGCTAGTACGGTGCTCTTTTAGCGATTTGTGTGACGCTTGGAAAATGCGCAATTTCGAGAATTTTTGCAAGCTGTACGTACTACAGATGAACGTTATTGGTGTTATTTTGAAGATCTCGTCCAGGGCGAACTTTCTGGAGAAGTTGTGAAAATGTAAGAATCGATGTGGCGAAAATACAGGGGTTAAAACGATTTTTTGGAAACGAAACCGTTCGGTGCTGTTACATCGCATACTTTTTAAAAGATACAAATGTGATTTGGAGCTAGTTGGAAAGAGGATGAACCAATGCTCATCGTACTGGCTGGTTTTTGGGGTTTGCAATGCACGGGGGCGAAGTTACAGGGGTAGAAAGCTGAGATGCATTTGTAGCAAATTGGATGTTCGCATAAACAGGAGGAAAGAAAAAAATTTCGAATTTTGTTCTTGGCAGTATGTGGATGAATCTGTGAGTTTTTAAGAATTTTGCGGCTCAACCTGATTTAGGGGTTGCAAAATGGGGAAACCGTTATAATTATCAGAAAAAATGTAAAATTAATATTTGTACGAATTGCGCTGTTTGGAGACTTTCTACTGGTCGATTTTATTTTTTTTAATGGAATTTGGGAGGTGGGAATTTTGCCGTCCAGGTGAATTTGGGGGTTGCAAAATGGGGAAAACGTTATAATTATTAGAAAAACCTTAAAATGAATGTTCGTGTGAAATTCGTTGATTGAAGACCTTCTACCGGCCGATTGTATTTTTTAAGAAAATTCGGGATGTGGTAATTTTGCGGTCCAGTTGAATTTGGGGGTTGGAAAATGGGAAAAGCGTTATAATTATCGGGAAAACCTTAAAATCAATATGTGTGTAAAAATCGCTATTTGGAGATTTTATGCTGGTCGATTGTATTTTTTAAGAGAATTTGGGATGTGGGAGTTGTGAAGCCCAGGTGGATTTGGGGTTGCAAAATTGGAAATTGTTATATTATCAGAAAAATCTTAAAATGAATATTTATGTGAATTTCGCTGTTTGGAGACCTTCTACTAGTCGATTATATTTTTTAAGAAAATTCGGGATGTGGTAATTTTGCGGTCCATTTGAATTTGGGGGTTGGAAAATGGAAAAAGCGTTATAATTATCGGGAAAACCTTAAAATCAATATATGTGTAAATTTTGCTGTTTGGAGATTTTCTGCTGGTCAATCGTATTTTTTAAGAGAATTCAACATGTGGGAATTTTGCGCCCAGGTGTATTTGGGAGTTGCAGAATGGGAGAAACGATGTGATTATCAGAAAAACCTTAATATTCGTGTGAAATTCGCTGTTTCGAGATTTTCTACTGGTCGGCTGTATTTTTAAAAGTTCTGGATGCGGTTGTGACGGGAGAGGATTACCTTATTTTCTCAATTTTTAAATAAAAAAATGTGCAATTTTTATATTCTGGCCCTTTGTGAAGTTGTAAATTTGTAAGTAAATAGTAAATAGCGTGTCGGATTGTATTTTACTGGAACATGAATAGTATTACGTGGGTTAAGGTCATTGCTGAGCTGCACTTGTTCGCAGAATGGTAGTGGCCACTGGCAGGGTTGGGATGTTAGTGTCAGCTGTTTGTACTAAAACTTAATACGCGATTGTAGTAAAAAAATTGATACAAACCTTAAAATTATAAATATATATACATATGTATATGTACGGAAAATGCAAAGATACTTAGATTATTTTTTTCGTAGAGATTTCAACCAATCAGAAGGGTGGATTTAGTTATCTTGTATAATTTCGATTATACAAAATCAATTATACTATAGTAACTTCACTAGGCAACGCAATACATAACTTTTATCAACTTGATGTTGTTTTCATGGAGATGACTTTCAGTTAGGTTAATACAAACAAATCGAGCTGCCAATAAAATATTTATTTGTTCTTAATATTAAAATTTACTCAAAAAATAATCAAATCGAATACAATGCGTACTTCGAATAGGTTATACGTCTCAAACTTCCTGCAAAATAACAAATCGTGTCAGTTTGACAGAATAATCCTCCCGCTGACGCGGTCGGATTATTTAACCTATCAAACTGACACTCTTTTATTATTGTGCAACAAGTTATCGACATATAACCCGATAATATCGAAGTACTTATAGTATTACTTCTGATTATACAATGTAAAAGCTCCCCAAACAAAAAATACTTTGAAAACATATTTATTGAACAATTATCACAAAACTAAAGATACATATCGACTAAACAACTCAAAGGTCTATTCACATCTAATCCCTTTTTCACACTGCCCTGTTCTTCCGATTAAAAGCGTCTTCGCTCCAGTTCTTATATTTGCTATTAAATCACGTTTCATGAGTAAACAAAATAAACTATAAACAGAGCTGCCGATCGGATGGCTTGTAATTCTCAGAACTCCTTTAAAACCGCTAATAAATGTAACAATAAGAATGATTCATATAAGCAATGCATTTTCTAAAGTTGTGTAAAAAATTTTGAATGTAATATCGAATTCAACATCTTTATCTAATTGCAAATTAATATTAAAGTGTACAAGATACTGAAAAGGTTGCAAACTGTATGTAGTACGTATTATTTATTAATGATCTTCTATGCAGTAGAACTTCGCAGTAATGTTTCGAGTGGCGTATAATAAACAATAATAATACAGATGTGAATAATTTTAAAACTTTTTTTTGTTTCTATCCCTAATATTTTTTTCAGATTTTAGAAATTTTATGCCAGACTTGAAAATTAGCAAAATTTATTTACAATGCATTAACGAAGGTTGGTAAGAAGCAACTTCTGTAAATTTGTAAGAAAAGGAACTATTTTTAACAATAACAGAATAGGTTTTTCGAAACCAGGGGCTAATATATAGGATTCCGGAGTGTTACTTGCTTTTGATGATGGTGTTGATTTTAGAAATCACAGTATACCTAAACAAATGTCACTGATAAGCTTCTTGAAATTAAACTATTTTTTAAAATTAATATTAGCATAATAAACAACTATTTCTCAATCTCATATTTAACACAACCTTTTTGACATTTATTTTTAAGATTCTTTATAAATGTAGAATTACTGTCTGCGATTGGTAAATGTGTGCAATAAAATTCTCATATGTGCTTTATATTTTTTCTACTTCCAGTTCATCCGTCAAAAATGTAATCTGACTAAAAAGCTGTGAAAATGTACGTGGAATTTGGAATAAATAACACTTACTAAGTGATGAAATTTATACACTTTCTGAAATTCAAATTAAACATTTCTTTACAAAAAGGGCTAATTAGCCAGATAGCTGTATACTCTCTAAACTCCAACTAAATTATTTTATTTGCTGGGACAGCAACCCAGCGTCTAAATTGGGTTTTTAAAAGTACTGAGCTTTCAACTGCTTTGGAAAATCGTGTTACAGTTATTTTCAGCCATTTATCAATTCCGATTTTAGTATAAATGCCATCTTTAACCTGTCTTTCAGCACCAAAATCAGCAATAACTTCTCAAATATCTAGAAAATTTAAAAGGGTGAAGCCCAGGTAATTACAATAGATAAAACAACATTTTAATGAATACACTTGAACGATAGTTGCTAAAATTTGGTACAGTATGAGGTGAAGCCTTCAAATTATGCACCAATTTTATAAATACATTTGTTTAGACCACTCCTTGTGGTAGACACATAAATACTGCTATTCGACCACCTAGGTCTACGACTAATAGATAATGCCTGGAAAGATTGTTGAACCAAAATCCCTCTATCGAAAACTGTCTGGACGTTGAGCAAAGGGTTAATCCCATCCAAGGATAGCAAAGATGTCTGCATGACTCTTCGCAGCAATCTACGACAGCAAGAGTCAGGTTAGGACTTTCAAATTAGCCGCTTAAGCTTCCGCCGCAAAAAAGGTTACGTGTCTCTTCTTAGGCCTTAAAATTACTAATTACCCGATCAAGCAGCACATGGCTGCAGGTGGTGTGAAGATACCACTATAAAATTACCTCATCTGTCAACAATAAACAGCAAAGGAACTCCACGAACTCTCTCCTAAATTTAATAAGGGCATCTGAACCCTTCGCGCTCGTTGAAAACTCCAAAAAGACGTTCACACTCACCTTGCCTCAATGCTCTCTAAACCAGAACTGTCCCTTGTAGAACAGGAAACTACGCGTGATTGGTGGAAAATCTAATAAGCGAAGTATTCCCTATTAAAGCAGTAAAATGGTCTCAACCACATTTTGGTTTTTGTCGAATTACAAACTGAGTTATAGTTGCAAGTTATTATAGGTCTAAAGCAAATCTAAAGGATTCTATACATAATAAACAGCTGACAATGGTATCGTGTGTTAAAAAAAACATTTAAGCAAATGAACTACCATAAGTCAGAGAGAACTAAATTACATCTTAATCTTGAACTATTTTTCTAAATATGTACAGAACCCTTAATAAAAACAATTTTTATTGACTGTTATGATTAATACACTCGTTGTTGTTGTGTAAATGCCATCTTATTTTTCTTTTGCTTGTTACAAGTAAACTTAATGCAGTGTAAGCCTTTGCCCGTCACAGTGACAAATGTATTCTTAAACAAAATGCAATCTAACATTTACCTACATACTTAAGTTAAGACATGACTAAATTTTTTATTTTTGTTTTTAAGTTTAAATAAATAGGATTGAGTAAAAACTATATGAAAATTTCCAAACAGAAAAAAACATCATATATATTCAGCAAAGGCATAAGTGTATACTAGTAATTACAGACAACTATTAAAGTATACGAACTTGCTTCTCAAGATGTATATCCAAGATTGTGTGGTGTAGAAGGGCATATAGCCTACATAATATAATTCGAATTAAAATAGATTAAGAGGTACATCTTTTCATTTGCCTGTTTTTATGCTTTTTAATTAGAAAAATAATTCGTTTATTTTGTCCTGAAGTAATGTACAGGAGTATTTGTATATTTTTTGAAGTTTAAGATAAGTGTGTAGTCAAAAACATAAAAATGTAAATTTATTTTGCTTCTAATGTTAGCACAGCTTAATACTGTGCGCTTTAGAATTTTCTTTTATAATTAATGGCCTGTGTAAGAAATTTCCTTTGTTCATAACATTTTTTAATAATAATAATAATAATAATGTCTTTATCTGCCGCCTGCAGTAGTAAGCTATATTAGTGTAGAAAAACAAATAATGCAAATATGGATGTTACACTCAATCAGAAGCTTAAATTTCAACTGTTTGTAACATAATCTCGTAGTTGGCATTTTTTTTTTTGCATTGATACTATAGAAACTATATAGGTGTACTGTTGAAAAAGTTCAATATCGAAGAGTATATCTTTATTAAGTTTTGTTAGAGACGTCATTGGTACGAATATAAATATAATGCTTGTGAATCCAACATAATTGCTACTTACAAGTGTAAGTTAATAACAGCAGATATAGTAAAAATTAATAATCTGTTCGAGTTAGACCAAATTCATCCACACAGTTCAAGATAAACTCAAGTCAAACTCTAATAATTTAGCACACCTATGATACCTGAAAAATAGAAAGTTATCAGTCAGGCTCTCAAAGTGTGCAAATTGAATAGTCGACGCTACAGTCTGCAGTCTTTTAGGTAACTAGCATATAAACCTCTTCAAAATTCAAGATTTTGTACATATTTCAATTAGTACTGTTAAATTTAAAATGGGGAGGGGGTTTCTCAATAAGAGCCACTTTACACAGCTTCCTTCCTCTTATGGGTAGTATGTGAATGCGTTATTTAAAATTGCATTCGCATTCTAGTAGACATTAGTTCAGGAATTGAATTACTTTTTTCAAACAATTCGTGTGGAAAACGTTGTCAATACACCAAATTTTCGAAATAAATGTCAAGGGTGAAGCTTTATGAAGGCTACCAACTGTTCGGTCTGTTAGTCGATAATTAGTGTCAAGGTGAGCGCTTCCTGAGCTTTTTTTAGCTGATGCGAATTTTAAACAAATGTTAAGAAATTCACGTATTTTCATAGTTACAAAATTAAGAAAATAGTTAACACAACTTTAATATGAAAATAGTTCAAATGAATGTAATTTGAATGACAATCGGTAGTTCCAACGTGTAGTTCCTTTTACGTGTGTATCATCAAAGTGATAAGTACGAGCTTAAAAAGAATGAGTGGAGTGCTTTGCCAATCCATCAAAATGTCCCAATAAATGTTATATATGAAACTTTTATCAAGGGTACCAACTGCACCATGTATTAGTGGATTAATAGCGTCAAGGTTTTAGTTTTCTTCCTGTGTGCTGTGAAGAGTAGTTTTGCAGACTGCAAGTATTTCAAAGCGGGTGCGAAAGTAAAGTATTAGCACGAATCAAGTTTAAAGCACTTCATAAAAGCCGGAATATAACCTAAATGCAGCAGTAGTTCAAATGAATCAGGTTGAATTACAATCGGCAATGCCAATGTACATGCTGAAAACTATATGTTTGAAACCTTCGAGATTCATGCTTTCCACGTAGATCAAGTGTAAAGAACTGGCATTGCTAGATGTGTGTTTAGCTTCTTCCAAGCTTATAGGATTTGTTAGAAGTGTAACAACATTTTGAGTGCTTAAGTTTATATAGTGGGCGGTTTGGTAGGATTTCAATGTTCTAAATCCAGTGTTTACCTTTTCAAGTAGAGCTACAAGTAACAAGTTCAATACATAGAAAAATACAGTTTTAGATCATCAAATAATAGTTTTTTTCTACGATTGTCTCAAAATGACAACTTTTTGCACAGTTTCTAGTGTCAAAAGTGATTTTTGTAGCACTCTTAATATTAGTGGCCGAATTACATCTTTTTTGCACGTTACCATTGGTGGCGTATTTTAATACTATATTAAAACACGCTCTGCCGTAAATTTGAATGTCAACATAACCTAAAATGTGACGGAAAAAGTGTCACCGAACAAAATTTTTATATTCCTGTTACGATCGTAGAAAAAATAGGGTATGATACACGTGTATAATATGTGCCATTAAAGCACTAGCGACGTTAAAAGCACTCCGTTTTGCGTCCTGCTCTTAAACTCGTCGCACGTGTTTTAACGGCGTAATTATACACTAGTATCATAATATATTTTTCTACTTAATGTATAGAAAGTCAGCTTTTGCGCCCTAGTTTTAGGAAACAAAACTGTCAATTTCCAACCTGCGGGAGCCAATTTTTATTAACTCCCGGCGGGAGCCAATATTTTTTACCTCCCGCATGTGTTTATGTCACCATGGATATCACACCAACTTTATGTTGATTTGGAAATTAAGACAAAATGTCACTACAGAAATCTAGAGTCACTATAATGATTTCCCAAAACAAAATTTTTGAAATACCTACACGTCGGGCATTAGATTCACATGCTCGAATAAATGAATACCTTTGCTCCCTAGATATACGTATGTACCTAAAATTGCTATTGCTTAGTTTGTTGTTTAACTGGAAGGAAAACTCAATTTAGTACTTTGTAACATTTTCTTGATGTTTTTATAAATTCCAACTCTAAAAAATTGCAAATAATTTATTCTGTAAGTTAATTATTATAGTTTACTGCATTTTTAGAGTGTATGCTGTTAATGAATAGTAATATGGCCAAGTTCGTGGCGCCCGAGTTAGATTCTAATTAAAGATTAGTTGCAAATATAGACACTATAGGCTTAGTCAGTGTTAGTTAAAAATACAAAGACGTTTCCGGCCAGGAGCGATAGCGCATGGCCCCACTAGATCGCCAGTTTTTCAACTCATTCCAAGCAATGGTAAGTAACAGCAAACTCAACTTTCAGCAAAC
This sequence comes from Agriotes lineatus, assembly GCA_940337035.1. Lineage (NCBI taxonomy): Eukaryota > Metazoa > Arthropoda > Insecta > Coleoptera > Elateridae > Agriotes > Agriotes lineatus. Next base: position 46,814,857 of record OW679196.1, on the reverse strand, counting down.
TATTAGTGAGCTGCAACAGCACTTGCTAATGACTTTTAGCGTGCCTGCATTCAGATTTCAGACGCCGTTAACACAAACACATACCAGAGGTGCGCAAGAAATCCACCTACCAACTTAATTACTTCTATTCCACTAAACCGTTTTTCGTGTTTAGACTGTCTTCATCCCACGGTTTTCGGAATATTTACAAAAAATCGTCGACAGCGCCACCACTACGAGCACGCGGTAAGTTCGGGTTTCAGATGCTTCAGATAGATGGCGGCATGAGCGCACGTTGCCAACCTACTTAGCTTGCCTGAAAGAATCCGCAATATATTTTCCGCTTCGCAGGGATAATTATAGTCCGAGGGTCAGCAACGGGCATCACTCCTCGGCCGGGCAGCCATCCAGATTCACTCCGTTTCGTCGGTTTTATTACCGAGGTAGCAGTCTTGGGCTGGCTTTTTGCCTGGAAATTGGATAGGCTTTTTGCTCGCCACCGATGCGCCTAGTCTAATTAAGTGACTGAGGGGCCGATTTACAGAGAGTAAGGTTTAAGGTAGCATCTTTAAGGGAAACCGGTACGTGCACTGGCTGTTGGTGCAGTATTACAATCGATATGTTTGGCTTTAGTTAAAAAAATATAAATTACTTTGCCGGTTACTTGTTCTTTCAGGTTAGGGCGCCATCTTTGGGAATAATCACAAGAGAAAAACTGTTTTAAAGAGATGCATTCGGTGAACTCTTTAATTTATATTCACTATCGGGATAATTGCCCGATATTGATTGACAAGATAATTTTATCCGAATTTGAATAATCGGAATATTTTATCTGCTTCTCATTATCCCGTTAATTTAATATGAGGTTGGCTAACTGGATTATTTGATGTGCTGTTGATTAACCGGTTAATTTTGTCGAAGTTAGCTTAACCAGATAATTTGATCATTTTGGCTAAACTGTATAATTTTTGTTCGTTTTTAATTAACTGGTTAATTTATTTATTTCTAGTTTAGCCAACTGGATAACTGTTCAATTCCAATTAACGGGTTAATTTATTTAGAGTTTAGTTAACGTGCTACTTTGAGACGAATTTGACTAACCGGAATATTTTGTTCGCTTTTGATTAGCTGGTAAATTTTTGCTATCTGAAGCATTTTGCCTACTTTTGATTAATCGGTCAATTTTATCCACATTTGCTTAACGGAATAATTTAATTCAATCTTAGCTAATTGAATAATTTTTGTTCCTTTAATTAATCTGTCAATTTAGTCCGAGCTTGTTTAACCTAATCGAATAATTTCTTCCGAATTTGGATGGACATTTAGCTTGAGTTTGATTATTTAATGATTAGTAAATTCAAATTGATATAAATGAATCATTAATCGGTTAATTATTTAATAGAATGATTTTATACGGGTTTGGATAATTTCGTTCGCATATGTTTAATCGGTTTATTTAGTCCCGAGTTTGGTTTACCAGATAATTTAATCCGAGTTTGATTAAGAGGATTATTACCTACACTCAACTGTCACATGACTGATATCATCCAATGAGAACCATACATTTTTTGAAAATCGACCAATCCCAAACTGATTACCTGATAAGCACCCTAGTGATGGTTATCAAGCGATAAGCTCTCCAGGGATGATAATCAACCTCGTGGATGGTGTCATAATTGGAAGTAAAAATGTAAGAAACAAGCAACTTGAGTTTTTTTTTTGGTGTTATTAGGTCAACTTTAAATCATAATTCGTATACGGGTTTGTGTAATAATCTTCAACATATAAACGCGGGTAACACACTTACATACAATTTTTCCCGTGCCAAGAGTTATCGTGCCGGTTGCTCTTAGCAAAAGCTCATTGCAACCAGCACTCGACTATTGTCATGTGCAAAATTATCGGTAAGTATGTCTCGCCCTTGTTATATTGCTAATAATATTTTTTGTCTATTTTTGATCAACCGGTGGTTAACTAATCTTGCCCGCTTTTGATTAATCGATCGCTTTAGTCCAAGTGTTGTTAATCGAGCAATTTGACTCGGGTTTGGTAGATAACTTTGGTTCGCCTTTATTAACTGGCTAATTTAGTCCGAGTTCGACTAACGGAGTAGTTTTATCCGCTGGATCATTAAGTGGTTAATTTATTCCGGGTTTAGTTAACCTGATGATTTTATACGAGTTTGGTTAATTGAATCATTTTGCCTCCTTTTGTTTAATTTAAATCGGTTAATTTAGTGTGAGTTTGGTTTATCGGATAATTTAATCCGAGTTTGATTACTAGAATAAATGTTTTTATTTTCGATAAACCGGTTAATTAATTTAGAGTTTGGTCCACTGGATAATTTGATAAAAGTTTGGGAATTTGAACATTTTCCCGTTTATGATTAATCCGTTAATTCAGTTCCGAATAATTTGATTGGAATTAGAATAACTGAATAATTTTTGTCTGGTTTTGATTAACCTGTTAATTTTGTTTGAGTTCATATAACGGGATATTTTTAGTAGCTTTTAGTGAATCGGATTACACTGAATACATATCAGCTATGATTAACTAGTTAATTTAGTCCGAGTTTGGTTCATAAGATCAAAACTTGATTAGAAGAGTATTTTTTTGCTTTTTGTTTAACCGGTTAATTTTGTTCAAGTTTGGTTAATCGAGTAATTTGATGTGAGTTTGGCTAACTGAATAATTTTTGATCTGTTGTCATTAACCATGTTACTTTAGTTCGGCTTTGTCTAACGAGGTAATTTTATCCGTTTTTGATTAACTGCTTAATTTATTTCGATTTTGGTTAACTGGTAATTAAATTCGAATTTATCTGATTGAACCATTAATTAATTGGTTAATTTAGTTCGAATTTGGTTAGCTCGATGACTATATCCAAGTTTTGCTACTTTTTACTGGATAGTTTGATCCGAATCTAATTAAGTAGAGTATTTTTCTCCACTTTCGATAAATCGATTAATTATTGATTCCGTGTTTGGCTAGACAATTTAAATAAAAAGTAACAAATTGCATGTTTTACGTTTTTGATTAATTGGTTGATTCAGTCCAAACTTGGTTAACCGAATAAATTGAGCCGAATTAGGTAATCTAAATATTTTTTATGCGGTTACATCTAACTGGTTAATTTAGTTCATGTTTGCATAACGGGATAATTTTATTAGCTTCTGATTAACTGATAAGTTTAGTCGAAGTTTGGTGAACTTGTAATTATCCGCTTTGATGAACTATAGTTAATTTAGTTAATTTAGTTCGAATTTGGTTAACGAAATGCTTTTACCGAGTTTGGCTAGCTAGATAGGTTTAGTCGTTTTAATTAACTAGTAAATTTAATTTGGCCTTGGTTAGCCGACTAATTTGATTGGAATTTGATTATCCAGATAATATTATCCGCCTTTAATTGGCCAACTAATTTAGCCGGAGCTTGATCTCAATTACGTTAAGTAAATAATTTTTATTTAACCGGTTCATTAAGTTCGGGTTTGCAGAACGGAATAGGTTTATCAGTTTTTGATAAACTGGTTAATTGTGTAATTACCCGCTGTAATAAACTGGTTAATTTAGTTCGAGTTTGGTTAGTCGGATAATTTTATTCGAGTTTGGTTAGATGGATAATTATGGTCGTTTTAAATATGGAGCGATATTAACTTGAGTTTGGTTAATCGATTAACTTGATTGGAATTTGATTATCTGGATATTTTTTGTGGCTTTTGATTAACCAGTTAATTTCTCCTGAGCTTGGTTAACCGAATAATTTTATCTAAGTGCGGCAAGCTGGATAATTTTGATTGTTTTAATTAAGCAGTGAATTTAACTTGACTTTGGTTAACCGATTAATTTGATTGGATTTTGATTACCTGGATAAGTTTGTCCGCTTTTAGTTAGCTAGTTAATTTAGTTCGACCTTGGCTAACCGAATAATTTGATCCGAATTACTTTAACAAAATAATTTTTGTTCGCTGGCGATTAACTGTTTAATTTAGTTCGAGTTTGTAGAACAGGATAATTTTATCAGCTTTTGACTAACTGGTTAATTTAATCTGAGTTTGGTTAACTGGATAATTATATTCGTTGTGATAAACTGGTTAAGTTAGTTCTAGTTTGGTTAACCGGCTAATTTTATCCGAGTTTTGTTAGCTGCATAATTATAGTCGTTTTAATTATCCAGGGAATTTAACTTCAGTTTGGTTAACCGAATAATTTGATTGTAATTTGATTACCGGGATAAGTTTGTTTGCATTTGGTTAGCTAGTTAATTTAGTCCGAGCTTGGTTTACCAAATAATTTGATCGAAATTACGTTAACTAAATAATTTTTGTCTGCTTGTGATTAACCGGTTAATTAAGTTCGAGTTTGCATAAGGGTATAATTTTATTAGCTTTTGATTAAGTTGTTAATTTAGCCTGAGCTTGGTTAACTGCATAATTATATTGGTTGTGATAAACTGGTTAACTTAGTTTTAGATTGGTTAACCGGCGAATTTTATTGGTTAGCTGGATAATTCTGGTCGTTTTAATTATTCAGTGAATTTAATTTAAGTTGGCTAACCGATTAATTTGATTGGAATTTGATCACACAGGATAATATTGTTGATCTTTATTAGCCAGTTAACTTAGTCCGAGCTTGGTTAACTGAATAATTTTATCTAAGTATGGCAAGCAGAATAATTTTGATTGTTTTAATTAACCAGTAAATTGAACTTGACTTTGGTTAACCGTTTAATTTGATTGGAATGTCATTACCAGGATAAGTTTGTCCGCCATTGATTAGCTAGTTAATTTAGTCCGGCCTTGGCTAACCAAACAATTTGATCCGAATTATGTTAACTAAATAATTTTTATTCGCTTGCGATTAACCAATTAATTTAACTTAGTTCTAGTTTGATCACTCGGACAATTTTGTCCGCCTTTGATTAACCGATTCCGAGTTTGGTTATCCGAATATTTTGATACTAATGACATTAACTAAATAATTTGTGTTTGCTTTCGGTTAACCGGCTAATTTAGTTTGGTTAACAGATTAATTTGATTAGAACGTGATTACTCTTATAATTTTCTCGTCTTTGACTAACCGCTTAGATTAACGGGTTAATGTAGTTCGAGTTTGGTTCACTGACTAATATTTTGATTCGAATTTGACTAACACAATAATTTTGTGACTTTTTGATTAACCAATTAATTTCGTCCTTGTACTTCGTACTTATGTAGAAGCCGCGTAGCGCAGTTTTAGGTAGGCGCTAGGCTTGCATTAAGCAAGTCTTCGGTTCGAATTCGGCTTGGCGATTGGAATCGACCTCGGTGAGACCATTTACACTTGGGCACCAAATAAACTGTGCTCTACTCAGAACCACAGACCTAAGAGATAGAGTAACAAGGTCAACACATCTCCATCACACACACCTTACACAATGGTTGCTGCGTAAGCACAAAATTGTTCTATACTGTCTCGATATTGAGCCTTGCTCAAGTTTTGCTACAGTAATGTTTTCGCCATACACTCAAAACGCAAATTAGTCCGAATTCGAGCATTGCAAGGGAAGGGCGGATAATTCGAACCCTTTGTGCGAGATCGCGGCGCAACCGGGCCATGAATGAAAATGTAAGAGGAAGGTGAAAACAGCTAATTTATTTCCGTACTTCGGAGTTTGTCAACAGGGACGCGCGGGAGAATTATGCAGATTTCCCTCTGGTAACTTTTAAGGTGCCTAAATGTCCCGACAAAGTTTGGGATTCCTCAGCTCCCAGTTAATACACGCATTTCGGCCGAATTTTTACGGACCCGAGGAGCATCGTTCGGCCGGATTCAACCTGAAAATTTCTAACCTCTGTAAAAGTGGGTCGAGATAGAAGCAATGAGCGAGGCTTGCAGCAGACCCGTTGCGATTTTAATTTAACCAGATTTGTCATAGCTGCAAGCTGGATTTTGTCCAAAATGATTACCGGCCGCCGCGTGACCAGCTGTCATCCCGTAATTGCTACGAGCTTTAAAACTGCAGTAATTAAGTCCAGAAATGTAGAAATCGACTAATGCGGCTAATTTACTGGAAACTGAGAGCTCAAATATTGCAAAAATTGGGCGCAGATGTCGCTGAGTTAACTGACAACCACCAGAAATTAGAGAAGCCGTCAGTGCATCGATGCAATATGTCACGTGAATAATAAAATGAACCCCTCTTCTGTGATTTAATGGGTTTTTTTACAAAATAACCAGTTGATAATTTTAACTGAAAGTCGACTAAATTTATTTAGATAATTACATATAATTTGTTATTATATTACTACGTAGCTTTATAAATTCTATTATTTTGAAGAACACATACAATCAACAACCCTTATTGCCGATTCGCCGTCGTCGATTCGCCCTCCAACAGATTCTCCGTTGCCCCGAATCATATGATAAATAATCTGCAATTTTATCTCTGATAAATATTAATGATCACAGTTTGTCTGTGTTGAGTTATTTCAAAACGTTTTCTAATTCTTACTAAACCGTGCAACTGTTGTTCGAATAATTTCTGGAACATATTGTATTGGACTTATAAGTAATGAGCACCCATATTTTATCGCTGTTAGGTATATATAGGTAATATATACTATACTCAATTAATGACAAATAATTTGTTGTCATTAAACATGTTTTAATTATTATATGTATTTTATTGACACTGAATTGAGAATAGTATTTTTATTCATTTAAAGCTTTATATGTCGACGGCGAATGTTTGGCGGCGAATTTTACGACGGCGAATTGTATCTATGGCGAATCGGTAACGGTCAATTGGCAATAGCAAATTGTCCTAGACCTCTTTATTTGAGCCAGAAAGCAGCATATAAAATTACAGATGAGACGGATATAAAAAGGGGAGACAAATATGTGCTTTCGTAATTATTTTTCAGTGTGTACCCGGAAGTTATTTTTAGAGCAGCTCTATCTGATGTAGAAGAGGAATAAGGTGAATGTTCAGGATCATTTCAATTCCCCCAACTGGGGGCGGGTTGCTATAGGGACCTTGAGTTCCTCTTTAGCCAGTAACGGAAACTTCAGGATGGGTTAGAGAAAGGTGGGGTTGAGAATGGAAGAGAAGCCAGGAAAGGTGGAGAAGTACTGCCCCGGCATTCGCCTCAAAGAAGGTACTTTGTTGACTTAGGAAAACCACCTAAAACCTGAATCAGAGCAGACGGGCACGGGAATCGAACCAACGACCTCCCGAATGCTAAGCAGAAGTACTAATCACTAATTTACAGAGTTCGAAATGCACATCTTAGTTAATGGAGAAATTGAAATTAGTTAGAAATACAGGTTGTTAATCAATCCAGAAGAGAGAAAAATATGATAATCACTCAAAAACAATCTTCTAAAACTAATTATGACAGGAAATTGTCGAAGACTCTCGTCTACCCCTTAAGAAGGGATTTTCGATTTACTGTTTATTGTTTCTCCGTTATTTTTACAATCCTTGCATTGGTTAGTTAGATGAAATTTGGAGAAAACAATATTATGGTGGATCTATTTGAAATAGTAGGTTTTCATGGCGAGCCGTGTCGTTTAACAATTGTTGGCAATTTTGTTATAAGATTTTATTCTCTTCTTAATTTGGTTTTGAAGTCAGAACCTCCGGATAATTCTATTTAGAACTGGGGATAGAACACGGAGTCGATTCACACCTAAAGTCAGCTTTTTTTAATGAGCTCCGCCCCTGTAAGCTGATTGCGTTTTATTGTTACAGGAATTTTAGGAGGTTAGTATTTTTGTAGTGTATTGAGGGTTTTCCTCATTGTTGGATTTTCCAATTTTCACATTAGCGTATAGGGATTTACATTTGAATTGATGGATTGACCTAGATTGGGATTTCTAGGTGGTCGTTGGTCTTCTAGATTTGGATCCCAAATTATGGTTGCTAGATTGGAGTTTCTAGTTGCAACTTTGGCTCTTTGAACTTCGTTTTTGTAGCATTCGGGGTACTATAGTTAAGCTAAGTTAAATAAATATATTGTCGCAATTCAAAGTACATGTTTGAGAACTTACAATATTGAAGTTTTCTTGTTGTACTTATTGATGTATTATTAATTTATGCGTGTTTCCGACGTACCTTCAACTTTGGGTATTTGGGTGTTAAATTTATATTTGAAATTAAATACGTTCTGTTGTGAACTTCTCGTGTAGACGACGCGAGTTTAGTATTGGGTTGGTCTCTTGCCTATAATGATACTAGTTTGTATCAGTATACAGGGTCGCTATTATGTATGGGACCAAAGCTGCCCTGGTCAAACGGTTTGAGATATGCATTTCATGTTTGGTATATGTTAATTTAAGGTTATTTTGCGATATTCTGAAGTAAAAAAAAAGTTTTTTCATATGGTTTTTAAGCGCGGTCGCCATATTGAATTTTTTAAAAATAGAAACCTAGGCTGTGTGATACATCAATAGAAAGCCTATTTTTTCTCTTTTCAGAAATATTACACATGTACCTATAATAAAATAAGGCAGATAAATAAAAAAATGCATTTGAGGCATTCTTAATTCGTCGCTGCACATTTAGTGAAATATAGTAACCATTGCATTGACAAAACGTCGTAAATAAACCCATATAGAAAGGCTAAAAGGAGTAATCATGTTTTTTGCTTGGTTTAAAGTGTGCAGCTAGAGATTTGAAGACCCTTACTAAATATTTACAGTTATTTATTAGTAACAATATAATAGCAACATTCACATATTATCCAAAGATCTACAGAAGACATTATAGCTGGTAATTACCAAAGTGAGACTGATATTAAAAAAAAAATGAATTTGAAATATGTTCATTGTTAGGTCTTCTAATTTTAGGTGGAGCAGAATAATCTTACTACCATGATTTTAACATATTATTGCAAATTTTATTAACACGTATGTGTCAATTATCTAATAAATATATGCGAAGCATGCCTAAAAGGTAATGTAGAAGAGATAAATGTTGATTAGTTCTAATGGGGTTGTTCTTTACTTTTTTTCATGAATGCTTTTTCTATGCTTTTTATATATTCCTAATATTTTGCATATACATTTATTATGCTTTTAGCTTTTGCGTAATAAACATTACCGGATTAGCTGACGATGTTAAAAAGTACCTCGTTCCGAAATCTCACCTTTTTCTAAAATACTCGTATATTAAGATATATTAATTCATCTGCTTGTAGTTTTAACAATTCCAGAGTACATACTGTCTTTTATAGTAAAACAATATAATAGAAACAAAAAATGGATAGAAATATTTTGACAGAAAATACACAATGGTTTTGGTCCACTTGCCCACGTAAGTTTAGTAATTGAAGGTTAAATAACAATGAGAGTACAAAGAAAGATGGTCGAGCACAGAGCAATATGGATTCACATTCATAAGAATAAATAGCATTCTTTATGGTGGAGATATTAAACCGAAATTAAGAATACGAATACGTGGAGCCTACATGTTCTCTCTTGACCACAAAAACCCTAAGCAAAAGGTTTTGAAACGTACAGTAATAATAATAATAATAATAATAATAATAAATGGTCTTTATTGCTTCGACAAAACAAAATACAAAAGCGAAAAAATATTATAATATTTACTATACAAAAGGCGAAGTTCAGACGCCATTTGAAGTAATGGCACTGTTCTTCCACTTAACCTTAACAGTAGAGTCTCATGGGTCATCGAATAACAAACATAAAATATTTATACGAAAATGAAAAAGCAAAGAAGTGTTACATATGATAAAGATTAGAAATTTAGAGCATGTAACCCAAATCCAAAGAAATAAAAGTATTTTGGAACGAAGATAACACGGTCTAAAGTCTACACATTACCCTTTTTCTGTGACGTCAGAAATAACAAAACATAGGGTTTAAAACGTATGTCTTATATTGCATTGAAATTCATTTAGATCGCAGATAGCAGACTTTATAAAGAATTTGACATATACTTAACCTTTAATGTAAGGGATGCTCTAAATAGCACATTATTCAAACCAAGACATTTTTGACCTATGTAATCAGAAGTTTCTCCTCTTGGAAGAAGTCTCTAACGCTTAAAATAAGATTTTAGGCTTGCTCGTTTACTTGTTATTGGGCGTTATTTTACTGTCATTTTGGACAAATGTCACATTGACAGTATTATAAAACAAGTAATACTTAAAGCGGACCTGACCAAAAACTGCAAGGTTTTTGTTTCGTCCAGTTCCTTATAGTTAAATAGAGAGCGAAAATAATTATGTCACAGCAAAAGGGTAATGTGTAGACCTTAGGTATAGTAGAAGCAGTGTAAGGGGTTTACACATTGCCCTTTTGCTGTGACATAATTATTTTCGCTCTCTATTTAACTATAAGGAACTGGGCCAAACAAAACAACTGCAGTTTTTGGTCAGGTCCGCTTAAGTATGGCTTGTTTTATAATACTGTCAATGTGACGTTTGTCCAAAATGACAGTAAATAACGCGCAATAACAAGCAAGCGAGCAAGCCTAAAATCCTATTTTAAGCGTTAGGGATTTCTTCAAAGAGGAAACCATCGGATTACATAGATCAAGAATGTCTTGATTTGCATACTGTGGTATTTAGAGCATTCTTTCCATTAAAGGTTAGGTATATGTCAAATTCTTTCTAAAGTCTACTACCTGCGATCTAAATGATCTTTTTGAATATTAGTGCAATATTAGACATACGTTTTAAACGCTATGTTTTGTTATTTCTGACGTCACAGAAAAAGGGTAAGTGTAGACTTTAAAGCTATTCAGAGCAGGCATATGCAAAAAACTGAATGAATGAACACCAACTAGGGTAGGTGGGGGCAGCATTAAGTTAGCTCAACTTTTTATTAAAAGGGAATAGTATCTTATACTATGTATTGTGTATATTATTGAAGTAGGCTCGTATATAATTTCTAAACGATACGTTTCCATAGCAAATATCATATGTTGCTGGACACTCGTCGATTACTTCTATCAAATAGTACAGAGACATCGAGATAAATGAAGACCATGTGACCTGTGATACTTACGGATTTAGCGAATTCAACGTTCTAATGATACATGGACGTTTCTGAGTATTGACGTTCATGGTGTAGTTTGAATTCTCATGAACTGCTAATTTTCTAACTTATGACACTTGATTTCCTTTGCCTTCAACAGCAGTTCTATTCAGAGCTAAATTACTTACTTTTGAATTGTTTCGGGTAAGTAGCTTCCTATAATATACGTTCATTCTTTAAAATGTGGCAAGTCACTGTTACTGCCAGATTTGATTTTTTATACTTTGTTGCCACAGCGTTATTGTGTGATAACGTGGTCTTCAGTCTTTTTCGAAGTCTGTATAAGATAGGTGTGGGCCACGAATCTCGGAGTCTCCTGCTTTTTGAGAGTGTAATCCAACGTACAGCGTGTTCATATATACTTTGATTGGGATAAAACAAATTCGACGCGGCCGATTGTTCATCGTAGTTTCGCCGCCGTCGATTCGCCGTTGTCGACTCGCCGTAGGTCAAATTCGCCGTCTACCCGATTCGCCGTCAGCCCGATTCGCTGTCGGGCAAACCTTAATTTTTGAAATGCTTAAATAACAAAAATGTGTAATTCTGCTTCTGATAAATTGTAATAGCTGCAGTTTATCTGTGATTAAGTTTTAATAATTTAAAAACCCTTTCCAATTATAAATAAATCATGCAATTCTTGTTAGAAGAATTTGTGGAACTCATTGTGTTGAACAAGTAATGTTATTTTTCTTTAAAACAACGTCATTACAGTTGGACCATTGCAAAAGAAGGAACCCTAAGAAGCGCATTAATGATAACGTGTGAAACACTTTTTTATTTTTTTTGTATTTTAGTTACTACACTGAAGTGAGAGTAGTATTTTCATTCATGTAACTTTATCTGCCGACAGTGAATGTTCCGACTGCGAATTTTTCGACGGCAATTTATACCTACGGCGAATCAGCAACCATGAATCTGTAACGGCCAATCGGCGACGGAGAATTATCCTAGACCCTACTAATTAGCTGGGTTTATCTGCTGGGATAGTTTTTGAAATACTCACATTTAAATATAATTTATAAAGTTAAACGTAAAAGATTGATCAGATTTGTTATTTCTGAACTATTCGTACTCAAGCTGACGGAACGTGTTTTTCTATGCTTGTTAACACTTCATGATTTAAGTCAAATAATTGATTTCGAAGCTTACAGCTGTCAGAATTTACTATCAAAGATTTATTGTTATTGAGTATTTGTGTTGGCATGCAATGTGTAGGTTGGGTTGCAGCCCCAAGCAAAAGGGGCTGAAAGTTTCGTGGCCAATACTGTATATGGCATTGGGGATGAAGTAATGATTGATCAATCACAAAGCTCACGAGCTATTTATTTAGTTCATTTTATTGTTTTTGACCGTTAATGAATGGGAACATGCCGCCTACTAGCTCGAAAGAATGTATCGGCGTAACTTGGCGAAAGGTAAAAATTAAATTAGAGGGCGCCTGTAACGAACATCATAGAATGATAGTAAACTAGCACCTTTGTAATGATTGGTGCTCCACAAACAATCGAGAGCATATAAATGTAAAAAGACTAATCACGAAATATAAAAAATATCACAGACTAAACCAAGATAATACTTAAAGATCACAAGGAGTTGCTTATATCTAACATGTAAATTGTATGGTAGTCTCGCTTTTAGTGCGTTGCTTACTTAAAACAGAAACGGGAGCAATCATTGTAAAACGCAAGGCTGAGTAAAAAGGCCCGAAAATTATTACAGTAAGCACTGTTTACCCAATATTTATGTGCGTGCAATTTAGAATAAATAACATTCGCTGAGTGAGTAAATTTTTACTCCTTCTGAAATTAAAAATATTTTTTTATAACAGAGGGATAATTATCTAGGTGCCTGTATACTTCTCTCCCTCAAACTAAATCCTATTACTGGCTGGGATAGTAAACTAACATGCAAATTCGGCTCTGAAGGTGCACAGCTTTTAAGAGCCTTGGAAAATGTGTAACGGGTAGTTTTTAGTCATTTAGCAATTCTAAATTTTGCACAACAGTTATGTTTAATTTGTAACAAAATACCCCTCAGCATCGAAATTACCCCCTGATCTTCTAAAAATGTAAAAGGGTGAAGCCCAGGTGCTTACAATTCATACATCAACATATGAGCGAATAACTTGAACAATAAATGTTGAAATTCTTTACAGTCTGAGGAGGAGCCTCTAATAGCAAGCCACGATTCGTGCTACACATGCGAGAACTGCTTGCTGAGCAGAGCAGGAAATTGTTAAATGGTTAAACTTTTTCTGAATATTTAATCATAATATGCAAACTAAAGTTAATGTCATGGTTATAGTAAGTAATTTAATTCCTTATGTGTAGTAATTATTTTACTGGCTTGTATGTGATGGACAAATGGATTTTCTGAAAACTCGGATTGTTTGGAATAGAAATTGATACAAATATCAAATTGATTGTTTGCTGTCTGAAGACGTCTATTTATTCACATGCTTGCAGTTAATTAGTTTTTAGTTCACTTGAATGGCCTTTCATACATCTTACCAATGAGTGTTGACCGTGTGTAATTTCAGGTGAACATTTTGAATCAAATAAAAGCTACGATTAGTTAACCACATTTTAAATCTAATTCATGATCACATCCGTCGTGTAATTTCAGTAAGTTCAAAAATATAACTAACTCTATTCTTCTCGATCTCTCGAGCAAACTATTAGTAACGTCCACTGTGTGGAGATCTCCATTTTATACCTACGAAGCATTTTAAAGATTCAGCATAAAATGAGAACACAATATAATCTCAAAAAGTCAAGTTTTACAAACCATAAACAGATAATAATGCCCAGCCCTAGACTGCTGACGCAATTAATTATGATTCCTCGGCCGCAATTTTGCGTTATTCGACCCCGATTTAGATGTTGTTAAAAATAATTACTTCCGTCGGTAGAAGGGCTGGATTAGCCGAATTTAATCTGATTGCGTATTGGCTTTGGGCTCTGCGCTAAGCGGCGCTTTTTAATGGCGAATTTTCGAGGCTTTGCTGTTAACCGAATCGACTCGTAAATTACATGGCGTTCCCGTTCATCTGCCCACATATTCAATGAACATTTTGTAAATCCTGCTGGATACTCTCGATAGATAGATGGCAGCAAGGTATTTTCAACATTCAACAAGCAGTAATTTTCATGCTCTAATGTTGCTCTGGAGTTCGACATATTTCGCTTTAAAATTTAATAACGCTGTCATGTTTAAAGAGCCAAACCAAAAACAAGTCATAAAAAGCTGCATAACTATAGTTAGAGCGTAAGGGAGAAATCCCAGGGATAAGTGTAGCAAAGTATAAAGACGAATGGACCAGAGGTTATGTTTATACAAGATCATAACACGACGAATCTAGACCATATAAGAGCGATACAAAAGCCAGATAACCAGAGGTTGGTAGTCTTGGTTATGTGAAAAAAAAGAAATTGAAAGCTCAAGCTCTGTCTCGGACAGAATGGATCAAACGTTGACGACACTGCAAGAACATGGATTTACGATTGGGGAGACGCGGCAAATGAATTCGAAATGACAAAAAGTTGGAAACGTTTCATAAGCAGCATCAACACTGATTTGTGAGCTACTCATGACTTTGCAGATAAAATAATGATAACACTAAACTGGGTAATGGATCGGTAAATACTTCTTCCACGGTTTCATGATGATGGAAAAGTTTACTTCAGGGATTTAGCGAGCCTGTCAGCTCCTGGTTGTCCCCATCTTCCACTACATGGGAAAACTATGTCTCTACCCTAATCCTACTCTTATTAAAATTTCCCAGGGTTAATCCTACTCTTACTCACTTTTCGTCCTCTATTTTTCTCATGCACTATAATGGGGAAACATCTATTATAGCACTGGATGCAGGTGGAAACAAAGAATGTTGATACAGCTGCATACCAGACAGCAGCAAGCGTAAATGGCATCCATTAAACCCGATGCTGCACTGCAATGCTATATTTCTCAACTGCAGTTTCACAGTCAACTGTGGCTCCTACTACAATGAAAATATCCAGAGATAAAACTGTCTTCGATTTGACTGAATAAAACTTAGAAGGCACAACTGACACGTACGTCTAAACGTACGAGGAAAACAAAGAAATCAGTGATTTTAAACAACTATGCTGCAGAGGTACAGGTAGAGCGAATTCATCATACAATATATATTCTAGAATTCTAAGAGGACTTTTTATGGTATTGTTAGCCAGGACCAGAATATCTAAGATATTTCATAAAGATCAACGTCAGTATAGCCTGTTAGTATATTTCAAGGTCACAAAGAAAGTATTTTCTTCGTCTTTGGCGCTACAGCTCTTCAAAGAGCTTTGGATTGCTCCATAACATGGCGCCATTCCTTTCTATCTTGGGTTTTAGCTCTCCATCTTACCCTTAAAATTCTCAAATCTTTCTCTACTTCGTCACTCCAGCTTTTTTATATCTTCATCGTCTGTCCTCTGGTTTTAATTCATATGCTTTTTTAGGTGCCCTGTTTTTTCATTCTGTGTAGGTGGCCCAGCCATGCTAAGCGTTGACTTCTGATTACAGCCACTATGTCAAGTTTAATGTCAAAAAAAGTTTACATATTTCATATTAGTCGCCGAGGTCAATAAAGGCCAAGACCATTCAAGATAATTTAAGGCCACGAAGAACTTCTTGTAAGATAAGAGATAATAGATGAGCTATTGTCAGGTATGATCAGAAGGTCTTAAATATTAAATAATAAGTGTTACCTAAGAATTTAAGATTGACAAATAAAAACGATGGTCTGAAGGCTTTGTAGAGGTCATGCATACAGTTCTATAGGAACTAAACCATGGCAATGATCAAAAGGGCCTTGACCTTTAATGTCTTCAATTACTATTATGGAATATTTAAGAATATTTCTAGTCATTGTCAATACCTCCGTCAGTTCTGTGTGACCTTGAAAGAGATGGATGGACTGTCCCAGGAGCCGTACAGCTATAGGTACTATTGACGAGAATGAAGAATACGTAATCTTCCGAAACTAATATGTATGGAAAATAATATAAACAGACCCAGAAAGAGATGGCAGTAGAGAGATGGAACAGATCGAAAGGACAAAAGCAGGAAGCGACGAAGAAGAAAAAGTATTTTTCTATTTTTCTCAATATTGCAGAACAGTATTGGATTACATATTTTCTTTGGTTAGAAAATCACAAGATTTAAATAAATTCTACTATATAGTATCTATAGTAACACTCAAATATTATTTACTGTATGATTTAACATACTTAACTAATTTATAACGAGCTCTAGTGTGTTTTGGCAAGTAACATGGAAAAAGAAATTCAGAATTCAACAAAAAAATACGAAAATTATAATAACTGCGCTAATTGATCTTGTTAACGGTTATAGATCTATGGTGGATTTTATGAATAGCTAAATACAAAAAGAAGTGTAATATTAGTGGTTTTCTACGAATGTTGGCAAAAAAGCTACCTTTTTTCAACAAATTTTAAGATTTATGACACATTATTGTACGCAAGCTAATCCTAAATTGAAGCTTAAGTAATTTTACAATTTCTAATAATTGCAGCAATGATTTTTGACACCTGCAAGAGGATATTCTATTTTTCTGGCAGTAAACAATAATAATTTCGCGTTTAAATTCTTTGCATCAGCGGTAATCGGTATTCAAGTTATATATGTGTTAAGCAAAGGAAGTTATCGTTTCTTCACACTATTCACAAGAGCTCAAATCCGTTATAAATTTAGCTTTGAAAACCAGACTTACACATAGAAGTAAATAAATGTCGCAGTCGTTTTAACCTTTTCAAATGCTGCTGGGACAAAGTCTTCAATTTTCCCATTTCCAGTGCCACAACACAGAACAATTATATTTAATCTAAAGCAGAACAATTGTAAGCTACGCTTTGGCTGGTATTTCAGTATAAAATGTTGAATAGAGGACGTTTATAACACTTCAGAAGTTTGTGCAATTACAAAGTCCCTCTTTGATCTTTATAGTAGCGTAGTGTGTGCGAAAGTTGCAACTCTGCCAAACTATATTTAAAATTAAAAATAAGAGTCCCTGGCTGTATTCACAGCTGTATTGTTGGTTGCATAAAATATTTTTGTATTTCTCGCAGCAGGCAACTGCGACTCTAGAGAGCTCTTAAAAACAAGCAAAAACGCATCCTAGGAGAGGATTTCTCCGTTCATTATTATTCATTTTGTGAACTCGACTGCTCGTTGTTTTTTCTTTTTGCTGCCATAAATTGTGTTTCAATTGTGATCTCCTTGTAAGTATATCAACTTTCTTGTTTCTCTTCAGATTTAACGCACCTTTACAAACAGGTTGCATAAACTTTCTTAAGGTGTGGAAAAAACAGCCATTGCCTAAAAACTGAGTTAAAGAGTATAAGTGTTTTCAGTAATAATTACAGAAAGCGGTACTTACGAAACGGCGCTTTTGCTGAAGATAACAAACAAGGTAGAATTTTTAAAGCTTTAAAGTTTAAACGTCCTTGCATTTGCGTATTCCGTTTACTAAGGCTTCTATGGATACCTACTTAATATAAACAAATAATTATAAAGGCTGTTAGTTCTGCTAAACGAATATCTTAATGAATGCTTTATAAGGCTAACATTGATGTTACCAAGTGCATATGTAGGTTTCTAAGTTTTTAACAAAATGCAGAAAAAATAATTTTATTAGCTACATCAAAAAAGCAAGAAGAAAAGTAGCGAAAGCTTGATGTTAAGGGTGCATTTGTTGCATTTTTTGTACAAATATACGTAAACTTTGATAAGGTATGAAGTAAGGATCATATCTGTTGCTTATCTTTACCTATCTTATCTAGAAGATTGCAAACGGCTGTTTTGAATATTGTAAAAACAATGTACTATAACTCAAAATAATGTACTACACTTCCTGGCGGTATCTATATAATCATAGAATGTAAGGTACATCTATAATGACATAGTCGATCAAAGATCTACCTTCAGAAGGGGTTATATTTTTAAGCAAAAGCATAGGAAGTTAAAACTCGATACTCCTGTATCGGTATCTATATAAAACTTACATTGATATTGATATGTTGATATAATCGAAACGTTTACATTGATTTTCATTCTGTTGGCGAACTACAAACGTAAATCACAGATATTAAGAAAGTTGGAGATTTTAGAAGGTACAGCAAATAGAGAAACGAGGGAAAACTGCAGTTTCATATGCTTGAAACACGCTGTATCTCATTGAACAACACTTTACTAAAGAATATTTTGTTCAATCACTTTATTTGAATTGCAGGAATTCACCCGAATACAGTAAAATATGCAACAGTCACTCCTTGAATAACAGCACTTAATATTGCGGCAGTAAGTTGTGTTATATTAGAAGAATTCGTAATCGGTTAGACTATTCTCAAATAAAACGTTTTCCTCCGCACTTCTAATTCCACTGCTAGTCATTTCCCTCTAGTGATAAATCGGAAATTCGCGCCGAATGCGAACAATTCGACAGCAAATGAACCGCATTCATCGAAATAAGGCGCCTCCTGGCGGCGAATAATTGCAGGCGCACCGTCGAGCTTAGTTAACCCTAATCGGTTTGCTATTTCGAGTGCAGCAGATATTCAAATCCGTCTAGGTTTCGGCATTTGCATTTCGCAGGCTGCACCCGCTAATCCCATCAGGCAACACACAGTTAGTTTCAGCACTACTCACCTCTCTGTTTTCGGCTCTTGCAGGGGCTACGGTCTCCGAGGCCCCGCGGGGCTTAAGCTCTGCGAACTTTCAGGCCGCTGCGTTTAATCTGAAAAAGTAAACAACACATCATTGGGGGTTTGTCTACAGAAGGTTTAATTGTAAAAATTTAATAAGATTCTGTTTAAATCCAAATTTTAAATTGACACTTTCTTGCCTCGAAATAAGATTAATAAGTCGCTACCCGTTTTGTGGGTGACCGAATATGTGTTTTTATTTCAAACGATGGTCCTTCGAGCCGGATAGCACGTTGCGATAAAGCTTAGAACGAAACTAACATGGTTAACGTTAGAAAACGAGCAGCGCAGACTTTTAAACCAATTTGCTTTGGAATCTAAAATGAATGCAAAGCTAGAAAACCTGCCGTAAATATAAAGCTAGGAAACAGAGTACGAAATGTTAAAAGTTAATTAGGAGACTTGCTAAAGCCATCAAATAAATCGAACAGCAATTGCAGACTGAGAATGATCATTTTCCAGGAAGGAAAGAGACAAACATGTTTGAGCAAGAAAACCACCCGCTGTTTAATAATTAGGCGGTCGCTGGAGAGCCGTAAAACTGTCATTAAAATTATTCGCCGAACACTTTTCTATTTACGTTACGGGAAAAGTTGGAGTCGGGAGATATTAAATGCAAAAGTGACGTTCGCCTCAGCAACTTGGTAATGACATTTGAAAGAAGGCTCCTTTACGTCGCAAATAATGTAACTCCCTTACATCCTTTGAAAGGTGAGTTAAAAAGTTTGTAATTAAATAAATGAATTTTTAACTAAAGCGAAGCACGGCGTATTGAATTATGACGTCTTTGTGAGCTCCAACTAAACACAAAGGCATAGATAATATTTACTACGCCTTCCTGAATAGTTTAAATTCAGCTAAACATACAGGTTTGCCTGCATGCTTGCGGTCTATGGTAAAGCATTATAAGCATATTATTGATCAAAAAAGACAAATTTAGAAACCACAAGAAAATCGCATTCTTCGATTCATCACATACAGAGCTTTTTTTATTTTTGTGTTTTGTTTCTATTTCATCAGTATCATTAACAGCATCATGATGATAGGCTAGGAAGAAGAATAAAAAAAATAAAACGTCGTATTCCTTAATTAACCGCCTCAAAGGCAACTCCTTTAGCTTCTGTTTCGTCATACGTATCATCAACAGCACGATGGCCGTTAGACATAGAAGAATTTAAAGAAATTAAAAAAAAATACGTCCACCTATTCATTCCGTCAAAAGCTCTTCATTTGGCTTCTTCTTTGTCATTATTATTACCAACTACATTATGGTGAGTCATCATACGTAGAAGACGAATTTAAGTAATTAAAAACGCATGTTTTTAGATTGGTCTCGTAAAAATTTTCAAATTTTGTTTTTTGGTCATTATTAGCATAAAAACATAATGGCTATGAGACGCAGAATAAGAATGTAAGGAAAAACGTCTTCCATTTGCCTCGCCAAAATTCTCTTATTTTCTTTATCATCATCATTGTCATCAACAACATTAGGATGGTCATCAGATATAGAAAAACAATTTAAAAATAATTACCACGCCCAAAGCCTCTTATTTTGCGTCTTCTTCGTTATCATTACCATCAAAAACATAGTTACTCTCTTAAGACGTAGTAGAAGAATTTAGAAAAATAAAAAACCAATTTCTCGATGCACCATGTTAAAAGTCCAATTTTTACATTGTTGGTTATCATTATCATCAACAACATTATAATCGTCATTAAACGCAAAAGAAGAAATAAAAGAGACAACAAACTCGTGGTTCTGACTGACCACTCCAGAATCCCCTTATTTTGCTTCTTCTTCGTCGCCATTATCATAAACAACATCGAAATGGTCAAAGTGGACGAAGAATTTAAAGAATAAAAAATAAGTTCTCCTATTGGCCCTATCAAAAATCTCATATTCTGTTTTTTCATCGTCATTCTTATAATCAAAAACTTAAGGACGGTCAGCAGACGTAGAAAAATAATATAAATAAGTACAATTATCTTGTCCACGTGAGCACTACAAAACCATCTTATTTTGCTTATTCTTTGTTATCATTTTTATCATAAAATGTAGAAGAAAAATGTAAACAAATAAAAAATAACATGTTTCTCGATTGACCACGACAAAAGTTCCTCATTTTGCTTTTTAATGTCATTTCATAAATACACAATACCGTGATGATTGTCGATATAGAAAAAGAATTGAAGGAAATTAAATAATTATGTTCCTTGCTTTACTACGTCTAAAGCCCATTATTTTGCTTCTTCTTTTTTTAGAAGAAATTAAAACAATTATGTGGCTTTATTGACCACGTCAAAAGCCTCTTGCTTTGTTTCTTCTTCGTCATCATTATCGTAAAAAACCATCATCAGAAGTAGAAAAAAATTCAAATAAATAAAGCAACTTATGTTTCTCAAATGAGTCCTACAGAATTTTGTCTTTCCTTCATGATGATTATTAGATTTAAAAAATAATAAAATAACTAAAAAATCATATTTTCCAAATGAGCACTGCAAAAGCTTCTTCTTTATTATCAATAACATTAAGGTGATCATCATTCGTATAAAACGATAGAAAATAAATTATCTACGACAGAATCTAAAAAACACGGTAAATATAAAAAAAATGTAAATTAGGATTACCAGCAACCGGTCGTAATTTTGCGTGTTTTAAAAATTTTAAAACACGTTGCTACTGAAAACGTGCCGAATGAAATCTTTTAAACACGTTACTACTGACTACGTAAACTAATGAAAACATGTTATTAAACAGTCGTTTTACAAGCTTAAAACTGCCAACTAAAAGGCAATTTTACACACTGTCGTAGATAAAATAAATAAAACCATCATGTTTCCCAAATGGGCACTACAAAAATATGTTTTTTGCTTCTTCCTCGATATCATTATTATCAACAATATCATGATAGTCATCAGACGTAGATGAAGAATTCAAACAATTGAAAAAGCATGTTTTCCGATTTGTAACGTCAAAGGCTTCTACTTTTGTTTGTTCTTCGTCGTCATTATCAACAACATCACACGTTGAAGGAAAATTTAAACAATCTAAAACAATCACGTTTACCGATTGGTCCCGTCAAAAGCTCATTCTTTTGTTTATTTTTCGCCATCATTAGCATCAACATCATCATGAAGGTTATCAGACGCAGCGGAAGAATTTAAAGAAATTACAAAAACTACGTTTCCCGATTAACCACGTCAAAAGTTCCTTATTTTGCTTCTTTTTCGTCATAATTATCATAAACAGCACCATAATTAGGGGGCGAAAAGAAAATTAGAGGATTTAGATAGCATCTTATTCGACTGGCCACGTCAAAACCTGTTATTTTGCTTTTTATTTGTTATCTTTCTTATCAATAACGATATGATGGTCGTCAGAAGTAGAGAAATATCTAAATAAATTTAAACAAATATGTTTTTTATTGACCACGTCGAAAGCCTCAGATTTTGTTTCTTACTCGACATCCTTATCATGAAAAACATAATGACAGTCATCAGACGTAGAAGAAGAATTGAGACAAATAAAAAATCATGTTCCTCAAATGAACACTACATAAGCTCTATCTTTTGTTTCTTCTTTTTTATTATTATTATCAACATCATGTTGATCGCCAAACTTAGAAAAAGAAATAAACAAATAATGGTTACGAAAACTCTATTTTCTGTTTATTCTTCGTTATTATTATTATCAACAATATCATGATGACCATGAAGAAATGAAAGAAATGTAAAAAATTATGTATTTGAAGCTACGTTTAAAGCCCATTCTTTTGCTTCTTTTGCGCCATCACTATCATCAACAACATTATGACGGTCATCATGCGTAGAAGAAGAATGTAAAGAAATACAAGTTTTTCTTGAATGAGCAAGACAAAAGCTTCTTCCTTTGATTTGTCTTCGTTATCAGTATCATCAACTACCTGATGATGGTCATTAGATTTAGAAAAAATATTTAAAGAAATTTAAAAATCATGTTTTTCGAAGACTACGTTGAAACCTTTATTCTGTGTCTTCTTCGTCATGATTTCGGTCATGATGGTCATCAGACGCAGAAGAAAAATTTAAAGTCCCTCGAATGATCACAACAAAAGCTCCGTTATTTGCTTCATCTTAGCGATCATTATTATGTCATGATGGTCATTAGATGCAGAAGAGAAATTTAGAGAGATATAGAAAATCATGTGTCTTGAATAAAAAGGACTGCATCATTAATATCACTATCAAGAATAAGTCATACGTCACATGTATGATAGAGATGCAAATAAAGGGATACTTGACATTAAGTATCAAATTGTAGATCTTTATGAGTATTTTAAAATAAAAGTTTATAGTGTGTGGAATTCGGAAAGTAGGTACCGTTGCTCGACATTAACAGATTAAACAATTGGAGTGGCTTTTAAGTCGCCCTGCTTTTTTCTCGATATAAATTTCAAGGAAAGGAATGCCAGACTTAAACTTCGAGAAGAAATATTTGAACTTCAGTCGAAAACCGGCACCACAAAGCGGCCCTGGAGCAAGAGCATTTGTTCCTCATTAACTTAAAAATCACAACAGCTGGCAAATGTAAACGATTTGCATTGGATTTTCGCCAGGGGCGATGTAGCTCTTAGCCTTTGCAGTTGTGTAATTGTTTTGGTTCAAGTTCCTGCAAAAAGCACAGTATTGGGGCTAATAATCGAGAGTGTGGGCATTGCTTGAAGTCATTTTGCTGTATATATTCGGCGTTTGTTCCATTTAGTTTGTTATTGGTTTATACAGATTTCGTTTCTGTGCCAGTTGCAGTATGGAGTTGCAATTGTTTATATTAAACTTTGATTGTCAAAATTGAAGCAATATAAATAATTTTTATTAGAACAACTTTTAAGGTAAAAATGTCAAGCATGAGAATCACTTTATTATTGATCACCAGAATATAAGGGTTTAATAGCAGATTAAAAAATGGTTAAAAGAATACAGTATTAAATTACAAAGATGAATTTGAGTCTTAGAAGCATATCGAAATTACTAAAACGTATTTGGTAAAGAAATGAAATAGAATTTAAAATTCAATTGAATAATGACCTATATAAGAAACAGTAAGATTCTAGCATAACTTAATTATCTAAAATGAGGTGGAGGATTAATGACAAATACTTCTTCCAGAAATATTTTTCAATATAGTGGGTATTAGATAAATATGATAAAGTTTCTATAGTGTTGGACTATGAAATATATGCTAAACTGAATCACTAAGGAGATACTAATATTTATGAGCATGTGAAAATAATTTGGTACAAAAACATGTAATACTTTTGTAAGCGGCTAAAATTATTAAAATAAAGCCATTATGAAAGTTATAATCTGTTTGTAATATAAAAGAATTGTAAATTAAACTAAAGTTGGCGAGATTAAAATAAAAAGTAAATTTAAAAAAATTTAAAGATGTGAAGATGATAAGGAGGAAGAAAATGGATGCGGTGAGAATGCCCTAAGTAATACAGTTATAATCTACAAAAGCAATTTCTGGAATGGGATGCCGAACTGAGTTTATTGTCGAATTACATTACATCATATGATAACAGGAAATGGTTTTACTGGAAGTGATTTACATCGAGATTGATAGCAGATTAAGCGTTTATTGGGGTGGATAGAAGGTTTTCATCGAATGGAGTTCTAATTCGACAAACTTGTAATTGAAGTGACATATTATAACTTGCATCTAGTCGAGGTTCGTGATACTAGGTCGTCGGTGGCTTGAGAATTTTGGTAGGAAGACGTGGAAGGCGTTTGTTGCTGACAGTTCTGTTGGAGAAAGGTGCCTTTTCGTGTTTGGTCGAGAACTCTTTGCGGATTCTGGTGTTTTGGTAGAGTTCGTACTAGGATTTGTTGGACGTTGGGAGATCTCTGTGAGATTACTTAATGCGTTTGGCTTAGTAAAGGAGAGTGTCGAGGTCTATGAACAGGTGAAAGAATACAGGTATTTATGTAAAAACTGAAAGAAAAATATAGAAAGAGTGAAGTGAGGTAATTTTAAAGAGGGGAGTACTTATTATTTGATATTTGTTGAAGGACAAGTAATGTAAAGAGGAGGTATTTGTAATTAATTTTGCACTTGCATAATTTGAACTGACAGGTGACAGATGTACAAGTTGTCATGAAATAAAGGAACGACATTTCAGGAATAAAAGCAGTCTAGATTATGAGCGAATCCGACCTGTGTTTTAGTCAAGAGTAAAATGTTTCTACCGGAACCAGGGATTTAATAATTTTGATAATTCATAATTTATAAAAGGGCAAATGAGTGACTTAAAATTCAATTTTTAAAAGAGAATTGATTGAAAATAAACTAAAGTATAGTAAAAGTCAGATGTAATAGCTAAAATATTATAATATAATTATTGTTATGAAAGAAAACCATTTCATACATAAAAACCATTATAACATAGTCAATTATAATAATATACCGGGTGGCCATAAATATCTGAGATCCCGGTAGCCATGGAATTAGCTACTTATAAATGTTGGGTTACGACAATATTGCAATTACAATAAGTATTGGTACCTATGGAATGTAATAAAATGCAATAAGAGGAGGAGAATGTGTCCCGGATTCTGCAGTTTGGCCTACGACTCGATTATAAAAATATCCTGTTCTAACTCCATTACATTGCAATCTGTAATAATTTTTGACAGATAGGAATTTTAGTTGTGATGACATTAATGTCATCACCTTAATAAAGCTGTGTTGATTCTAAAGGTAATGTGATATCAGATATTTATGGCCACCCCGTATAATAATGCAATATAAAGTTCATAACTGAGCAATTTAACTGTAACTGAACTTTTGCCAACCCTGCACTTTGGGGTACATGGGGAGCCTCAAGTGATGCAAATACAAGTGTGTTGCTTATGTGTAAGAGTGCCTCTTACTACTGCCAAAATACAAAAGTAAGAGAAGGAGAATAAGAAGTAGCAATAATACAGTTTATTTTTCCCAGTCGAGCCCAATTCAACTGCCAGAATGATTAAAATTTAAGGGTCCGCTACTCCAACAACTTAGAAGTGGTTAAATTCCTACAATCTGGCATTATGTAATAAGTAGTAGTAAGTGTGTCTAGTTTCAAAGCTTAACACGAAAATAGCACTGAGATGTCTTTGCGTTTCTATGTGGAACAAAGTCGTAAATTTTACGATTGTGTTTCCGTACTGCTAAGAACTGCGCTAAGGGGATTTATCACTATTTTTAAGGCTCGATGGAAGAACAAACGCCGCTTAATTCTGAAAAATGTTGACGCCAAGAAATTTTCTTTTTTAAAAATTGCTGAAAGTTAATTTACTTCTCTGTTCTATTCAGGTTCCCATTCTGTTAGTTCAAGGCTAATAGCCTTTAATAACGAATGGGTAATCACTTCGTTAATAAAACGTTTTCTAAAATATAAATATCAAGAGATGCTGGTTTATTGTCACCATTTTCCTTGAACCCTCTATGAATAGGTACAGCAATGAGTAATTCTCATTCTAAAAATTTAATTACTCCCACGTCATGCTAGTGCACATGTGTGCCGATATTTATCTCTTTGAAGCCGTAGATAAGCCTCATAAAGCAGGGATTAATAAAAATGTGTGTCACTCACATCTTGCTCTACGTCTATAGTCCACAATTGCCATTTTGAGGGTGTTGAAATTAGGAATTTGAGATTTCAAACTTAAATTTTGAAGAATGCGTGCAGAAGATGTTATTTAGAAGTAGCTTCTCGGTATTAATAGAGTTTCCTAATAGACAAGAATAAATAACGGCCGTTGTATAACTTTTGACAAATTTATTTTTATGGTTACGTGCGAAGCTATTTCTAGAGGTATTAACAGTTTTTCCGAAGTTTTCCGTAGTTAGAAGGCGCTGAAATGTCATGCTCATAACGTAGTTCAACACGTAGTTGTTAATTAGCTTTTCCATTATGATACAACTACACCATGTTTGTTTAAGCCGTAGTAACTTATACAATATTATTTGCAATTAACAACACACAATTTTAGTAAATTAAATTAATTTTATCAAAATTTTAGCCAAGGCTGAAACTGAAAGGTATGCAAATGAGAGGATTGCCAAACAGTTCAACAGCAATAATTTGAAGCTGAAAAATAGCGACCAATAAATTGAGGGCGAGTTATTTTGGTGATAAATAAAAAGTAAATGAAATATGTATGGCTGGTTTATATAATTTGAACTGTTTTTCACAGTTTAAAAAATTAGTGGGGGATCGTATGATCTTGCGTACGCTGCCACGGCAAATGAGAAAGCAGGATTAATCATAATATGTACACATTTAATAGTACGTCAAATTACGTTAAATGAATTATAACCTTGAAGATAATGTCTATATTTTTATTTCCCTAGTCTAAAAGACGAAGGAAGTATTGTAATCGCGAAAAAAGACGCCTTCCAAGATTACTTCAGATCTTCACGTTACAGGGCCCCTAGATCACAAAAAACAAGTTTTCCCAATACCTTCTGCCTGTCTGTCTGTCTGTTGGCGGTATAATTCAACAATTATTTGTTGGAGGAAGACAATATTTTGCATACACATTCTATATCTATCTGTATTAAAAAATAAAATGTTGTTTATTTTTGCTTTAACTGAGAAATATATAAAAGCAGTAATTTGTATTTAGCGCAGGTTTTATGCTTGCCAAAAATGGGGCCCAACGTATACAGGATAAATGTTGTACGAGACAAAAATGAGCGACGAATAAGTGCGTTACGTTAAATGCAGCTGCATCGCAGGCGTCGAAGCATCCCTGTGGCTTAGGCAGCAACGGCCTGCTTATCCATGTGCTACCGGCGAACAATGAAATGAATGCGCAGGCTCGTTCGGATAATACTCTTTTATTTAAAAATTGATGTAATTTGCATTACCAAGTGTTTCCTTCTATTGTTTTGAGTATTTTTAGAAAAGTGAAATATTTTTACCCCTAGTTTCCTTCGATTTTTAAAATTATTTGGTGTCACTCCTCCACTTGCGAGGGAAGTTCTGAGTAAGGCACTTGGTACTCTGCATGCCTAGACCTTGTCCAGTAACAAACAACAAACAAAGCTCATTTAATATTTTTTGTTTACAATAACCATAAATATGTAATTATCACAATTATTTATGTTATTCAAAAGTGAAATCAGTCCGAAGGTTCTCTGTTAAAGTATGCGTAGGAAAAATAAAAAGCACCAATCCATTTTCTAAATTAAATAAATATACAGGGTGTACCAAAAATGGTGTGCTGACTATACACAGGCAGCTTTCACGACTAAAAATAAGGAAAAGCGTTTATATAAACATGTCTAAAATGGTTCGTTACTGAGTTACAGCAGTGAATTTACAAAAAAAAAATTCAGACTATTAGTAAGTAGGTAATCCGTGCTTCTTGTTTTCAGTCGTGACAGTTGGTTAAGTCATTTAAGTCATTAGTATTATTTTCTAATTAATTGTACAAAAATGGCAGATTATTCTCTCGAAGAGATGTCCAACATGCATTTAATATACGGTGTGGCACATTGTAATAGAACAGAAGCAAGAAGACTTTACACAGACCATTTCCCAAATCCTTACCAAACGAGGAAACATTCGAAAGGCTTTATATTAAATTAAAGGAAACGGAATTTTTCACACCAGTAGTCTGAGATCGCGGCAGACCACAAACTACAAGAACTTTGGACTTGGAAGAACGTGTGTTGGGTCGTGTTGAGGAAAATGCAAGTGATGCAACTCGAAGAATTACATTAGCGGAAGGTATCGATCATAAGACTGTGGGGCGGATTTTATCCGTACCAGGTCCAAATAGTACGGAGACTTAGTGAGAATGACTTCCTACCACAAGAAGCTTATTGTACATGGTTGTTAGAAATATGCGCTGCCGGTCTTCTCTTTTTCCCATCTGTGCTCTTTACTGATCAAGCTGGTTTTACAAGAGATAGTATTATCAGTTTTCACAATTTACATCAGTGGCAAGAAGAAAATCCTCATGTCATCATTCAGTTCACCCATCAACATCAATTTTCATTAAATGTGTGGGTAGGAATTATCAACGACTTCTTGATTGGTCCTATTGTATTACCCGGACGACTTGGTATTTTTTAGAAAATGACTTAGTACCAGATTTGCTGCAAGCTGTTCCACTAGGTGTTAGAGGACGCATGTGGTTCATGCATGACGGTGCACCGATCCACTTCAGTCACACAGAACGCGAAGTTTTAAACATAGTATATTCTGAAAGATGGATTGGTCGTGGTGGACCTGTAGTGTGGCCTACACGGTCACCCGATCTTCTCGATATTTACGTCTGGGGACCTCTAAAATCTATGATGTATTCTACTCCGGTTCAAGATAATGGGAATCTGCAGAGAGTAGAAGGATAGAAGGATATAAGCAAATTTGGAACACACCAGGAATTTATGAGCGCTTGAGTCAGTCCATGATCCGACGAGCTCAGCAGGATGCTGCTGCCCGAGGAGGTCCTTTTGAACATTTATTATGATTTCAATTAAACAACTCCGTTTGCTGTTATCTTTTTAAATAAAAAATATTTGGAAAATTAACAACTAAAAAGCAAAAATTAAAATATACAAATTCTCGTTTTTAAGAGAAATTGCCACTTAAATAAATTTTCCTGTAGATATTCACGTTGTTATAATATAGTACAGTAAGAAATTGTTTTTACCTAAAGTATATATCGTGTGTTCCAAAATAAGAACTCATTTAGGGTAGGCCTTGGAAAGAAAGATAGAGTGTCTAGTAATGTCTTAACTTAGGTCTGTAGGTGAATGTCAGATTGCGTTTTGTTTATGAAAACATATGTCACTATGACAGGCAAAAGTTTACACTGCATTAAGTTTACTTGTATCAAGCAAAAAGAAAAATAATATGGCATTTGCACAACAACAACGAGTGTATTAATCATAACAGTTAATAAAAATCGTTTTTATTTAGTGTATTTTTAGGAAATTAGTTCAAGATCAAGATGTAATTTAGTTCTCTCTGACTTAAAGTAGTTCATTTGCTTCGATTGGTATCTATCAAGTTATGGCGAACTTCAATTTGATCATGTCACGCTGCGAATGTTTTTTTTAAACACGTGATACATTAACACTCACGTACCCCAACATTTATAAAACAACAACTCATAACGACGATATGTTAAAAATAGCTTTAGAGATCACCTTGATACTGCATTCTAGTTAGTTTTATACTAGCATGCCCCATACCTTAATTTTTCTGTTTCAGAATAAATTCTAATAATATTTTTTAAAAATTAGAGACGTATTTTTCTTGCGACGAAGCTGGAATAATATTTTCATAAAGAAAAAAATCATGTTCGAGGAAATAATACTATTTAATGAGGAAGGATGTCATTTAGGGCGGTCTAGGACGTTTAAGCGCGATTCTTTAGGCGCGCATCTTTAGGCGCGCACTTTTAGACGCGAGCACTTTAGACGCAGACGCTATTAGGCGCCTGAACGTTTAGGCGCCGCAACTTTAGGCGCGGGGACACTTAGGCGCCACATGAAAGAAATTTACATTATTCTTGATTTTAAAACTTGTTGTTAGGTAATTATTGCAGTAATTAATGTTGAAGCAAAATTCAAACCTTCATAAACAATATGTATTTGGCGCTTTTACGAGCCTTCTTCAGTGTTAAAGTTTTACAAATTTACATATTTAATTTACATTGTATCGATTATGAAAAATGAGTTATTTACATTTTGTATATGAGTAGTTTAACGTGGTGGAATTATACACACCATATAATTTCACTACGTTAAACTATCCATATACAAAATGTAAATAACTTTTTGTTTATAATCGATAAAATGTAAATTCAATATGTAAATTTGTACAACTTTACACTGAACACACTGAAGAAGGCTCGTAAAAAGCTGAATATATATTGTTTATAAATGTTTGAATTTTTCTTCAACATTAATGACTGCAATAATTACCTAACAAAAAATTTTAAAATCAAGAATAATGTGAATTTCTGTCATGTGGCGCCTAACTGTCCCCGCGCCTAAAGTTGCGGCGCCTAAACGTCCAGGCGCCTAATAGCGTCCGCGTCTAAAAGCTTCGCGCCTAAAACCTCGCGCCTAATAATGCGCGCCTAAAGGTGCGCGCCTAAACGTCCCTTTCCTCATTTAGGCAGCTATACGTGGGTGCTGACATTCTACACACAAATTTGAAAAGTCACATTGGCTTGAGATGGTTCGGTGCCAGCCCTTTATCAATAGTTCGGTACTAGAGAGTGTACTTAAGACACATCCAGTCTTTATAATATATAAAATCGGTGCTTTCGTTGTGGTATGCCTATTATAATATTATGTTATACAGATAAGCGCGCCATATGTGCTGCGCTTAACGTCTTTTGCCGATACCGCAAATCCAAACCCAAAGAATATATATCAAGAAAAGCGACCGATCCTGTCATTTGCATTAATATTTCATACAAATTGACGAGGAAATTAGCCTGATAGGTTATGTCCTGTTTACAGCGATCCAGCGTGACCTGATTGACTTTTCCTAATTTTCGGACTTTTTTTTAACTTCAAATCTGTTACGGGCTTCGCAAAAGTCATGTAGTTTCATAAGACCTTTTATATAACTTTGGGTTGGTCGCGAGTGACTAAGACGTTCCGGCAAAAGTTGTAAATTTGTATGAAATGGTGAAGATCAAAAGAAATACTTCGGCAAGTTGTGCCCAAGTAAATTATAATTTTATATGCCGATGAGACTTGCATGTCTCACAAACACATTTACGAGGCAATAAATAAACTAGAACAGGGCATAATACGTTTCATTTGCATGACTACATATTCATTATTGAATAATTACAAGGTTATACAGACTTTTATTGAATAAAGTAATTTTGAATATTGAATATGAATCATTTAATAATTGGTTGTAATTATTTTTTTAAAACTAAAAACGGGTGTAATTTTGTGCTTAAATTGCATTTCGTTAATTTCGTTTAAGTTAGTTGATTTGACATTTATAAGTTAAACTAAAGGACACTTAGGGCCGGTTGCAGAAAGCAATGTTAAGTCTGGTGTTAGCTAACATCGCGTCAAAGTGAACAAAAACGAATCAAATCTCAAATGCTTATGGTAACTAATACATTAGTAAACAAAATTTGATGCGATTTTGTTCACTTTGACGCGACGTTAGCTAACACCAGACTTAACATTGCTTTCTGCAACCGGCCCTTAGTTGTTTACTTTAGTAAAGATTCTCACTGTATTTATGTATAAACGGCTTTATTATTATTAATATTCTTGAGTCAAAGGGTACATAAACATATATGTCCTAAAGCGTAGTTGTGTACCATAGGTGTAAAATGTGGTTTCAGTAATTTACATAGCAGAAAAGTATCCGAATACGCAGTATATTTCAGAAACGGGAGGTCAAACTTTAGTAGGTTACAGGAAACGTTAAAACACAACAATTAATTTAAAAAAAACTGTTGGTTTTATAACGGACGAAGTGAACGTATTATTTTAATTCCTTTTCCACTGAGTCCTCCTAACCCTCCTAATGAGGCTTGTTGTATTAGAACAACAATTCGATTATACAAAAGTATGATTTATTTAAAAATTTTTTTAGCTCTTTTAGTTTTTTGTCAAACATATATTCTATTGTAAAAAATAGTTATTTATGGTGTACTTCGTTCACACCATACTTTCAGTACGGTAGGCCATGGAAAATATTCCATTTTAGCTGTTTAAATAGAACTTCAAATGATATGAACAATTACTTTTAGGTTAGAAAGAATTTTAAGTTCAATACTTGTAAAACTATTTACAATTGCAGCGCCGCCAATTTTAAAAGTTCTTTAGAGATGTTTAACAAGTTGAACATATGAGATTACGATAAGCAGAGCATGAGCATGAGCATAAGATAGACTACACTTCTGGGGAACTTCAATATTTAATAATAAACTCAATGGTTGTTGTGTTGGCAATATAGTAATTCAAGTTACTTTTATTTTTAGGTGGAGCGGTAATGCAGAGTTTGCCTTTTAATTAGATTTTTTGTAGATATCCAATCTCTTTATTTTTTATGTTTTGAGTAATAAACTGTTGTTTTGTAATTCCAACTGCATTCGTTTTAAATGTAGTTTTCTTATAATTTGTCACAACTGTCATGTGTTCACATAGAAAGTAACATATGTAACTTATATTCAATACTTATACAGAACTTTTAGTTAGAGTACGTCTAGCGAATGTACAACTCGAGAGCTTAAAATTTCATTCTACTGGATTTAGTTTGGAAGTGACTCAGTTATTAGACTAAATTATGCGTTGCGCCGCTATTCGTTTCCATCACTGCATTTACTGCCTTATTACAATATTTTTTGGCGAAAGTTAAACATAGACCAATAATACGAGTCGATGGCAATTACTGCAAATTTTGAGTATTGCGAATAATTAGTTTCGCTCAACATTCGGTGTCAAGCGCATTGAGTAGTAACAAAAATGCCTCGCCGTAGATTACATGTCGATGAGAGAAAGAGCCGTGGTGGATTTAATATGAACTGGTAAAACAAGTTTCAACTACGACAAGCCGGTAATTTTCTATCTGGGTTGAAGAAATCAGTCAAACAGAGATAGCATCACGAACATTCTTAAATATATACGTGTTTATTTTACTGATAGTAAATCATACTGCAGAAGATGATGCCAATGGTTTGACATCGCTTCGCTTAACTAGCAGTGCAAACAACCTGGAGTTGTATATTCGCTAGATGTACTCTAATATCTGAACGTGGTTATTTACAGATTTATTTTAATGATTTTACGGGCGCTGTAAATGAGCTTCATGAACAGATAACATGCTTATTTATTGCCGTGATGTAAATGCTCGGTAAGTATACAGCGCATAGGTGAGACCAAAAATATGGTTTGTGTTTATATATTTACTTTTGAGCTTTGGATATTTTAAAAACCAAGAGCTTTTAAAAAAATTATAAGTTAAATGACAAGTTATCTACAATGTAAATTCCATTTTATTCTATCATTCTAAAAGTTAATTGAGTCTTATTCCCGTAATTTACGTTCATTGACGGTTCTGATTTAGATGTCTTTGTGTGGTGTAACAACTAAAAGAACACGTTTTATTGCATTTTAAGGTTAATTAATTTTTCAGTACTAGGTAGAAGGTTTACTTCATTTTACTGCGTAAAATAAAGTATAGTAATCATTTTTATAGACAAATATCCGTTTTTGTGGCTTCGGATTCAGAAAAAGTTGTTTTCAAAGTGATATCTGTCTGTCAGTTTTTTAGTCTATTAATCTGTGAGTCTGTCTGTGTCCTCTCTGCCTTAAAAATCTATACCGGGTGTCCACTCTCATAGTCGAACAGAGCCAATTGTGCATTAGATTTTTACGTATTTTGTCATGATTTCTATACTACAAGAGTAAATATTATTATTAATATCATTTGATGTGCAATAATTTTATCTTTCTATTCATACCACTACCTTTCCTCTAAGTTTTAGCGAGCAGGAATCAGCACGAACGTTCAATACATCTGAAATTCCTATGTTCGAGTTTGAGAATGGACACCCGGTATATACGTTTTTAATATAAATTTGGGGATCCCGCTGACTTTTAGTTAAAATCGGCCAACCGGAAGTAGTTCTTTATTCTCATGTTTTTTCTAAGAAATGTTTATTAAAATTGTATACAAATAAAATTTTCTACAGCATGATCATATATTGTGCAATAATCTACAGCATTTGTAAAAATATAGTTTCTGAAACAATTCAAAAATTATATTTTTGTAAGCAATAAAAAGAAAGTCGTGTGTTGACAATATTTCTTTTTTAAAATTGTGGTGAGTACATCTAACACATAGGCAGCATGCTTGCCAATCACTCGACACTCCATCTACTCGAAAATACAGGGTGCGCAAGGTTTCAGTTGGTGTTAAGTTGCTCTCTTATAAACGTTATATTCTGGCGTTAATTCATACAGACTAAAAAATTAATAAACACTAAAAAACGTTCATTAAGGATTAACAAATACGATAATGTTACTTGTTATGTTGTTTACTAAACACTGGATGGACCACCGGTTCTCATGCGTAATTTATAGGAATTTTCTTGACTGCATGATAATTCAACCGAATTCCGTTGATCAAAAATGTAAAATAGAAGTGTGTGCAACGAGAGTGGATATGATGTTCATATCGCACGAAGATGAAGTTTACGATATGGACATTCTACTCGAGTTGTACAGCATATTTTTTCTTCGACCTATTAACGAAGAGCAAAAAAATAGGAACCATGGATTTTTTAGAATCTGATTGAACGTCTTGTAACTAAATTCGTATTTACTCTTGTACTTCTGGGGTAATAACGTGCCGTACGTTTCATTAGCTGCTGAACAAATATCTGACTGAGTACCATTAATCGATTTGTTACTAGAAGCACTCATTTTTAACGATTAGTTTGACAGATTACGCTTATTGACATTTTACCTTGCCCATTACCACGACCTGTTGAATTGTTTGACAAACGTCACAGACGTTTGCCACACACAATTCAGCAGGGCGTGCCCATAACAAAACAAACAATAAACGAAAGTTGCCTAGGTAACCACGACTAACGTCGTTTCTCATTGGTGTATTTCATATCCGCCCGTGTGTGGATATGAAATCATATTCGTTCAGTACTTGCATGAATTGTGATAAAAGTCAAATTGTGGCATGGATTTGGTGGTACACTTAGGAAATGTTGACGAACTACTGTTAGTGTCAATGGAAAAGCTGCCAGTTTTGGTTCTATTCTACGATAATTCTTATAAGTCTCATAATAACCCTTTTCTGTTTTCTTTGCGGCGCCATACACAACTAATATTTGTCTTCAGGGTCTAACCAATTATCCATAACTGCATTCAGTAATATTCTTTACCAGTAACACACTAAAAGTCTTCCGAAACAAGCTATAACTTTGCAATATTTTGAAAAAGTTATTTTTTACTAGAAACAGGTAGATCCAATCTCTTTTTAACAACTTTTCGTCAGTATTTGATGTCCAAACAGATATGTTTATACTGAGCGTGACTGCACAATCGGGAGCTAAGAATATTTTTACTGGTGCGTTACTGATTTATCCTTGGACAGCTAGTCAATTAATTAATGGCTGTTGATATTTGACAAGAAAATTTGAAGAGCGATAGCTTCAGTTCGCCATTATTGAAATTGATATGAGGGCAGTAAAAAATAATTTTTATTAATAGTGGTGTTTGATCTATACTGTTTGAACGAATATTTCAAAACGAATCGACTGTGACTAAACTACCTTGTTTAATAGAAATCGGTCCAATGGTGACAAAGTAGCAATCATTAGTAACATCCTTCACTAACGGATTAACGAATTTATACAATCTTTATTGAAATTTTTTTAATTTCATTTTTAAGCAAATTCTTTAGGTCTTTTTTATTTTAGGTACAGTGAACTATTCCCTGAAATATTACCAGATAATTCGAAGCTATTACTGAATTTTTATTCTTGCAATGCGAATTTTTGGCTTGTAAAAGTAGCGTATTCTTCTACAGCGTTTCAGTTTTATGTAGGTACTGAATTAATAAATGTGTTGGCAGTTTCATAAAAAATAATAGTCTCTAAACTTTGTTAATGTCTATAGTTCATTCAGATTCAAGATCGAGCAAAATCTGTAACCCAAGTTACAAATATCAGCAGTAAATTGATTACTAATATGATTTTATTATAATGTAGATCAGAAACATGACTTTCGTGTTGTCTTTAAGACATTAATACGAATCTTTGATTAATGTGCCTTTTGTCATGCACAGATTTACACTTTCAGGCTTTGAAAAACAATTGCCAAATTTAACAAAAAAATGTTACGGACACATCCTATGATTGAAATTTTGATAAACAATTATTATTAATGCAGATTTTGCTTCAATCTGAATAAACTATAGACGCTAATTTATTAATTTTGCTTTTAACGGTAAAATTGTTACGCTTAGATAGTTTGTCGACGAGAGAATTATTTCTGTGTCTACACGTCCATCTGTGATGCATTGCTCTTTTCCTACTTTTTATAGAGTGGCTGAAGATTGCAGGTTAATTGGATTTTTCCTCTGCTGCGGGGGCGAGGGGGGGGGGTGATGTCGTAGCATATTAGACAGACAGGTTCAGAATCATGTTCAGAACATTTTTGGCAGACAGCATGTGTTGCAGTCCTGGGTAATAACGGCCGATTATTTGTCATTTCGATTCCCGTCGGATATAAAAATTAAGATTTGTCTACACTATTTTATTGAATTACTTTGAAATGCTGGGGCTTTATTTCTAGACGCTCCGTATTAGTTCCGCGTGCGACAACAGAGTTGCGTTTGAACGTATTTTGAGTTACTTGTACTACTAAATTAAGTCATTAATTATTGCATGGTAATTCATAACCACTTCTTAACTTAATAGCAGTTAAGTGTCTGTGCGCGCTACACCAAAAACCGCGGATGCGGCGTTTGTTGGGCTCAAGTACGGATAAATTAGGCAGTATAAATTTAACCGTCACATTTTCGGTATAAAAAGATAGTGATATTAGTTTAAGCATAAATAATGTTAACAAACACGGCTGAAGCGAGCGGCTTTAAATTAAATCTACTAGCTATACTGCAAAAGTGCAATGCTACCCCTGGCATTTTAATTTTAATGTCAAAATGCCGAAATAACACAGAATTACAATCAGCCATTTAAGTGACAACACTGCAAAGCTTCAAAAAGCAGAACCACAAATTAAAAACAACATAACCCAATTTTGTCACGTCTAGTGGTTTTACATGTGTACCAATTGAAATGTAACCCTAACATAGCCTACTCGGGGGGGGGGGGGGGCATTGTGGATTAATAATATTGTGATTAATGTAGTCGAATGCATTCTAAGAACAAAGATGGTTCTTAACGAGTATTGCTCGGCGTTGACGTTTTTATTATTTGTTTATAAAAGTCGTGAATTGATATAATTGTTGATTTATAGGACCTGAATTTGTTCTAATTTGAATTTGAATTTATAAATGTGGCATACTTCGACGCAGAACAGTGATCTTGAGTGTTGAATTATTGGCCCTTCGTCAAACAGCAACGACAAATGTAAACGTGCATGCTGCTTCTAAAGCATCACTCATATTCCTAAAAATAGCAGTTTTAAGATATCGCTTTGTATATTTTTGGAAAATGGAAAATTTGGATGCGGTATTTTTTTATCTACAAAAAAGCACTACACTTTAGCTCTAAACTAATTAGGGGAGCTACTAATTTACATTTATGATTTATCATCGAAATTGCTGTGCTGAGACGCGCAATTCACCACCCGGTATGGAGATTAATTATAGAAACAATCTTTGTTACCCTTATTAAAATAGATATAACAGGTGATGACCTTGTTGGAGTGAAGGATTTACTAAAATGTTGCCCGTGTTTCCAATACTGCTGCACGTGGCTTAACTAAATTTCTAAGCATTTTATTAAGACGATGTGAAACAGCATTATCGTTAAATACATATCACGTAGATTGCAAAACGTTTGATACACCTGCAGCAGCGAACAGATAGAGTATGCAACCCAAATTGCTAATTTCTATGCTGCCTGGATTAACATTTTAATAATAATTAACATAGGAGTAGACCAGTCATTCGGCCAAAATAATCTTTTCTGTCAAGTTTGATATTTTGAGGCGTACTTGTACTTGATAGTTTGTGTAAATACTGGGAAGTAAAATAATTACTATATAAATAAAAATAGATAAATTCTTGAAGATAATGCTGTTCCCTTGTAGGCTTAAATGTTTTCAATTACATACGCACAAATGGCATGTTTTTTAAATTAGTCAAAGTTGAAATTATGTATAATTAGAAGAAACGCTATCTAAAATTATTTAGTAATTATCATGAAAATATTAATCCAGCCAGCTGTGTAATATGTCATTTGGGTTGCATATTCTACTCACTTTTTGATATGCTATGACTACCTTCCAATTTAACCGAGTTTCTATCTCTTTTTTATGATATTCCCATTCTGTAGGCACTGTACGCATAAAGGCTTTTTGGCCAAAACCTAGTTCAAATTTTATTGCCTGTTGGCGCATCTTACGAGTATAAATCCTCATAAGCGCTAATTTTCGGCTTAACAGCCCTTCCATTAGCGCGATATTTGTACGGGCCGAGTTATTTTGATAAATCGCGCACGTGGCGCGGGATGCCTATCGGTACTCAGTATATTAAATTTAGTGGGTGGCAAGTTTAATTTATTGTGCAATAACTCGGATGCGCGAGATTTACGGTGCGGGAGGCGCGAGCAGAAAATTCGCCGTTCGCGAACCCAAAACCGAAAAGGGCAATTTAGCAGGGCGACGAAAGGGCTGCGGTTGTGTTTTACGGTGTTTAAACAAATGATGTAATGTACGATTGGGGTGGCGGCAACGCGTTTAGCTGAGCACGGCCCCGAAACGAGGCCGAAACGTCCACTCCAAGCAAACTCACTTTCTAGTCCTGGCACTAGGGAGGGTAAATCCACGCGTGGGGTAAATTTTGGTCACTGCACTGAACGTGGGGCGCGGTGCCGACGGTTCACCGGCGCTTCGAGGACTGCTGCAGGTGTATGATGTAAAAACGGCGGCGGCTGCCAACTCGCGGCCGAGCTAAATAGGTTTGAGATGACTCGGATGGAACTGGCTTAATCCGATATGCTCGCACTGGGGCTTGGGACGTTTCCGCTGGCACTCGCCCCCGGACGAAAGCTCAGTCGGGTTTTTGGAAATTGGCGAGGAACTACAGCGACAAGATTTGCTGGCAACCAATGTGGGATGCACAAGGGGGTAATTGGGTCGAAAATCAATCAAGTATTTATTTTTATCTGCACACAGAAATCCCCCGAAGCTTATTTTTGTGTTGGGGAATTGAGCTATTGTTTGTATTGTTTTCTAACTTTGACCATCGTCTCAACTTGTGGTGCCCTTTTTTTATCCTGGCGGTTTCTCCGATATTGTTCTGCCATACTATGCAGGGTCGCCCCCTTGGCCTTCGCCTTTAGTTTCTAATTCCCAGGATCTTGGATATTTGTCATTGCTAATGCGATTCACATGACTGTAACGCTGAAGTTGATTTTTATTTAAGTCTTGCGCTATGGGGCAAAGTTGTAATTCTTGGTTTTTCGTACTCTATCCGCTCTTGTCCTCCGTATTGTTCTTCTGGTGCCTTGTGCTAAGACCTGTTGGCGATTATCTTTTTAATTTTTTATCACAGACTAGTGAGCATATTATGGGTAGCTTTCCATTTAACTCAGCCAATTTATACATTCGACCTTGCAAAAGGTCATGTAGTTCTAATTTTTTAATATGTTGTTAGGATCGATGGCAATAGTAAGACACCAAGTTTGCAACTTCGAAATACCTGTGGGAGCTGCGCAATGTCCAAAAAAGACAGCGAAGTTTTTGCACTTGTTTTGGGCTTTGTTCCATCTCTCCTAAAGTATGCGTCATATAGAAAAAGTTATTCGTTTTCCTTTTTAAAAGTAGATGAAATCTTATTTACCTTCTATTTGAGCTTAAAACTACTACCGTAAGCCCAACAGTTCCCTCGGAAATGACATAAAACCAAAATAAAAAAAAAGATTTTAGGAAAAATCGATGTAAACAGTTCATATAGTAACTAGTTTTAATTTTTTTAAGATTTAATTACGACAATTTAACTGGTGTCATTGTCAACTAATGGCAATCTTTAATTTAAAAATAAACTACCAATCGAATGATTATTTTAGTGAGAATACAATTCATTAATCAGCTGACCCTTTTTAAACCAATTGGAAGCATGAAAACCCTTGGATACATGTGTACCACAGCGGTGATACAAAATTTACTTACCTCAAACCGAGCTCGGCACGTCTAGATGTTTTTGAGATACAGATCTTCGAAAATTGGCAATTTAAAAAAAAATGGAATTTTTGTTGTTTTGCCAAATATCGAGAAAAGTACTCATCCCACGAGGAAAGTAATAAGTAATGAATTCGTCCTAAATTTATTTAGCTTTAATTTGGGCTCAAAAATACGACCGTAGGCCCAAAAGTTTCCTCGGAAATGGCATAAACCCAAAATAAAAAAAAAAGATTTTGGAAAAAATCGATATAAACAGTTCATATAGTAACTAATTTTAATTTTTTTAAGATGTAATTACGATAATAATTAATATACATGGTAAAAAACTAACCTGCTACATTATAATTTTATTTGTTTCGACGGCCTTGGCTTTGAGAAATCTTTGGTGACTCGCTGAGCAGGTGGAGGGAGCTTCTCAACTTGTTCGGCAATGATAGGGGTGGGGTCGTTTTCGTCGTCATCGGAATCCTCATGATGAACAGATGGAACGTTCTTACATTATTTGCCACAGAAAAATTTACACAATAGCTATTAAAAAAGAAAACAATACTTAACTAAAATACTATGGAGCATATGTATACTAACTATTCATAACCTGGTATAATACATTTTTACTCATTCTCTTAGCTTGAGCTGTCTGTAGTCAGAAAAATATCCTGAGGTAAGCGACGCTTAAGGCGTGTTCATTATTGCAATTAAGCACTCGCGGAATTTATAGAGCCGATCCTGGAGTCGTTAAAGGTTTTGCAACTAGTTTGGCGGTCAATTTGCAAAACCACTGCTGAAGTCCCGTTGGTAAGTAGAAGCTTTTGATGCTGCTTTCCGTGTATGGTTGGAGTAATCAAAAACGAGTTTCATAGTTTTACAGCTATTTTACTCCGGAAGTTTATGCTCAGCCCCCGGAAAACATCCGAGAACTTGTATTGGTAGCTAAACAATGCCAATTTTTGCTGTATATCTAAACACGAATCTATGCTGGTTGTTCAAATTACCAGGAGGCGCCAAAGAGTTTTTTAGTACAACCTATAAGTCCATTAGGTTACGACATGAAAGAGAAAGGTATGCCACATAAACTACTTGCATTAGTCATACATAGAGCCAAAGTTAACATGAACGGTTGTAGATTAAGAATGGTAATTCTGGTATAACAAAATAATTACAAGCACTTCCTTAAGTTACAGGTGAAGTCAACGCTATAGCCGAAAGCTACGAATACAGCTAATTCTATTGTTGCAAGCTAAATTACAAGAATTTGAAAGCGTCAGCGATAGTTTCTCAAGCAGTTTCATTGCCGCAACACGTAACAGAATTAAACATTTAAGTCGCTAATGAATTTCTTGGTATTAGGTAGGCAGGTTAAATTGGCAAGCAATTATAAGTACACGTGGACGTTATAAACCAAAGATAGCAGAAGGGTAACAAAATACCACAAAAATAGTAGAAATTTAGTAGGTCCAGTAAAACCACAAGTAAAATTTAAACAAACACTCGGGGGTGATTCAGGTTTAGCCGGTAAATCTCGGCTTATGGAAAATGGTAATATAGACAGGTTTTCTTTTACTTTGGACAGCATAGATTCGTGTTTAGATATACAGCAAAAATTGGCATTGTTTAGCTACCAATACAAGTTCTCGGATGTTTTCCGGGGGCTGAGCATAAACTTCCGGAGTAAAATAGCTGTAAAACTATGAAACTCGTTTTTGATTACTCCAACCATACACGGAAAGCAGCATCAAAAGCTTCTACTTACCAACGGGACTTCAGCAGTGGTTTTGCAAATTGACCGCCAAACTAGTTGCAAAACCTTTAACGACTCCAGGATGGGCTCTATAAATTCCGCGAGTGCTTAATTGCAATAATGAACAAGAGAGAATAAGCATACACGTATATTAAGCTTGAGGTTGAACACGCCTATAAGTATCCGATAAAAATCAAATGTGACGGTAACAGAAAGAAAGAAAACCAGCCTCTTTGAGGAATGCCTGAAAACAATCGACGACATGACCTGGTTACCTTTAAACAACACATTGAGGGTCACCATACGACTTCGGTGACCTCAAAAAGTAAACCCCCGAGGCTTTAGCACGGGGTTAGCTAATATACCATGCAAAGGACGAGACGTTGCTTTACAGTTTTACCTTGATTTACGAATAGGGTAGTTAGTCTACACTCCCAATTCCCTTGTCGGAGGGATATTTTCTCCCAGTTGTAGTTTCATGCCGACCTTACCTTCCACATGGGTTAGTACTGTTGATCTTTGGTAGAGTTACGCGGGTTGAAAGGGTTTACCACATGCAGGTGAGAGTCGGAATTCGGTAGAATCCGAGACTGTACATTGCACTCTACTACTCCATTTAAAAAAATACCTTGGGAATGTCAACTTGAATTGGGCAATAAATTCTGATAAAAAACTAAAGGTTTTACGGAATTTCAATGTTTTTGTAAATAAAATTCAATTATTTTAGAATGGAAAAATATACGCAGATTTTGTTCTTGGTTATTAAAAAAAGTGCTTACTGTCTGGAATAATAGTTTTCATAATGAAGCTATTGGAAACTGTTTTGATTGTAAATACAGACATTTTGCTATGGAATAGTCACACAAATATCTATCGCTCTCGGC
The DNA here is from genome assembly GCA_940337035.1 of Agriotes lineatus. Classification (NCBI taxonomy): domain Eukaryota; kingdom Metazoa; phylum Arthropoda; class Insecta; order Coleoptera; family Elateridae; genus Agriotes; species Agriotes lineatus. The sequence continues at coordinate 46,771,540 of OW679196.1, read as the reverse complement.
AGACACCCACAGATTGCGAATTTCGCCATATGACGAGCTCAAGGTTTCGAAATGTGAAAACGAAATTTCAACCTTGCCCCCTGTTTTCCGAAGCGATTGCTGTATTTTATTTATATTTAGAAAAACGTGGCAGGATACAGCGTGCCAAGCGAACGCATAGAAAGTGGGACTCAGGCGGCATCGATGAACATGGACGCGAAAATAGATTACGGCGGACAACACCTCCACCGTCGCTATTTTATTTGCGAGTGCATCGCAGATACGCAGTGCCTATTTCGACGTCTCAGTTTCGCGTTCCAGTTCTCGCAGTCGCGCGGCTTTCCATTTCTTTGTCGAAACACAATGGCGTGGATACGTGGGCTTTTATTCCGCTTTATTTTTAGACATCCAGGGAAATGACAACTGGAATACAAAAATTGGTTTTGCTTATCGCGCCGCGGGAAGTCATGCTGGTCGTAGGTGGGCGCTCGCCGTTTAAGGTGGTTTTTGAGTCCTCTTCGCTTCTTTCTGATGAGAAGTATTAAGCAGCCGAGCGCAACGGACTTGGATTTATTGCGCTCTACCAGCCCGACATGATTAAATTATGTTTAAGAGCGACGTTGGCAACGGATTAGGGGAACTATTTATTAAAAATAGCGAACTAGAAGTGGCCGAGAAGCTTTACGGGAAAAGGTTTATTAATGGCCCTGTAAAGTGTCAGCTGTTGTTTTGCGAAGATTAATCCCATTCCTTTGATTTGAGCATGATTTAGGATTACTAAGTAGATCGGCACATTTTCAAAAATTATCTGTCAAGTTTTTAAAAAAATTAGTAGTATAAAAATGTAAGAAGCCCAATATATTTATGCAAAATAAATTATTCATTATGCCATCCTAACATATTTTGAAAAATATTTAAGGAGAACGATCCTTCTTATATACATATATATATATATTCATCAAACACTACGCATGTAAATACATCTTCTTAGTTCAACTTGTGACATCACTACTATACGTAAGCAAATCGTTGACGTACTTTTACTACATTGTAGTACCTTTGCGGTTGAAACAAACTGATCTTTGGATACCTTTAGGATAATAAAGTATCTCACTGTCCAATATCGTTGGTTGCCTTCCAAATATTTATCTACTCTGGCACTTCAAGACTTTGCAACTTCGGTTTTCTTAAGCTTCAAGCTTCGCGAGTGTATGCTACACATAAATCTATATATAAAACACCCAAAAGTTATCCGCTTTTGATATGTTTTCAAATTACAGCCATTTTTAAAGATTATAATGATTTATTGTATTATTATTATTTATTCTATTCTACAATTCATTTTAAAAGGTATTTCCATGGCCCTATAGACATTTTCAAGTTCGTTTGCCAACAGTACTGGTTGATCTTCTGTGTTCATCTTGATGTTCTTTTATGTGAGCTGCAGCATTCAAAGAAATTAGAAAATTTTAGAAAATCATGAGCACTCAATTATAAATGATGTTATTATTTGAATATTGACAGGTTATTGTTTCATAATTAAAATGTGTCAGCTTACTTGATTGAACTTAAACCTTTAAGACGCTATAATTTTTTTTGCTTTTTAGTTTTTTTTAGTCATATATTAATGTGTAGTATACAATCCCCGAGTTTGGTACTTTACTTCCGATTCACCCTCTATACAATTTAAGTCATATTTATCTTTTATGCATTTTTAATTATTATCCACAGTGATGATTCAATATTCTTAGCGTTCTTCTCCGCAATTCTATTAACTTTTTAAGAGGATTTTTAATGTATCGTACCATCCTACCAAAACAGAATTTGGGAACAAAAAGACAAGCAGCAGAAATAAAAATCTCTTCTACAGAATATTAAAAACATTTAAAAAAACAAAATATGCCAGGTGTAACACCCCTACTAGCAAAGAAAGTTTACCACCTTTTAAAAAAGGCGATCACAACCCAGACTAGCTCAAAACCCTCGGCGGTTTTTTGTCATGGTTAATAATTGAATGAAAATAAAGAAAGTTGCAGAAGGATACCAGACATCAACTACAACAACAACCAAACCAGTTTTACAATCTAAACACAATCTCACCCTGTACTGCCTCTAGCTTACACTAAGCTGTACTCTAAAACGAGCAGGTAGCGGTAGGTCAAATAAAACATATCCCAGTAGTAGAAAACAATAATGACGCTTTAATTGCTAAGCTGCCTAAATAGAGTCGCCTAAAAACAAAAATATCAAAGTAAGTAGCATCCTGGACGCATAAATAATAAACCAGCCGCTATTCAATGCATGGGAACTTGGAGTCAAATGGTACAATCAGTTTGAAATGAGCACATAAGCGCTAAAGTGGGTTGCTAAATTCAAAACGACACTGGAACTCGCACATGTTAATATATTATTATGATACACATAGGTCACTTATTAAATAAAAATTAAAAGAATACATTTGGAAGATTAATACAATCAAATTTAGAAAATTTTGAATAAGATTGTTGGTTAAGTTGAATTGAGTAATAGAAAATAAATTTGAGACAATTTATAATTAATTTTGTTAAGTTATAGCAATTGAGTATTCAATCAGAGTGGTGAAATTTAATATGAAAAATAAGATAATGTTATCATGTGACAAATATGCTTAATACTAGAATATAGCATGTAGTAGGTAAAACTCAGGATATTTAATTTTAAAAAAGAGTGCATTGTAACTAGCATAATTTTAAAATTTGTTTAAGAGACGGATAATAACAAACTCATAAAATGTAGACATATTTTTTGGAAAAATAATTTTGTATTAATAAAAACTGGAAATTTTGCCTTTATTTGTATAACTAATTCGGTTGAATACAAATAAAAAGGTTTTTAACAAATCTGCGAGGTGAAATTAAGTGACAATATAATTATGAAATGATACAAGTGTGCAGTCATTGAAAAGATAATGGAATATGGTTTAATTAGATGCAAGTAAGAAGAATAAAATAATATTTAATTAGAATTGGATGCATTACTACATACAAGGAATACGCTATACTAATTACTGGATTTGGTGATTATACGGAAGATGGATCAATTATTTGAAGGGAGTTGCCAGTGTAGCTGACTGATTTGGGTTGGTTACTACAAGGTAGAAGCTGAGAACAATGGGAAATTAGTTTGGATACCATCTGTTAGTGGAAACTTACCAGGAGGCTGTTCGATTGACGGTAACGTGCAGGAGCCTGGGGTTTGGGCGTGTTCGAGTTGGTTGGATGAGTATCGAGGTTTGGCTGTGGGTGAGCTTAGCTGTGAACGTCAGGAGCAGTGGTGTTAAATGTGAATAACATTAAAATAAGAGGAAATTAGGTTGGTTTTTAATTAGTCCTATAGAAGCATATTGAATAAATGACAATTAAACAATTGAAAAAAAATATAACACAGTACTTACTTTAGTGAATTGAGTCCTTGATTTGTGAGTAGAAAGAATATTTGTCATTTTGATTTGATTATTGTTTAATAGTTGTTTAAAGTCAACTGACATTTAGTAGCAGTCAGTAGTTGAAAATTCATATAAAATTAGAATATCAAAGAACAGATAACTAGATTAACGACCCACACCTTATTAAGAGTCTCAAATTGCATTAAGTAATATTAAAGTAAATAAATATAGGATTTAAATGTAGAGAGGTGCAACCATTCCAATATATTGTTACAATGATAGATCCACTTTGGGAGCCATTCATGTTACGATGACTCTACCACGTTGTAACGTCTATGTGATTTTATAATTCACATTAACCTTTACTGTACGTTTATTCTCAAATCAATTCTTTATTAAAATTTTATTTTAATGAACTCATTTGCCCTATTTTTATTATGGATACTCAAATTATTAATTGCTAGCTTCGGTAGAACACTTGACTGAAAAACAGGTCGGATTCTTTCTAATCTAGATTGCATATATTCTGAAATTTAATTTTCTTATTTTTATGACAACTCGTACAACTGTCAACTGACACTTCAAATTAGTTTTGAAAAATCAGTTAGAATTATCCTCTCGTTATATTTGCCATTCTACAATATCACATGGTAAGTACTCCCTTAATTAAAATTAACTCACTTCACTCTTTATATTTTCCTTTACTTTTTATTTTAAATACCTATATTTTGTTTCCTGTTATTGGTCTCAACACTCTCCTATTCCAAGCTCAATGCATCCAGCTCTGCGACTCACTAAATTACAAGAACTGCTCCACTCAAACCACGGAGAAGGTTTCAGTTGAAAACCAAACTGCCAAGACGCCTGGAATCCGGATCCAAGTCACCACAGGAACTCAGGAAACAGTTTTTCACAGGAATACAAGAAAACAGCTCACCTTTTTAAAACAGCATCCATGCCTCTACCTCAATATGTATCCAAATCGACCTCAGCTGTAGCTGTGTTTACTCTGATGCTTACCTGTACCGGAATTCTGAAGACTGGATCTTCCCTTTAACTTCAAGCAACAATTCCACTTCAATCCGTATCCAAATCTTCAAACCTCCTACTACCCGGAATCACGAACCGTGACCAGATGTAAGCCACAAGATGCTACTTGACAAGCCTATCAAATTAGAACTTATTGTCGAATCAGAACTCCTCTAGATGAAAAATCTCCAATTCACTCCACAAATACGCTCACTTTGCTAATGATGTCGATTTAAACCACTTCCTTTGAAAACCATTCATTATTATCCAATTCAGTTGATGCAATGTAATTATACAATAAACTCAGTTTAGCATTCCCTTCCTTTTATTTGCTTTTGTAGATTATAATTGTATTTCTTTGGTATTCTCACCACATCCTTATTTTCATTCATATACTCTGCATATCTTCTATCCTTTTAATATTTTACTTTTTATTTTTTTACCACGTCAATTTTATTTCACATTTTAATCATTTTATATACCAAATAGTTTTTAAAAACTTTTATAAAGAGGTTCATTTTTATAATTTCAAACGCTACAAATTGTGCTACATCATTTTTGTTATCAATATTTTTTCTATTCAAATCAATAAAAAATTTCCTTAGTGATCTCGCTTATATTATTTTAGTGTTTAACACACTATTGAAGCTTTATTATATGACTAATACTCACTATGTTAAATAGTATATTTCTAAAAAGTATTTACCATTATTAGCTTCATTTAATAAAATTTTAAATTCTATTTCCTTTCTTTTCCAAATACATCTTAATAATTTTGATATCCATTTCATATCTAAATTCGTCTTTGTAATTTTTAACACTGTATTCTTTTAATTTTATTAATCTGATTTTAAGCTCTTGTAGCAATACCATAACAATATATAATAAAAGAAAATAATTAAACAGCGTTAAAGAGCAAATAAAAGTTATTGGATTTTGGCTGAAAAGTAAATTACGCGTTTAATAGTATCATAAAACAGTTGATAGAACTGCACAGGCTTCAGTATACCAAAACCGTATCCAATCTCATATGTAGCGTTTCATGCGGGTAGTAGTAGCAGAAACAACGCTTGAACAGTTTATTTATAAATATTAAAAGTACAGTTAATGCGGTTGTTATGACAATTGTACTGTCAGCAGATAACGCGATGTTTGTGAAGGCATGTGTCTATCACTTATTAGTCAGGAGGGTATATGATTATCACAGTTGCTATGTACATTATCAAAAGTTAGGACATGCGTAACTATGAATTTTGCCGTTTTTCATTGGTTGATGTTAGAGGGAGTGGTATAATCAGTAATAATACCACGAGACGACTGTGAATTATCAAAAATACTTTTGCTTTCTCACGAAACGGGTTGCTTAGAAACAACACGAGCCGAAGGCGAGTGGTGTTTCTACAAAGCAACCCGTTGAGTTTGGAAGCAAAAGTATTTGATAATTCTTAAAGTGAGTATTCGATTAGATTATACCATATCAGTAAAGGAATTACACTAAAAATGTATTTAACGCGTATCCCAAAAAAATTGTTGGAAATGGCATGACATTGACAGGTGACAGCTCAAAATTGAAAACACTAAAACGATAACACCACGTTGTTTTCATTTATTATTACGTCGCCTGAATAGGGATTTTCTGCATTATGAATAGTATAATCAAAATTATATTTAGCTAACTTTCGCTGGCTGTCTTAAGTGTTAAAAAAACTTCCTTTGGTACTATCTTAGCCACAACTTAGGAGTAAATTAAAAATGTTGCGAAATTGAGAAAATATTCAAATGCAGCCATGACCATTTAGATTTCAGGAAGGAAACAATAAGCTCGCAGGAATTGTGGATGCTGGACCCTCTCAAAGGCAAGAAAGACTTTGACTTTTGTAAAACAGTTTACAGTTATGACAAACGGGAGCGGTCTATGTGGCAGATAAAATATTCGAAAATCAAATTTTAGCATGCCTCAGCTAAGTGAATGTATCGAAACGGGCTTAGCGTTTCCTAGCGGGCCTATAACGCGAATCGCCTAATTAGCGACTCCAACAGAAAGTAAATTGGCCCACCTTTTAGGTGGAAAGCGGCCCGAACGTACACGTGAAATAAAACTTAAATTCGCACGACTTGCATCTTGGTTGAATAGACTACGCCACCGGCTTCAGAAGAGCTGGAAATACTTTCTAGTACTCGTTCACTTTGGAATAAGTCATGTGGATCAAATCCTTGAGGACTCCAAGACTCAAATTGAATCGACTTAGGCTGCTGAAAAGCGAAGAGAAAGTGCTCGCCTTGCGTCGGTTTTGAAAACTACGAATTTAAGTTAGCTCTACTCCCAAAAGTCCATAGAGCTAGTAATAAAAGGAAGTAGGCATGTATTCAAAAGAAGAATCTTGGTCGAAAATGGCAAAATTAAAGAAGGAGACCGAATCACTACAGACCAAGGAAAATATAGGAGTGGAAGGGATATTTTGAAAAACCTTTAGAGGCCGAGCAAAACGAAGCAGAAAATAAAAAGGTTAAATAGCAGAAAAATGACTCTAACGAGCTGCCAGTGTATACTCAGAACTTTGATATTATTATAAACACGTTCAGAGACATCATCAATTTTTCCACAAGATTTGTTTTGTAGAAAATTATATTTATATTTAATATTTACATTTCATATGCAAGCTTATGTTAAACAATTTGAACATAAACAGATGTCTTCATGTTTTATCTAGTTTTCTTGTATTTTCATACTTGAAAACGTTTGTTAGGTAGGAACTCTTTAGCCGATAGTCAGCAGTCTGTTAGGGTTCCATTTCAGTGGGTTACGGTATTATCAATACTGTCTCAATGTTACTAAAAAACTTGAGTACAGATACCTGTGAACTGTTGGATCAACTTTAACGGCCATATATTGGTGATGCCGAAAGGCATGTAATGCAGATATCGGAGCATCCGGGTGACTACCGACACTGCAGTCTAACTTGATCCAGCCAAGCAAGTCGCCGCTAGTATCCGCTTATCACAGCCTCTCCTGAAGCAACCAACCAGCAACCAGCACTCCGCAAACAAAATTAGTTTTGAAAACCTGACTCTTTCCTTGCGTCGAGCCGGTCTCGGTGACAAAAACCGAATTTTAATACTTTTTTCTCTGGGCTGTTTTTTACGCCGAGTAAGCACCTGGCGGTGCGCTCCGAAGCTCACCAGCCACCGTAGATTTCTAGGCTGGGGCCCCATAATAAGTTTCAACGTCCAACGTAAGCAGCCCATGAGAACAAGGAGCCTTTGGTTACAATCACCGCAAAAGATCGGCTTTTTTGGTGAAGATGTTTCCTCTCAAAAAATGGGAAGTTCCTACGACCTGTGTAGAGAAAATTACAGCGCATTGCAGAACTCCGAGGATTAGACCTGCAGATTTGCCTCGAGGTCTGCCACAGCGACACATCTATGAAACCGCTCGGGCTTCTTCCGAGGTAAGTTTGGCCCCGTATAAAGCCCGCTGACCAGCAGAAATTGGTAAATCACAATCCGTAGCACTGGCACAAACTCTCCGACGCTAAGAAAACGGTTCCAGGGGTTTAACTACTCGCAAAATAACCACACACCGATTCGAAAACGTTTGTCAACTAACGCGGTCATAATAGCATTGTCAGTTACAGTTGCTGTCGCCGTGAAGAAAAGCGCCGTCCTGAAGGCTCTTCCAGCAGATTACCAGCTACGCGGTTGCGTTGGTTACCGATTCCCGACGGCACTCGGCACACATTTAACTCGAATTTATTTTTATATTGTAATTACGTTTTGTAATTAAATTAAATTTATCATCATGATATCTGTCATCAAGACCAATATACATTATCTTTCTAAAATGTTCTGAATGTATTCACTCGTAGCCAATAAAAACGTTTGGCTTAGTGAACTACCAATCGAGGGAATTAATGCGAGAAAGTAATTGAACAAAATTACCAGTCAGTACGAAGCATTACAATCTTGGAAATCTTTAGTAAATGTCAGATATATTGGAGCAGCTGACGATAATAGCTGATTTTAGGCCGTACTTGTAGTTTGGAAGTTATCAAGCTTGCTGGCTTGTATTTTAGTTATTAATCTTAGCCTTTCGTACAGTCCATACAGGGTAACCATTTTGCGCATTTAATTACGGAAATTTAATTGACCTGAAGAGATAATTACGAGGTTGGTTAAATTAAATGTTTAGTTATTTCTTACCTTTGTTGGTATATCATAAATATAATGTTATTTGAACTGAAGCTTTTTCCATCGAGTTAGGTAGCATGTAATCCAAATAATTAAGTTTTATAATTACGTTTAGACAATGAACCTATTATAGTGCACCAATACAAAATTGGTTTCTTAACAAATCAATACGGTCTGAATGATACCTGTGTTCACGTCTTTGTTAGTTGACGTAGGCCACAAATGTCTCAAAGGGAAAATTTCTTCTGGCTTTCCTGCTCACAGAGATTATCCTTCACGAAATCATCAACAAGGATTCAATTACTAAATTTTCATTCCTTCAGTACCTATTAAATATAATAATCTGGCCCTACTAGTTAACATAATCTATCTATCTCTGATTCATTTACTAAAGCAGGTGGATTTGCGATCTCAAGAAGTTAAGTATTGATCTTTCTCTTTTATTTCACGCACTGTATTTCAACGTGTGTTTATTTGTGGAATTATTCGGTATCTACCATTCTACTAAATATTTTATGTAGTTTTCAATATCTAATAAAATATGCGTTCTATCGGAAATAAGAATTTTTTATACTCGTATTTGCTTTATTTCTTATCCACTTCTACAGTCTGTTTTCTGTCTTTTTAGATGACGTTATTTATGCAAGCTTTGCTTATGTCTGGGGTTTGTTCTCGCGATGTGAATGCTAGCTACTTACTGTAGTTGACTTAAGAAATTCGCTTTGTTTCTCAAATCCCATTATCAAAAGCCGATGCTTGTGAAAGGCTCTTTATTCATTAAATTCATCTACGGATCTCGAAGTTAATTATACCTAAACGTAATATCTTGCGACTTCGACGGAGTTGGAACAAACATTTTCGACGGCACCACTTCATTACTGCTGCATGGAAGCTAACTGTTAATAAATTCGACTCCTCCTAAGAAACGCGAAAGAAGCAGCTCTCTGTGACACTTCCGGAACAAACAGCATAAGGAAATATAAATAACGCCACCATGCTACGCCGCTTTAAAAGCTTTCGCTCTTGGAACACCGGAGAACCCGCTCGCGAGTACAAGGGCTGCTAAATTTCATCACAAAATAATTCAAATGTTTACTGTGCCACCCCTTTGGAACTCAATATGTACTTATACGCTTGGTTTCTGAACTTTGTCACTTAGGTATTTGTCAGATGAACTCGCGAAAGGAAATATAATTTAATATTCTTATAATTCCAAGTAGTTTATCATTGCTGAGTAAACTTACACTCTTAACCCTTCATGAAAACTTAATTCGTTTATAAAGTAAGAAACACGCGCTGTTGTGTGATAAACAAAAAATAACTAATACATACTTAATAGTCTCCTTCTATCTTATAGTGTGGAGGTGAAATGTTTCCATTTCTTCATTCATTATAGTTGCTTTTGCTCTATCGAGTACTTCCGACTTTTATCCGCTTGGTGTTTATATCACCTGTAAACGCATCTGCATATTTGCCTAACGAATAATATAATATATGTAGCATGTAACTTTATATATGTTACATTTAACACACAATATTACAAGAAAATTTTCAGTAGGCAGCCAGGGTTGGGTCTCTAAGGTTACGTCACTGTAGTACTATGATGAAGTAATTTTATTAGACTGCCTACAGAAAAATTTGAAGCGATGCGTTAATCTAGTCCGATCAAGGTCGATCTTCGGGGTCAGACGGTAACCTTGAGGGCACCCCAAGGGCTTAAGCTTAGCGCAAGTTTTGTTTATCAGGTAAAATGGAAGCGTTTTCAGGACTGTAAAGTTACTTACTCGTACTTCTGCCAGCTATGTTATCACAAAAATTAAGACACGTTAGCCGTATCGACCACAAACTGTACGTACGGTTCGCTTGATGTTTCTTATTTTTTCTTCTTTAATAAATTGCAAATGCGCGTCTTTGCCTTACGCTTAGCGCAAAAGCACTTATGTCAGTGATCTAAGAACAGAGGCGTGAGCTCAAAATTGTCCGCGGGAGAAAACGAATATATTACTATGTTGATTGGCACACTGTCATCTTGATATTTTTACTTATCAATTTTATGGTAAGAAACGTCCCATTTATTCCTAAATATAAGTTTCTGGTGGCTGAAACTTTGTTATTTTATCCTCCTAAATAGCCGAGTTCGTAATTTATTTTAATCTATAGTCAACGATGTATATTTAAAACGGGACTCTGGCAACGCTTGCCTGTGTTGTCCGTTTTTATATTTAAAGATATAGCCAACCTGTATTTATATGTTTTTACTTGTTAATTAGATTTAAAACATTGTAATGTAACATAATCGAAAGTGCTAGCATGTCCTTGTGCATGCAACACTTATTAAATTTCCGTGTTCAGCTGCAATCGCCTGAAGACTACAATGACGGATGGCTGAGACCTTGAAGGCACTAACACGCGGGCATTGCCTTAGTGCGTATGTGCACGATTCAGCGGCATAAAATTTCTCTCCAGTATTTAAAGTGTCCTGCACATGTGTTAAGTGCAACAATTCAGCGTTTGCGGTTTTCCTGAGTACGAAGTGCTTGTACAAATTTACGCAACACCTAAATATTGTTCTTTGAAGATTTTCGAGGATTTCGTGATATCCGCAGGTCGAGTGGCAACCAGACTAGCGATAAGACTATGGGACCTTCCAGCACCATTGAGTGTAGCAATTTTCCACGCGTCGTACCGTCCAGGGTTTACAATCTAAGGCGTTTCTAATTCAAGGCTAGGCAGCAGCCAGCAGCCACTAAATTCCAGGTAACCTAATACAGAAAGAGGTGGCATATATGCGATAAATATTCGCGAGGTCGGAAGAATGTGCTTCATTAACAAACAACACGAATGTTGGTTTTGATAACCTTAATGCATGCGAATGTAGACAGGGCGGACTTAAATAAGTACCGGCTTTAGGCGTTCTTATTGTTGTGCTTGTGTTTATGTATCAACATTCGACTATCCACCAATCCAACCAAAACTACAGATCAAATCAACAAAGTTCTGTAGGAAAAGAAATACTGATCCGTAATATTTCTAAATATCAGTCAGGCCTTCGGCAAGGTGTTTAGATAAAAACAGGGTTTTCACATAGATATTACTTTTTAATGAAGTCCTATCTAAACGACTGACATTTTTAAGTAAAATATGGCAGTGTGATATCCACCACTTTTGTGATCAACTCAGGTGTACCACAGGAAAGTGTTTTGGGCTTACTGTTATATCTACTCTACACTGCTAACCTCCTTACTATGCAAGAATTCATAACCGCAACTTTCACAGACGACACTGCTATAATAGCATGCGATAATGACCCAGTAGCAGCCAGCGACCATCTGCAACGACATTTACATCTTATTGAAAATTGGATAAAGTGGCAGATCACAATCAATGAAATAAAAGTCATTTCACGTTACGTTTATGCTAAGGCGACAACAGTGTCCACCCGTAACTGTAAACAACAACGCAATACCGCAACTTAAGGAAGCTAAATATCTTGGCATGCATATGGATACAATATTGACTTGAAATAGTCATATTGTTAAGTAAATAAAATAAATGGACATAAAACAAATATACTGGCTACTTGGCAGAAGGTCATCATTATCATCCGAAAATAAGCTACTCTTATATAAAGCGACTATAAAACTAATATGGACGTACAGAATCGAACTATGGGGATGTTGAAGCTGATCAAATGTTGACATACTGCAGAGATTTTAGTCTAAAACTCTCCGTGCAATAATCGATGCCCCTTGGTACGTATCCAATCGTACAATACACGAAAACTTGAAAATTTCATTTATTAGGAAAGCTGTAAAAGAACGAAGGAAATTATAAATGCATTCTAATAACGTAATCTAATCTTTGTAAAACAAATATTCTAGAAGACTAAAAAGAAAATGGCCCCGTGACATGGAAAACTGAAATTGTAAATATGTATATATATATACTCGTATACTATATAATAATTGATTACTTTGTATATGTGTTATATAAAATGTAATATATGGGGACACACCACTGGATGTCATCCTCTACATGTCAATAATAGCCAAACCATTAGCGTATCGAGCATAATGTAATTATGTTACAAGGCAAAACGGCAATGACGACAACGCGCCAGTTTGTTAGGGCATAAAATGCGGGCCGACCGTATGGTACCGGCTAAATCGATGTTATGACAACAAAGAAAAACAATGGCACCATATTGGGATGCCAGTTTGTTATATTACACAGTGACTTTACTATACAAACAATACTAAAAGACTAGCGCGTAAACTAACTCAAACTCAGGAAGGAATTACACAGGACTACTGCCCCAGCCCGCAACAAAGGGGATGCCTGCATAGAATCAGTAAAGCGAGGGTGGTTCATGATAAGATTACACAGGGCAACGGCCTAATAACAGAATAGCAGTTCTTAATTGCCAAGGCGCCACCACGTTCTTACCAGGGAAAGATACACAGGTAAGCTCACTGAGAAAAGCGAAAGCAGAATGGGTTTATAGCCCGGGAGCCAGTGACAGATTTTTGCGACCAAATTCCTCTCAGTCGATAATTCGTATAATGCTTCATTTAGTTGCTCTATGAAGCGTTGTGAACGTCAGCTGCGGGACCATGGTCGGGATAGGCGATAGCAGCCACCCACGCACGTATAAAAAAAATTATTTTCAGTGATTTCCTCCCGGCTGAAAATTTGTTAAATAATAGCTTACATATCACTTATAGTAATAAAAGAATGTCAGCTGGCTGCTGATGTCGGATTATACGTCAGCTGCTTGTATAAAAGTGTAAAAATACAAAGAATATTTGTTTTGATAAAAATAAAGTCAGCTGGCTGTATGTCGACGGGAAAGTCGTCAGCTGATGCAGTCAAAGGTGTAGCGCGGAAGCCACGTCTGACGGCCGCTCACCTATTTAAATGCATCAGCTGACGAGGTTTCCTGCGCCATTCAGCCAGCTGACTTTTTTTATTACTATAAGTGATATGTAAGCTATTATTTAACAAATTTTCAGCCGGGAGAAAATCACTGAAAATAATTTTTTTTTACGTGCGTGGATGGCTGCTATCGCCTATCCCGACCATGGTCCCGCAGCTGACGGACACTGCGCTTCACGGCACAACTAAATGAAGCGATTCTCAAATTATCGACCGGGAGGAAATAACTGACAAAAATATGTCGCTGGCTCCCGGGCTATTACCTTCTAACTCGGCGAGCCATGTACAACAGCATCGAACTTACCTTGACGGAAACTCGCTTGAGCAGCTTGGTAAACTTCTTTCACAAAAGAAAATACATACACAAATCGCATGCAAATATCGAAAACATCACACAAAAAAACAAAGTAAATAACAATGAACCGTATTAGCAGAAATATATAAAAGAACAAAAGTTTAGTACATAAAGGTACGAAATTGGTTATTAATGGTTAAATATGTAAATTACGTAACGCCTTAATCTAGTTAAACAGCGGTAAGCTTGATACCAACTAAGGAAATGACTTGTAAATGGTAGTGACATTAAATTTTCAGAAGCACGGACTCAATAAACAGCAATAAGAGACGGTGTGTCGAATGATGGCGAAAGGTGGCCCCTACCTGTTGGCGAAAGTTGTATTTTGCCAGCTGGTAAATATCGGCCTAGGTTGGCTAACTAGTCGAGAGGGTCAGGGTTCCAGCAAAGCTGCAACAAAACTATGGGAGAGGGCGCCAGGTCCTAGACTTACACAAATCATTGGGTCAGACCTCCACAATGTCAGAGATATGCCAAGCAACTCAAAATGACAGCAGAACCAATAGCTAGTAACATTTATTTTGGAATGGTGCTATAGTGCAACAATCAATACCAACAATCTCATACAAAACAGATACCACCAATATACATAAACATATAAAACAAATGAAGCAATAATATAGATCTATCACAGCCAATGCATAAATAACACCAATAAATATCAAAACCAAAACAAATTATAACAAATAAAAATATCACAAGTCGACCTTTAATAGTGCCATGTAAAACTAAACCATCCAGAAGGGCGCTAGATACTTTGCAAATACTTAGATGGTGTTCAAATCTTATATTAATTAAATAAAAACAGCAGGTTGTCTAAACACAAATGCAGCGGCGGTCCCCGTGAAGCGATGATGAAAACCAAAGAAAGCTTTAAATATTCAATGATACTCCGATAAGCGGAGTGCAAAACAAAGGGGTGCGAATAACGCAAGCATAAAGTATGGCCAACATTCAACCCCGATAGTTGGCTCAATAAATAAAATTGACTTTACTGCACATCAAATTTAGACGGGGCGATAGTATAGCAGTTCAAAAGGTCATACTAATCAATCCAAATTAACATACAGTACAAACTAAAGCACTACAAAACCTGAGATACACACGGCACGTGGGGGGGCGACCTGCTGGAGGAGATGTGACAACCAGGTACGCTGACCAAGGAGACCCTTGGCATGTGCTAATGAGCAGCGTTCGCAGGGAGGAACGACAGCAAATCTAGGTTGCAGAGACGGGCAGCCAGCCGGCTTGTAAAGCACCGCATGATCCGGGCGAAACCAATTACACCAATACGAATAGAACCAATCCAAGTAAAAACGCATTTCCATTGCGGAAAAATAAAAGGCTAAAAATACAAATTTTACAGGTAGATTACGGCGTTAAAGGAAGGAAACCGTAGGCAACTACCAACTACTAACCTTAAGGTGTAGTGCAGCCAAATCGATCAGTCAAGCGCGTGAAGAAGGAACGTCCAACCAAATCCATCAGTGACGAAACGAATGCCGGCGAAATAACCCAAAACACCGGGACATTCAAAAGGGGCTGCGATGCCTCTCATATCCTTCGTAGTGAAGTTGGCCACCAAGACCATTGAGACAGGGACCCCCATGGAGCGATCCAACTTACACGAAACAAGACTCGCCAGGAAATGGCCGAAAAATGCCCAAAAACAGCCCAATTGAGCTTATCAAAGTTCCAAAAATTCGAAAGTGGACCAACAGAAAAACTGAGGAATGCAGAGTGTGCTTTAAACTGATAAAGACAGAACTGTTCCTTATTCAAATTTAAGAATGATGTTAATAGGGTTGCCTAACCAGTTAGGGAAAATTATTGTATTTTCAGTAAATAAATGCCAATTGCGAAATTTAACCAACTATTTCAAATATTGCATGCAAAACGACAAAATGAGCGTAACAACGTAACAACTAAACATGGCACAAATGCGACACACACCTCATCTTCCACAACGTAACGTTAAACAGGATTATACAATTTGACGGTAATGAATTAAATTGACATTGTAGTTGCTAACTGGTTTAACAGGAAATACTACAATGACCGCAACGTTACGCGAACTGTTTACCACTTCGGAAAAACACTTTGTACACTTTAATCTAGGCAGTATAAAAACTATTACATAAAAACGGTATCTGAACGAGCATTTGATTAGCTGCAATCGACGTACAACGTTGCTGCGGACGGTTGCCTGCTAGACTCTAAAACACCTATAGAAGCTGCACCAAATCAACGAGAAGTTGCTGACGGAACAAAACATGGGATTATCCCCTAGCGAGGGCACAAACGAAGCCCATGGCGGTAATGGCAAGGTGAAACGGTAAACGAAAAACTTCTTCATAATTAAGTCCGTTATTGAGATTTCCACGGAGGAATCCGTCAAATCACGTGTACAGGAGCTGCCACTCTACGATAAAAATGAAAATTCAAAGGTCTAAAGCAATAACCAACTGACCAAGCTCGCCCGACATTAAAACAACCACGTGAAGTTCATATGGGCAAAAGTAATTAAATGCGACACACAAGATTGCGTTAAATCGATTGCAGTTCAAATATCGAGGCAAAACATGCGGCACGCACTCGTACAAAACACAAGTAAGTCGCTTATCACAACTTAAACAAACACAACTCACGCGGCCAAAAGGGCGCGCGGGGCCGAAAAACAGCTTGCAAACACTTGTTGCTTCTTGCGACGGCGGACCATCAACAGTCCCCCGAGAAAACGCGCAAAGTACTTAGCAATCGATAAGAAGCGGGGGTAAAACGTTTGTGCGCGCTCTCTTTAACACACAACGACTGTCTATTATTCTTGCTTCCAAAAGCACGTGTGGTTACGAAATTCACGTCTGAAATGTGTCGATAATGAACACATGCTTGTCTGGCAGGCAGACTGGATCGATAACACAGAATGTGACGCTAGAAACAACTGACTGCAAAAACATGCTTCGAAATACTTATATACAGGCTGAATCTTAAATTCGGGGTCGAGAAAATAATGCAAATTAGCCGTAAGCTACTAAACATTAAAAATATCCCCACAATTAAAACATTTTGATTGCTAATTAAACTCTAATAAAAAAATAAGATTTCTGTTTGACTAGTTTTAAAAATGCACTCTTTTATCTTCTTCCTTACGTTCATAGGTTTTCACTACCTGTTTAACCCGTGTTTGTTTAGCTTCAGTACTTTGCTGTTGCCTTGTGACTCTTTTTAATAATAGGAGGCGATTATCGCTACCTATTTGTAGATTTCTTCTCACTACACACTTACATACATGGCTTCATTTATCTCTTTCTACTATAAAGCAGATAATTATTGATCTTCCTGGTTTTTATTATCTGCACCTTGTATATATATTTGTGGTTGAATTATTAAGTGGTTATGAAATTATTTGCAGTACAGCATCAGTGGCTTGAGTTTTCAGGTCTTTTGAGAAAGCAAACGTGTCGTGTAAAAGAATATCGTCCCGTTAAGAAAAGTTATACCTGAGGCAATCGTTATCGCTTGTTACGAGCGTTATCTTGGTTACGGTCAAGGCCGGATTAACGTTTGATTTCTTTAAGGGCTTTGAAATAACGGGGTGTTGTTTTGCCAACGAATATGTGTTGTCAACCCCCATCCCATGTTAAGTGGATGTTGGACTATATTCGAATATTATATCTTTCTTATCGCCGCACGGATGAGGCCGGAGCAATCCATCACAGCCTAGCCAACTCTTGAAATTGACTTAGTCATTATCTTCAGAGTATATTCGCTTTATTTCTCTCCAGGTGTTAAGCAAAGCGTTTCCTAGATACGGACGCAGCCATTGAGTTTACAACACGGTCAGCAGTTAATAAAGTAGACTTGTACATTTTTTCCGCATGCAACTTTAGTGTGTAGGCAAGAAGTGCTTTAAATTTTCGGGTAACAAACTCTTCATTTTAACATTTGAGCTACTCAAGCTTTATGGTGCACGTTAGATTATAGTTAACATTAAGGAACC
The DNA here is from genome assembly GCA_940337035.1 of Agriotes lineatus. Taxonomy (NCBI): domain Eukaryota; kingdom Metazoa; phylum Arthropoda; class Insecta; order Coleoptera; family Elateridae; genus Agriotes; species Agriotes lineatus. The sequence continues at coordinate 46,753,630 of OW679196.1, read as the reverse complement.
CCTTCAGGATATTCATTTGTTAAATATTTCAACCGCTACTGGGTGATAGGTCACAATTTTGAAGGTAGCTTGTATACACGGCGACGTCAATTAGGGTATTGTTACGTTGCATTTTTCGCATGTGTATCCTATGAGTATGAGATTTTGAACATTTAAGAGATCTGTTTAAATATTCGTGGCTGTTTACTTGTGTTCTTTCCTCTCCCTGTGAGACGACATACAAGAAGCTTTGCAGGTATTCTAGAAAACGTAGACGTGGAAATCAAGTCTGTCTGCAGAAAAGGTTGCTAAGCAACTCGCCTGAATAAGCTGACTGGACTCCGTTTAATAACACAGGCCAACGATGGAAAAACTTTTTTACTGAAAATACCTTATTCTTATGTTTTTTAGGGTGCTGAATCCAAATATGATACTTAAAAAGCTGTATCACCCACCATTTCTTCACATTTTATAGTTAAACTTATTAAATTTAATTTATATAAATATATTAATATAATTAATAAAATATGACGGTGGTAGCACTGCTGAAACACACAGCTGATGTTTTGTTTACTGTCAACCTAACCTGACTTTCACGTTTCCTGTACATGTGCTAAGTACAATGTCTAATCGCGGTTATTAAAACTCTGCTAACAGTTTTTGCTATATTAGTGGTGAGTTTGTGATTAAAAAACACCAAAGAAACATTACAGACTTTGTGAAAAAGGTTTATCTATCATACTTTGGAACTAAACTTGGGCGCCGCATAAGGTGTGTTACGTATGTGTTGAAGATTTAAGAAAATGGTCAAAAAAAGAGAAAAAAACCTTTAGATTTGCTGTTCCTATGATATGGAGGAAACCAAGAAATCATTCCGATGATTGCTACTTTTGCAGTGTTGATATTACTGGTCATAACTCAAAAAACAAGAAGGTAATAAGCTACCCTAACCTTCCGTCCGCCATCCGACCAGTAGGGCACGGTGTAGATTTGCCGGTCCCTGAACCACCAGATGATTTAAATTCTATTCCAACAGAAGTATTTTCTGATGAACAACTGGAGCTAGATCAAAAAGATGATGAAGAATTCCAATGTATTACAGAAAATGTAGAGCCTAAATTGTTTACTCAGATCGAGCTTAACGACTTGGTTAGGAATCTGGGCTTAACGAAAGAAAAAGCTGAATTGCTTGGCTCTAGACTAAAAGAAAAGAACTTGTTGGCGGTTGGAACCAGCATTCATGTGTATAGGAAGAGAGAGCAGCAGTTTGCCAAGAATTTTAAACAAGAAGGTGATTTAGTGTACTGCTCAGACATTTCCGGTCTAATGAATGAGTTTGGTATTGAATACAAAAAGGAAGACTGGAGGCTGTTTATTGATTCTTCAAAATCTAGTTTAAAGGCTGTTTTATTACACAATGGTAAAATGTACGCATCTATACCTGTTGGCCATTCTCTACATATGAATGAAAGCTATGAAAACCTAGAAATAGTGTTAAATAAAATAGACTATTTTGCTAATGGTTGGATGATATGTTTGGATTTAAAAGTAACATGCATGCTCCTTGATCAGCAAGGTGATTTTACCAAATTTCCATGTTGCTTGTGTAAATGGGACAGTAGGGCTAGGGACCAACATTGGTGCAGAAAGAACTGGCCTGTGAGGAAGTTTTTAAAACCTGGTGAGAAGAACATTCTACGCAAAAACCTTGTAGATCCAAAAAACGTGCTCCTACCACCTATACATATAAATTTAGGCCTCATGAAATAGTTTGTTAAGGCTTTGCCTAAAGATGGATCATGTTTCAAGTATCTCTGCCAACAGTTTTCACACCTTTAAGAAGCTAAACTAAAAGAACGCGTCTTTGTCGGACCTGACATTAGAAAAATGATGTTTGACGTTAACTTTGAATCCACAATGACCTTAAATGAGAAAGAAGCATGGGTATCATTCAAGCAAGTCGTTACAAAGTTCTTGGGAAATGAAAAAGACCAAGAATATGTTTCTATTGTAGCTAACATGTTAAAGAAGTTTAAAAATTTAGGATGTTTGATGAGCCTGAAAGTTCACTGTTTGAACAGTCGCCTTGATTACTTCCCGGACAATTTGAAACACCAACAGGATGGGGGACTATTGTTAGTCAGTTCACCGAGAAGTTCAGCAAGCAACTCATTGTAGAAAAAGCTACACAAGAAGCTTCAAAGAAAAAAGAGAAAGAAAGTATAAACCAATTCCAGCTGACAAGTGAAACCTGTAATAGCACATTATATCGCTGTTTTAAGTAGCCTACTGTAAATAAAAACCATGCTTATTATGTAACATAGCGTTTCATTAGTTTCCCCGTAAACCGTATAGGGGTTTTATACTATATTATAAAAAGCAAATTGCTCGAAAACTATGGGTGATACAAAAAAACTAAGGCCAGATTTGGATTCAGCTCATAAGAATCTATAAAGATCAGCTATTAAAGTAAAAAAGTTTTCAAAACATTTTTTTTTGTTGGCTTGTGTAATTTATAAATCTACGAATCTTTTAAAGACAAGGAATTACATGGCATGCCTTGGATATTCAAGTTGAGCTATTATAAACCCATAATTCTATCGTTAGTAAACCCATCTTTCTCGACTGCAGTGAGCCGGAGCAATAGTCGTTGCAAGGTTGATCGAACTTTGTAGGTTCTGAAATCGTATAAACGCTGTCATCATCTTGTAAAAAACCGAGTGCTGTAACGTGAAGCAGTGTCCTATTTATCGTTTAACCTTGTAATAAGCATTGCTTCTCCCGTCCTTATTTTTTGATTTGTTGTAACTCTTCATAAAACTTTTCTTTTTCCTCAGCTCTTATGCTAATGTTTGGTCCATGCGCAAATTAACTGTTACGAACCTTTCATATATAAACTTTCAGCCATTATATTCAGCATGTTGTTCCCATCTTATACTTACCTTTTTGTAAGCGTTCTTTCTCTTGTAACATTAGAGAATCGTTCTTGTAATTCTTCTTTTTCTAGTTTTTCGTTTTTAATGGCAGGTATTACAAAATAATTAATGTTCATGTTTTTTATTTTCTACACCAGTTTGCATTCTTTCGTCCTTTTATTCTTTGCTTTGTTCATTACTATGTTTGTCATCTTTTCTGTGCAGCTTGATGCTCGTTTTATTTTTCTGGGAAGTATATTTGGTAACGAAAGCACTGCGGAAATGATACAACACTAAAAGACGAAATATAATTTTTTACTTTATTCTTGTATTCTGACAACCAAGGTAATAGTTAGTAGCTGCTGATGAAAATGACGCAATCTAAACCTGAGGAAGAATATAAACCATGGGAATTGACCATAAATATGATTAGTAGTAGTTGAGACTATAGCAGTACTTTAGGTCTAGTTCTCTAGCATAATCAATCAATTTAACAACCGTGTGGTCTTAACGCGTAATTATTAGTTGCTTGAAATCTTCCTAAGCATTTATTGGCATTAGTTCGCTAAGAATTCTGGGTTCTTGTCCCCATTCGGGGTTGTCGTCACTGACACATCGCGCAGTTTCCCTTCGCGGAAAACCCCTTAGCGTAATATCAGGATGTAAAGCACAAAACACGTGCACGGAAAGAAGATCTCGCATTCCCGCTTGAATGGGTCGTTAGTAGTGAGATATTCGGCTGAACGCGCCCGTTACTGATACTCACGCACGTTGGCGTCGTCAGAAGTGTTTAAGCACTATCTTGCAAATTGTTAGATCTCCGCCCTTTATCCGATTCCGAGCTTCGAAGCTAATAAACGCCTTAGCTGATTGGGCCCGACGGTTGTACTTTTTGCAATAATTGCAAATACGTATCGCCTTTCGGAGCGTTTTTGCCTTGTTGTAGCCTTTCTGTTAATTACATTGTCCTCTCGGAGTTTTAAAGACTTCGCTGTCTGCAGAATTTATTTTCCCTGAAAGTTGTTGCAAATTGTTAGTAGGCGTAGGTGTTACTTGGAAAGAATAGTTGTTTGGTTAAAGGCAATTATCAGGATAACTACTTAAGTTGATAATAGTTATACGTAGTAATTTTATTTTAAAATGTTTCTTGTAATTTATAATTAATCTCATTTCATTAAAAATGGTTTATCGTGCCACTTCTAATTAATTATTCCAAATACTTAATAGCTGACAAACTTACGAAAATGCCAGCTTTTTAATGCTGATAATAAATACGCATTTCCGTTAAAAACATTAAAGATGACGTTGTAGCTCATATGGTGGTGGGGGTAAAAACTATTTTGTACTTAGGAGGTAGAAAATACTAAATTAAAATCGACTTTCCCAAACTTTTTATTGGAATATTGATAATAAAGCAAATATTGGAGCGGAAAGAGTGTTCGACATCTAATTTAGCGTAATAGACAAGCTTTTAGTCTGCATTAAAGGAAGAAGAGAAAGAAGAAGATGCAAGATAAATTTATACTGAGATGGTTTTATGCCCACGGTAATTCTAGGTCTTAATTAACAAAATGGAGTAGGTCAACATGAGCACAGAATTCTATATTTTATTTATTCCACGATGGTCAGTGTTGTACGTTAATAAATACGCTTGGGATGAGCAGCAGTAATTATTAATTAAGGGAAGAAAGGTTACCATGAGATAAGACAAGTTTCAGAGGATTAAGTTCAGAGATTAATAATTATAAATGTTTGGAATGGCAGATACGGTTTAAATTGTAGCTAACAGATTTGATTTAATAACGTTAAGAATGAGATGACAATAAAATAAAACAAAATAATTTGTAAAGTACAAGATTATATGGGCGTTTGTATTAAACAGTTATAACCGTACAAATGGAAAAGAAAACTGAAGGGTTAATTGAAAGCAGTGCTAGCAAGGAAGTTATTGCAAAGAGCGATACAAAATAAGGCGACCGAAAAAACACAGACAATAGTAAAGTGGTAAATAAACAAGAATGAACTAATGCATTAAAAGCAAAATGTCTGAAATAAAAGCAAAGCAAGTGAACAGTGACATTTATGCTAAGCAAAAGACAATTTTAGCAAGTAAAAAAAGACATGACATCAAAACTATAGCCCTTAAGCTAATTATGTTATCAAACGTTACTACCTTTAAACAAAAACAGATCGTAGTTGATTGCAATACGACTGGAATTTGTTAAACATTGATAAAATTAAGCGTGGTTGTTGCTACTTTTGTGGGCAGAGACCCCACAAATTTATACGAAAATTGTTAATAAAACGATTATTTTGCTCAGTAAAAAAGTGGTTACAATTATTTAGTACCTAGTGTACCAGGCTTGTGTGGAGCCAGTTTTTAAAGCCGTAAATAGATCCCAAAGCAGTGCCATCATCACCGAAAGATTCCACTAGGTGCGACCAGTTTGAGAGGCGAAGGTTCGGACCCGAGATTGTCACGATAGAGGCATCAGCAGCCAAGATTGTGGGTGCAACGGCTAGAAGAGACCATCAGAAGTCCGTAGAAATAGATAGCATGACCAGAAAGGCATTCTCAAGTGCAGGAAAGCGGCGGCGTCCCTCTACTAAAGGTAGGAATATCGTAGGGACAGCGTTGCAGCAGCATTGGGAAAACCAGTGTTCGTCAAGATTAGACCTTCAACGAGGGATTCGATGTGGTTCCAGTTTGCTAGGTCTATCCAACCTCGAATAATTAAGATAACGTCCTTAAATTCGGCGGTTTGGAAAGCCGTTTTGCAGGAAGCAGAACAAATGCTGATCGCGCGTGGTTAGCCAAACGCTAGGTCACATGCAACAGTAATTAGCTGATCTGTTTTGGCTATTTCGGTGTTGGAAATTAATTTTTGCGCTAATCTTGCACTCACAAACCAGTTTGTTTAGTAGCACTGAATTTTAGGGTTAGGAATCTGTCACACGGAGAGGAAATAAAAAATAAATACATTGAAACCATGAAAAAGAACCTAAAAGTAAACACAAACGTTAGTATAGAAGAAGAATGGCAAAATATAAAAGACACAATAATACACACAACGGAAAACACCCTAGGAGAATGTAACCGTGCAATAACAAAAGACAGTTGGTTTGATGAAGAATGCAGAGAAAAAATCACAGAAAAGAATAAAGCAAGGGAAAGATGACTGCAAACAGAAAATGAAAGGGATAGGCAAAAATACAGAGAAAAAAAGAAAGAGTCAAATAAACTATGCAAAGAGAAAAAAATGCTATGGATTGACAAACAGATGCAAGAACTAGAAGAACATCATAAAGACAACAGAAAACTATTCGGATATGTTAAACAACAAAATATGACTAGACAAATAACCGCAAAAATAGAGAAAAGAGAATGAGAGATACACTTTAAAGAACTCTACAGAAAACAAACAGGTATAGAAGAAGAAGGCGCAGAAACAAGAGAGGAAAAAACGAAGAAGAGGACACACTAACATATAAAGAATTCATGAACGTAATACAACAACTAAAGTTAAATAAAGCATCGGGCCCCGATGAAATTGGTAATGAATTGATAATAAATGGAGGCGAAGTATTCGTAACACATATACATAACCTAATAGTAAAAATCTGGAACGAAGAGTCAATGCCAACAGAATGGAAAAGCGGATTACTAACACCTATATTCAAAAAGGGAGACGCAGCCTGTTGTGAAAATTATAGAGGCATTATGCTACTAAATACGACATACAAGATCTTGACATCGATTCTAGGAAATAGATTAAATATTTATGTAGAAGGAAAACTAGGACAATACCAACAGGGATTCCGAAAAGGAAAATCAACAATAGATGCTATACACGTTCTAACACAAACGATGGAAGGAGTAATCAAATCAGCAGAGATAAACAAAAGCATAGCACAAAGCTCAGTACAAATTATAGCATATGCAGAAGATCTTGCGTTAATGGCCAGGGATAGGAAAACATTGGAAAAAGCTCTAACCACACTAGAAAAAGAAGTAAACAAAAGAGGTTTGAGGATAAATGGGAAAAAACAGAATATATGATATGCACAAGAAGAAAAACAATAAACGTAAAACAAATAGAAATAGAAAACCATTGCTTCAAGAAAGTAGAACACTTTAAATATCTAGGAGTCATCGTCAACAACAAAAGCAACAGAAGCGCAGATATTATAGAGCGCATTCGAACTGGGAATCGGGCATACTGGAAATATAAAAAAATACTTAAAAATAGGACACTTAGTAAAAAAACAAGACTTAAAATATATAAGGCAGCAATAAGACCTGTGATAACGTATGCAGCAGAGACGATGTGCCTGTCAAATAGAGATCAAGAGAAGCTAAGGATAATAGAAAGAAAAATACTAAGAACAATCCTAGGACCAAAAAAAAAACAAGGAAAATTTAGACCATGAGATAAGGGAGATGATGGAGGAGGAGGAGGACATTGTGCAATTTATAAAAACGCAAAGATTAAAGTGGTTTGGACACATTCAAAGAAAAGGAGCAGGTGAAATAATAAAAAAGGTAACGGGTTGGAGACCGCCAGGGGGAAGACTAAGAGGAAGACCGAAACTTAGATGTGAAGACCAACTACACGAGAATATTAGAAAATTGGGAATTAAGGACTGGAGGGAAACAACCCAGAACAGAAAGAAATGGAACGACACCATAGATAAGGCTAAACGGCACATATAACCGAGGAAAAAAACAAATAGAATACGTGGAGCAATTCACCACAACAAAATGAATTAATAGAGTTTCGGCAACAGAAGCGACTTTTTCCGACCCGGAATGTATGGTCAATATATAATCTGTCACACGGATTGAGCAGTTGTCTTAATTATTGTGTTAAAGTGTCATACAGCGCAGTTATTTGTTATACAAAGTATTGCATACATTTTATGAACCGACTCTCCTGAGGTAAAATTGTTTCACGTTTACTGGAGCTAGCCCAATAGTTAGTGCAAATGAATAAAATAAAGAACGAGCTATAAATCATTTACCTTGATAATAGTAATTACAAACTTTTCATTGGCCCTGAGTTTTTTTGGCTAATAATTCAACTATTGAAACCCTTGGCCCTTGTTATTTAATTAACACCAGTATTTGATATTCTAAAAGGCCGTATTTATCATTACAATGCGTTAATATATCATACTCGTATTATCATACGGAAAAAATCATCCTGGTAGTTAACGTTTTGTGTTTACTATTCGCTCATCAACAGATTCCTTTAAATAATTCACTGTTGCCATGGACTATCTGAGATTGTTGGAAGTATCCATAGTGTAGCTAATCTATAATTACTTGATAAACGGTTTTAACATAAAATATATTAGATCGAATACTCCTCTTCTGCACATAGAAATAGAGGATTGTTAAAATACATAAGAACTTTTAGCCAACAAAGTATTATAAAGGGTTATGCATTTTTGCTAGAGAAAATTATATATAGAATGTCATTATTTTAGTTTTCCTTAAATTACAAATGGCATTGGGCCAGGCTTCTTCATGGGGTGTTAGTGCCTCACCATTATTATTATTATTGACGTTTATGAAAATCGGCTGGTGACAACTCTTGTACAACTGATACTTCGAACTTCCGAACTCAGAAGAGTTTCGTCTCTGGCGTAGTTTACACGTTGAGTTACCGTGCTCTTTTGCTTACCTCCTGATGAAGCCCTTTATGAAAGTGGGCGAAACGTTGAGTTACTCAATATCAATAATGACAGGATCCAGTCCTCGATATCTTTCGTTATATAATGATAATGGCCCTGAAAATCTCCGAAATCAGTTGGTAACTCTATTCCATTTATCAGAGATCTCTCCTTCTAGATATTTAATGAAACAAATATCCAGCAATTTTGGTATGGATTTTTATCTACCAACACATTGGAAAAACTACGTACAGATGCACAAACCACACAGACAAGTTGTACAAATAAAACAAAATAAAATAAGGTACTGCTTGCAAAAATATACCGTCTAAAATTGTAAAAGTCGTAAACTATGTGCACTGTATACATGTAAACAAGTAAACAAGATGCAGTGGTATAGAAAAATATATCATTCAAAACATATAAATTTCTATATTCTTATCGCCGACTGAAGTTCACATTTTGTAGCCACTGAAGAGCTGCCAGAGTAAGATTGTGTGTGTCCTGAAACGAGCATGTGGCCTTCCTTCCCTTGATTGTTTATTTTAATATTTACATACAGGCTGTCCCGAAATTCCCACTAAAGCTTCAAGTAGCAGGCTTTGGTAACGCATGAGAACTCTAAAATTATCAACACAAACCCTCTGTGTAGTTTCCTCATACGAAGCATTAAAAGAAAATTTAATTTGACAACACGGTTCGGTTAGGTATGTTTAATGAATGCAGTTAACAAGAAAGCCGTTTGGAAGTGATAAATTTAAATGCCCTAATAAGTGTTATTAAATCTAGACAGAAAAAAATGCAAATTCTATGTATAAGGGTTTTACAAAAACCTAAATTTCTAAAAATACTTCGTATACCAGTTTCTGGATTTCCAACTACTATTTGTAAAACGTTTTCTCTAAACTAGGGTTCCCTTGTTTTTGGTCGACCTCTGTTCATATCAGGAGGTGGAATAGTGGTTCCAGTTTCTATTAATCTTCAATCTGCAGCTCTTATTACAGTATGAGAGAGATGCCTTCTGTTGGAAAAATTTATGGTGTACACCCTTGCAGCTTCATTAAAATTTCCATGACAGTTTCATAAAACCCATATCATGTTTGCATGTTCATATGCCGCGTACTTTATGGTACAAAAACAAATTATGGTTAAAGCAAATCAAACGCAAGTGAAATTACAGTCTGGAATAAATCTGATGTCGCAATTGACAGTCAAAATTTGACATTCAGAATTTTGAAAGTAACCACACCGTACAAAAAACTTAAGCTGCACAGGACATTTTTTTGCAGTTTTGTGTTCATATTTTATGATAGGAAAAGGTTAGCTGAAGCTTTAGTGAAACTTGCGAGGCACCGTGTATATCACTTTAATTGGGCAGTATTAATGTATTTTCCTTTCTATAACAGGTTATAGTTTATCAAGCAGCATGCGTCTGATAAATGTAACTTAGAGGTATCTCCGTTTAATGTGGAATCTTTTAACTTAGATTCGCGAATTAACAATCAAGTTGATGGTACTTGTATTTGGTTTTGATCATTTTAGTATTGACCGACTCGCTCTTCCGGAGTAGTTCAGCTAGCTCGTTGAACGCTATTTCGTATTCGAACTTCAGCGGTCACGCACTCCATCGGTTTATTAGTGTTATACTCTGAAGTTTGTGTTTGTTCTATTTTACAGTTGTGGTTTCTTCGAGTTCTGGAAAAAAATTGTAAAATATGCAGTAAGAGCTTTAAAAGTTATGAGCAAACCCATCTGCAAGCTATGATTCGGGGTGTTCCACCAGATGTAAACATTGAAAAAGACTGCAAAGTGGACTGTGTTGAAGAGCGTAGTGGTAGTAATACGGAAGAGGAAAATGTAGTACACCTATAGTTTACAACGGACTCTATTGCATAGGCCAAGATAGAAAAGCTAAAATGAGTAAATCATGTTTTTTGCTTGGTTCAAAATGTGCAGCTAGATTTGACGACACACTGAATATTTACAGTTAATTATTAGTGATAATATAATAAAAAAATTAACATATTATGTAAATATATACAGAAGACACTATAGCTGGTAATTACCTAAGTGAGACTGATACTAAACAAAGAAATGTATTTGAAATTATGTTATTGTTAGGTCTTCTAGTTTTAAGTGGAGTCGTCCAAATTTGAGCGTGTTCAGCGACCTATGTAGATCCCTAGAGCGTCGCAAGTTGGCAACTTGGCAGTCGCCAGCACGCTCTGCCCAAAGTCGCATTTTTGTGAACGCCTGCCAGTAAAGTTCGCTTGGGGCAAAATTAAATAAAAAGGGGTGCAGTAAATATGATTTTCTGTCCATAAGTGTGTGCAGGGTACAAGCCAGCATTTACACATTCATAAAAGCATTTTCAATTTTATACTGAATGAGTACGCTATAGCGACAACTAAAAAGAGCTCTCAAGACGTTCCGGTTTGTATTTGACGTCAGCCGAAAGATAGAGGTACTTCTGCGTAGGATTCGTGGGAAATTTATATGCATCGCTTCGTTCAACATGGATGACGCGATCCATTCCTAGGATTATGTTGCAGTTCGTAGGCACAGAGCATAGAGTAACCCGATACAGGGTATGGTTGCAGTTCAAGCGATATGCGCTTACTTCATATTTGTGTAAATATTAAGCTACCATAAAGGAATGCGCGTTATAAACAAATAAATATGTACGCGGATTGCAAAGCGGGGTTTTTGCATATCGACTTGCAACGCCGGCGTCGGTCTTCGATGCAGTTTAATGTTAGAGTATAAAATGCAGTTATTACGGATATATTTTAATGTTATTTAAATGCGGTTGCAACGAATTATTGCATGTTAATGTTTTATTTTTATCCTAGACTAATAAGCTTTGAAATGACCATTTATTTTAGGTTTGTATTTCTGATTGTTTTATATATAATTAAATAAGAAGAACTTTGGTTTAAGTTTTAAAAATAATTTTATTACTTAACACGAACTTCTGGGTAAATCGCTAGCAGAAGCCAAGACGAATACTGACTGCTGCTATTACAATTGTGCTTATAAATAATATGGTTATAATCTTATCTAGTGTTTAAAGTTTAAACTACTATGAACTAAGGTTTGGAGTTTAAACTATCTTGCAGAACAATATTACTCATAAGTGTTTACGAGTCGAAAGTCGTTTACAATTTGAATAATATTTACTGTTTATTATTGATAAGATGTTATTCATTATAGTGATTAGGCCGTGTCTATAGTTTAATATAATTCGTCCATCCTTTAAAGAAGAACGTCCTCGTTCTTTGTGTTTGGTGGTATTGTTGACATCGATATGGCTTCATCTTGTTGTCTGGTTTTGAAGAACACCTTTATCTTATTTCTAAGTACAAATATTATAACTAATACAGTACAAAATGAAATTAGAAGTACAATAGTAATTGAAAAGTGTGTTATATGAAATACAGGATTAACATTAGTAATTTTTTTAAGTGATTTAGTTTCTTCTTTTAAACTAACGAAATCATATAAATGTTTTGGTTTTAAATGTACAACCACATTAGTTTTATAATTATATAGTTTAAAATTATTGTGATGTATTAATTTTGTAGATACACCTTCAAAAGTCTTACCGTCTAATATAATTTTACAATTTATTACTGAATTTAACAAAACATTATCCTTAACACTAGTGGGATATACTTTATTATTGCATTCTTCAGTTACAATAATTGGTGATTTAGAAGAAAGTAAAATTAAACCATTATCTAACTGAGTATATAATTTATAGTTATTATTAACTAGAGCATGTGTACAATTTTTAAGTTTTGACAGTAATAAGCATTTATTTATTTTTTTGGACTTTGTAAACAAATTGTTTCATTAATTACACTTTTGCATTTCTCGTCAGTCCATAGTTCACCTTGTGCACCTTGCAGATGATATTTGTAGGGAGGAATTAAAATTTTATCTTCTGAATTTGGAATGGGATAAATTCGAGAATATTGTTGTAAGGACTCATTTAGGATAGGAAAATACATTATGCAAGTTATCGATTCATTAATTGAGATAACTTGAAATTTAGAAAATTCTATTATTGTTATCATATGATTCAAGTCTAATTCAGGTAATTCTGCTGGCTTATAGATATTTTTCAAGTGATCGATAATTTCAATTAATTCATCATTAGTAATAATTTCCAAATTAATTATTCCGATAGTAGCAAAAGAAATGGTTCTTTCAATACTACGAAGAATGTTAAGTAATTTGAGACTTATGTATTGATTATATTGGAGAGATAATTGAGTATTGACTATGCTACTTAATTTGTTGATAGCGTGAGCTGATGAATTTAAATTAGTTTGAATTGAATTAATATCCTGAATGTAACGATCAGTAATATGGTTCGCAAATGAAGTGAATTTATTTACTTGTTTAATGACTCTACCTTGTGTAGTGATTAGAGATTCTATATTTTTATTTATTTCTATTAAATCGTTATTATCTGGATTGCCAGTAACGTATTTTATTATGGTTCCTAAACCATCTATTAGGGCACGTTTTCTTCTAAAATTAAATTTTGATAGTTCGTTTTTTATTAGTTTACAATTGTCTTTTGTTAGGTTGAGTAATTCAAACATAGTGGAATTTTGAATTTTTGTTTCTAGGGTTACTACATTTTCTAATAACTGTTGATATCCTAATCTTAAATCAGTAATATTGAAGTAAAAATAAGATTTATGATAGTGACTTAATAGCTTAACTGTACCTAGATTTTCTGAAAAGAATCCATTAGTTTTCAGGGTTTGAACTTGAAGGCCTTGACTCCAACCTAGGAGGCTGAGTCTGTGAACAAATTTTTCTTTTAGTCCTTTTAATTTTTCTATTATGAATATTAGTTTCTCTATTTGTTTTTTCTCTGATTCCTGTAATCTTATTTTTCTCTATAGATGTTACATTTACTTTATCATAATAGGGGTCTGTTTTTCGTATTCTCTGACGTGTGAAATAAGCAACTGGTTCATTGAAATTAACAACTTCTTTATCTTGATTAATTTTTTCTAGATTTTTGTTGGCTTTATTAGTCTGTTTTTGATAAAGTTGTTCAAAAAATGGTAATATTTCTTCTTTTCTTTCTGATTATATGATTCGTAAATGGATTTATCTAAATCTATTTCGTGTGCGTTTAAATTTTCAAACGGGCCATATAAAAGCGTAAATGGGGTAAATCCAGTACTAGAATGAACAGATTGATTGTATGTAACTACTGCAGTTGTCATTAACTCTTTTGGAAGTTCATTTTTATTCTTTGATTTTAATATTCTTAATTTTTCTAGTAATGTCGAATGAACTCTCTCAACAGGGGAATTTGAATTTGGATTGTAATTTGTAGTGAAATGAATTTCTATTTTGAACAGTGAGCAGTATTCTTGGAATACCTTATTTTTGAACTCTTTTCCTTCGTCACAAACTATTTTTCGTGGATAGCCGTGATGAGAGAAATAGTGTCTAAGTTTGTTGAGAATTGTTATGCCTGTAGCATCCTTAATGAAATAAGCTTGAGTATAACGCGAAAAAAGATCTATTATAGTTAAAAATTTGCTATTATCAAAACTGAAAGTATCCATGTGAATCACATCAAAAGGTCTTTTGGCTAACAATGGACCTAAAAATTGGGTTTTATATGGGCGTCTTTCGTATTTGCTTATGAGACAAGTTTCACATTCATTGATAATTTTGTTTATTTTGGTTTGCATGTCTGGCCAATAATATTTTAATTTCAAATTACTAAAAGTTTCATTTATACCGTTATGATTAGTTTCGTGATATTCTCTAATGACATTACATTGAGCTTCTGAATTTTCAATATCTTTTGCTAAAATGCTACTCTTAATAATTTTGACGTTATTATTGAATAAATGTTGGCAAATTGTTCTAAACTTATTTTCTATTTCTTCGTCTATAAAATAGATTCCGTAAAGGTATTTTGGGTCTATAATTTGTTTTAGATAGTTTGTCAAACTTTCTAACTCATTTCCTCTACGTATAGTTATTTCATACGTATTTTTATTGAAGGGTTTTGAACTGATTAGTTTGTTTTCATCACCTAATTTTAAAATGATTCTATTATTAAAAAGATTCAAAGGTTTCTCTGAAATTGTCATGGTAAAAATAGGGTTAGAAATCGCAGTATGTTGTGTATTATTGTCAGAAGGAGTGTCATTAACTTTTTCGCAAGATTTGAGAATTTCATCAAGATCTTCTGGATGATGTTGGTCCTTTGGGTCAACGTTATTAACAATGGATATTGAATCTAAATTATTTTCGTTTTCATGAGTGTTAATTTCAATTCTTGACAGGGCATCAGCTACTAGGTTTTCTTTGCCTTTCTTATATTGTATTTTTGGAATAACTGTTTGTTGTTCATCTATGTCTACTGGTATTTCAGTATTCTGTTTAACAGGTTTAAAATTTTGGGGATTTAATTCAAAGAAAAATGGGATTTTGATACCTTTAATTTCTAAGTTTTGATGATCATAATCGATCTTTGCACCTAGCTTCCTAAAATCTTCACTACCTAAAAGTGCGTCGAATCTATCATGAAATTTAAAAACATGAAATTTGATGTTTTCATTTATGTTATAATTTTCCAATAGGGGGTAATCTATATTCCAGTCGTCATTAACAACTTGATCTAAACTTTTTACTTGAAAAGGTTTTCTGAAAGAATGATTTTTAAAATAAGCGTTAGCAATTTCAGGGTTCATTATAGAATTAGAAGCGCCTGAGTCGATTAAGATCCTAATATTGAATTCGGGTATAGTAATGAATGGTAACTGTGGTTTACTTGAGATTGCATTTAAGTCAATGTTTGTTCTGTCGAGGCTTGTATGGGAAAATTTTCACATTGATATTCTTGATTATTATCTAATGCATTGGACATAGTTTCTTCATAATTAATCTCGAAATCGTGTTCAGAGGAATCGTAACAATTTTCATAAGAGTCAGGGTTATATTCACAGTTTTCTGGTTGTTCTATATTATGCAGTTCTTCAGCAATAAAATTTGGAGGACCTGTTCTTCGGAAATAATTAGACTGTGTTTGGGGAGCTTGATTTTTATTAGTTTGTACAGTATTACGGGTATTTACTGACATAGGAGTAGGTTTATAATCTGGTTTTTTACCAAAAACTTGAGAGTTTGTGTAAAATTTTTGAGGAACATTTCTAGTTTGAATGTTAATAGGGCCACGAGGGAACTGATTTGAATTTTGTTGAAAATGTGAACCATGAGTAGGTTGTGGGTAATTAAAACGAGAAATTTGAGCTGTTTGTGGGTTTGCAAAGGATGAGAATTGCCTATTTGGCACATGTCTATGTACATTGTGAGTTTGTTGTATTTGTCTGGGAGGTTTTGTAGCTTGCTTGCTTCGAATGAAATTTAAAAAGTTTACTTGCTGTTGGTGGTTATCATATTTTCGTAATTGGGAGAGTGCATCTTCTAAAGAGGTCACTGTTTTATTTGAGATAAACGATCGGTATGGTTCGAAAAGACCAGCACAAAATGTATTTTGGGCTCTTGTTTCGTACATTTCGGTTTTAAAAACTTTTAAACTAGCGTTTTCTTCCCTAATACTAATGTGTTCTAAAATCTGTTGTAGTTTAGATTTTACTCTTTCATAATATTGTTCGTAATTTTCATTTTGAAATTGATAACAAGTAATTAAATCATTTTCCAAAAGCGTTTCATTTCTTTGGTCTCCAAAACGATTTAGAAGTGCGCTTTTAACTTGTTTCCAAGTTACGCAATTTGAAACAATTATAGTCTCACGGGCAGAACCAACTAATTTTGAGCAACATAGTTCAAATATTAATTTATTGGTAGAGCAATGCTCTTGACCTTCTGTACTAATCTTATAAGTATCTATGAATTTTTCGCATTGTTGAATATAATACGATAGATTTATTGAACCTCCTTCGTAGGTAGGAACAATTTCTCTAGCTAAATTTATTTCGGAAAAGTTTACAGCCATTTTATTGCCTGAATTTAAATTTGAATCACTATTTGTATTTTTATTTTGCATTTTTTGTATTGGTGATCTGGATCGATCTCTTGACTTGTTCATAAGATGACTTTTATAAACAATAACTTGCAATATTGTATAACAATAGGAAGTATGGAAAAAAAAACACTTACAAAACTACGGGTGCCAATAACATTCTACGAGATGCCTAGCGGATTGCCTTGTAGAAGCTTCTGTAGGTGAAGGTTCCTTTGGGGCGGGTTGTCCAGTGGAAACGTACTGCAGCGGTTGATCCTCGATTTTCGCTCAAGTGAAGTCCTTCGGCAGATGGAAGTCTTTCAGGCTTGGTCCAGGAAAATGTGCAGGAGTCTCCAGACGGTTTCTTCTTAGATTGCCAATAAAATATTAAAATATACCGGTTTGAATTCCGTTTGACAATCCTGTTCGCAGCGCCAATTAAATAAGAAGAACTTTGGTTTAAGTTTTAAAAATAATTTTATTACTTAACACGAACTTCTGGGTAAATCGCTAGCAGAAGCCAAGACGAATACTGACTGCTGCTATTACAATTGTGCTTATAAATAATATGGTTATAATCTTATCTAGTGTTTAAAGTTTAAACTACTATGAACTAAGGTTTGGAGTTTAAACTATCTTGCAGAACAATATTACTCATAAGTGTTTACGAGTCGAAAGTCGTTTACAATTTGAATAATATTTACTGTTTATTATTGATAAGATGTTATTCATTATAGTGATTAGGCCGTGTCTATAGTTTAATATAATTATATGTGTTTTAAAGGCAAACTGCAAGCGAGCTTCTTGTTTTAGCATATCTTTATCGTTTCTATTCATCACCTGCAACAAAGTAAAACTGTAAATGTGTACTGAGATAGCTAGGTCCACAACAGCGGCAATTAATTTATAAAAATACTAAGGCGTCTTATTTGAATTTACTTCTTCGACGGAGAAGCTAGCAAACGACTTGTGTCAGTCCTCTATCTTGCTATGAAATTTGGTGGCTGAGCGTTATGCCAGTATATCGTTAATTTTTAAAACTTTAGTAGATATTACCTAATTGTCTATAGCTTTTTTCAAAAAGTTTTTGGTAAAAAGTATACTTTTTGAAAACATTGCAAAATAGAAAATGTTTTTTAAAATCCCAAAATTCATAATGGATTTTTCTTAAATAGAGGAATGTATTACGTAACTGTAACGTTTGTTAAAAAAGTTTTTTTGCAAGTATAATCGGCAAATTTAATTTATACAAACATTTCTTACCTAGGCTTTGTCATTAAATTTAGAAATAATTATAAAAATCAATATACCTATTTTGTTAAAGTACATAATTTTATATCTCCGGGAAGAACGGATGACACTTATTTTGGCGTTATATATTTTTAAAATAATTGTCACTGTTAACTGAATTTTGTGTGCGCAAGTAAAAAGTAAAAGAAAGTAGTGTAATGGCCACACATCATTTTTTGTTTCGCATCCAAAATCAACTATATATTATTGTATTCTCTCCACTGTGAAAGCATTTCTGCGTCATCACTATCCCTAAAGGCTGTGGTGTAAATAGGTATTATAAGATCATTCCATTGTCCACTGGTAGGTCTATATACGTTAATGATTGTAACCTCATTTACCTCTACTGTCAGAATGAAAAATACCATAATGACTTGAAGTGTAAACCAGTACGGAGTTTTTTATGTTATGTATGATTTATTTGGCTATTCCGCGTTGAATGTGATTGATAGCCCCTACTAATTTAGGGCCTGGTGTGTTTCTTCAGTTGTATTCAGCGAAATTCGTTGGTTGTGCGTGTCTTCTGTAAGGCAACTATGTCTATGTTATATTCTGTGTGTACTTTACATAGGTATTCGCTTTTATTGCGATTAATTCCCCCCACATTTGATTCTCTCTTCTAACATTTTGGCTTATAAATGCATGCATGCAGAAATTGTATTTCTATATTTGTACGTTAAACGTAGTATAGTGCTTTTCTGGTAGTTTGCCTCGCTTTGCCTACTTAGTAGATTGTTGGTTTTTGGACCTATTTTTTGTTTGTTTCAATATTGCACTACCTGTAATCGCCTTTATAAAGAACGTTATTATTTTCCTTTACAACACAGATTTCTTTGTTGCCATTACTGTCATATTTTCGATTTATAAATTTGGAAATTTATCCCCTCTTTGGTTTAGTCCCCTCTGATATTTATTACTTTTCCCTTTAAATATTTCGCTAGTACGTGTTTTAAGTATGTTCTCATTTTCGGGTTATACACTAACTTGCATTTTTAAAATAGAAAGCACAGTTGGCCATCAGGTTTCATAAAATAATTCTACACATATGGAATGATGGTAATGCCATTAAACATTAAATATGAAACGGGCGTTACTATCCCTTGCCTAAATGTTTGTTTTCACATTGAAAGATATATCAAACTTGTATTGTATGTGTTTCTTTCTATTATAAATTAGATTTAGCATAACGAAAAGTTTGTCAAGCCGGTCCTATGCTGTGTACGAGTTGTGAGGGTGATTTTGCTCATGCAGATTTCGTTAGTAGCAGGCCAAATTCAACAGAAAGCGCCTGTGCTGGCGACTCCAAAATTGCGTTGCACAAACTCACTTTAATGCAAAAGTATATGAAAGCGACTTGAAACCTACAGTAAATAATTGCATTCCACAAGTTTAAAGAGCAGCAAACAAGCGTTTACGAGTCCCGCGAACGTAATTTACCGGGTATGAGGTAAGTATACCAATCTCCAAACGAGCATTCGAGACGTCCATTTAAGAGACACAACTTCAGTAGTCTTTATAGTGCCTACCAGCAAGCGAGAATTCCTAGCAGCATTATGTGGTAATTTTAAATGCGTCACACTGTCCAAAGTCGATGGATTAATCTAAGACGTGCCAGGTAGTAGTAGTAGTATTATTTGTGGGGAGAGTCATGTCTAGCAAGTAGATCACCATAGGCCCTTTTTGCCAACCCCATGGTAAAGGTCTAGGCATGCAGAGTACCAGCTACCTTCGTCTTACTTAGAATTTGCCCGAGACTAAGGAGTTCCAACCTTAGCAAGTAATCTTTTACATGCTACACATCGTAGTAACATGGGACCCACGTGCCTAATTTAAGAATATACAGCAGCTAGCAGGCACTAAATATCTAGTTAAATTTGATACCGAGAAATGTTTCAGTCTCACGCGATAAAGTTTGCGTTCAGCTGTGAGTGGCTTTTGTAAGCGCGAAGAAATGTGCTTCATAAACGAATACTATGTGTACAAATTGTGCTCGATTTTAACAGGATCGGTTTTAGGTCAGGGCCTTCTTTGAAGACATTTTGACATTTGGATTTTAACGACAGTTATTTAAAAATTACTGATTTAAGGGTCGCAAGTTCGACTCCCACTCCCGGTGAGGCTTATAAAAATACAAAATGCCGATGAAAGCCTCTACAGAATGCCAGCATTTGGAAGTGATGCAACGCCGTGGTTTCCATGTTACTACGATGTATAGCACGTAAAATATCTCTTGCTATGGTTGGAACTCCTTAGTCTCGGCAAAATTCTAAGTAGGGTTTTGACCGTGGGACCGTAGTAGTTGGTGTCTAAGGTACTTGGTGCTCTGCATGTTTAGACGTTATTTATTACAAACAAACAAACATACATGCTAGTATCCCCCAGCTATATCGCCCGTAGATTGTATATTAAAGATTAACAAGTGCATTTAAGAATGACTAACCAGCCTAGGAGATAATCTTATTTTCTCTTATTTTATTTTTAATTTAATAAATGTTTCTAAGTCACTATATTCGTGTAAGCAAATTGTGTTTTTCTTGTGTGTATTGTTTGAAGTCAGTTTCAGCCCGGAAACACCACACGAATGGACCAGATTTTTGTTTTGGCAAATATTGACACTTTGCAACTACGAACTGGGATAAGAGAGTTTCACGTTCACTAGGGAGCCAGCATGGCCGAGCGGTTAGTTCGGCTGCTGTGCTATGGTATCGGGTTCAATCCTCACATCTGTTTACTGGCGAGCGGCCCGCACAGTCGCTTTAAAAATTGAGTACCGAAGCACTCAGCACGCCGTTCACGGTAGGTCAGATGACTGGGCCTTAGTGAGATATTTGGGTGTCCTTGTCCCACCAAGTCTCAGGACATATTTCTACATGTGGAATGAAGCTCCCTGAATTTTTCGTTTCATGTTAACTGGGTGAGCAAGGTAATCGAACAAGCAAATAATTATTCAAATTTAAGGCGTATAAGACGTCTTATTCAAAGTTAAAGTATCTAGGTGAGGGGCTACCTCATGTACTGTACAAGTGTACTGGGAAAATTATTGTATCGTTAAACTGGAATTTTGCTCCTACAATTTAAATCTAAAGTGTGATTTATTTTGGCCCAACGAAGATACTTAGACTCAAATGGGAGCAAAAGCAGAAGAAGGGGGAATATTACATGAAATTTTAAATTAAGTTTTCCAGTAACCAACACAAACAAAACAGTAATAATTTAAAATAATGTTAAGCGTTTAATTTGTTTGCCATAGCAAAACATTTAAAGTTTGCCATTCTCCTCACAGTTACCAAATTACTCCTATTGTTGTGAGAAACAAATTGCTGCTGAGATACGCTCCTTTAGAATCCAAGTAGGCGCTGACTGCGTTTATATTTAGACCAAGTAGGCAACGGACAAGAAGAGTCAATTTTTGTTTTGAACAAGCGCGGCTCGGACTTGCATGTTTTTTTCTATTTAGAAATTACGCTATTCTGGAAACCAGCATTTGGTGAAAACTTAACAAGCTCGTTTTTATTTAGCCGATCGGAAGCGCTGCCAATAGTATATTTGGATTTGACGTAGAATCGACTCCGAACCATCCTCAAGCATGCGAAAATAGAAGATGGTTGATGTTGTGTCGTGGCTGGTTATTAATATCGGGAAACTAAAAATCGCTGACATTCTTTCTAGCTTCTACTACTTTTCGAGCCATTTTCGTTGAAAAAACTGTAATTTAAGTTTGTTGCTATAATAATGGCGCCATGTTTAAAATTCCGCAATCAGTTCTGTTGGAAGGTTATGTGTACACATACGATCATTGAAAATGATGCAACACATGTTACACATTTGAAACAATGTTTTTAGAAGGCTACTATAATTTTCAAAATTTTTATAGAACTGTCGATGTAAATAATATTTCTAATAATGTATAGACCATTCAGAAAACGTAAATCAACTACTGTAATGTTGGTTACATAGTCCTGTTTATTTTCAATGATTCTTTGTGTACAGGTTGTTCATGGTTCGAGTGCATTGATAGCTAGTTCCGTAACTATTATAGTTAGAATAAAAAAGTGATGGATATTGATTGATATTTATTATCTCACGTGGCAGAAGCAAAGTTTTTAAATTACCTCTTATCTGAAAATATCTTTCTGATTTAAAAAAACAGAAGAAAATGTCATGCATATCTTCTGATTAGTTTGAATCACCGATTTGCATAACGCTGCCATAAAATGTTTAGGTTCGTTTATTTTGAAATAGAACGAGAGACCTAATTTTGTTAACTGGAAGTCATAGTCGGTTGTGGGGCCATTGCAAAGCTTCAATTTTTATCTTTAAAAAGATGTGATTCCATGATCTTGGATGGGCTCCTTCTGAACAGATTTGTTTACCCACCTCTACTTGTATTAATATTTTTCACTAATATATGTGACTGTAAATAATGATTCACACCTTACTAACATGTTTACCACTCGAGCCTAAATTCTTAGATTTTCTGACAAGAAATAATTTATATACAGGATGTACGTAGGGCCAAGACATTTTGTACTTCAATGTATACATTTTATTCTAGGATTTTGGTTTACTGTTGCAATGTTAAAAAACTACAATGTTATATTATGACAGAATATATTGCTACTGTTACGGGTTGTTGGTTGACAGTAAAAATGAATTTAAATCGTCGAGATCTTTGCCTAGCAAGGAAATTATTTAAAATTCTTATTTACATTGGGCGATAAGAGTTTAATTTGACACTCGTAGCTGAACTAAACTATCCCCGGTTCCTTCAGGATTTAACTTTATTCGCATTATGGTGGACTCGCTAATTTTATTGATAACAAGCATTCATGTATGCTTTTCAAATAGTGAAATAAACAGATACAAAAAGCAAACGAAATAGCGGACTGAGGAAGTAAAATAAGAAACAAAGTTGAAAAAACAAAAATCGAAAAAATACTTGAGTAATAAGAATAACGAAACTTGCAAGAGTTATAAAGCAGCAAAACAAAAGTCACGGTAAGACCTTTGAGAAGCAATGGAAAGCGATAGTAAGGGAAACCAGAAACTGTTGTATGGAGTGTTTAAAATGCTAAGAAAAGGCAAACAAAATAGAAAAAAGCCATATAAAATCAAAAGAAGGAAGAATACTAGTAGATGAGGAAGGTAATGACGCGAAGGAAAGTATATTTCGAAGCGTTACTTAACACAGAACCAATAGATGCGGCAAATAGAATAGAGAAGGAAAATGAGATGTAAGCAGAAACATAGAATTTACAGAAAATGATGAAATAACGACAGATGAAATAATAGAAAAAATAAACATTTTAAAAAGAGGAAAGGCGGCAGGAAAAGACGAAATAACAACAGAGATGTTAAAAAACATGGGTGAAAATGGGGTAGAAAATTTGAAAATGCTATTTAACAAAATATTGAAGGACTGGAAAGTATAAAAAGCGAGACAATAAAGAATGTAAAAATTACAGAGGTATTAATCTTCTGTGTGCCATGGTAAGGATATATGAAAGAATTATTGAAAGAAGACCAATAATAACTGAATTAAAGCTCGAAGAGTCAGAGAGTGGTGTTAGGAAAGGTAGAGGGGTGCAAGATAATATATTAACGTTGAAACAGCGGATCGAAAAGAACATAAATAACACCACTGTATATGTAGCTTTTATAGACATCGAGAAGACTTTTGACTGTATACCTCGAGAGCTGATATGGAATAGCCTTAGAAATAGAGGAATAAACAGCAAACTGAAAAACGCAATTTATAGTACATACAAGAATACCAGAAACTATGTGAGAGTGAGTGGTATGCAGTCGGATAATTTTTCGACTAAAGAAGGATTAAGACATGGAGGGTACTTAGCTTTACACTTTTTAATATGGCGTTAGACGATGTCTTAAAGGAAATTAAAAGGAAACAAAGAAATTCCAAATAGGATACAGAAATATGAAGATGGTGAAAATAGCAGAAAATGCCTCCGCTGATGACTTGGTAATATAAGGAAAAAATTAAAAAGATTTACAAAAAAAGCAAAAGTTTGGGAAATAGCTTTAAAAGAGAGAAACATGAAAATCAACGCAAAAAACGAAAGTTATGATAATAGGGAAAAACGATAGAATAATTAATATAGGTGCAAAGGTCATCGAATAAGTAGAAACATCCAAATACTTAGAAATAAACATGCATAATGATGGAAAAGAAAAAACCGAAATCAATAGTAGAATGGAAAATTACATCACACACTTAAGGACGCTTTCATAAGAAAGAAGATAATTTCACAAATCACAAAAATAACGGCGTTTAACACAGTATTCAAGCCGCTTTTAACATATGGCTATGGAAGTTGAGTATTAAACATACAAACTAAGAGAAAAATACAAACCATGGATATGAGATACTTAAGAAAGGTTAAAGGTGTTAGACGAAGGGATAGAATAAGAAATGAGAGAATAAGAGAAGAATTAAAAGTAGAGCCGATTTTAGAAATTATAGAAAGACAGAAACTGAAATGGTTTGGGCATGTAATACCGATGGAAGAAAGAAGATAGACAAAAAGAGTGTGACTGGCAAGATCAACACACAAGAGAAGAAGAGGCAGACCAAGAAAAACATGGGACAGTACAGTAGGGGAATTAATTTAGGACAGATTATCGCGTTCAAAAACAAAGAAAAGAAGGAAATTCAACATCGGATAAGTAAAGCATGGAAAAAACTTTGGCCGGTCAAACAAGTGTTTATATCGAACTTACCAATGAATATTAAAAAGAAAGTGTTTAACAAATGTGTAAGTCCTGCATTGACTTATGGGGCACCGACGTGGGCGATAACTGAACGATCCTTAAACCGACTATCAGTGACACAAAATAATATGCTCAGAAGCATCCTAAACCTAAAAGTAAAAGATCGTGTAAAAGTGGAAGACATAAAAAGTTGTGTAGGCAATAGGGACGTGATAAAGTGCTATAAAAATTTCAAGTGGAACTGGGCCGGTCATGTAGCCAGGATGGAGAGAAGGTGGGGAAAAACTACTACGGAATGGTATCCAAGACTGATGAAAAGGAGAAGAGAGAGGCCAAAGATCAGATGGGAGGATAGCATCAGAGAAACAGCGGGAGAATATTGCATGAAGCTAGCACAAGACAGGAAGAAGTGGAATGTCATTGAGGATGCCTTTGCCCAATAGCGGGATCCTTAGAGGCTATTATTATTATTATTACTATAGCACTACCAAAACTTTCCAGGTGCGATGAACGAGATGCGGGGCAGGCGAATACGACAGCCTATGCGGTTCGCAGAGAAGCTGGGGCCAGTAGCGCGCCCTGAAGGAGGATCGCAGCTGCGGGAGACTCTCGTCCTAGGAGTAGAGATGCCATGAGGGATTGGCAGCCAACACGCAAGCTCGCAAGTGCACAGCATGGACCCATACAGAACAAGTGTCCCCAAATAACGAAAGTGGTCCCATGCAATAATTCCATACGGTACAATAAAAAAAGATTTAAAAAAATTCCAGGTAGATTACAGAGCTAAAGGGAGGAAACCGTAGGCAACAAACCTTGAGCTGAAGTGTAGCCAAATCGTGCAGTCCAGCACGCAAAGCGGGTCCTCCAATCAAATCCGTAGCGAATGCTGGTAATATCACACAAATCACTGGAACATTCCAAGGGGGTTACGATGTCTCACAAATCCTTCTAAAATAAAGTTAGCTACGAAATCCGACGAGGCAAGGCCCACATAAGGAGCGATCCAACTTACACGAAACAGCGCGGGCAAGGAAATCGCCGAAAATTTTCCCAAAAACAGTCTAATTCAACTTATCAAAAGTTCCAAAATTTGAAAGTGGACCATTAGAAAAACTGAGAAATGCAAAGTGTGGTTTAAGCTGATAAACATGTGACTGTAGCTTGTTCAAATATTGTGAATGATGTTAATAGGGTTGCCTAGCCAGTTAGGTAGAAATGTACTGGATTTTTGGGAATAAATGTGAATAGTAAAATATAACTAATTATTTAAATATTGCATGTGAAACTACAAAATGAGCGTAACAGGTTTCATCTTTAAACTTTTGAATACCACCATAGCAGTTTATCTTTCTTTTGCTTCCATTTACGAACATTATGTACAGAGTGGCCAAATTTTGACGTCTTCAGAGGGAATCTCGGTGACTATAGAAGATGGACCCCATTCTCGATCTCTTTTTTCGAGAAAAACCATCGTTTTTCGTTTTCGAGTTATAAGCAAAAGTTCGATTTTTCGATTATTCGTTCTATGGCTATATTTCGCTTATTTCTGAAAATAAAAAAAATATTTTTTTGATAAGAATGCAGTGGCGTAGTCAATTCTTCAAAATGTTTTTTGAAATTCGAGTTATAATATAAAGTTGTATTTTTATATATGGAACGCATAGTTTGCTCTGGCATAAAAAGTTTTTGGCTCATTCCAATGCAGGGTCAAATTATTCATTTTTACTACTTTATAACAAAAACTTGTAATTTTCAAAGTAGTTTGTTATATTCCATCGTTTTCTAGTAGGGTTGCGTCATTTAGAATCTACCTGATTAAACAAAGTATCTCTCATTGCATTGTTACAATACCGATTGTATAATTGACAAAATTAATAACGTTTGATTGTTGGTTATAATATTTCACATTAAAAGTGCAAAATGGCTTATGAAAATAACGAAAGTTTGATATGTTAGAATGTTTTATTCAGAATAATAATAATTCTGAAGCTGCAAGTGAAACATAATTGACTACGCCACAGCATTCTTATCAAAAAGGTGCCTGAAGAAAATAGAAATTATTTTTTTCTATTTTCATAAATAAGCGAAATGTAGCAATAGAACAAAATCGAAAAATCGAGCTTTGCTTGTAACTCGAAAACAAAAGACGAGAACCAATTTTGGATTTCAGCATTATGTTTTTCTCGAAAATTGAAAACTAGGATAGGGAGTCCATTTTTTCATATATTTTATAGTTATCGAGATTCCCTATGAAAACGTCGAAATTTGGCCATGCTGTACATCGTTAAAGCTGCACGTATTTTTGTGACCAAATGTTTCTTTACATTCATTGAGCAAAAGAAGAGAGATTTGAATAATTCATCTTTAATTAGGATGTTTAGCTTCTTAATTTTTTTTTGTTCTTGAAAATCGTGTTCCTATAGCGATTTCCGTGTCATTCATCCAATTCTGTGGCATCCATCTATTGACTCAGCGACAATATTAAGCTGTAATTTTTCATTAAAACGTTTGTTATTTTTGCTCAACGTTTTCACCATTGCTTTCTGGTACACGTACACCAAATACACGAATTGAATTTCTTTTGGAATACTGGCTTACATCGTTCAGTTCCGCAGTTAAACGCTTTTTTTCCGTTTCCAGATGTTTTTGGTGTAATTTCAGTTCATTTATCTGGCTTTCATATTTATCAAAATATTAACTTATTTATTGCTTCAATGGACCAGTCACCTTCTTGACTACTTTATTTGTTAATTTTTAATCAAAAATTGATTTTGTAGTTGAACACACGATTTCTTCAACATCTTTTACTTGAGATTGTGTGAGCGTCATTTCAATTATTATTTTAGGATTAGCATGAATACTATTAAGTTTAATCACTCACTGATTTAAGCATTTTAAATTTACTTTAGATTGTAAATAAAATCCCCAGATTTAACTATAAAATTTCAAAATATCCTAGCCAGCAGAGAGAAAGCGTCTAATCGCCTTGCATGCCAACGTGTATTAAACGAAGAGTAGATTTATTTATCATAACTAATATGCATTTCTATTTCTTTCATTTTCTTCCAGCGATTGAAGGTCTTTCCACTACAATTCATAGTTATCGTATAACAGTTTTGACATCTTGGCCACTGCAAGTTTTTTTAAAGAAGCCTCCATGTTCCTGCAAATTAAATTTCAGGAGAAATAGGCGCCGGATAGGACGAGTAACAACACCCCCTTCAGTTTTCACTTTTGCCACATGTGAGATGCAATTTTTCCACGGATTAGTTGTAGAATCACTGTTTTACGATATCGCTTTTGCAGGAAACACTGTAGAGCACTAGAAGCTTTCGAAATCATTTCCTAACATAATCTTCGCTTTTACTCGAATAATATGATCTTCGTAAGCTTTTAAAGTCCTCTTTGGCTTTTACTAGTAAAGGCGTCTTATTGAATACTTTATATGAACCCTTTTTAGGTAGTTTCAACTCTTCACCATTCAATTTTCCATTTCTTTTCTCTGAACGTTTTTTGTAATTATTGATTAACCAATTACAGGATGCGAAAATACAAAAAAATCTTGTGAAAGTGAAGCCTTTTCTTGACTCATCGAGAAGAGACAAACCAATGCTTACTTCTACTATACCAAACAGTGTCTATTATTTATCCATTAAACGTTGAGAAATCTTCCATCATTGCTTCGTGGCAAGTTTTGTAGATGAGCATTCTCTTTAGTAAGATAAGTCGGACTCGTGGACCTTGGAACGTTTCTCTACTAATCAGCATCAGATAATTTTCTTACTATTGACTGAAGATACTTGACAGATACTTCTTTAATAGTCGGCAGATGAGGATGCTCATGCCGCATAGGTGTAGGTTCCACAATTGTAAAATGGAAGAGTCATGAACAGTCATTAACACCCACTCACTACTTTCAACTTTCCACTAGAAGAAAGAGTAGCTACGTTTCTAGTCTCCCGTACACATCAGCTCTAACTAAAAGTTCTATGAGGGTATATCTGATAATTCTATTTTTTCGTCTTCAGTTTAGAATAATTGAAGTAGAATATTCGAAATTTACAGAATAAAATTACAGATATTATTCTGATTTCAAAAGCTGAAGGTACAAAAAAACATTACCACCGACTTTCTTCAATCTCAGATGATACCTATTGTGTCGTACAACTTCTGTCTGTGT
The DNA here is from genome assembly GCA_940337035.1 of Agriotes lineatus. NCBI lineage: Eukaryota > Metazoa > Arthropoda > Insecta > Coleoptera > Elateridae > Agriotes > Agriotes lineatus. Next base: position 46,724,844 of record OW679196.1, on the reverse strand, counting down.
CTCTTTTAAAAGGGACTTATCTTTTTTTTTATTAGACACAGGATTATCCTTCTCTCTACAGACAATACAGTTCAGTTTTGTCTTACATGGTCTTGCAGATTTTTTTGGTTTAAAGACAGCAAAATGCAACTTCTCTTTCAACACTATTTCTTGTCCAACGACCACTATTCAGCAGTCTTGAGTTTCTTACTCTCGCCATTAATCTTACAGGGCAAACAGGCAACAGTTTTTCCAGCATAATAATTTTTCTTGTTCTGGAAATTTTTCTTACTTCTTTTCTCTAACCAAGATCCTTCACGTTCTAAATTAATCTTTTGGTGAATCTTCACTTCCTCCTCAAAACATTTCATAAGAAAGCCCAGATGGCTCTTCGGAGGCCCGTATCTGCTACCATAATATGAAGACATCGGTCTGTGTCGCTAAGTACGATATTATCCGGATTGATTCTACTAGTGAAAATACCAGGTTTTATAATTTTAGAATTGGTCTTCAATATGATGTAAATGAATCTTCTCATTAGAATTGATGTTTGAAACTACTACCTTTAACAATTCCTGTATATACACATGGAATAGTAAATCTTCGGTTCCATATCTTCTCTTCCAAAGCCTTTACTAACTTAAGGTAGTTTTCATTGTACTGAGGATAACTGCTTGCAATATCATAGGTATTCGTTCTAGGTGTCAACGATTCTAACATGTACTGGGACTTGCGGCTGTCATATAAATGTTCTCAAATTGGGGCCAATGACAAAACCATCCTTTAGATTTCTAGAAAACCTGTTTAGTTCAAGCTTTCGTAGACGGTAATCTTGTGCTCCAGCATCGGATCCAAAAACGACACTTCGATGGGGAAAGGATAGTGTCACCATATTTTCCGCAATATTTGGTTCAGCTCTGAAAGAGAAATTTTATTGCTAAATATGTTCGTATTATTCGAATTACACAAAGACACATCGACATATGGTAATTTTTCTTAACTATAATAGTTGAATTATGGACATCCTGTACGTAACCTTGTTTCAATGTTGACGATATTTCTTAATAAGAAATGTGTACGATTTATGTAAATGCACACAACACATTTTCACAACCCAAATAAAAGCTAATTTTGGACACTCCACAAATAAGGAGGTTAATATTTTAGCAGCGTCGCCAACTGCGCGAAATCGTCACGCGAGTTTTCCACTTTTTTCTGCTCGTTCCATTGATGCTAAGGTGTAGGCGATTCGTCATATAATTCAGCAGATTTCTTTTATTAAATTTTATCTCATAGATGGTGGCCCACGCAAGTTGCCAATACGATTTGATGCAAACCGTTGCTTCTCCACCTAAAATTTTGATTTATTTATATCAGTGATGTACGCCAGCTGAATTATTTACGGCTCCCACGTTTCGTCAATTTGCGGTTTGATGGATTACATGGCGTCAACAATTAATCGCAGCGATTCTGATTTTTGCAAAGCTGCGAAAACCACTGCTCTGATGCCTACAAAAAATAATTGCAGTTCACAAGCAGAGTCAAAACACGTTTTTTGGGTTTTCGATTTCTACTGCGCTTAGATAAAATCTCATTTCGGGGGTTCACATAAAAGAATTATGAAAATATAGATCAAAGTGAGTTCATTAAAATGCAATCGCAGCCCCAAACATGTGAAACAGACGCCCAACACGTAACAAGCGACAGGGCCGCGAATACCAGTTATTAATTTACATGGCGATGGGGTTCGAAAATTAAATTTCGATTTCAGCTAGCGAACATCAGCGTGGAATCGTTATTCCACGCTGACAACAAATAGATGTGAAGCGGGCGACTTTCGCTCGTTGTTTTTATGGCCATTGCATTCCCATAGCAAATAATGTGTACTTAAGGGATGAAACGGCCTGAAAGTCCGATTGTGGGCGGGTAATCCAAGCAGAAATGCTGTTTAGAACAGGAGCGGTCACCAAACAAGGCTGAAGACCATCGCAGAAATGTTTAGGTGGTTTAGTTTTACAAACGGTCTAGTAAATTCTTTGTAGAGAGTTTATACTGAACATCTAGTTTTTTGAAATTAAGTTTTCAGAACGTTATCTTTGTCTGAAATATGTGGACATGGCTGAAGATTATTTCTGGGCTCGAAATAAGAATTTTGCTTATAACAATAGAACGCGTGAATGGATTTGACTGATTTTCGGTAGATCACTTTATATGGTATAAGTAATCTGTTTAGATAATATTAGTTATTATAGATAAACATTTAATTTTTTCTCATAGAAAGACATTTATTATTGGTTGTGCCGCTGAACGCTCTAATTCACAGTAACACTCAGCGATACCAACGACAATAACCTTACACTTCAATATAAGTAGGATAGCGAGCACTAATTAGCTTAAAACAATTATATAAACAATAGTGTTTAATATGCCGGCCAAATTACTTCTGAAAAAGGGTTGGGCTAACACTAAACTAATCAAAATCGAATATGGGTGCCACCAACTGGATAGTTTTACAACTCGCAAATCTAAGTTGAACAATTTTCCGGTGATTTCTAAAAATTACTTTTATAAACACAGACTCTTTGATAAGCTATGACCTGTTATATCAAGAACAAAACATAAATTTGGCGAAATCCAGTAGTAAATCTACGAAGTTATCACGCAACGTTTGCAATACCATGTTATTCACAAATGCATACTTAACACACAAATATACAAGGCACAAGTTACGTAGGTACGAAATAAAGTAAGTTCGACGTTAGCACGAACATCTTAATTTAACAGTTCTGTAATTTCTCAAATTTTGTTAATATACTTTTCAACAAAATATGTAACTGAAATGCAAAAAGGTAACTTATCTCTCGTTTCCGGCGTCGATCAAGGAAACCGTTGTGGTCCTAATCTCGCACAGAAGACCCAAATCCACAAAATCCAAAACAAGACGATACGGCGAACCCAATCCATAAAGCCAACCAAAATCCACAATTCGACAATAATTACACAAATCCAGAACTTATAAACTTCATCAATGCAATAATTGAGAACATTCCAAATCAATTTCACAAAAAAAGGAAAAAGGAAAATCTATGCAATAATAGTACATACTACCGTACAGACGCAAAACGTCGTTATAAAGCTCACTTCTGACATACATCGGCTTAACGTTCCCTTCCCCAGTAACGTAATGAGGAGGCGTAGACTTACTTTAGGTGTAAAAATGCCTCAGTGCTCCAGAGGAGGTCTAAATTGTCGAAACCCATCTAGAATGAAATACGTCAAGACAAATTGCAACTAATGCTTTCATAGCACATTATTTCCATTTAATCCAACGCCTTGGTTTTTACCTTTAATAAAAATTGGACCCAACAGATACAGGGTGAATAGAGTAAAATGGACAGAAATGAGCAGCGACAAAAGCGTGACTAACGATCACAAACTATTTTATTGCAACCGATCGCATTACTGCAGAAAACATTCTATACTACGTTTTGATGCATGTTTGCAATAATATTTCTATATAAATTACATTAAAACTTGCTAATTATTTGTGATAATTGTTTATATATTATGTATTAGGAACCCTGATGAATTACTAGAGGCCTTTAAATGCGTTAATTGCAACAGAATTTCATAAATAAGTGCCGTTTTTGAGGTACAGGTAATTACAAAATTTACTCAAATATCGCGAAATAAAAATGTTTACGATTTTATATTTGATTACTTTTATATAAATCAAAACAAGGTTACTAAACACATTTCGCCTTTCTCTAGACTGATAATTGCGAATAATTTAATATACAGTAAGGGAATTAAGTAACGCATAAATTTGATAACTCCGTTAATGTTTATTTTCAAGAAAACATTTCAAAGAAGTATAGTGTAACGTTAGCGCCAGTAGGAAATTTATCTAAAGCATAAATATTATGCCAGAAATTTGTACGGCGTTTATTGTGTCACAATATGCGGTTACATCGCCCTAACGCGTGAACAGAAGATAAGAAGACGTCTACCAGCGGTACGCAGAGTCTCATATATAGAAGCACAACGCAGCTCTCACTTAATTGGAGCGACTGCACCGATAACGCGGCGCAAGCAATTTTCCAACGGCCCCCGCAAGATCAGGTCGTGGAAAGGCGGACTTTCGCACAGGGTAACAGGCCCGATTTAAGTTATTCCTGGAGTTCCAAACTTATATACCAAGGGAGCCCAGTAGCCTGCCGTGCTTAACATCCGAATTACACACATCACAGGCACCTTAAAACTCTTTATTCAATCGAATTTGTCCGCTAAAAAATCATAACAACTTTGCGCCATCTTACTGATCGCATAAATATAGCTTGTTTCAGATCAGCTTGGAGTCCTTTAAGATGATCCAGGCGCAGCAACCGAGTCAAACTAAGGTGTTATGTGGGTTGCGGTCCGGTCAAGGACACAGAACACAAGATACCAGAAAGAGTTTTCTTTTATACTTATGTACAACATTTTATAAATTCTTTACATTGTGTTATCCTTGTAATTATACATTTTAGTACAACGAACCCATGGGCATCTGAGCTTTACTCGAGGAAACCAACTTAAAACTAAATGTAGTGAATTTTGGTCATTACTCTGTTATTTCATCCATCTTTATTTTTAAGTCCGTTTTTTTAATGTTGTTCTAGTGTAACCTATAGAAACTTTTATATCGCTGAAAACAGATTAAAATTTACTACCTAAATAAATTAAAACAAATATTGATGACGTAATAACATTTAAAACAAATGGTATACAAATCTGAAAATGACTTTAAAATACGCGCTGCAATTTAAATCGATACACCTCTCCGAGATTATTTCCCATAAACGAAGATTAACGGAGTTACCGAATTTTTGCGCTATTTAAAATCCTCATTGTATGTATTTATGTTCGTATGACATATTTTGGCCAGGAGATCCGGTCTGTATCTCCTTAGATACTTATATAAAATGTAGGCAGTATTTTCAAACATTGCTATACAAGTTGAGTTATAATTAGGTGTAAAAAGGGCCAAAACAATGCAAATAACCTAATATAGCTTCGTACAAAAATGCTTCCTTAAAGAGGTGCAGGGTGTTAATAAAAGTAAATCTATTTGTGACTATAACATGGAAAGTAATTATCTGATTAATTTGAAATATATTATAACAAGCACAAAATTAACAACGAAATTAACAAAACATTGACTAAACAATAGTCGCAATACAAGCATGGCGCCGTCGTACTGGCGGTTCATACACTTACTGAATATTATTGTTTTTGCGAATTTTATTAGCAGCCTCGAAAATTGTTTGCTGCAACAGTTCTCTCGTGTAAATTACCTCACGGAAAACCAGCTGTTAAGACTCATAAACAGAAATCCAGCGGATTGAAGTCGGGACTCCTGGGCGGCCATCTCACAGGACCAAACCGGCCAATCCATATTCCATCGAAATAGTAATTTAATTATTCTGTAACGATTTTGTCTAATGTTTAAAGCGATGTCTACAACTCCTAATAACCATTCGTCTTGACGCGATTATCGAGTTCTTGCAGCTCCAGTAAAGAAACATTGCAAATTCCTACCCATACATTGACAGAAATTCGTTTCTGGAACCTTCTACCCCTTGTTACATGGGGGTTTTCTAACGAATAATGGTGCAAGTTTGGAGAGTGTGTAATTCTATAGCTTATGAAAATGGCTTCATCGATCCATAAAATAGATGGAATAAAATTGAGGTCGTTATTTATTTCTCAAAGAAGTCCTCAGGCAAAAAACTACACGTGCTCGGCATCCCCAGGGCGAAGAGCTTAAACACCCGTATAAATGTACGCTGAGTTCGCGAAACAAAACTTTGTGAAAGTCTTAACTACACAAAAATTCGGCAAGTACTTGCAGTAACATTGTCTAAAACGCAACCAATTACAGATTCCCCTCGCATTACATTTTCCCGTTGCGGTGAACCAGCCTTTCTGGCTGACGGAAGAACAACCCCAGCCAGTCTTCGAAAAGCTAAAAGAAAGACCTGATAATTTGGGATTCTCTGTTAGGGATCTGCGGTGGTATTTCCTAACGGCTGCTAAGACGCTTCCGTTGCAAAAGCCATACAAAAACAAGATATCTGTTATTTCTTTGGAGTAAAATCACCCATTTCCAAAGGAAATCATTTTTTCTTCCAGGTTTTAGTTATATCGTTTGGTGCACAATATATTATTAATTTAGGTAAAAACTCTTCACAGGTCGTGTGGTTGGTTACACAGTACTAGGAGTTTGTTGACTTGGGAAAGGGTAGATACCCCAATCTTAGCACTTGGTAACGTTTTGAGCTACTGGTTACAGGACGTTTCGATTTTCATTCATATTAACCGAAAAGTTCGGTTGGCGCATGCGCGTTTTACAATAGCTCCGTGCATACGAGGGCAATTTAAAGAAAATTTTTTGTTTGCCATAGCTAGGTGATAGGAAACATTCAGATTATCTATATCCTTTTTGAAATTTAAGACAGTGGGCGTACCGAATACACAGCACATCTCTATGAAGGTGCGTTTATTAGTATTTACTTCAGTAGTAATGATTTTTGAATTACCAAAATTCATGCTATGGCTAATATTGTTGACATGACTGGTTAAAGCACACGAATTGCGTTTGCCTTTAGAATAACTTTTGTGTTGAGTTAATCTATCACTTAGTCTCTGGGATGATTGCCCTACGTATGTTGAGTTACATCCGTTGCAGCTGATTTGGTAGACTGCGAACGGTGTTTGTAGGGCACGAGTTTTATGCTTGAGTTTGGAGAAATTATCATTTAAGACATGTTGATGTTTAACTACTATTGTGATTTCCGACAATCCCTTTTATTAGGGATGCTAAGTCTGGGATGTAGATCACACTTTTGTAAATTGGTGGGTTTTCTTTATTCGCAGGAGGTTTCTTTACAGAGACTATTGAGAAATAGTATAAGCTTACCTTGAAGATAAAGATTTGTTGAGTGTATTTCTTGTACTTCTATAGTATACCTACAACAATTGCAGCAATTATCAGTATGGATATACGTTCTTAAATATACGCAAAATGACACGGTGCAAGCTTGTTATCGATGCTTCGACACTTTCCTGGCATGGATTGGATTTTGCTGATATGCGCTGATTTTGGATGCCTGCCCCTAGGGTCGGTCCTCTTCTTAATCTGTTGAAATGCGTTACTAATGTGGTATTGTTGTTATCATATTATATTGTATACTGGTACATAAGCAATACGTACCACCACTTCGGATAAAGGGAATTCACAAAAGAGACGAAAACTAATTATTGCAAAAAACGGAGGAAATCGGTTTAAAATCGGGTCTGCGATTTATCAATAACCTTAGTGGAGAGTACAAATGAGGGCAAAGAGCCCCGTTAATGTAGAACCGTAAGTTTTAAGGTGAGATGGGATAGATATTTGCATCCGCATCTTTCGATGACTTAAAAAGGTCTTACCCGAAGCAAAATTCGAACTTGCGGCCTCAAGTTCGACAGTCCAGGAGTGTGCTACACCACTCTGATAGTGTACTTACACCATGGCTTAACGTCTATTACTGGTAACGGAAATACAAATCGACAAATACATACAAAGAAAGCAACCAATCTATTTCATAAAGCTGACGCTAAAGTCATCCTTATAGGTTATATCGTTCTCGACTTATGATGTTTACATTTATCCGGCGTAAAATAGTTGATGTTTATGAATTTTCCGACTCTTTTTAACCTCAAAGCGGTTGTTGTCTTGACAAAAGATATGTAGTTTTATGAAACCTTTCTAATAATTTTGCGACCAAACTTGTAAATTTGTAAAAATGATCAAGGTCAACAGCATTCTTATTAGGCCTTGTTCAAGTACATAAAGGAGGTGAAAGCAGTTGGCAGCGATTTCAGTTCGTTTCGAGTGATTGTTTACTTTAAGTTCGATAATAAACGTATTTACTGCGATATTTACATTAAAACTATGTGCTCATCATGGGCACAGAACAGTCTCGATATAGGTGTAAATATTTTTTGTTACAATTTGACGTTTGCTTGAATTGTTTAACGTGTTAGTGGTTTACTACCGTTTAAGGTTAAATGGTATTCAACGGCAATTTTTCTTGAGAAGTAGGTGTCCAGACACTTGTTAAAAGCTCTCGCAGAGCGGAAGGCGCTTTCGGGGGATGTATTTATGCAGTGGTGGAGCCGGCGTAAAATACAACTACATCACCCCGCATTAGTGTTTGCCTCGTCAGCAAATTCGCATTAAAGATTAATTATGTACATCTGAACCAGGCCTGACTATGATGAATGCAAAATCAACAAATCAATATTTGGGGCTTAAATCGAATGGAAACGCTGACAAAGCCTAGCTGTGCGCGACGTCGAATATCCGAATTGTACATGCGATACTTGTATGCTTTAATCGATTGGCAATCAGAACTTTGCATTTGGTTTAAATAAAAATTAGTCGCGGCCCCGTTAGTTATGAGCAGCGCGGGTCCGTAATTAATATTTATTAAGCAATTTATTTAAGCTGGAAGAGTACGCGGTGGCGGCTCGGAATAACATTTTATTTGCTTCGGTGATCCCCAAAACATTAGCTGGATAATAAGACCACATAATATTACGGAATGGACGCCAGGCCGGAATAAAAATTCAAATCTGGCTTCCGTGCTGCGCTCTAAATGATTTATGTGTCAAAATGTCGGTGCAATATATTTAAAATTGCTGGGTGGACATTCAATTAAAGTGTGTTTTAGTTTGAATGGCAATAGCAATACAGCCGCCATTAAAATGTCACCAGCTGGTATAATAATAATTTTACAAATTAATCGTATTGGATTCCAACAGCGATACCCTGGTTAAAACGTACAATTTTGCAGTTAAATAGATTGTTTTGGCAGATAAGTTTATATGGAATTCTGAAATTAAACATACAAAATCAAATCTGTAATGTAAAACACAAACTGCACTAACCGAGGTGCATGAATGAATCATAGTACTGGAAGGATACCAGTGTTCTGACTAGGGTTTTTACCTTTCCTATACACCACCACTGGACATTTTTCGTTTTCGTATTCATAAAATAATAGTAATATTTTACACATACGAAACCAAGAAAATTTATTTATCTATGTATTAATGAAACATAATCCCCTTCATCCCTCATGATAATATTAATTTATGGGTTTACTCCTAACCAAGTGCCAATAATTAATCACCTAACACATATAAGTCAGAAAAGTAAAACGTAATGACTACGGTGTTACATAAACGCATTCCATTACCTATGCAGTAGGCTGGTTAGCTGCACTAATACCACCTAAATAAAGGCCTCAGCTCTCTGAGGTAAAGAATGCCAAATGTAAATTATAAGTGCAGATCGTAACTACATGTGCAATTATCAATAAACTATAATTACTTAGCCTATTGTAATAGACAAGTTACTGAGTGCCTTCGTTAGTGTTTGGTGGTGTGCGTGTGAGTATTTTACCATCAATATTACACAAATCAATATGTAAACAACCGTCATAGCTGGTTGCAAAGTAGATACATAATGGAACTGGTTTTGAAATTTCTTACACAAGAGCTAGTGCGGCGCGATAATATGATTTAAAATAAAAACTAAGTAATTTTTTAAACCAAATTACCGGGACGCAACAGGTGGGTTATTTAGTTAATTTTCTTGGATGCAAGGAAAGAATAGCGGACATTAACTCTGCAACTATTAGGTACTTTGATTACCAATTATTGTGGTAAAGTGAATAATAATCGATTGAACATAGAATATTAGGGTAGAAAAGTAAGTATGCTAACAAATAAATAAACCAAATTTAAAGTTTTATATTTTATACGTATATTTGTAGCTTAGAAAGTAACCTATTAAATCTTGGAATTAAATGTTGCGCTACCTATATTAGAGTTTGTTAGCGTTTTAATTACCTTTAGGTCGGCGTTCTATATTTTTAACTCAACAATTGATCACCATAAAAGTGTACTTGAGACCCGTATCTAGCAACAGTGAAGACGTCGCGAATTCTTTGATTAAGATGTTAAAGGGAGCGCCAACAAGTTTTACTCAGGTACACTGATATAGGTCAACAAACTTGTAACTTCACTTTATATCTAATAAAACAATGATCGAACTCAATGTTTGACATTAAAATGAAAGAGAGCAATACCTTTAACTAGCTTTATTGTTACTCAAACGTGGTCAATTATTCGATTAGGTCCTAGCTTTATTGTTACTCAAACGTTGACCATTATTCAATTAGGCTCTACTATTTGAACAGGGTACCCCACTTAACTTAAGCCAATATGTTTAATAAGTACACAGTGTTCTTATATGAAAAAGATCATCAGATTCTAATTAAATCACTTATCTGTTTGTCGTTATACTTGCAGACGCTTAATAAGTTCAATGACTCCTAACAGATGTCAGCTTGACAGCGCCCCAATCGCCGGCTGTCACCTACTGCACGTAGACCCCAAGACTGCGTGATGATTTTCAGCAGACTACTTCCCGTAGGTTTTACGCCTAGTAATTGTTGTCTGATAACAGGCAATAAACTATGCAAACGTTTTCCGTGGTTCCTATATCGCTTCTATGCTCGAATCTACATTCGTCGGAAAATGACACTCGCTCCCATAGTATCCTACCAGGACAGTCGGTCAGTATTATTCACTACTATAACCAAAACCACGAGAAATTGTGAGATTATCAGGTTTTTTCCACGAAACCTTTTGCACGTTAAAATGCTGTCACTCGTTTTTTAAAAACAAAATCCGTTATTTATTTTCTACCCTCTAGTAGCAACCATTGCCACTCTGATATTAATTTTATATGAGCTTTCACCGCGTTATTCCCACTTGATCTTTTATTCCCTATTTATATACCGTAAACTACTAGTATTAGTGCCATATGCTTTTAGCACGTAACAAGTTTTGTATTCAAAATTACGGTTTTTGCTTTGAAATATCGTTTTCCATTAAAAATGAGGGAAGGGGGTGCGACTAAAGGCTCAGTTTGAGACTGGTAACCCCGTTTCCATAGGACACCCTTATATTTTAAGTGATGAACACATGGTTTGTATCTATTTGTTCTTTAAAGTTACAACACACTGTTTATGAGTAGAAGAGTACAACGTGGTATAACCCTAGCTGGTATTTTAGTTAAAGAAATTCAAACCATGATGAAATAGATATATTGGGAAAAAATTGGTATTGGCATTCTATATTATCAGATTAGCACATTGGTCCAAAAATCGAAGATTTTGTGTCGTCGCACCTTAGGCGGTCAGTTTAGAGCTTAAGTTGTTTGTTTTGATCTGACGTATCTGTGTAATTTTTTTTCAAGCTTGTAGGTATTTACTTGAGAATAAATAGCAGTAATTTGAAAACGACGTTTTTATTTAATTTGATTTGAGTTGGTTTATCCCCATTGGTGCAATAATACAACTATTTTGAAAGAATTTAGTTTTCGAGTTGAAGTCAGCAGCTATCTTGCAGTCGTTTGAGAAGCAGCGTCGCGCGGTTGCATATTTCAAAAATGGGTCGACAGTGACGTGCAGAAACCGGTTATAAAAATATTATGTGCTATTGTTCAATTTTTTTAGCTCACGTATTATATTGTAACAAATAAGAGAAGAAGAAACGGAATTTACAAAAGAGGCAATAAATAAACAAAAAGATGAAGATAATAAGAGGAAATACCAAGAGAAGACTAATGACGCAGTATATAAACTAGAAACGGAACAAAATGGAGTAGACCTTAGGAGAAATATGAAAAGCAGTTAAAGAAACATTATATAGGAAAACAGTTGAAATTTGTGGAGTAACGAGAACGAGCAATAACAGGAAAAGAACAAACTGGTGGAATAACCATGTAAACGAGAAGGATCGCGAAAAGAAGAAGGTTTTGAAGAAATATATGCAGACTGGACTACAACAAAACAAGGAGGAATATATAAGTAGAAGAAATAAAGCAAAATAGGTAGTAGCGGAAGTTGAACAAAAAACTGGAAACTAGAAATCACAGATAAACGAAATATATAAGATAAACAGTAGGATTTTCTAGATTAAGATAAGAAAGATGAGAGGCAGTCAACGAAAAAAATCAAGCAAAATATACAAAAATGAAATAATTGAAACATGGTTAGAATAATTTGGGCCGAAGTTTGAACAGCATGAAGATAATGAAGATATGGAGATCAAGGAAGAACAACAGAGAGGCGGAACAGAGCAAACAGAAAGTATAACAAGAGGGGAAGTGGAAGAATCACTGAAAAAGAGAAGAACAGGGAAAGCATGCGGAGAAGACAAACTAGAACCACAAATGATAACATGGATAGGAAAAAAGAGTATAGAATGGCTATGGAAATTTTGCAGAGACATGGAAAACTAAGAAAATATCGGACTATTGTGAAAATAACCTGATAATCCCTATTTAAAAGAAAGGGGTCAATGATTTGCGATAACTGTAGAGCGAATTGCTCCCTCGCTTTGGTATGCTACAAAGTATATGCCAGAATAATTGAGAAAACATTGAGAGAAGCGATAGAAAATAAAATAGATGGTGAACAAGTAGCACAAGGGGACGAATTGATATTAGCATTTATAAATCTAAGAGCGGCGTTTGACACAATTGATAAGAGAAGAATATGAAAAGGCTTACAAGAATTGGAGGTGCTTACAGGGTTAATAAATGTCGTCAGAAATATATATATATAAAACGGTTACAGGAAAAGTACAAATAACTGGACTGAGATCATGTGAATTCAGAATGGAGAGAGGTATAAAACAAAGGAATAGCTTAAGCCCGCTGTTGTTTATAGTACTAATGGACAGAATAATAAAAAACATAAAATAAAATATGAGGGGAATAAACACAATAATTGTATTTAAAAACCTAGAACCAGTAAAAGTAAATAGTTTAATTTATGCAGACGATATAGAGCTAGTAGCTGACACAGATAATAAAATACAAAAATTAGTTAACGTATGAGTAGAAGAAATAGAGGAAATGAAAGTTGAGGTAAATATTAACAAAAGCAAAACAATGATAGCAAACCAAAAGCAAGGAAAAGATCAAAACAGAAAAATAAAATGCAAAGGGATCAACCTGGAAAGAGTTACAATATTTGAATATCTGGAAACCATAATCACAGAGAATGGAACAATATAAGCAGAATTAATGAATAGAATGAGAAAATAAAACAGAATTTACAATGCACTAAGCAGAACGATACTAGAGCAGAAGAGCACGAGAGCAAAATAACAGCCATAGAGATGAAACATTTAAAGAAGATAGCAGATAAAACAAAATTTAATAGAATACAGAATGCGAAAGGTTGAGAAATATCAGAGTAGAAATCAATAATGAAGAAGACTGAAAAGAGACAGTTAAACTAGTATGGTCATATATTACGTATGAACTCAGAAAGAATATGTAGAAAAATATTTGAAGCGGAAAGAGTGAACAAAAAAATTAAAAAGACCAAGAAAAGCGTGGATAGGACAAATCACTGAATTATAGAATACGATTGGAAAGACGCTAAACGAATTGAAGATTGGTAGAAATTGGTTCAAAGGGACACGGATTTCTAAATTTGACGCCAGAAGACAAAAGGATGAGAAAAGAAGAAGAGGTATTATATTGTAATGTTGAGCTTTATAATGATAATTAAGCTGGCAAAAATGGGTGTTCGAAAGAGTCAGTATTAAAAAAATTTTTTGATCCTTAAATAATTTTATTATTGTTTACTACCATGAACCCACGAATCTGTTTGAAGTCGTTGTTGTCTTTTATGTTCCCTGAGTTGCTACGTCTATAAAACAAGAATCTTACATAAACTTGTGCTATATAAATATCATGTTATCATAAAATATGCAATAAAATATCTAAAATTAAACAATACATAACAACAAGACATAAATATGTACATGCCACACTATTCTTATTTTGGGACTACTTATGAATTTATTAACTTCCGCCAGTCCATAGTAATTGATTTTTATGCAAATGCAGGTGCCAAAATGAATTATAGGTGCAAGGGTATCTCTTTCGGCAATCGTATGAAACAAAAGCAATTATTATTATTCGTAATAATATTACAGTAATATATTGTATTTGAAATAATAAATAAAACTCGCCCTGTATATTAAAATGACATAAATAAATTTGAAAGTTAATTTTAAAGAAGTGGAAATGGAAAGAAGGTCCTAAATGTAAATAATTGAAATGATACCATCTGCACGTATCACTTAAACGTTCTTAATATTAAACTCTGACAGTGCAGAGTTACATACGGGTGCGGAACTGCCACGACTTACTGGAAATAAAATAATAACTTTTGTATAATTGTTTGTGACGATTGAAAGTCGTCTGTCTGATTTTTTTCTCTTTGGCGCTTACAGCATTATATCCAAATTTAAATAGTTAGCATTTGACAGAAGTTTAGTTGATGTTTCAGTAACTAAATTTACAAAAATAGGTTACGCCCTGCACAGTAAAAATAGAAATATTTCTGTAGAACCCACAAAGGCATAGTTAAAACCTTCCCTTCGAATGTGCGAGGGGATATTCTGCCTTATAAATAACAGCATATGTATTGGCAAAATCAAATTTTCAGCATGTCAGCCGGTTGATTTCTTTTTGCATCTCTAGAATCCCTGTCTTTAAAGCTGCACGCTCCGCGGACTTGCACAGTATCGGGAACATTTTTGTAATATTCCCAATCCTATAAATGGATATGAAATAGAAGTAGAGGAACTCGTGGTTGTCTTGCTTTGTAATGCATTCGTGCTCTCGGCTGCGGCCGTAAATGTATTTTATACACGTACGTGATTTGCGCTTAGATTTATCTTTAAAATTTTTATCGCTCCTCCACTTTCCGCAATAATTTATTAGTTCGATCAGAACACGTTTTAAAATTTAAAGCGGCAGCCCTCGACGGGGAGCTTTATTTTATTATTTTAAATTTCAGGTTGCTTTGTGACTTTCAGTCTATTCAGTTTGGTTTTAAGGT
This sequence comes from Agriotes lineatus, assembly GCA_940337035.1. Lineage (NCBI taxonomy): Eukaryota > Metazoa > Arthropoda > Insecta > Coleoptera > Elateridae > Agriotes > Agriotes lineatus. Next base: position 46,709,839 of record OW679196.1, on the reverse strand, counting down.
TACACAGGACACACATGGCTGATTCCGGGTCACGATTCATAAAATTAGGTAAAATGTGAAGAAAAGGTGGAATTTGTATTTACCTCCTTTTTGTGCATGTGATAATAGGAGCTACAATATTACGGCAAGATAGAATAATGTATTTTTTAACTATGTAGGAGCACTTTTAAGACGTTTTGTGATGTTAATTGTTATTAAGGACGCTTTCAGTGTATGTTACTAATACAACAGCCATCTGTACTCAACTGAAAAAAACTGTACTTGTAAGTGATTTAGTAGTTGGTACATAAACTAATATTTTCAAAAGGCAAAGTTTTCCATAATTTCTTTATTTTTATTATTAGTAGAAGTATTAGCGTCTTAGCCACAATCACATTCATCAAGAACTTCTCTTTTTAAACTATTTATTTATTTATGTTTCATGAAATTTTCTAGCATAGTTTAGTACATTATGAAATTGCAAAGTGTCAGAATGTTACAGAATACATCACAATTTCTGCAGTAGCGCCTTAGCACCTTAGCCTTGTACAGTTCCCCTTGCAGTTGCAGGAAAGCACTTCCAAGGTATTATCTGGAGCAGATTTCTTGTAAGTCATCACAGGGAAGTACTGTCCGTTTTAAGTCTCCGTCCTCAATTTTGTTACAGGACAAAACTACTTTTACGACATGACACTTGACCTGTTTCACGATAAATGGGTGGTTAGGACACGATAGAATTCAAAAAGGGCAAAGTTCACCCTAACTAACTGTTCTGCAACGGATAGTTGACCGACTATTGCTCAGGGATATAAGAGTGGTTCAAATTCGCACGTTAATTAGGGCGAGGTGCTAGCTCACTGAGGGTGGTTATAATTGAGATAAAATGGGGAACCTGCGCCACGAGTTTTAATAATCAGGGTCGAAACAAAACCTTTTCAGCAACCCCCTGTAGAAACTCGAAATCCAGGGGAGTTTGCGGTAGTCTAGTACTCCTGTAAGACGGTCCCAGTTGTTTCAAAACCTATCTTGGTTGGTTTTATTTGCTACCGCCTTATCACCTTACATACATCATAACAAAAGGAGCACAGCACGTAGAATTGTCCATAAACACATGCAGATATCACAAATGAAACAGTTGAAAATTTAAATGTGTCTAGTAAAGGTAAGTAGACACATATATCTTAAACCGTAAAAAACAAATAGGTCAGTATGGTTAAATTCACTCAAATAGGTAGCCAAATATTACACAACTGACGTTTGTGCGTGTTGGGAAATGGCATCAAACGTTGAAATGGCGCTGGCGTTTTGAACGCGCCACGCTGTTTTAATTGTAGACATAACAACGCAAAAGTAGGGGACTGAGACCTGAATCTAATCTGATTAATACTATAATTTCGTCACGTCACACAATGTCAAAAGACGTAGCACTGTATAATTTAGTATTTCACAATATTGAATCTAATTCACAATACCTGAACGGTGATTCGCAAAGCCTTTATTGGAGCAGCTCGAAGGTGTCTCTCAAGGAACACCAGAAGCGGGCAAGAAGAATAGACAGCATTGGCAGCTGGTAGCGGCAATAATGACCAGCCAGTCGTAGGGGCATTTACGACAGGAATATGAGGCGCGGCGTTTCGACGATTACTTACACCGCATCTCCTCGAAACTTGGCACCTTAACAAAACCTAACTCGTAATGGAGTAGGTTAATTGGCACTCTTCATACTGCCCGGGACCACCAGAAACAGATCCCTTGCTCTTAGAAAGGGGGTGACAACACAACCACTAGTTACTTATTTGAGCAAGTGCGGAAGAAGAGTCTCGAGGAAGTGAAGCTACGCTACTGGAATCAAGGGGTGGGGAAAGAGGCACGTGCGTCTCACTTGTGCATTCTGTCTAACTTACGTGCAGACATCGCTGTCGCACAAGATCACGCCAAAAGTTTCGCGCTCTGTGCAGCTTCAAGAATATGCAGGTGTCAGCTTGTTGCTTTTGCCCGGCGACTTCGATGAGTCGCTAAGCTCATAAAAAGACGTCGTCGTAGGGCATCCATGACACATAAAACGTTAGTGACAAATATTTGAAAGCAGCAAGGCGAGCTTTTACTAAAGAATTGCATTTTGGCGGGCCGCTAAAGGTTCGAATTTGGACTAACAGCTAATTTACTGCGGGAAGGTTTTCGTCTTTTTAATAAAGAAATACCTTTCCATTCCATTATTTGGAGATAAGCCCCCAAGGAGTGGTATTTTATTGCAGAAGAAGTAGGAGGATGAGTTTCAGCGCTCACGAAATCAGTTGACGTACAAACTTTGCTTTTCTCATTTATAAGTATTGAACTTTTCCAATAATGCGGTTGATCAAAAGTAACTATAGCTTTTATCCATATCTGGGTTTTCCTGTCCTGCATGAATGCTTTGCATGGTAACTGGCCATATATGGGATCTAATTTGTTCTGCAATGGCATGTAAAGCGAGTGCATAAAAAATCAGGGTGCTTAAAGAAGGAGAAAGAGAATCAAGGGTAGTCTCCACTGATAAATCAGTTACATATTCTAAAATGTATATTTTTCTTTAAATTCATTGCTGCTGATCTTTGCTACCAATTGTAGTAATCTTTGCTTTTTTTACATTATCCTCTTTTGTTTCTGCCAAATTACAAACATAACAAAAGGTTGCTTCGGTTTAAGTTGCTTATTAAATTATCAATGTGTAATTGATTTTTTCTAGTTGATATTAAAAAATTCGCCATTCCTTTGTTTTTTAAAATAATTGTTTGTAATTTGGTAGGAATAATTTTCAATCCATTGTCTCTTGAAAAGCGAAAACTGAAATCGCTATGTTAAAGCGTTCCGGAGATGTGAGGACTTAAACAGGATTCGTTTTTTTTGCCACCCGGTATTCATGGATAACTAAACATGATGAGGTAGAATTTCTTTATATTTTGTCATGAACATCAAAGACAGTTGATTCATAGGTATTTATAACTAAGAATGCACTATGTTGACAAAAATCGGTTTCTATATGATAGCTTCACTGTCTGAACTTAGACATAGATTCCGGCAAGAGTTAAAGGAATTGAGAAATATTTTTCTACATGATATAATTGTTTAAATTGTTTCGAATAATTATATACGTTTTGATAGACTAAATTAGCAGTTGATTGATCTTGATTTTTTTTGCACAAATCAATTAAACCAGAAATTAGAAGCTTTCCAAACCCCTGAACCAGCCGGATTTAGGCAAGGTTACAGTATAATAGACCATATCCATACCCTACTCCAAGTAATGGAAAAATCACGGGAATACAATGAACAACGATATCTCCTCTTTTTAGATTTAGAAGAAGCTTTGGATACAGTGGAAGTTTGGCCATAATAAACGCTCTAAAACGATGTCGAGTGGATCACATATACATATCTAACTAATTACGGACTTGTATGACAATGTAAACATCACCGTAGAAGGATACGCAAGAACTAATGCAATACTTGTGAAAAGGGGTGTTAGACAGGGTGACACGATGTTTCCTAAATTCTTAATAACTGTCGTGGAGAACGTTTTTAAAACATTGGAATTGCGCAATGGCGTGTTGTACTGTTATCCTATAACATGCAAAACCTAGAAGAAATGACACGATAACTTCAGGAAATTACACCAAAGGTAATATTTTTAATCAATATTTTAAAAACAAAATAATGACGTACAGATATGATGCCACACTCATACAAATAGCAAACAACAACATCGAGGTAGTAGTAGAGTACATATATTTAGGTCAGAAAATCACACTACAAGAAGATACACAAGAAAAGATCAACCAAAGGATAAAGCTAGCTTGGGCAGCTTTCGGTAAGCACCGAAAGGAAGTGTTCCATACTGTAACAATATCTAAAATCAAGGGCATTTAGTCAATGTGTTCTTCCAACACTGACATACGTCTTCGATACATGGACTCTTGAAAAACTGAAGAGATGTCAGAGAAACATGGAGAGAAAAATACTACAAAAGTAGAAGACGTAGCACGTCGCATCGCGAGTTTGAAGTGATAGTGGGCTGGACACAGAATAAGAAGAATGAACGAATTGAGACCGAGCGTTGGAAGACGGAGTAGGGGAAGACCAAAAACTAGATGAAGAGACGACATCGACAAAGTAGCGGGAAAGACAGGGATGCGAATAGTGGAGGATAGCTCTGGATGGAAAAAGTTTGAGGAGGCATATATCCAAAGTTCGATCGTATAGCGCTGGTCATGATGATGATGATGAAAACAAATTTCTATATGTGTCCAAATTTATGACGAACACTATGTAACATTATAAGCAACAATCAAATGTAAATAATTCTGTCAATAAAACGATCGGGTATTGTAACGACGCAATGGCAGATGCTTTGTTTAATCAGGTATATTATAAATGACTCAAGGACTTAACTAGAAAACGAAGGAATATTAAACACTACTTTGAAAATTGTGAGTTTTTGCTATAATGTAATCTAATAGAAAACGAATAAATCGGCCCCCATGATATGTATCACTGGAATGGGAAAAATCCTCTTCTCATGATGGCACAGCCAACTATAAGTTACATAAAAAAACTTTATGACATAATCGAAATTCGAAATCTTCTTTGAAAAACTGACTTCGCTACTGCATTCTCATAAAAAAGTGCACCAAGAACGTAGAAATAACTTTCCTCTATTTTCATAAATAAGCGAGATACCGCCACAAAACGAAAAGCAAAAAGTCTAACTTTTGTTTATAACTCGAGAACAAAAGACGATAGGCAATGTTAGTTTGAACCATTAAGTTTTTCTCAAAATAATATATCCAGGATGAGGGAGATCCATTTTCTAATGTTCTTAGAAATTGCAGATAAACAAATAAAATATCAAGGGCTATATTTAGTATCTTTTTGTAGTATTATTTTAGTGAATTTTTTATCACTTTGATAACAAACTACAAATTGAATAAGTGTTGTAAAATTGTAAAAATTATTAATTAATGTATATAAAACTTTAGATGCGAATTTAGTCATTCTAAAATAAATATTATATTTCTTCCACATAAGAAAAGGTAACTAAGTTTTTAAAAGAAAAAATAGTGAAACTGATACAGCACAGTTACCAATAATTTAAGTTAAATAAACAACCCAAGTGACAGGGACTAATCACCTGACAAGATATTCTGTCAAGATACGAGATTTATATAATTATATTTTAGATCCTGAGTAATTTTATGTAACTTCTAGTTTGAAATAAAATACTTATTCAGAAACTACTACTGCCGTTTAATAATAAACGCCACCGAATTTTATTTCCTAAAATTATATAAGTTGCCTGAAAATATCTTTGGCTTTTTAATATAAAATTTTATTAACATTGGATTAAAGAGGAATTTAACAATACTTAAAATTTCTTAGTATTTTACTTATGAATACAATTTAGTAACCGCTGATAATCCACTTTTTCGTAACCAACAAATTTTGCTGGATGGGAGCCACCCCTTCTTTCGTAACATTCATGCTTTTAGGTGATAGAATTAATAAAAAAAACAGTAAAACGATAACGGACAATAAAATTCCGCAGGTGAAGAAAAACTGTGATTAACAATTACATATTTTCTCTATTAAACAAGGGTTGTTTTGTGGCACAGAAAATGGGATCCTGCTTCGAATGACGAGATTACCATTAAAGCAAAGGAAACGTTATTTAACTACTATACAAACTAAAGCTGCTCATTCAAGCTTTAATATTTTTTAACGGACTGATTGGACTCGCTTATAAATACCCTACATTAGGCTATTTAAAATTATTTTCCTAAAAAAATATATTTGATTGGAAGCTATTCCAAAAATACTGAAAAGCTATTTTTGACACAGGTAGCACAGCTACTTGATATATATTTCTAGTAATTGAATTGATAACGTTATACAAAACAGTAATTTTATTATTTTTGTTGAATTTTTATACGACCGTTAAATATATTTCATTTTTATTTCAAATTTAGCAGATTCAGTTGTATCGGTTTGGTTGCTGCAGGTAAAGATTAAACGGCAGAATTGCGAATATAAATAATAGTAGTTTTTCTTCAAACGGCAGTAAAATATGGCATTATACTGCTGGATTGATGATGCTAAACTGTCATTTTATTGCCAAGCGGCAGATAATATTATCTGCCGCTGACTAGCGGCAGATAAAGTTATTATCTGCCGCTGACGACTTTATCTGCCGCTCGTCAGCCGCAGATCAAGTTGTTATCTGCCGCTGACGAGATCAAGTAATTTTCTTCGAATTTTGTTCACAAAGTTGTAAATAATTTTTTATAAAAACGTTTGAAGAAAAAATACTATACGTTATTCGGAGCAAAAGTATCTTTATGTGGCTCGGCTGTACTTATCTGCCTCGCAAGCTCGGCAGATATCCCGTCACGCCTCGCCACATAAAATATAACTTTTGCTCCTAATAACATAATATACTATTGTATACCAAGGCACTGAAGTTTAGCTTTTTATCACGAATGTGGAATTAATTGCCGAGGCCCGTAGGGCCAAGGCAAATAAACCACATGAGGGATAAAAAGGAACTTCAGCGCCGAGGAGTACATTATGTTTTATTTGAAATCGAGAAATCGTGAAATTACAACATTTTAATCACCATTTGTAGGTTATGTTAACGTTTATCTGTCGCCTTGTCACCTACAAAAAAGTCGTAAAACAATGGATTACTTAGCTGCCGATTTCTGGTATTTTAATTACGATTTCGAGGTACTTTAATGCTGAATTCAAATAATAGTTATTTAATAATAATTTTCTAGGAGTCAGATATTACATTCTGAAATGTCAATAAATGCTACTGTAACAAAGAAAAGTGTGACCACACAATAGCGTTTCACGCTGAGTAGATCTTCTTGGTGTACTTATTGCGAGTATTTCTCTCATTTTATTTACACAGTTATTTCTTTTACCTGTTAAAAGAGAAACAGCAATAAGTATGAAAATGGTTTCAAACATGAATTTTCTATGTTGAGTTTGAAACTGACATTTACTATTCTTAATTTTATGGAAAAAGCATTTCATTGAAAATAACCGCTAATTTAGTGGAGAGAATAAATCGATATGAGGTGAAGGAAAGTTATTTATTTTTATAAAACGTATTAACAAATTATCCAAAAACTAATAGTAATGACGGATAACATACAGGTTGTACGCCTGGTTTAGTAGTTCAGCTAATGACTTTAATGATTTTATTAGTAATATGCAACTCAAATATTTTAATCTATCGTGGTGCTAGCTTTTTGTCTTGCGTAAGTGGCTTTACCAAGAAGTTTGGTTTAGAGAGTGGACGAATCTACAGTAGATACACTTCTACTATGCTCACTTTCCTAACGATTCATATTATTATTATTACGCCTAGTAGCAAGCAACACACAATGCACTGTTGTTGAGATTTTACCTAGCGACATTAATAAAATGATTATTTTATTCGTAGAGATTTCAACCAATCAAAAGGCTGGATTTAATTAAGTTATCTTGTATAATTTCGATTATACGAAATCGATTATACTATAGTAACTTCACTAGGCAACGCAATACATAACTTTTGTCAACTTGATGTTGTTTTCATGGAGATGACTTTCAGCTAGGTTAATTCAAACAAATCGAGCTGCTAATAAAATATTTATTTGTTTCTAATATTAAAATTTACTCACAAAATAAGCAAATCGAATACAATGCGTACTTCGAACAGGTTATACGTCTCAAACTTCCTGCACAATAACAAATCGTGTCAGTTTGACAGAATAATCCTCCCGCTGACGCGGTCGGACTATTTAACCTGTCAAACTGACACTCTTTTATTATTGTGCAACAAGTTATCGACATATAACCCGATAATATCGAAGTATTTATAGTATTACTTCTGAATATATACTGCTCCACAAATGAGCTGGACCATAAAAATTGTGTTTGGTACATTACGCCATGAAATATATATGTATATATATATATATATAAATTCGTTTGGTATTTTCGACCGTCTCAATAGTAAGTAGGAAGAGACTAAATAGTCTTTTCTTTAATCACCAGACCGATAACCCGACAACTCACCCCTTTCCTACTATATATATATATATATATACATAAAATCTTTTGTTTTATAGTATATTCATATTAAGCATATTTAACTGCACTATCCTCAAATATCAACTGAAGAATTAACAAAATCATATTCATAAAATTAAAAAATAATGAAATTATAAAAAACTATATTTCACAAAAATTAGAGGAATTACAAAAAAAGGAAATTGATAGCTCTTTGAGTCTCTTCGGAACGTTTAAAAATGTTTGGCAACGATTTGGCATACTTTGTATGCAATGTGCTATCAACATTTGGGCAAAATTCAGTTATGAAGAGAAATGCTTTTTATAGTGACACAATCATGAAAGGTTGAAAAAAATGCCATGACTGCCCTTTTGGAAAATATTTTTAAAAATGACATCAATATATGCAAATGGTCCAGTTCATTTGTAAAGCAGTATAGTTGTTAAGTGATATTTCGCAACAAGGCTACGTAATATTTGAGTATTTACATCGTTTTCGAATATTTTGCACGGTGCCCAAAATTTAGTTATATACTGTTCCTATTGATTGAAAAAGCTAATATCTGCAATTTGATTGGCCTATACAGGGTGATTTTTAAATTGATTCTTTTCTTTTGCATTTTTTTCATTTACTACTTTTCAGAAATATCAAAACTAACGAAGATACAGGGTGTTAAAGTTTCGAATTAAAAACAAAACTTTAGGGCAAAGGCGACTGGACAATTTTATTTTTATTTATCTCTGTTGTCAAGCAATGACCTGTCAACTAGTTGTCCATTGTAATTTTATTAATGTTATTGTTACAATAATGGCGAATGTTTATGAAAATAAAGAAATAGTGAATATGCTTATTATTTACTAGGAGTGTCGTCAAAATTCCGCTGCCTCATTGCTCTTGTACGCGGAACGTATGTGTAGAAGCGAATGGTGATAATTTTTAATATATCATTTAAGTTACATTAAGTTTAGTTTAATTTTGTTAAGTAATTTTAGTTCTTAATTTGCAACTTTAACACCCTATATCTCCGTTGGTTTTGATATTTCGCAAAAGTGGTAAATAAAAATGCTTATTTTTTAAGCTTTATATCCTGGTAAGAGGAAAGAATCAACTTCTTCGAAGCTTATTAGGTCTGTCTTCGTTATGTTTGTCTTTGTTAGCTTGACTGCTACAGGTGACTGTTGACCTAATCGTTGTGTGGCACACCTTGCATTTTGATTTTCTTGTAATGATTGCCACAGCTGACCTTTGGCCTTATAGTTGTTTCGCACAGTTGAATTTAGCTTTGTTGTTCACGTTGTTATTAATGATGGGCTACCACAGCTAACTATTGGGATTATCGTTCTTTTGCACACTTTTAAATCTAATGTTGTTTTGCACACTTTTAACCCTATCGTTGTTTTTCATACTTTTAATTTAGCTTAGACTGATGGCTTTACCATTGTGTGGCACATCTTGAATGTCACTTTTTATTAACGATTGACTGCCACAGCTGACTATTGTCCTTATCGTTCTTTTGTACACTTTTAATTTAGCTTTTCTAGTACTGATTCTCTATCATATGTGACTGTTAGCCTTATCATTGTGTGACACACCTTCAATTTACTTTTTTTTTAGTAATGATTGTCTGCTACAGCTGACTGTTGTGTTTGAAAAGGGGGTATCTACATCCCTGGTAATATTTTCGTTATATTCAAAAAACAAGCCAAATTATACTTTTTATATGCATCTTTCTATGTGTTAAAATTAAAAGTATTGAATTTTATGTAAGCCAAATTCACGAAACCGGTCTTGTGCTGAAAATGTAGGTCAAAGGTTGCTTTTTGCGAGTGCAGCAAGCAACACGCTGTCGGCGGGAAGAAAAGACTCTCAACTCATGCAAATTTAATAAAGAAGACGGCAGTCGTACGCATCCCCTGCTGAGGGCTGCACCTGCTGGCGACTCAAAAGACTCATACGCGAATTCGCCCAAGACGATATACGTGAATTAGAAGTGGCTTAAAAGAGCCTTTCAGTTAATAATTGCTGCACACAGTTGTAAAGTGCAGCAAACAAGTATTTTCCGCGTGTACTGGTAAGTACGCCAATTGTGCTATATACGAAGGTACAATTAAAGCATCCGTTGGGATATATCTATCACTGCATTAAAAGGTGCTTTTGTTACAAGACGTGATGTAAATTAGACAAGCGGCAGGCAAACCTACAATTGGGGGTTACCCATATCGTGCATTCTACTGTTCAGAACAAAATGCAATCGAAAACCCCGTTTTTAAAAGTACGACTAGGAGTTCCAGGTAAAGTGTTTTCGGATCGATATGATAACATTGCGTTTAACTGCGAATATTTGCAAGACCGAAGAAATTTGTTTTACAGGCAAATAATATGTGTGAGCGATTTTCACTGCCTTTGGTGTGTTCTGGTGATATGCTGTTTACACATGGTGTTTTCCGTTTCCTACTATCCATCTGAGTCTAACTTCCTGTACCGCTGGAGAGTCTACCTGTTGTTCTACTATACATCCTTAATTCCTAGCCAGTTTGTTTTCTTATAGACCTTCCTGTCCGCGGTGGATTTTTAGTTTTTCGTAACAGTATACTTTTATTAGAACAAAGGTTTTTAACCCCAAGGGTAGCTAGCCCATGCTTCAACCCCCTTTTCTGACATGCATTTCTTCATCTCTCGTTTTATCCCAACCTCACCTTACCTGGTTTGCTTTATCAGTCTTCAGTAAAGTTGCTCGGGTTGAAAGGATTTACCACTTGAAAGCGAGAGTATGAACTGCTAGGCGATTCTAGCAGAATGGGGCATCATATACTTCGCTATCTCTTTAAATCCAGATAAGATAGCTGGGAATAAAACACAGTTACAACTATTTTTTCATATATTATCCAATTTTATGAATCGTGGAAGTCATACCGGTAGAGTATGCAATACATCCTTAGGGAGCCTGAGAGTTAAATTTACAGTTTAGAACAGTGCCTTTTCGCCGCTGCTAAAACTGTAAATCATTCAAGGCAGCGCTGTAATTTTTAAAACGCCTTGGAGATAACTGACAGCGGAAAATTATATTTATCCAGTTTTGTGTACTTTTCAAAATAATATATTAATAAATACACGGGAAACTGCAAGTGACCAACTTTTCATCTGCTTTGATCCTAAAGGGTGTTGCGAGAGATGTTTATTGGCAAGTTTAAAACTTTCTGGGAAATCCGTTAATTAATGTTTGTTTTTGTGCATTACTGATTCTAGAACGCTAACAACAGTTAGAAAGCTAGATGAAGATGCTTTGGATTACTTAATTTTTCTGTTTTGAGTTATTTATGGAAACTTTTGTTTTATTATTGTATATACTAGAGTGGTTATTTATTAGACAATGTAATAGTTATTTTATTTTCAAGTAAAGCTAGATAGTACAACTGTAATAAGAATAAGGAAGTAATTCGTTTTTCCGATTTATGACTTGCAGAAACTAGAAAACTTTGCTATAACTCAAGTAAATGTGAAAAGCAAAACGAAAACAACCTGCCTCAGTATTAATAGATGTATGTTTTAGAAACTTGCCAAAGATTATTCTAATCTCACAACAAATATTACGTACAATGCAGAAACTGTGCCAAAATGCATTCCTTTAGGTGAAACAGTATCAAGCGTTGTTCAGTTCTATGCAAATGTGAGGAATTTATCCGCGCTAATCGTCTGCCAGACTAAGACCGTTATGCAAATGATAGCCTTCACCGGAACGCAAAAATTTAGATGGGAAGTTCCTCACACTGATAACTCGAAGCTCCAAATTAGTATCAGCGAAGACGTCGCCCCAGCTGATGAGTATTGATAGTTTTCAAGAAGTGCGAAAGCTGAGACGCAACAAGGCTTTTCCATTATCTGATAAGCTGTTTATTCTTGCATTTACCTACGAAGCTTCATGGTTTAGCGCACAATTTGTGTAGTAGTAATTTTTATTAGGTTATGGCTGTCTCTTCGACGAACTCTGAAAGCAGAAGCCAGTCGAACTCCAGATTTCTTTTCTTTCGCTTCCGCGATGTATCATAATGCGGTGATGGCACCTGTCCATTTTGCTTAGATTGAAATTGCCAAGTACCGTAGCATGATTTTGCAATGCATGCAGTGGGATTGGGATGTTTTGAAATAGGACGCATCCGTTTTTAGGTTGCGTCAAGAGTAATGATTCAAAAATTGGTCATTCAAGAATGAGGCTATAGATAAAAAGCGCTTTCAAGTACTTTTCACGATTGGATTCGTAAAGAAACAAATTAAAATTAGCATTAAACAAACAACTATCCTACAGCCCCACAGTTTGAGACAGTATGTCCAAATTGGCTTGATAATAATTTTATAAATTAAAATTTTACCTTCGAGGGACAGAGGAGATTTTCTGTCTATCAACCAATACATCTTCTATATTTTAATGTCAATTTCTTTTCGTTCCTTTGTAGTCTCCATGTCAATCTGCTGTCCAGATGTAATCCGAGATAGCGTGCTTCTTGGGCATGGGAATTTCGACATTGCTACTAAAAACTGATTATCTTCTGAGCGTAAACGTAACATGGGATGATTTGTTCTCATTTACTTATCCTCCATAGGTGTAACCAGTCTAGTAAAAGATTTAAGTGATTTTGCAATTCTTGTGTAGCGATTCCAATTTCTTCATTGCTTGTCAGGACTACTGTATCGTCCGCGAACATCCCAATTATAGTATGACCAACACGCTACCCTGCGAAACCCCCGATGTGATTGAATACATTCCTAACAATTTATCACCATATTTCATTTGATAGCACCGAAAAGATAAGAATGAGATTAATAATCAGTAGTAGTGATATGGGAGACACTGTTTGATTTTAAATAGTGGTTCTAAGTGCCAGACTTTTCAAAAGCCAGCTGTATACTCAGAAAGACTGCTGTGAAAAACTGTACCACTCTTAAACGAGGGGTGAGTGCATCCCCCATGCTCTAACTCTCGGAGAATAGGGCTTGAATAAGGACCAGGCAGTGGTTCTTGAGGTTACATAAAAACTTAGTAAATTTTATACAATTGGGCGCCAGTCGTTAATTTAATTTACCACATACCCTGTATGCCTCTTACTTCAACCTAAATCTAAAAAAGATTACGAGCGGGTTCATGAAGGGTCGTAGTATAAATAACGAAGAAAATAGAAAATATAATTTAATATTTTACAACAGTGTCACAACTAGTCATCCTAATTAAAGAAACTATATTAATAAAACAACTCAGATAAAACTTGACGCCCTACAGCGATAAATGAAAGTTAAGTTAGGAGTCACCCATTATTAAAATTCAAAAACTTACAAACAAATAACGAAAACAATAGGTTAAAAATTTCTTACACCAGCTATCATAAGTTGACATCTGGAATGCTATGGAAAGGTTTACAAGAGAACACACGTCCTCCGGCTTGCAAAACTTTAAAATCACACCGCGCAAGTAGTGTTTCACAGCGTACACATCCATGCTTTTAGCTGATTACCTAAGTGATAACGCAATAGCGTTTGACAAAACTACTGAATTTAAGTTAACTCGTGCGAGTTTACCTTAAAGACCTTTGTTTATAACTACGCAAATTCATAGCAGGCAATTATACCTTTATCGACATAAACAAACCGTTGAATTTGCACTTAATGTATTTAAATGGGCCGCAAGGATATTCTGTCGGAAAATAGAGGCCTAATTACCACTTGATTAGTACAGAAATAATTAACAAAGAAAACGTCCACCCTTAGTTGAACTCGGGCCTAACGGATTTGCCAGTGACGTTGCATGGAGCGCGCACCCGCAATTGTTCGCGAGAAACATATATGCAGTAAGAATGCATAGCTTAAATAAAAATGTAATTATTAAAGTAAGGCAGAATACTTGGCTATTCAATTGACTTGGTACCTATTATACAAAATATAAGTTATAAAATAAATAATACTGCTATTCATTGAAATATTATAGATTGAAGGAACAAGAGCACGAAGAAAAAAAACATCGTGGATGATCAATGTAAGAGATTGGTTCAGAATAAGTAGAGAACTAGGGGCTCACGTATCTACTCTGTGGGTCTTTCTTGAAAAAATATTGCCATTATCGGGCTCCTACGCGGTTAGATAATTCGAGTGCTAGAGATCTCTCTTTTCACAAAATATATTCTCTATCTACCGCTACCTTGCAGTTAAAAGAAGAAAACCTTGACCAAAAATTACCTGCTCTTCTAGGCTGTAGTGAGGAGTCGGGCCAGAGCTTCGGTTCATAAAACAATTTTTTTAAATGCTAAAATACTCAAGAAACCTCGGAACTCGAATGGAAATAATTGGAAATGAACAATTTAACAAAAAACCAAATAAATATTGCATGCTGTAATGTACAAGGCGTAAATACCAGGTATCAGGAAGTCTTTCGCGAACTAAACGAATTTAAAGTTGACATAGCAGTTCTAAGCGAAACAAAATAGAAGGTCAGGGAAATGATGTTAAAGGTGACTATATCCACTATTATAGTGGAGTAAAGAAAGAACAAAGAGCAGAGGTTGGTGTAGCAATCTACGTGAAAAATAAATACGAGAGATATATAAAAAATTGGAGTGCTGTGAACGAAAGGATTCACGATGGAGTTAGCGGTGAGAGGACACGCCGTGACGATTATTGGAAGCGTATAGCCCAACTGCCAATTTAAATGCAGAAGTAAAAGATGATTTTGAAGATTATTACACACAGCTGTCACATGACAAATATCATCCAATGAGAACCATGTATTTTTTGAAAATCGACCAATCCTGAACTAATTACCTGATAAGCTCCCTAGAAAAACTTATCAACCGCTAAGCTCCCTAGTGCTAATTATCGACCCCGTAGATGGTGTCATAATTGGTATACGGGTTTTGTGTAATAACCTTCAAAATATAAACGCGGGCGACACACTTACATATTATAATTGTGCCCGTGCCAAGAGTCATCGTGCTGGTTGCCCTTAGAAAACGGCCCTCGGGACAGTTTTCATTGCAACCAACACTCGACCCTTGGCGTGCGCAAAATTATCGGTAAGTATGTCTTGCCCTTATTATATCACTATTGAGAATTTACAAGTAACTCTGAATAAGATGATCCGTTGGAACGAGATAATTTTGATGGGAGATGTAATGCACGAGTAGGTAGTAAAACTAAAAATAATATAGTATGCCCATATACTGTACACACTGATGATGGCATACGGTTAATGGAAGTCTTTGACCAACAGCTCTTAAAATTACAATTGCTTTTTTCAAACATTAAAACATCCGCAAATGTATATGTACAAGCAACAAAGAACTACAGATCGCGGATTGCATTATAATTAAATAACAATCTCGTATCAGGTTAATTGACGTCCCATGTATATAGAGAAGTCTCAGGTGGATCCACCACTTTCTGTTAATATCTCAAATATTACAACCACAGCAACTCATTAAATGTCACTGCAAGACTGGAAGTAGAAGATAAAAAAGGGCAAGTTCATGACGCAACATAAACAAACTAAAAGAAGAATCAACTTCATTCTTATACAAACTTAGGTTAGCAGGCAAATTTTGTAACGAAAGAAATTAATGGACAGTGCAAGAAGGATATAAAAATCTTAACTAACAAGATACATAGGGCAGTCTATGAAGCTTCCTTTACTCTTCTTCTTCTTGTGCCTTGTCCATTACCGAACGTTGGCTATCATATTGGCTATGATAATGTTATCAACAGCGGCCCGAAATAATGTTGTTGTAGATCTGCTGTACAGTCTCGCAGGTTTCGAAGCCAAAATGTTCGTCTTCGGCCTGGGCCTCTTTTCCGATTATTTTGCCTTTCATTACGAGATGTAAGATATTGTATCGTGTGGGATTTCGCATTACATGCCCGAAGTACTAAAGTTTTCTTATTTGTATGGTTTTAATTATTTCTACTTCTTTCTCCATTCGACGCAGTATTTCTTCGTTGCTGACTCTATCAACCCAATTCACTCGAAGTATTCTTCGGTATACCCACATTTCAAAAGCTTCTAGTTTTTTTAATAGCGTGTTTGTTAACGTCCAGCTTTCTACTCGATGTAATAGTATTGAGAATATATAACATTTCACAAGTCTTATTTTCAACTTAAGGTTGATATTTCTGCCACAGAGAATTTTTTTCATTTTAAAAAACGCAGTTCGTGTGTTTTCTAGGCGGACTTTTATTTCATTGGTCATGTCCCAGTTATCGTTGACTTGGCATCCCAGGTACGTTATTTAGATGTTTTCTCGAGTGGTATGCTATACGCTGTGAGTCTTGGAGCATTCTCTGGTGATTTGCTAACGATCATAAACTTGGTCTTCTTGGTATTAAGCTTTAGGCCGTAGGTGTCACAATTTCTTGTCAGGCTATCAACAAGAAGTTGCAGTTCTGGTAGGCTGCTAGTTATTAGGATGGTGTCGTCTGCGTATCTTAAATTATTAATTTTTATACCGTTGACGTTGACACCAACATCTGCTGCGTCTAATGTTTCTCTGAAGATATGTTCCGAATATATATTGAAAGCATGGGCGATAAAATACACCCCTGTCTTACCCCGCGACGTATGTCTATTTCTTTAAAGAGGTTCTTATGTTGGCTCGTTGGTTCCAGTATAGATTTCGAATTATCCGAAGATCTTTATCATCAATCCCCATTTTCTAGAGAATTTCGATCAGTTTGGTGTGTCTGACTCGATCAAATGCTTTTTCAAAGTCTACAAAGCACATGTACACTGGATGATTAATGTCTCTACACCTTTGCACTAGAACTTGAATGCTAAATAGTGCTTCTCTAGTTCCAAGATTGTTGCGGAAGCCAAACTGTGTATCAGCCATATTTTCTTCTATTTTATTGTGAATTCTGGAGTGAATGACTCGGAGGAATATTTTTAGCACGTGGCTCATTAGGCTAATAGTTCGATATTCACTACATTGTTTTGATTTTGCTTTTTTCGGAATTGCCACGAATGTAGATCTCAGCCAATCTGTTGGGATAACTCCTGTGTTATAGATTTTGTTGAACATGTGGAGCAGATATTTTTTCCCTTTTTCTCCAGAATTTTAAGCATTTCAGTTGGTATGTTATCTGGACCTGTCGTTTTCCTTAATTTTGCTGTTTTTATGGCATGATCAATTTCGTCTATTGTTATTTCAGGGCCTGTTCTAATATTTTGTATTTCGTATGCTTGTCATTCGGCATTAAATAATTCACCTATATATTCTTCCCATCTCTTCATTTTCTCTTGTTCATCTATAATAAGTTTACCGTTAGTGTCTACTAGATTGTTAATATTTCTATTACGTATTCCAACCACTTCTTTGATGTTCTTGTACATATTGAAAGCATCGTGTTTCTCTTGTAACTTTGCTATTTCCGAGCATCTATCTTCATACCATTTTTCTTTTGCATGGCGTATTTTTGTTCTGATTTCTTTGTTAGTGCTATTATATTGTTCAGTGTTTCGGTTCTTGAATTGTCGCCTCTTTTCTATTAGGTCTAAGATCTCATTGTTCATCCATGCACTTTTCTTTTGTCTGGGTTTTTGCATGTTACACGTTTCATCTTGTATTATTTTCTTAAATTGGTTTCATTCGTCTTCTATACTGTGTTCATGGTCATTTCTAGTTTACTTTCCATAGATTTCACAATGTGTTGTCGGTTGTTCTTCAAATATTCAGTGTTCAGTCGGCAAGGAGCTTCACGGCGTTTAATCTTCTTTAGCCTAAGTTTTATTTCTCCTAGTAATAAGCAGTGATCTGAGGGCACGTCAGCGCTAGGGTAGGTTTCAACTGATTTGACGGCATTTCTATAGCGTTCGTTGATAGTTATAAAATCGCTCTGATTTCTTACGATCTTATTTGGTGAGTCAGCCGGAGATTTCCAGGTGTATAACCGTCTTTTTGGCAATTTGTAGAAAGTGTTCATCATGCATAAGTTGTTTTCCAGACAAAATTCCACGAATCGGTCTCTTCTTTCATTTTTTTCGCCAAGTCCAAAGTCACCAACTATGTTACGTTGTCTACCTTGGCCGATCTTCGCATTAAGGTCACCCATTAAATTAGTTAAATCTTTATTTTTCAGTTGATCCATGACACTTTTGAGGTCTGTATAGAATTTCTCCAGGTCATCTTCGCTGCTATCTGCTGTGGGAGCATACACTTGGACTATATTGATATCTATTGGTTTCGCATTCAGTTTGATCATAATGATTCTATCAGAAACTTGAGTTACTGATTTAATGCTCTGGTCAATTTGTTTTGTTATAATAAAAGCTACTCCGTTACGATGGTAATTGCTATTTTCTCCTGAGTAATAGATTTTGTGGTCATCTACAGTACAGTTTCCAGATTTAGGCCAGGGCATTTCGCTTATGCCCAATATATTGCAATGGTCTTTAGCCCTCAAAGCAGCTCTGGTAGCAGTGCGAACAAATTAAATCAAAATAGAAAAACACAGAGTTGATAGAATTCACACATCTGTATAATTTTCACATAAGTTGCCAATATGAAATTACATGGACAAATTGAGCCATTATTATTGGAAATAAATTAAATAAGCTAGAAGGAAATGAAGCTTGATTGTCACAAGGGTGTGCAGTTCTTAAAGTAATTTAGTTAAACTTATGGCATTATTTAAAATATGCAGAGAAAAAGCAAGTTCTTATAGAGAGCAATGAATTTGAACTAGAGTAAATAAAATAATAATTTCTTTAAGCAAATTAAACAAAGGTTAGAGAGGCTGAAGGCTTATGAAAGAATGGGGTAAAAGAACCCAAAGGCAGATTTAGAAGGCGAATCATGAATTAAAAATGGATCAACAAGAATTCGAAAATAGCTGAATTTAAAATGTGTATTGGTTTGGGAGTAAGTAAGTGAAAGCGGAACTTACATTGAACTCTAAAGTAGCTAAAGAGGAAATGAACGAAAGGAGGCAGTAATCAGTGAAGTGAGTGAACAAAAGGGCCTGTTAATTAGCGAAACGCGAGTGAAAATCAAAGGACAATAACCATAAACTTACAAAGACAATTTTATAGAATTAAGTTTAATTATAAAAATGTATTAAATTTAAGATTTAATTTGTAAAGAAACTGATTTGACACAGTTCGAATTTCCTGTTTAATTTTGGTAGATTGTTTTTTGTTTATAACGAACAAGAGGAGATTAACAAATGAATAAAAATTGCTGGTCGACAGCTTAAATTGTGGCTGGTGTTTAATTTCAATTTTCATACCCTTCACATTAATTTACAGCCACAAAATTGCACCAAAGTGTTTATAACGTGTCAGTGTTCGTGCACAAATAATGGCAATAAAATCCTTCACCTAAAGTTAAATTCATCTTCGGCAATCGTTCCGTTCCTGACGACCGAGCTTTGACAAGTCATTTCGGACCATTCGAGGACACCCAGGGGCAATATTGGAGTTCCTGCACTAGCAGCCGAGGCCTACGAGGACCATACCAGCATCGCACATCTGGCAACCGACCGCAAGAGAAGGTGTGAGCAACTTTCATTTGCGGAACCTCAACGGAGACCATCTGGGGAAAATTCAAAAGGTCAGTGGTAAAGCCAATTCTATTATTGTAAGCGTACAACTTACTGAGGGACCCAAAAGCTGCGCTGCAGAGCCGATATAAGCAGAATCCAGGACTTCGGAACGTTTTAAAACTGCTATAACCGCCATCAGAAAGTTGGGTTAGAAAATTTGAGATTCTTCCTAATTTACCGAAACAAAAGCCTAATTTTCGATCTGCAAAACAATTGCTAGAGCGACGCGTAGATTGAGCGCGATAATTCAAATCTTACCGAGTTCGTTTGCTCATTCGAATTGCAGTAAACAAACAATTAAACTTTCAGGCAACTTGCACTTAGTTAAATGTCTCTGTAGAACTTCAATTTAGACTGAGTTGGTTACAAGAATATGGTAGAGCATTTGAACTACGCATTTCAGTGGCGTACAATTTTATTAACAAGAAGGAACCTCAGACCCGTAAAGATATTTGAGTTTTTCATGCTTAATTCCGGTGCTAGCCAAATTACTAATTACGGATTGGTGAATTTGAAATAAAAGGGCAAAAGACGATTAACACTTGAATAGAACGAACCACGTAAATATTGTTAGTCAGTCAAATATTGATTTTAAATAAGAACCAACGTAAACAAAAAGCTTTGTAGTGATCTTTTGTATTTGAATTATTTGTTTACATATTATTAAACACTAGTGAGTCACCCGAACTACGTTTCGGTTCGCAAAATTAAGAGAGATTCATTAATATAAAAAAAAAGGATGTATCGGCGGGACTGAACCCGGGCCAACCGCGTGATAAGCCAGCACTCTACCACAGGACCGCCGCCCTTGTTTGAATAATACGCGCACCCGAGCTAACAGTAGACGGCGATAGGCGCTCCACTCTGCTGCTTAAAATAGTTAATTAAATTACAAATTTTTCGCACTTTTTTTGAAAATAAAAACCGGTCTACGATCTAAGTATAAAAATTAGCAAACTTTTAAGCCATCGTACAACTTAATCGGTCCAGTATCTTCGGAGGAGATAGCGAACAAACATAGACGCAAACACGCAAACACGCAAACACGCATACAAAGAGAGCACCGATTTTATGTTATAGATTAAAGACAAGAACCATTGCAATATATATATATGCAATCTTTTCATTTTTTTTATAGTTTTGTGTACTTTCCCTGTCTCGTATAAGCTTTGTAGGTTCTATGTACCTATTCTTACATTAGTTTTAATATCTATTGCTGCCGAACAGGCGATTCTTAGCACCCCTGTCCCATTTAAGGGACGCCCGTACTCGGGGCCTTGATTTAGTTTTTCAGCCATAATGATATACCTGGGAATAATCGGTAGTGCAGTAGTCGTTCCTCTGGCTTTCTGCACTTTGAGGATGTAGGTAGGATTAGGTGTATGATTGGTAGGATTTAGGGTTGAGGACACGATTTCCTCTTTTGATAGAGCCGATAGAGGAGAAAATCAAGGCTCGCGTGGGCAGGCTCGCGTCCCTGAAGTAGTTCTATCTTCACCGGGGTCGTGAAGAGTGACTACTCGCTACCCGGCTTCCTTTTACAGTGATTTTATAATTAGCCAAAAATTTGGTTTTTAATTTTAAGCATTTGTAAAAAAATTTCAAAAATTATAAATTCTACAAAAGGGACAAAATAGAGCGTTAGTTCAAGAGACAAACTTTCTCGAAAATTTTAAACTAAATTCAAAAATGTAATAATATGCCGGATGTTCTATTTAAAATAAGAGTTAATTGAAAAATAGAAAAAAACAGAAAAAACCCATTTTAGAAGTATTCAACTAGAGAATCACCTATCTCACATCAATACATATTAAAAATGTAATAAAATAATAAAGTTTGAAAAAAAAACGTTAGAGTCGATTTTAAAAAAAATTAAAAAAAACTGAAAAATCACAAGAGTAATCACCTACTTCCGGTTATGAAATTCTCTTTAAAAGCTTGCTGTCTCATCTACATAGTACACAAAATTTATACAGTTTCAACGCCATACCTCTTTTTGTTTTTGAGATATTCTATTCACAGGAACGCAGATAGACAGGCACGCAGGCAGACAGACACACACACAGACAGACAGACCAATGAACAAAAATGTTTTTTGGGTTCAGGGGACTCGAAAACGTGAAGATCTGTTGAAAAAATCAATTTAGAATTTTTCCGGTGAAAAAAACTAAAGAGAATACACGAATTACAGGAAAATTAGTGTGACGTCGACTGTAAGTAGACTGGACGGGCAATTATCAAAGATCGACTAGAAGAACAATTTAACACAATGTAAAAGCAAAGTGGTTTTCAACCGGGCCGCTCGTGTACAGACAATCCGGTCTGTATCAAACAATTATAGAAAATACTATATTATATAATAAGGAATTGCATCTAGTATTTGTCGACGTCCGTAAAGCATACGATATCATACAAATCAATAAATTATGAGAAGCAACATAAACGCCGTACGTTTTATGCAAAAATAATAAAGCCTACAGCGCGTGGTAGATGAAAATATGTCACTGTTATTTCCACCCTTTGAAGAAAAAACAGCACCCAGTTAAAGAGAAGGACACATGATCTATTTTATTTAACTTTATATTTGAATTAATTAGAAGATATAATGCTCGCCCCTTAATTTAATCGTTTATTCGCATTCATTTACCTGAAGGTAGCCGGTACTCCAGACTTCGAATTATTCTCGAGTGAATAGATTAAGAACACTTCAAGTGAAATAAATATATTGGTCCTTACGTTAGATATCAAGGTTTTAAGTGAAAATCGATTACACAACGTTAGATGCAAGCGCCGCCGACGAAGAATCTCCGACTTGGCACTGCATCGTGGAGTGATTTTTTTGTAATTAGAATGTTCAGTATGGCGGCGCCGGTTGGCTTTGTTTATATTCGTGACCAAAATTGTTCTGCATAACCTTTGTTAGATCGCCCCCGAGCTCGAAAGGTATAATGCTATTGCTAGGTTATTTTTGGGACCACTTTGAAGAATTTCGGAGTGTTGCAATAGTTCCAGCAGGACCGCAGAGTTTTGACGGCAATGGATTTACCTCCTAGGGATATGTGATTGTTCCGTTGTGGTGCTCTAGGACCTCGCCGTCGGCTAGTATGTATTGTTGTTCGCGGTAAGTCGTGCCGTTAATTAGGTATGGGGTTGGATCAACCTAGTGAGAGCTTCAATGCGTATTCCATGGGGCCTCTTTGGAGACGTATAATTTCCATTTTAGCGGAGTAGTATTGGGACCCTGAGCCACGGGGATGTAAGTGGAGGTAAATGAACTTCTAATGCTTGATCCGGAGATCTTGGAAATCGGTTTTAAGTGCTGTTTTGTGAGCCGTACCGGGATGGTCTACCAAGAGTATGGCATAGGACCTTTTACTTTTCCAATACGTTAAGGGCGGGTCTCCGATTTGTTTCCAAGCACCGAATCCAGTAACCTTTGGAACGGTTTCAGAATGGAAGATTGGGCATCTTAGTTTTTTATCTTTTTTGGAGGCAATTGAGAAGAAGTGTGGTGTGCTTCGTTGTATGCGAATTCGCGCAGCGTTGGGCTTTCGCCTTTATCGCCAAGTCCTCGGGCACTGAAGATACAAATGCCGATTGTGGCTTATTAGCGCCGTTCAAATTCGAACACATTATTTATGTGTAAAACATTCATTTGTGCTAGCGCTAACGTCATAGAGAAGGACGGTAATCAACACAACATCTAGAAATTATGCGATTTGTTGATTTGTTTATAGCTTAGTTTTCGAGTTTCGTATAAGCAAACGTTTATACTTCCTCTGTGTCAAAAAGCTAAAGCATTATTTTCAGAGACTACAGCAATAAATGGCAAACTAAGAACTTTGTCTCTTTATTCATATCTTCTTGCATAAATATTTAAGTAAGTGTTCTAATAATGCTATTGCAGATATGTTGGAAATTTTATACAGACAGGGGTTCTAAAGTCGAATTTTAAACCTTAGTTGTCTTAGAATAAGATTATATAATCAACTTATGTTAGCATTCTAATTATTGTACTGTTAAATGAGTGCTGAGTGTTTCTAAAGCAAATATATTTCTCGAGGAAAATTATCCTCTGATATCGTTCGAAACCTGAAATTTTTGTGAACGTCATAAAAAACATATATTAATCTAAATTCTCCATGCGATATGGAAAACAGTTTTTATTTATTACCAGAGCACAATCTATTTCAGTTTTATCCAGACTTGTGTACCGGTTATAATTTCAACCAGTGAGTTTAAAAATTCATGTCGCTGACAGATTAAAAGATACCTGCTGTTCATTACAGCATTTGGAGCACTCGGAGCTGTAAAACGGAGCAGACTTTGATGTCGAGCTAATATGGAGGTCGCCATATTGAAGCCGAGTTGTAGCCCTTCGAGCCAGATAATTTATCTTTGAAATAATCCACGTGGACATGACGTTTGACCCCGCGGGAAATCTGGTTAAGTCGGCCACTGTTACTTTGGATGTTTGCCTAAAAATTCCGTTTTTGGGTTATGAGGCATCAGGAGCTGTCGTTGCGAATGACACTGGGCGTTTTCCTATAGAAAGAGATCTGCCAACTGCTTCCAGTTCCTTTTCTCCAATTTAATCCAGCAAAGCAAACGTTAGCGAAGTAATGCCAAATTGTCACCGGGCGAGGCCGAAATCACCTCATTTCATCCATAACTTTATCGACCCGCAAAATTAATAAATATCGGGCGCAAGAATGCGGGGTCGACGCAGTTTTTTATTATAAAAAAAAACAGCTTGATTGAGTGGTTTTTAATTTGTTATTTAAGCAATACGCCCTTATAAAATAACATTTTTTAATTTAAAAATAAATTAAATTATAATGTACTGGTTGTTAAATCTTTGACATTTGATAAACCAGTTATATTTTAAATGGAGCAGGTTTAGTGTTCCAGATGTATCTTTATGAATAGAAATTCGACCAAGTAATTAGTATAAGTACAGTATTGTATTTCAACAAAACGATGTAGGTAATTTTGAACTTCGTATGACATTTCGTCATTCCGGCAATTAGTCATATTAATGGTACAGGATAAATAAAGTTGATAAGCAGTCTTTCATACAGCAAGACGTTCAGGAAGTAATAATGAAACCTCAATTCGTTTTCTCTGGCTGGCGAACATATTGGTGCACATATATTGCAGTGACTGGCTGCCTTTATGTTTTATGGGATAAAATGAATAATTTAATTAGGGCAAATCACCACAATGCTCAGGGTATTTTTATTGTGTTTAACTTTGCCTGTCAGTATTTTCTTCTTCTTCTTCTTTCTTCTTTATCAGCTTAATGACGTCCACTCCTGGACATAAGCCTCTCCTAGGGTCCTCCACTGGTATCTGTCTCTCCCATGCTGAAGCCAATTTTTTCCAGCAAACTGCCTTATATCATCTACCCATCTGCGTTGTGGTCTTCCACGACTTCGATTTGTTTCCCGCGGTCGCCATTGCAGTAGTTTGTTTGTCCATCTATCTGTCGATTATCTAGCTATGTGCCCCGCCCACTGCCACTTTAGTCGCGATATACGTTCAATGACGTCAACGACTTTGGTTTTCGATCTTATTACTTCATTTCGTACTTTATCCCGTAGCGAGATTCCTAAGATTATTATTCTTTCCATGGAGCGTTGGGTGACTCGAAGCCTAGTTGCGCTCTGTTTGGTTAATTTTATCGTTTCGAGACCATAAGTAGCAACAGGCAAGACACACGTGTTGTACACTTTTCGTCTAAGGTTGATCGGTATGTTTTTGTCTTTTAAGATGTATTGTAATTTCCCAAACGTAGCCCATGTCAGCCCTATTCTCCTTGTTATTTCTGCTGTTTGATTTTCCTTGCCTAGTGTGATGAGGTGGCCTAAATAGATGTATTCCTGGACCTTCTCTATGCCTTCGTCTTCTATGGTTATTTGTACATTTTAGTCAGGGCTCATCAACTTAGTTTTTTTAAGGTTCATCTTAAGTCCCACTCTTTTCGATACTTCATTGAGGTCTTGCATCATTTGTTTTAGTTCTTCTGTATCGCTAGACATGATAACGATATCGTCAGCGAAACGGAGATGACTAAGATGATATACATCGACTTTCAGACCCTTTTTGTCCCAATCTAGTTTTTTAAAGACATCCTCCAAAGCTAGTTTAAACAGCTTTGGAGAGATGACATCTCCTTGGCGCACTCCTCTCATTACGTTTATTTTGTATATTCATCGAGTTTTATTTTAATGGTTGCGTTGTTATATATGTTTTGTATGATTGCGGTATACCTAGAGTCAATTATAGCGTTATTGAGTGCTTTCAAGATTGCTCATGTTTCTACAGAATCAAACGCTTTGTGGAAATCGATGAATACCAGGTGAATGGGGATGTTATATTCCGTGTTTTTTTCTAGGACGGTGCGTAGGGCTTGGATATGATCCATTGTACTAAATCCTCGTCGGAAACCGGCTTGCGCCACAGGTTGGTAGAAGTCAAGCTTTTCAGTCAGACGATTTGTTAAGATGCCGCTGAATAGCTTATACATATGATTTAACAAAATGATAGGACGGTAATTTTCTATATTTGATATATTCCCTCATTTGGGAAGAAGTACGACTTCTGCATTATGCCACTGTTCTGGTATTCTACCTTCGTATAAGCATTTATTCATCAGTGTTTGTATCACTTTTTCGAGACTGTTTCCACCTAACTTCAACATTTCAGCCGTAATTTCGTCTTTGCCCGGACATTTCCCATTTTTCATCTGTTTTAATGCCT
The DNA here is from genome assembly GCA_940337035.1 of Agriotes lineatus. Taxonomy (NCBI): domain Eukaryota; kingdom Metazoa; phylum Arthropoda; class Insecta; order Coleoptera; family Elateridae; genus Agriotes; species Agriotes lineatus. Next base: position 46,683,429 of record OW679196.1, on the reverse strand, counting down.
TTTTCATTTCGTCTGACGATATTTCCGGTAAATCCTCTGACCCTACATTCCTTACTTGTTTTATTGTTGTTGTTGGTTCTGGGTCCATTTTATTTGATGAGTAAAGGTTCGCGTAGAATAATTCCACAGCTTTTGTTACATCATCAATATGTGATACTGTCATTCCTTCCTTGTTTTTCAATTTGGTTGGTTTAGTTCGCCCTTTTGCTAGCCTCGATCTTAAAACCTTCATATTTGTATTTCTTTCGATTGTTTTGTGTATTAATTTCGTTTTGTAGGTTCTAATGTCTTTCCTGATTTCTTTCTTGGTATTTTTGTTGAGTTGTTAAAATTCCTCTGTATCTCTACTAATTCGTCTTCTTTTTTCCATTATCTGGATTGTATTTGCACTAAGTTTATTATCTGTGGGTTTCTTTAGTTTTCCACATACTTTTTTCGCTGATGTTTTAATAATAGTTTGAATTTTATCTGTGAGCTCTTCGATATTAAGTTGTTCAAGAGCTTCAGTTGAATTTACTGTTTTTCTTATTTCATGGTGATATTCATTCTTTCGTGCGCACAGTTCTTTGGTTGTGGGAGTCGAATGTGGACGGATCAGCTTGTATCTTTCCTGTTTAAGATTTATCAGAATTCGTGCCCTAACTAGCCTATGATCGCTACCGGTATTAAAGGCATTTAGGACAGAAACATTAGCACATATTTGTTTCTTGTTGCAGATCACGAAATCTATTTCATTTTTAGTTTTGTTGTCTGGACTCTTCCGTGTCCACTTTCGCTTAGGAGGTTTCTTGTAGAAAGTATTAAGACAGTAAAGATTTTCATTTTTTAGGTAATTAAACAACATTTCGCCTCTTGCATTTCTTTCGCCGAGACCATAATTTCCTATATGCTCTGTGTCATCCTTCCTCTTCATTCGCATTTTAGCATTAAAATCGCCCAGTATTAGAACGTAGTGCGTTTTCTCTCTCCGTTTAGCATCCGATATATCCTCGTACATTTTTCCACTGCTTCATCTTCTGCAGTGCTTGTTGGTGCGTATACGTTTATAAATTGTAGCGTATACGTTTATAATTTGTAGCGTATAGCGTGCATTTAATTTAAGTGTTATGTATATAACTCTCTCCGATATTGTCTGGTACTTTGTGATCATGTATTTTAGGCGTTTGTGTATGAGGATAGCTAGTCCGCCAATTTATTGTTGTGATTCGGAAGAGTTTTGATATAATATATGTCCTGCTTTTAATGTGGTACACTTTTTTTCTGTTAAACGAGTTCCCTGCAGGCACAGGACATCCCATTTAATATGTTTAGTATTTTAGGCTTATTAAAATAAAATGTATTTATTACTTTTCAAATAAAATGGTCAATTGCCCCTTTCTATATTTCGTTGAACTGCAATAATAATTTTGACTAGCTCCAGCAGAACACAAAACTCCTCAGGTGGGTTCAGATCTGAGCTTTTGAAATTATGTTTAGAAAATTTGATTCAAAGTAGCTCACATGCGCGATTCTTTGGTACATCCGCGCTAATGAATTCGATTTCTCTTAACCTCATAATCTGACATTTGAACACAGACCGTCGTAAGTGCAAAATAGCGTTTATTTGAATATTAAATAGTGAAATACTGCAAGGAAACCGCAGGTAAATTGACGCAAAACTTCCGCTAAGCAACAACTGACTCAATTTTGTTTTAGCTGTAACGTGAACGACGTTCGATGCTCTCTTGTTTTGATGGTTTAAAAATTCTAGCAAAATCGCAGATTCTACTGACACCCTGTAAATTCCTAAAATTGAGGCGTATGCGGACGCTTGGAAACACGGTGAGTCTCTTCCACAAAGTCTAATCTTGGAGTTCACCAGCTTTCCGAAACCCAAACACTCAAATAAATTGCCCGATTTTAGCTTGTAACTTCTAGCCGAACTTCTCTTCGAATCTGGTCGCAGGGTGAGATCGATAGCTTTATGCTCTTGGAGTCGCTTCCTTGGCAGCAAATCTTGTTCAGAAAGCTCGTGCAGACCCCTCTGTCGTGTTGTAGTAGAGACCGCAGGCTCAACTGGGTTGGTATCGACGTTCGGAAACTCCAGGTGTCGGACCGCAGCTCACAGCCGAAGATTGTTTGAAAAATGTTATAATTTTATCTCGGGGAACCTGCTGCAAACAGTACCATAGCTGCCTGATAACTTGTACAGTAAAATGAAGCACTTTTTGTCTTGGTAAATACTTTTTATTATATTAAAACGTTAATTTTAAGGGAGCATAATTTTGCCCCAAGCTTGTTAATTTACAGCAATTGTTATTCTTTTCTGAAAAAAAGAGAATTGCGTTGCTAGGTAACAGCCATATTGTTTATAGGAAATTAGTTTTAATTACAAATTCAGAAATGGAATAAAATTCGACAACATTTTTCTTAAATCTAAAAATTGCTTAAATCTAAAAATTGCCTTTCTTATATCTAAAAATTGTTCTTATTCGTCACACACAACGTTTTTATAATCACTACTCTGCTATAACACTTATTTTTACAATGCACTGGACTTGAGTTCAATTTTACACACGTCACTGTTTGTTCTTCAATTCAGTTGCCCTCGTTCTCTATTTACCTTTCAGCTTGCTTGCTTTTCACTGGCCCGTACTATTATTAATAATTCTACGCTCATTCAGTATGCACATAACTAACCTTTTGTGTTATTTAATTTCATTTGGTCTGGCTACAAATGTGCTCAAGCTTATGATATTACTTATATTTAAAATCTTTCTTTGACTTAAAACTCAAATTCAATCCCTCTAAAATTTGCCTTGCTTATGCCTGCTTATATCCCTCTAATTATGCTTCTTGCATCTCATTACCAATGCATTTAATAACTTCAACTAGTTTAGATTGCAATTAAATAAAATATTTTAACTCTGTGTTTTAATTGACTTTGTTCAATATTTCTCACTGCATACAGAGCTAAATTGTGAGCTTAAAACCATCTCAATATATAAAGTTACAAAGAAATTTAGGACTTCAAAACCAGTCAAACGCTTTTGAAGCTTACCCCACGGCTGTAAGTTAGGTTCGAAGAACAACCTGCCGAAGTTTTTGTATAGTGGACAGTGCACCAATGCCAAAACATCGCAAGAAGGTGAGATAGTATCGAGCGCAGAAGAATTTTGCAAAAGATAAACGCAGCAGCGTTTCCCCAAGCAACACCAACACAATTCTGGTAGTTGAAAGTCATCAAATCGTTTTTCAACTTAATGGATTAGCTTTGTGAAATATCGATCTTTTTAAAGTTTTGCAATTCGGTTAGTACCGCCTAGTACAACATATCCTGTAGTTACGAGTATTATTCTTATTTCTTAAGATTTATGTAAAACTTTTGCAGCCCTACTATCACTTACTACTGTATGATCGAAAACTTTTATCCTCTAGAGGGATGTCGATGTTCTTTAAATGTAATTTATGTTGGCAGTGATGAGTAAAGGTACTTATTAATATACCATATACAATGTTGTTTGTTTGTTTGTTTTTTATGGGCAAGGTCTAGGAATGCCAAGTACTAGGTATCTTAGACACGGACTGCTATGCTCACATGGTCAAAGTCCTACTTAGAATTTTGCCGAGACTAAGGAGTTCCAACCCTAGCAAGGGACCTTTTACATGCTACACATCGTAGTAACATGAGACCCACGGCTTTACATCACTTCCGAATGATTGCATTCTGTAGAGGTTTCCATCCGTATTTTTTTAATTTTAAAAACCTTACCGGGACTGGCCATCGAACTCGCAATCCCTAGATCAGTAGTCAGAATGCTTAACCACTGAGCTACGGAGTCTGGCACAATTTTGACAGAATTATTTAATTTTGACAGAATGCTTAATAGTGAACACGTCGTTCTATGTATGGAAAATTGAGGAAATCGCTTTGAACAGCTGTAGTTGTTTTTGTTATTAACATTTAACAAAAATGTTTGTATTTGTTAAAATGACATTACTGATATAACCTTAAACTGACTAATATAAAATGCCAACATGACTTCTAGAGGATATCTTTGTTTATCAGTAACGCACCCAATTCCTTTAAAAAAGTAGGCAACATGAATTCCTTTTCATGAAATAATATGCAAACCGATATTATTATTTTGTGAATTTAGACTCCAAAAAGCTGTACATGTTAAAAAATTACATTTATGCACCTTACAATCAAATAAAAATATGTATTTGTTCAATTTAAGTAATAACACTTCGCGAAGGGAGTTCCTGTTGTAGATTTTGTTTTCTCAATTCCTAAGTTTTTAATAGAAATTCCAATTTCACTCTGTACCCTAATTTTGCAAATTCCTTGCATATAAATTTGTAAATGTTGTATGGGGCATAAACTAAATGCGTTACAGGAATTACGTTAGGTGACACTTTTTTCAGTAACATATTTGCTTTTAACCTACCAGAATACGCTCCATCTGAATCGTCGACTAATTTGATAATAGCTTCGCAATTTCTAATATTATAATATGATACAGGATTACTGTTTATGCAAAAGATAACACTAGATTCCACAAAATTGGAATAATATTTTTTAGTTTATTCGCTAAACTACTGAAAACACCAAAAGGAAATCATGTAAGAATAGATGGTTTATATAACCACACTGTCAAGAACTGAAAGAACTAAACCAACAAAAAGAGTGTTTACACTTTGAGAATTACAGGCAAGCAAATGAATTTAAGAAGTCTCACAATTGGAACAATATTGAAGTTCTAAAAACAACGAGCCTCAAGTAAAATTGCTTTTCGCGAGCACATAGAAATACATAAATAATAATAAACGTAAATTATTAAGAAATACATAGTTATAATAACCTGTTTGCCATGGAAAATATAATGTAGCAATAGAGATTATATACAATTTGTGGGTGTTAGTTAACGTTTTATATTTATTATTCTTCTTTAATGTTGACACATCTTGCAAGAGTTTCTACTTATAGAGTTATGTTAATTATTTAACATCTAATCAAAATAAATAGCAGATTTTAATAAAAAGTTGAATGCTTAATTTTAGGATTCAGTTTACTAAATTATACATTTTTAAGGGGTCAATTGTGTTTATCTAATGGTATCTTATGTGTTTATGGCCAATGAAATGGTTAGATGAAAAGGAAAACTTCACCATAGTTTATGAAAAATTCTCGATCAAAGCTACACTACAGGGTGTTCCATAAATATACCGACAAACATTTAGGGGTAGTAGGGGACATCAAAACAAACATTTCTTGTATGATAAACCTATGTCCTAAAACGCGTCGTTTTCGAGATACAGGGTGTTAAAATTTTTGAAAAAAACGCTTCAGCCGATTTTAATGAAATTTTCACAGTTTGTTGATAACTTTATGAGGCATCTTTTGGATCTATTACAGTTGATACAGTAATTCCAGCGGCGTACTCACGGGGCAACCTGTTAGTGTTTTTGCATAGAAAAATAACACCCAACTTTTTTTTTTGCAATTTTTAAACTTGTTTAACATGAAGCAACTAAAACACAACTTCTTTTTCACTTGAGGGTTTTGCGTATCTTGCTTCGTTTTTTAGAAAAAAAGTAAACCCTTTAACACCCTGTATCTCGAAAATGAAGCGGTTTTGGAAATATATAAATCCAACAAAAAATGTTTGTTTTGATGTCCCCTACCATCCCTAAAAGTTTGTCGGTATATTTATGAAACACCCTGTATAGTAGAACGAGCGGGAAGCGTCGATATATGAATTTGAAAAATAAGCGCGGAATTGTGAACATTTGAAATAGATGCTGCGAGAAAGAGTTGATATTGGAACTGTAAGTAAGGGATTTTAATCTGGTTTTAACAAATTCGTGGTTGATGAACAATTATGTTTTGACTTGGACGCAGTCCTCCAAGAACTCTGGCATGAGCTACTACAAATCTAATGTGACAGTTACAGTAGGTTCTGGGGAGACACACAGCAACGAACGACGTTGAATATCAATGCTGAACCACAGGATGAGAACTTGGCTAGACGAGCGGTGTTGGCATACAGATGATCGGGAAAACCTATAACGACAAAAAAAGATGATTGTGCTATCAGATTGTTTGCTACGGCAGTTCAGTGAAATTAGGGGATTTCCAAATAGTTTATGCTCAGCATCAAATACAAAGACAATTGGCATATATATAAAACTACTAAATACACTCCCCAAAAAAATTATGGAATCACGTAGGTTATCCACGTAAAAACGTTTCTATAGTGTCAGTTTGTGACCATTTTGTTAAATAATAAAGCATCGACTTAAAATATATGTATATTACAATTACTTAAGTCTTAGATATTTCATATCACCTCATTATTTGACAAAAATTGGTAAGTTTGAAACTGCGTTTTCTTTCTTTATCATTTATCACGTGTTTTTCGTGAAGGACTTTCTTGCTTTGCTGATTAAAATGAACATTGGTGCTCCAGTTCGTCTTGTACTTAACTTAAGCCTCGAAGAAATCGTTCGAGCTATTTCTTTAATTCAAGATGGTATAAGTCAAAGGTATGTGGCCAATCGACGATTTCAAAAACACCGAACTCGAAGGTTGCAATTTGCGAGAGATCATGTTGATTGCATCGTTCAAGATTGGGCTAACGTGTTGTTTACGGATGAGTCTAGGTATTGTATATTCTCGTCAGATAGACGTATGCCGGTGTATCGAAGAGAGGGTGAACGCTATAGCCAGTGCAATTTGAAGAACGCCGCAAATTTCAGAGGTGGATCGATCATGATACGGGGTGGCATATCTTTGGAGGCTAAAACGGACTTAGTGGTCCTTCGCAATGGCTCCATGACTGCAGATAAGTACATAAGACATACTTTAAAGCCAAATGTGGTCGCATTTGTCCCTTTCATAGGCCTACATTTTCTTTTAATGCACGATAATGCGAGGCCGCACGTAGCTAATATTGTTCAAAATTACTTAAACCAGGTCGGCATTCTTGTCTTGGACTGACCAGCAAAGAGTCCAGATATGAATCCAATAGAGCATATCTGGGACGTATCGGGTGGGCACTAAAAAACAGAGATGTTCCACCAATAACGCTGGATGAGCTAGAAGCAGCTGTTATTGCAGAATGGAACCAGATAGGCCAAGACTTCATCAGGAGTCTTATCGAGTCTTTGCCTAGGCGAATACAAGCAGTGATAGCTGCTAGAGGTGGAAATACCCGTTATTAGAAAAAAATTTCAATTAACTTTGTTGTTCTTAATTTTCCTCTTTGTTATGTTTACCACAATATGTTGTGTTCTTTGTTTTTTTCCTTCGCAGTTTACTTTTTAGTCAATATTTAGTAATAAAACTTAAAATATGGAAGAAATAAAGAGTTCTTACAAAAAAAAAACAGGTGATTCTATATTTTTTTGCGGAGTGTATTTATAACCAAAATAACTACATAGTTTACGGAGATTAAATTTAATACATAAGGTACCTAATTTGTAAGTTACTAGTTTACATCAATGAAAGTATCTGTTAATTATACAGAAATAAAATGGATAAACATAGATAGATAAGAGTAATACGTAATAAAAAATTCAAATGATTGGATAATCCACGATCATAATAAATACATCGACTTGATAACGGGAAGCTACAAAATAGCTTATGAATTTTGGCCAAAGTAAATTAATCGCGTATAGGTAATTGTCGCCATAACTCTTCTTCCACATGAACTGTATTTAAGTTGTCGCCGTAAATAAATCTATCTCGGAAAAGATAGAAAAATTAAGGTTCTGCCAAATAGATCACATATGTAATACCTATTATTACACATCAATAATAAACAAAACAAATACTTCAAATAATGCAACTTTAAATGTACACTAGCTCACAATGCAACCATTCAAATAATCACACCAATACAATAATATACTACAAAGACAATAATTTGTAGTCTAAGAAAATATAATAAAACATTTACGGGAATGGAGGCAATACTTGTACAGGGAAAACGTTGTAATTAGACACCTGGTATAAATTCGCCGTTGGTACGTCGAACAAATGTGCAGCTTATCGAGGAATCCAAGATTACCCAATTAAATATTGTAACCACGGAGAGTAGTCCATCCAGGGGATAATAAGATTGCCTTTAGACCTCTCCAATTCTTATTTGACCAAATAAGCTTAATGATATCTCATCCTTGTTTTCCAAGAATATTCCTACCACACTACTTGGAGATCTCAAAGTAAAAATACACCGTGGTATTGCTTAGCCAACAACCGCAGTGGAATATACTTCACAATAATTCCTAACCTAAAAATGCAAATCATGGCTTCTCCTAAATCTAAACACATTCCATATAGTCAACCAATATCACTTTGTTGAAAAATCTAAAGATACCATTTTATCAGAACGTGGTATATGAGTTAAAATCCTACCATCTACCGGTTATTCATGCATAAAACATTGTATGCATACATCACCGCTCAATTCCAAGATTACTAACTAGCAAAGTTGACTGGGACAAATTTCAGGACCAGCTTGACAATCATTTAAAAATAAACAAAATTGAGACAATCAATAGGAAAGCATTAGTTTCAAACATTTTAAATTGTGAATAGATAGTTAATCACTGTAAAAGAACAACCTCGGTATATTTTGATGATAGAACATAGAGCACATCGTTGATTCAAGCCTCAGCCTCTTATTGTTCCATGTCTCCCCGCTATTATTCCGGCAAACGCCATAAAATCCCCGCAGATCTGAGCCATTTGTACGGGCGATGAAAGATGGCTATTAGGGCCACCGTTCGCAGCGCTCTCTGTTGAGCTTTCATTGCTGCACTTGATAACCACGATTTGTACTAGAACAAACGCCTCGGCCGACCCAATGGTCGGTGAAAGCGAGCATTTTTCCTTTTAATGCGCGATTTTTCACTTGTTGCAGAATTTGGCGAATACCCCAAGCGGCATTCGACAAAGGTGGTCAAGAATCCAACATATTCACCCTCGCTCGCACACCGCAAGATGCGAGAATTTAAATATGCACAAGGGCGCGCCCTACTTTTCGCACCTGTAAGCGAATCTGTAGGATGCTAGACGGGACGCAGACTAAATTGACCTTGAAGGGAAGGGGTGCTTTGTTCAGGCGCTTCCTTTTTCTGTATAAAATAATTGATGTGCTAAAGCTTGCCTACAGATAGAGAATATATTTGAGTATATAAACCAGTCAAGTCCTGTAATTTAAGAGAAAAAATGATTGATGTCGAAACAATTTAGTTTACTATCCAGTGCTGTGCAATTAAACATCTATCCGCAAAATGTAAACTATTAGTAATTTGCATTTATAGACAGACCATAATACAGTAATAACGTGGAGCTCGTCATTCCGACACTCAATAATATTAAATCAAATCTCTTCTATGTATCCATTCAAATGTTATTAGAACCTAATTATTTGACAAAGTCAAAATACCCTTTGGTATTAATGGAAATGTTTGCTTGTTTGGATCCAGCAAGAATGAGTGTGAAAAATGGCGACGTGTTAATTGCTTATCTACCTAGTTATTAATCCGAAAGTTAATTACCATTGTTGTAAAGGTTTAATCATCATTATCCAATCATCATAGCTTTTTGCTGATAATAAATCATGAAGATGTAAGTTCATAAACGACCGTTAAAAATATATTCCTGTACTGAAAACTAGCGCCAGCCAATAATTTGACGATAGCTGTCAGGAATTGTTTAAACTGTTTATCATAACCCAATGATTATATGGCGTCGGTAGTTAAGCAAACAGGTTCAATTAAAATTGAAAAAAAATGGCAAAAGCAGTTCTTATTCTAACGACATCACACACTAATTACCGTTGAGGAATGTTTCAGGGGAACCCCATTTATGATAAGTTTATAACAGGGGCTGCTCTCGATATTCAAACCACTTGTACCTGTTAAGATACGGGGCAAAGTGTATTATTTCTAAGGAGCGTCACCTGGTGTTTTTTCTACTCGATAATGTCTCTCCACGTTAAGATACAACTCCAAGTAATAAGGACTTGCCTTGTGAGATTTTGAAGAAACTTATTTTACTGCTAGAAAACTTGTAACTGCAGGTCAATTCACAAATCGACATCGTACAGTAAATTTAAGAACTCTATTAAGATAACATTCATCAGAATAAATTTAAGCAGGCATCAGCAGAAAGCCAGAACAGCAACAAACAATGGCAACAAGCAGTTCATTTTACCTGCTTATGACGTCATCTAACGTAATGAGCAAAATTCCTAGCAGATGTCGGGAAATTCCCCGGAAGAAAACAATATTGACAAAATAAATACATATATTGGCGTATACAAATTTAATAATAATTCGCTGTAATTAACACATGGACAACAGCTTCAACTTAGTTTCTGCAGTTATTCAATCCACGAAAAGATGCCAAAGTCAAGAACAGCCTCGTTCATGGCAATGCTCTGATAGCGGCCAAAATGGAAGCTGTATATGGGTCGGGGTTCGATAAAACCAAAATGAGTAGTTTCAAAATTGTCGGAGAGCGAATTGGCGTTGTTCTACAAGGGATTTAAAGGGAGAATGTGTTTCTAGAGTTGCACCGGCTTATTGAATACAAAATTGGCAACGGCAGTTAAAAAATTGGCTAGGGGCGTCTGCACCCTGACAGTGTGTGCAGAATTAAGACGGGATACAGAGCGTCGGCGGAACAATACGAACACTGCTATCCGATCGGAAATCGATAAGGCAATTTCGCGACTGAAAGCCGACTCCCACCTAAAGGTGGCACGTAAAATAGTTGGACGAGACTTTTGCTCGTTTGTATACAAAGCCAGTGGCAGCGTGAATTTATAAAACTAACCTAACACTCAGTTATTTAGGATAGACAAGTACCAAACTGTATTTGTGAATAGTTTTCGCATTTTTCATGTTAGAATGGTTCAGCATGTTCAGGAAAGGTTTTCAGAAAGTCCAGTCAAATGGTGGGCGAATAGTGGAAAGTTTTGTAAAAACCGATTTTTTGTTAGTTTTTCTAAAATTACCCGAAAGCTATCTATTTTTCGTAAATGTTGAACCTATATGAAATGAAAGAAAACACAATTTCCTACATTTTATGAACTTGAGGTTTTTTTCTCCGACCAATGGTTCAGCCGCGAGAGCGCAGCGAAGTTATAGTCCAGTCAATGGTAGAAAATAGGGGAAAGTTTTGGTGGAGTTTTGATATTTGGTTCCTATTTGTTCTTTGGGTCGCTGTATACGAGTATCAGGTTTGCCGACAAGAAATTTGACCAGAAACACGTTTTTTTAAGCAAAAACTGTGTAAAAAACCAGATTTTTTTTTAGTTTTTCTAAAATTACTCGAAAACTGTATAATTTTGTTAATATTAAACCTATATGAAATGAAAGAGGATAAAATTTTCTATATTTTATATACGTGAGGTTTTTTTCTCCGATCAATCATTCAGCCGCGAGAGCGCCGCGAAATTACAGTCTAGTAAAATTGTAAAAAATATGGTAAAGCTTTGGAGTTTTGATATTTTGTTCCTATATGTTTTTTGGGTCACTGTACACGAATATCAGGTTTTCCAACATTTCATTTATAAAGATTCATTTCGTATACCATTTCTAATTTACGAAAAATGGATAGTTTTCGGGTTACTTTGTAATAAACTGGGATAATTCCCTTTTTTTGCTTTTAACACCTAACTTTGCGGCGCTGTCGCGGCTGAACGATTGATCGGAGAAAAAACATTACCTACATAAAATGTAGGAAATTGTAAGCTCTTTCATTTTATACAGGTTTACCATTTATGAAATTGGATAGTTTTCTAGTAATTTAAGAAAAACTAAAAAAAAAATCGGTTTTTTACATCGTTTTTGCTTAAAAAACGTATTTCCGGTCAAAATTCTTGTTGGCAAACCTGATATTCGTGTACAGTGACCCTGAAACCATATAGAAATTAAATATTAAAGCTCCACCATAACTTTCCCCTATTTTCTACTATTTGACTGGACTATAACTTTGCGGCGCTCTTGGGGCTAAACGATTAGTCGGAGAAAAAAACCTCAAGTACATAAAACGTAGGAAATTTTATCTTCTTTCATTTTATATAGGTTCCACATTTACGATAAATAGATAGCTTCCAGGTAATTTTAGAAAAACTAGAAAAAATCGATTTTTACACCGTTTTTGCTTAAAAAACATGTTTCCGGTCAAAACTTGTGTTGGCAAACCTGATATTCATGTACAGCGAACCAAAAAACATATAGAAACCAAATATCAAAACTCCACCAAAACTTTCCCCTATTTCCTACCATTTGACTGCACCCAACTACTGCAGTTGCATATTCTAGGTTTTTAGTGAAAATACAGTTTTAAAATCCACAAATTGTTAAACTGAAACAAAGGCTCTGACGAAGGTATAGTGAGTGTGGAAGCGATAAGTGCCGCGTCGAAAAGTAATCTTTAATTTGTCAGTAAAATTGTTAACATTTCCAAAATCTTTGAAAACCTTATTTGTGCAAGCACCAGTAAATGCTGCAAACAATCGGCTTGTAAGTTTGATAAGTGTATTGTCAAAAATGTCTGAAAAGGCAATAAGCATCTAGACGATACTTTTTGACATAATTTAGGTATAAGGCGTTATGCGTTGGCTGTGGTCATTTGTTACTAACAAGCAAATATCGGTAAAAGCTAAAAATACTCAATCAGGAAAATGTAATATAAGTATAGGGGTCCCACAGGGGTCCATACTTGGTCTCTTGGTATTCCTTTGCTTTATAAATTATTTATCAAAATCATGCAGTGGGTTGAATGCCTGGCTTGCAATAAGCAATCTTCGAATTTGTAGAACGAAACTGCCTCCGAAGCCTATTGAATCGGTACTGAGCCGGGTGATCATTTTAAGCTGTGATACAATTGACGTGGTTCTGTTCTAAAGAGTGGTCTATGAGCTAAAGCAGAAAGGCTATACACAACATAGTATATGCATGAATGAGACTAATGTTTTCAATTAAATTAGCCCACGAGATGCCATTAGAAAAGCTGTACTTCAAGTGCATACTTTAACTACGTTGTAATTGGGCCCACTTTTCCGCGCAATATAATACATGCAATTTCAAGCATATCTACTTGGTCTGATGGCAAAGCGTTCTTTTATGACGGAAAAAGGCCACTTTGGTTGCGGGTGGCCTGGTTCACATATCAGAGGGGTGTAAGATATACCTGGCCGTTGGGGATGTTGTTGATAGGTGAGAACATGAGTGCTGAATAGTCAGAATCGAAACCAAATTATCTCGAGAAGCCTGTGTGGTACGGTGAAACAGCTGCCAATATCACGGGACTTGAATTTTAGGGTAAGTTAAGCAAACGGCACTTGCCACAAGATTTACCTTTGGTTATTCGTAATTATTAGGCTACGTAGCCTCGGAGGTGATCCGGAATATAGCCGATATCGAAGATATACTTCGCGGTAAGAGGGTCCAATTTTACACAACTATCGAACTGTCTAGCGCTATGCAACGCTACTGTCTTGATCTAATTCTTCAGGCTCGATGAGATGATTACTCTACTCCCACTTTTGCGGGGTCAAAACGCGACAGTGAAGTTTCTTAGCGTCGTCTGCTAAATGCACGCTTTCTATCAGCGAGAAGCCCCTTTGCTTAATTAGCGGTCCGTTCGGTGCCGCTTGAAGCCTTGCATAAACAACTGAACACGACCTTCTTGGACCGAGAAATCGATGAATAAGGTAATTACGACACGGAATTTTACTGACTTAAAATTAACCTAACAGTATTTGCTGCCGCTTAACTTTATGGATCACCCTCGTGCAGATTTATTAAAATAAGATTGTATTAGATACTTCTAGTCGCCATGTCATCATTTTGTCTTCCTGTTTTAAATAAAGAGTCTTGCAATTTGTAGCACCCCGTTTTTCCGGGCTAGCTTTAATGCTGTTTTGAAGCGCTTCTGGTTCTTTTTCGTTCCACTATCTTGATATTGCAAACACCTCTGCGCTAATTAAATCACTAGAGTTCGTTTTTTTCTGAGATTGTTCTTTCAACGTTCGCCGTTTAGTGTTTTTTGCATCTCTTGCATCTGTGAAGCGAATATCGGTGAAGGGATCAAAAGTAATATTAAATCAATTATAATATTTTTTCTGTGACATTTTTGGTACACTATTGTAAATGGTTACCACAACGTGCTCTTTATAATCATGTTCGCTTGCCTACAAAAAAATTAGTTAAGATTGTTTTTTCTCTTTAATATAGTTTTTATGTAGGTAAGTATTTTTTTCATGTTCAACTGCCAGTCATTGCAAATCGTGCCAGTTCTTCGACAGACGTATTTTGAACCAATAATTTCTTGACTTACAGAATTTGGGAGAGCCTCTCCATATTGACGTTTTATTATTCATCGTGCTCTTGGAAACGGTATTTTAATTTTCGTGTGATACGTTTGTCGTTTTCCTTAAGCTACTGGTTTCATCGCATTATGTCATCACAGTTAAGTGCTTTTTTTATTCCAAACTATCGTCTAAAGTCGTTCTGAACACATGTATTGTAACATTTGGAATTGTTTATACCACAAAACGTACTACACACGCTACTTGATTGAATCGTGTGTTTAAAAACGAATCATTCGTATTCTTTTTTGCTGTATACAAGTAAATTTAATGCAGTGTAAACCTTTGCCTGTCAGAGTGACAAATGTTTTCATAAACAAAATGCAATCTGATATTCATCTACAGACTTAACTTAAGAGCTGCTCTAAATGAGTTTTTTTAACACACTATAGATACCATATTGTTTAGTTTCTTCACCAACTTAGGCACGAATTGGTTTGTGCATATGTTGATAAGGGCATTATCTCTGCATACCTCTAAAATAATCCTTAACCAAACGAATCACCCTGTATAATTGTTTACCTAGTAATACCGGGTAGCTAAAAAATTACACCGTGTTTTACAGTTAAAACGCGATGACAGATGGTACATATTCACATTTATTTTGTTTAATTACAGATAAAATATCGAAAAGGAATTATTTCAAACTAGAAATATTTATATCCACATATATAGCACGGATTTGTCTCAGCATCTCTCCAGGTACAGGGTGAGCAAAACTCGATGTCTCAGCTCCAATAAAAAGAAAAAGAAAAACGATAGACAAAATCTGAAAAGAGATTCTTAAATGGGATTGAGTAAGGTCCATTTTAACCCAAATTTTCATATTTTTCCATATCTGGAAACTGAAGTAATGACGTCATCGAATTTGTTTTTCCAGGAAACATACCTATATTTTGGCATATTAAAAAAGAACTAATTTTTCTGAACACATTTTGTGAAGAAAAAAATTTGCTATCTTTGATGGGTCCCGAGTGGTGTAGCTTGAATACGCGTCCACGTTCGATCAGCAGAGTTAAGCAACGCTGTCTCTGGTCAGAACTTGGAGGGGGTTCCACGGTTGCATCTCTCGGCGCCTCGTGGTACGGCTATCACGGAAAAAAGTTGGTCCCGGCGGTCATACAACATCATGACAGTCGTTAGTGGGGTTGGAAGTCCTCATAACTGCACAGCGACGCCTATAATTGGCATAACGGCTGTTGGCTGAGTGCGAATTAAATAAATAAATAAATAAATCTTCCGTTCGAAAAATTATAAGCAAATTTGTAAAAAAAGTATTATCAAAAATTCCCAATAGTCACGATCTAAGCAAGTAACCTTTGGAAACAAATAGCAAAGTCCCATCCGTCAATAAATAAACTAATGGTTGACAAATATTGTTTTGTTGTCATTTGACTTTGAAAAATGTTCACGCACAACGAAAAAGTCGACATGTTATTAGCTTACGGGGAATCTCAAAATAACTCTAAAAGAGCAGTTCAGTTATACGCCCAGAGATACCCCGAACGTGTTATTCCACTTGACAGATGCGACTTTGCTATTTGTTTCCAAAGGCTACTTGTTTAAATCGCGAATTTTTGATAATACTTTTTTTACAAATTTGCTTATAATTTTCGAACAGAAGAAGATAGCAATTTTTTTTCTTCACAAAATGTGTTCAGAAAAGTTAGCTCTTTTTAAATATGCCAAAATATAGGTACGTTTCCGGGAAAAACAAATTCGATAAAGTCATTACTTCAGTTTCCAAATATGGAAAAATTTGAAAATTTGGCTTAAAATGGACCTTACTCAATCCCATTTGAGAACCTTTTTCAGATTTGGTTGATCGTTTTTCGTTTTCTTATAATAGAGCTGAGACATCGAGTTTCGCTCATCCTGTACAATTTGCTTCGACTATCGCTAGCAAGGATTTTATTTCAGCCTACGCCCCACCGCTACCCACTGAGCTAATTCGATCACTTTCAGGGTTGTTACATGTCTTCAGCGTTTCCCTGTAACGATGACTAATACCTCTTTGAACTATTGTAATGATTCTGTACCTAAACATACGATGTTAAAATAATCATGGAAGATGAGCAATAATGATTGATAGCTTGTTTTTGAATAAAAAGATAAATAATAGTGCAAGTTTAGTTATATAATATTATTTAACTTTGTTTATGTAAGATATGACTGGCATGGAACATAAATTATAGTACATTCTTGAATTACTCTGTTTAATGTTCAGATTTAAAAAGCATATACAAATCGATAGATTAAAAAATGACATTAATATAAGAATTGTTCAAATTATATTTGGTAAAATGTAACGAAGCAGGTTTCAATAGATAAATAGACATATAAAAATAATTAGCCAAAAATTTCATTTTTAAGCATTTGTTAAATTTTTTCAAAAAATACAAATTCTACAGAAACCGTACAAAATAGAGCGTTATTTGAAGAGACAACTTTCTTCTAACATTTTAAGCTGAATTCAAAAATGTAATAATATACCGGGTGTTCTATTTAAAAATAATAGGAATTAATAATAAAAAATAAAAAACAAAAGAAACCCATTTTATGTAAAGTTTGAAAAAAAATCGTTAGAGCAGTTTTTGAAAAAATCGAAAAAACTGAAAAATTACAAGAGTAAACACGATACTTCCGGTTATGCGATTTTCTTCAAAAGCTTGTTGTCGCATCTAGATAGTACACAAAACTTATACCGGGTGGTTGGTCATACCTCTGAACATAGGCAATTTACATGGCTTATCACGGTTATGCATATTCCTGCTCACCATTTTTATAGAAAAAATGGTAGTGGTACTAAATTAAAGGTAATACTTTTCTGCGTCGTTTAGTACTAAAAACATATTGGATAATGTTTATTTGTGCATAAAAATATTAATTTTAAAATTTAGATATTCGTAAATATGGGCGGCCGCGCTTCCCAAATATGAGTGGCCGCACAACAAAAGTTGTCTGTTGACAACTCAGATAATCGTGTCGCTTAAAACGGATGCAATTTACTCTAATGAGGAAAGGATGTTCATGATTATTATAACACTACCATATTTTTCCATAAAAATGGTCAGCAGGAATATACATAACCGTGATAAGCCATGTAAATTGCCTATGTTCAGAGTGTTCAGAGGTATGACCAACCACCCGGTATATTAAGTTTCAACGCCATACCTCTTTTCGTTTTTGAGATATTCTGTTCACACACCTACAGACAGACACACAGACAGACACATAGACAAACAAACCAATGAACAGAAATATGTTTTTTGGGTTCAGGAGACTCTAATACGTGAAGATCTGTTGAAAACTCAATAATCGAATTTTTGGAGTGTATCCAATACTTCCTTACTTTAAGAGGAAGTAAAAATTACAACTTCGATTTTTATTATTTATTGAAAATAAAATATACAGAAATTTGGTATGCAAATAAATTAATAATTATTCAATAAAGTTGGATTACAATTGCTGTAGATGGATTGGAGGTAAATATTTGGATGTAGTAGAGATATAACGGAGTGTAAAGCATCGTGGGTTATCATTTAGAAACAATCATTGCTGTGGACAAGTTGAATTTGGACAGATAGATGCTTGTAGGAGTGTACAGGTCGATGTCATGAATCAGTAGGTGTTGAAGGCATTGCTGTAGATAGGTGGAGGTTCGTTCGTGGAAGTTAACATTGATCTACATGATTGATATGTTTTATAAGCAAAAAGCTATTGCATAAGTTTAACCACTTAACTGCTGAAAAATAGTTACCTCAAAAATAGAGGAGTAAAAGTATTCATCAGAATTATTGAAGTAAAATATTTGATAAACTATTAATGTGTTTTAGTGAAAATAAATCTACATACTTGACTTCAATTGAGACGAATTATAATGCACTTTCCAATAAGTGTCATGTTACAATGTTTTATTAACTGAGCTATTATTTGACGAGTTAATTAACCATATGTAGTCATTATTCCGGGTCAAGAACACATAAAATAGAGCACATAACCAAACATACCTTATAACCAAACATATATTGAGTTAAATCAATCCGACTAGTAGAGAAACACAGTTTACGCAATCTTACTTGAAAGTAATGTTAATACTGAATAGCAATTATAATTAATATAAAAATCTAATTATAAGTACCACATTGCACAGTAATGATTATTAAGCTAATTTAGAAAGCACATAAGTTATGGTCACTCTCTGTAGTTACTAAGAACATTTAGTTTCATCATTATGTCTTTTGCTATTCTCTCGAATACTGTATTATTTTTATTAAAAATTGTAATGGTGCCTTGAATTGTACTGGAATTTTGACCAAAATTCGCAAAAATTAGTTTTAAACTGGTTGCCTCGAGTAAAGATCAGATGCCCAGAACCCGTACTACTCAAATGTATAAAATACAGGAATAACACAGCTTAGAAATAAATGGTATAACGTTTTTAAATAGATCTGAAATAGGCTATATTTGCGCCGGCAAAGATGGAGTTTTTTATTTATAGATGACGGGCTGAGAAATTCAATGGAAAGAAAGTGTTTTACAGTGGCTGTGATGTTTACGGCGAGTTCATACAGCCTAGTTGGACATGGTACGTTCTTTGTGAATAAGTTTGGACCACTCGGAATAACATAAACTGGACATTTTTACCCTTTATAAGGCTCTTTGCAGCTCGAACCACGGGTAGCCGCTGGAAGATTTCGGTCAGTTCGGAACGGCAGGCAGAAAAAGTTGCTTGCGGTGAGGCATCTGGATTATGCTGGCGACCTGGAGACTTCTCCTAGTACGTAGCTAAGTCGTATTTTAGGTTAAATTTATTAAAAGGTTATGATAATAATGGCTTGGGAGAATTAGCTGGTGCGACATTAAATGAGCTTTCTAGCAAGATGGGGCCGAATCAACCGGTGCTAACTACGTTAGGAAATTCTCTGGCAAAATGGAGCATCACCCACCGGTGATAGCTAGGTCAGGAAAGATGGTCTAGGCCGCGGGGTCGGGATCTAGAGTTGGTAGCCACGATCAGGTTCATGTCTCAAGTGTCAAATGTCTTTCACTTGCCGCGGATTGTCCTTTTATGCTCTTCGGCTACCTCGTTATTGAGCCGTCTTTAGAGGGGTTTGGAGAAGTAACTACGTGGCGTACTTGTTTACGCTACGTTCGCGCATAGCGACGAAAATCGCCTTATCGAAAATCCGAACACTATGGAGGTGAGTGAAAATTGTAATGGGAATTAGCGCCTTTCAAAATTTCTAGCACACTATTTGTGTCTTAGGTAAATTTTACGCGTCGGCTAAGGTTACAAAACCACCATCTTTTTATCATCAAATGCTACTATGCAACAGAGATGGGTACACTGATATCATAATAATGTTTTTGTAGGAATAAACTATTAAAAGTTTTCAAATTTAAACATTTATTAATATTTACCAATAAAGGAAAGGTAGGCTTTAACTACGACGTGATTTGATTTAACTAACATTTATATACACTGATGTGTTATTTCAAATATTCTGATAATAAATTTGCAGTTTTGAGATGTTTAAAACTTCAGAAATTTTAAACAAAAACTTTGAAATAGCTCCATAAATAGTAAGTTTTATAATGCAACTTAAATCTATGTACTATGTGAACCGGGTCTGCAATTCCATATACCCCCATGAGAAGCTCGAAACCTATTTGAACAATGATCTATCAGTTTCGAAAGATTTTTATTACACGTTCATGTCTGGAGTTACAGTAGGAAAGTAGGTCTCTGTAATATAAAATGTTGAGAAGGAATTTAGATCGCCCTTTAAAAATTCAAGGAATACAGATACACATTTGCGTTTAAGATAAATATTTGTCGAGTGTCATTGTGTCGAAGAGAAAAAGCAAACCTCAACATCAATCATCCATCAAATGATACATGGAGTTAAAGTTACGATTTCGTCTTACATTACTACCTATAAAACTGGGACTAATTTTTGGGTAGTGGTTTGTGACCACATATTTTTGTTTCAGCAATATAAAATGTTCTATTTTAAGTGTTTTTATTTAAATAATATGTGTTTTCCCCATACCCTTCAGCAAGGATATTACATTAGTAAAAAAACTAGAAAAATTGTTTTGTATAACTCCTCGAATGTTTTGAAATGAAATTTTTTATTTCCCATTACTTACATTTTCAGTAAGCTAGAATTGTTTTGTTGCTTCTAGTTGCTTCAACACGACTTTCAGCAAGTTATCAAGCAGCATTTTCTCTTTTAGCATCCCACCTGCAACGTCTTTACTAAACAGGCTTCGATGTTTACTTTAGCTGAAATACCCTGGCCAAGTTTGAGAAAAAGTCAAGACGCTGATTATGAATGACAAGGCGAATTACTTCCTTCAATAAAGTTTTGCCGGAAACTGCTCTGCCGAGGTGCCGTTAGGAGCCTAGCTTTATCTTTGCATTGCTTCCGCTCCCAAGTTTAAAATAGAAGGAAAATGCACTTCTTTCTGAGTGGTGCAATGTGGAAAGTGTGCTGTAAATTTGAGGGCTAGAGCTACTTAGGCATCTAGCGGAACTCAAAAGTTATCACTGCTTTGTGCGCCATAAAATGTAAAATTTAAATACATGTAAAGTTAAGACTGAATAAAAATATGCAGTTTTGAAAATTAATTTTATTGATATGAAAATTTGGGCCGGCCAAAATTTCTTAAAGTCGCCAGTTGAAATTCTGATTTAAAGCTGGATACTGTACTTCTTCCAATAGCTGAATACTCTTTATAGTAAGGTCAAATGAATAGACGTATACTATATAACTGAGATGCCATTTACTGTGACTTTCCCTATTCTGCTCTCCTAAGCCAAAACGACATATCTCAGTATTTGCTCATTCTGAGAAAATTTGCATTTTATGTAACTGAAGTCAGCACTACTTGTTTTTTGTTATTTTTTCAATTATTTTTGGATATAATCATATTAAACAGATGCAAAAATGGTGGTTTAATGATTATAAATAAAAATCAATTATTTGCCAAAAAACTTAAGAGATACTTCCAAATTGGTTAGGAAATTGATGTATATGCATTGTATCAATCACTTACGATGTATGTCGATTGTTTATTTGTGCGAATTTTGGCATAAAATGGATATAAATGAGAGTGGAAGGTATTAAAAGATTGATCTAGAGGTTTATTTATTGATCGTCGAGATTAATTTACAGTATTTTAAAACAACGAACTTTAATTTAAGAACAAAGCATAGCTTAACTAAAACTATTTATTTGTTACATGTGAACAAGAAAAAATACTTTAGATACAACAAAATGGTGAGGCAAAAATTAATAATTCTCTAAAGAATAAATAAAAACATATTTCTTGGTATAAAAGAAATAAAAATAGTAATAATAATAATGTAGATTAGTCAGATGTTGTAGGTAAACTTTCCCAAAATTGCATTTGATTTTTCATTATCCCTGACATATTTTGAATTATGTTATTATTTTTTTTAAACGACACTCCATTTATTTTATCACACATTTTAGGCGTGGCTAATTTATTATTTTTTGTAGCTTTTGAGTTCAAGAAATTTACTTCAAAAGGTTCCCCATCAAAATCTGTTTTATATTTCATGCTGTAAGATTCTCTTTGTACGGTTATCTGCACCATGCTCTGTATACAAGGTTATTCACATAAGACGACGAGCCTGACCAGGTAAAAATGCAACCCAAAACATGATTTATAAAGCTAACTGGATCCATATTGCACTAGCACCTAGAATTTGACATAGACTGTTTACATGTCATTGGTGGTACTGTAAGTCTATGTCAAATTCGAGGTTAGCAGGTTAGGTTTTGCGTCAGTCTATGTCAAAACTGAAGCAAAACCTAACCTGCTAACCTCGAATTTGACATAGACTTATAGTACCATCAATGACATGTAAACAGTCTATGTCAAATTCGAGGTGCTAATGCAATAGGGATCCATTAGTTTATAAATCGTGTTTTGGGTTGCATTTTTACCTGGTCAGGCTCGTCATCTTACGTGACTAACCCTGTATAAGATCTTGTATGAATCTTCTTCGGTTTGTACTGAGAAAAATAATCTTTCCAATTAAAAAAAGTTCTCCAATTTCATTGGTAGAACTTCGGTACCACGAGAAGCATTTCGTACAGCATGCACAAAATCTTCGAAAGCGTAAAGTTTGCCCATTTATTTCATCGATAATTCGACGTTATGGTGAAACGAATCGGATGCCATAAACGTATGGTCCGGTTCGAAGGAGTTAATATCAATGGCATCTGAAGTAATTTCATTTGAATTCGCAATATAAATTAGAAATTAAAAGAACGCCCAGTTTTTATTTTGGGCAGTTTGCAATTATCTAGCTACATTGTAATTTTGGATACATCCCGTTTAGTTTTAAAGAAGCTGTAAAACGTGCTTATAATTTGTTCTTTCTTTCTCCCAAATAAGGCTTCGTGCCAGAGAGCGGCAAAAGGTTTACATTTCTTTTGATTCTTCCCTACTGGTACAAAGCTCTCATTATACTAGTGCATAAAGTCTCGCACCCTCTTAGGTAAGAGATATGACGTCATGTAGGTTTTTTTTTAATTGAACACCCTCTATATTGTTCCATTTTCGAATTCTACGTTGAAAACTGAACACTTTTTGTATAACTAACTATATCTCTAAATTCAGCGGTTTTCGAAATATTGACGTTTGAAAACATTGATATTGCTTTTTCTGACTTCCGGTCAAAAAATTGACATTTCTGGTTGAATCGAAAAATAGCATCAAGTGATGGCTCATAGAAAACTGAGGGACGAATGTGCAAGCCGTTTCGCTTTAATTAAAGCCGTTTGGTTTCTACAGCTGCCTAAATGTTCTAAATCTTCAATGTTCAAACGTCAATATTTCGAAAATCGCTGAATTTAGAGATATAGTTGGTTATACAAAAAGTGGTCAGTTTTCAACGTAGAATTCGAAAATGGTACAATATAGAGGGTGTTATATTAAAAAATCCTACATGACGTCATGTCTCTTACCTGGGACACCCTGTATACTAACTTTTGACTTTAAAAAATGCGTACCTAACTAAAAATACTAATTGCCATGTTCGAGCGTTTTTCCGATAATTAAATATCTGAATTTTAAATGAATTTGTGCAAGACTTGTTGGACTCATTGTATACTGTTAATCGGTTGGTAAATATAGCCGTTCTAAACTTTTCCAAACTTGGAAGCATGATTACTTTCTCAAGATCTGCGCAATACGTTATACTGTTACTTCCTGTGTAGTCGTTTTCAGCATCTTCATGATACCTTTCTCGTGATTTAGTGACTCTGTGTATGTGGAGTTTCCATGTTTTGCAGTTGTCGCAATTATTGTCAATGTTTTTTTTTGTGTGACTTGAGTTGTGCAGGTTGAATATTTCACAACTTTCGCATTCTTCATGGCCTAGTTTCACAATAGAAATATTCATTTGTTTTGCCACAACCCTGTATTTTTCATAGGAGCATGGATATTGAGGATTTTTCAAAATAAAATCCTTATGCATCAGAGAAAAACTGAAATCACTGGGCAAGTAAAGTCGATTAGGCGCATGTTCCCTTCTGTAATGTGATATGGTTGGCTTGTAGGACATAATATGTTGACGTATTACTTCTCCATCCAGTTTGTTATGAGGAGTGTGCGACCCTCTCTTGTATGATGTGAGTACAGCAGAATTTATATACCCCAATGTACCGAGAAAAAATACTTTACACACTTTCTGCAAAGTACCACCACTATCTTTAAGTGTATACTCATGCGACTTGTTTCTTTTATACGGTTCAGCGCTGGATTCTGTCGTTTGTTGTTTCACAGATTATGTTGAAACATGATGCAATATGAAAGCTTTCCTCTCTTTGGACGATTCCATACTCCAAAATTCCGAATTTGGAAATATCCGTCGGTCTTCTGGAATTTTTTTGGCGCAATTTTGTTTACACTTATCTGTACAAATAGGTTTGACGCAATGGTTTTCGACCAACCTAGAAAACTTCTGTTTCTTCCTGTCACTAACAGATAACTCAATTTTTTCCTTTTTCTAATTGTTAGTAACGTCAGCATTATTGTCGACTGGGGTCTTCATTTGTGGATTCAATATTAGGTTTTTCTTGAACTGTTTCATCTTCAGAAATTGTGTTGTCCTCACTTTCACTTGAGCTACTACAACTGGGCATGTAGTCGGCATTTTTTGAAAAGCTAGATGTACCAGTTTTTACTGTAGTAGGTAAATTTTTAAACAATTCGCGAATGTTTTTGTTCAAAGCAGCAGACATCAACATTTAGGAACTCCTATTATTATTGTAGCCACGCTCCGAAACATTTTATGTATTGGATACATTCATTCCTTTAGCTTCTTTATTCAAAACAGACAATCATTTCGGCACTCCTATTATTGCACGTTGCCATTAAATCTGTCTACAAAAACCAGCTTGAACTAATGATTGGTTTCAATGTAACTGTCAAAGAATGTTTTAACAAAACTCATGCAAGAATAACAAAATTGCAAATGAAAGTTATGAAATATCTTAAAATTAAGAGCAATCTGAAAGAATACAATGTGAGGATATGTTGTTGTTGTGACCGATTTCTATTACGTTAATTGTATGTATCAACGTTCATAATTCTATAATTGAGAAGTAAAATTACTTACGTTTAAAATCTGATGCACTAAGACAAGTCTTACTTCGATTTTCACTCATTTTTAAAACTATAAATCATGGTTCGTTCAATGCATCAACTACACTAACATCACAGCACCGATAAATGATAAATACTAAGCAGAAAACACGCATTTCAAAAGTATGCTTAAATTCAGTCCTCTAGTTTACAAAGCAAAAAAGACGTATCTCTGAGATATGTACATTTCCCTTAGGAAAACTGAGTTACATCTAATTCACTTAGGTTTCTCCCGAAATTTTGAGATGATATGTCGTTATTCAGGTTTTTTGGGACGTTGATTGCGAAAATGGCATTTATTTTTAAGTCCAAGACGGTAGACATGACATAAGAGAAGGGAAGGGACTGGACGGGACTGGATGGAAAGGGAAGAGAAAGGATGGAAGAGGAGAGGACGGAACGGGACGGGAAGGGACGGGATGGGACAGGAAGGGACGAGACGGGACGGGAAGAGACTGGAGGGGGCGGAACGGGATGGGACGGAAAGGGGTTGGGATAGAAGGGGAGGGGACGGGACTGGACGGGAAGGGAAGGGACGGGACGGGGCGGGACGGAATGGGACGGGACGGAAAGGAAAGGAAAGGGAAGGGATGGGATGGAAGGGGACGGGACGGGACGGGACGGGACGGGATGGTACGGAGACGGGGACGGAGAAAGGGACGAGAACGGGGATAGGATGAGATGGGATGGGATGACAGAAAATAATTAGTAATTATTTAATACACAAATAACAGCTAGTCAGTAATATTTAAAAGCGTAGTTGTGCAACTGTAACCAGCCCTAAAACCAGATTGAGTATGTGGTAAAATCTCATGTAGATTAAGATGTTGGTTAATTTGTTGAACTAAAATTTTCTCAAAAATCTTCTAAAATACCGGCAAGATGCTGATAGGACGGAGGTCTTTAAAATCCTTAGATTGACTCATTTTTGGAAGCGGAATGACAATGACATATTTCCATGTATCTGGACAAACGTTATTTATTAAACAAAAATTAATTATATGGGTAATAAATAGCAACAGAGAAGGACAACACATTTCTATCATACCAATACTAATACCATCACAGCCAGTAGCTTTAGTTTTAATAGTAATAATAACCTTTAACACGTCAATTTCCAATCTTTCGGAAAACTACATTTTAACGTTAAAATTTTTCATAAAATTATTCATATAATAATTTACTAAGTCTAAATTACAATCACCAGAATTGTCAACAAAGGTAGAATTAATTAATTTGACATCTTATAGATGTAAAGGAATATCAGTAGCTCTGCGACCCCCGTATATTCCAATATTATTTAGTTCCTTCCATATAGTTCTAGAACCCTTATTACGAATATGATGCTCAAGGTATGCTTTTTTTCTCGTCTTACTGCAAACGTAGTATAATTTCGCAATAATTTATAATACTCCCAGTGCACGCGGTTCTTTGTGCGTTTGAATTTTTTTAGTGCTTTGTCACGAAGAGATTATAAATTTAAGATTATCTGTCAACCAAGGCGTGCGGGGTTTTGTAATTTTCACCGATTTTAAACAGATACGTTTATTAAATAGCTGCAAAATGTTCTCATTAAGAAACTGTAACTTCTCATTAATTTCAGAAATTTCATAGATGTTATTCCAATCTAGAGATTTTAGATCATTACAAAAATTCATGTAACTAAAATGTGAAAAGTGGCGAAGAGTATACAGAAAAGAAGTGCTACTTTTAGCGGCCAAAGGATAGTCGCAGTATACAAGGCGATGATCTGAAATGTGGTGCATATCAATTGCTTCTGCATTCGAATTACTCTTGTCATTATGTACAATAAAAACTGTTGCTTGTAATTCGTGTTGATTCTGAAATAATCTGCTTAAATCCAAATGCTTCAAGCATAGAATTAAACTGAATACAGTAACCATCACTGAATTTAAGCAAATCTACATTAAAATCACCGATACAGAGTAGTTCGTCTGCAGTAGGCAATAAAGCAGTAAACGAATTCAACACAATTACACTCCTGTCGTCTGTATATGGTACCAAAAATTAAACTAGCTTTTTTTGTTTTAACTTTTATCCATAGCTGTTCGATAGCGATGCTATCGTTATCAACGTGTGAAACAGTGAACTCCAAGCCCTTTATAACATACATACCAACTTCTCCACCCCAAGTGTTCGTCATTTTAACATTCCTTATGAAATAAAAACCCGGGATCTCAACTAAATTATCAGCGATGTTCTGCCATAACCACGTTTCCGTGACATCCACCACATCATAATGAGTAGACAAAACGTGATATTTGAAATCAGAGAAGCTACCTAAAAGTGAACGAACATTTAAATGGAAAATTTTTAAACAACTATACATAATTTATAAGAAAGTAAATAATATACATTCTTAATAAATGACATCATACAAATGAAATCCATCCAAAATGAATATACATTAAAAATAAATTCATACATAAATAAACACACATTTGTGAAGCTAGACGCACCAAGCAATTAAGCATATCGTCCCCCGCCCTCCGTACCTTTCGGTCTCTCAGGCGGGACGCTACCGATGCCGCAGGTCCGGCACCGGTTCTGTCGTGGCCTATCCAACCTCTGACGACTTGTGGGGTAGACACCCGTTAGCTCCCGCCGAAACGCCCCAGCATGTTGGGTACCGTTGCCACTACGAGTTCATCCTCAACTGGTCAACCACGCTCGCGGTACCCGACACCGAGGTGCCGGGTACCTCGATGCGCGGGGCTTGGTGCTGACCGCCCGTAGTACCCGTGTGAACGTTTGACGGGTCACCGTTCGAGAGCAAGCCCTCTACCGCACATATCTCTGTGCAGCGGTTAGCATTGCTGCCGTACCGCCGCACTTCATCCTTCGGACATCCATACCCACCGTTGCGGTGCCTTGCGGCTCGCAGTTGTGGGATTGAATAGCCTCCGGAAGTTTCTTTAAGGTTTGACGGCCGTGCGGTCTGCTTCGGAATAGGAATCTCGTCTCAGATAACAGGCCCAGGAAGAACTCCCGGGACACCACACATCATTGACCGCTTCCTAAACTCATCTCGGGCGTGGGGTACCTCCTTGCCATCATCGGTAAGTCCCGCGTCTCCCCTACATAAATAAACAGTAAATAACCGCAATAGTTTTTACTTCAAAATTGAAGGTCCGCAAAACTGTAAATCGGATTGACCGCAGTTCCATCCTTTTTACGAAGATAAATTTGACAGTAATGGGTCCACAGATATTTGTAGTTTAATTTCTTTTTGATATCTAGTGCTCCAGAAAATAACTTTTTGTTTATACTGGTTAATGATTCTCGCACATAAATATTTCCTGTAGCCACCATTCCAATATCTGATACAGATACGGTTCTCTTAATCTTAAATTTACGTAAGAATTCATTCCTCTCACATCTTCTTACAAATTTTACGACAATATGTGGATGATCATTACCAAATTTTCTCACCCTATGAATTGCATCTATCATATCTTCTTTAACAGGGAAATGCACATGCTGCAATTAATTTTAAAATCTCCATTGGGTTTTCATGGGAAGCCATAGGAACGGCTACAATTTCTAGGGTGTTGGGTCTCGAATATTGTTCTGCTTTGCGTAGTTCAGTGATAGTATCGTCTATCTTTTTCTGCAGTGTAGCTTTATCCATCTGTAGGAACTAAAACTAAATTTGAATATATATGGGGGCGTATTTTTAAATATTTGCCTGTGGGGCTAAAAGGGCTAGGACCGGCTCTGATAATACCATGATAAGTAGTATAAAAACTTCTGGAACAGCAAATTCGGCTATGCGCAAAAGTAGCAAGAAGGTATATAATAAATGCAACAGAAATGGAGTTTTAAAAAGAAAGTTAGATTTTTTCCAGAAAAAAATAGGCAAATTTAAATTTGTTTATAGTCTTATCTTTGATAGCATTGGTAATAAATACCAAAACAGTGTTCTACCCAAGCAATGACATACATACCCCTTCTCTCAAAAAACACCCCTGAGACTGGTAATAGGTCTTGTTTTTCGCTATTAACTAGCAATAACTCAAAAATGGGTAGTTTCTCCATAAAAACCCATGGAAGGAAAGCAAATTTCTTTATTCAAAACATTTTGTGTCGGTGTAATGCATTTTGTTCCACGAGTGACACGTACCATTTTTAGTTAAATTAAGAAATGAAATTACTTTCCAGAAAAAATTGTTAAGGTTTTTCTTTTTTGCTATTCATATCCCTGCGGCATCGGCTTGCATCGGAGAAGAAATCTGAACAGGAGTGATAATACTGGAAATAAAATTTCAAATAAAAATGTTCCGATACACTTTTTCCGAATGGGCCATACGCGCAACTGCTTCAGGAGCGCAGAGCTAGTTTAAGTGGAAAAGGTAAATTTCATTGGAAGGGTGAAATAAATAGTAGATTATGTTATTAGGAGTAAAAGTGATACTTTATGTGCGAAGCTGAAGTTTATTTAGCCGAACGTTAGTGAGGCAAATAATTCAGCTAAGCCACATAAAGTCACTTTTACTCCGAATAACATATACTATTTTATCCGCAAACGTATTCAGGTAAATTTCAGGCTAGCACTGTACCCCTGCGCCAACCTCTGTTGTTCAGATAACGCGCAACTGTAATGATATATGAACATACTGAATCACCCGTGCTAATAGCACACGGCCACAGCAGCTGTCACACCATAACCCACGGCGACAGATGCTCCGCTCCGCTGCTTAAAGGTTTATTTAAATTAAAACTTTTTCGTACTTTTTTGAAAATAAAAACCGGCCTACGAACTAATTCTAAAAATTAGCAAAATTTTAAGCCATCATACAATTTAATCGGTCCAGTATCTTCGGAGGAGATGGCGAACAAACATAGAAAGAAAGAAAGAGAGCAATCATTTGTGTGCTTAGGCAGATAAAGTACGCAAAAGTCGCTATTTTGTCTGCTTAGGCAGATAAAGTGACACTTTTACCTTGTCAATAAAGACAAATAAGTTGTCACTTTTGTGACGTTTGCGGATAAATGTAATTTTCCGGCAAAAAATGTATTGACTCAAAGAATTTCTGTTTTTTAGTTTTTGTTTTTGAGTTATTGCAAAAGTACAACTCACCCTCCACTGCTAGGGCAGGTTAGGCGGAACTCATTGCCCGTACGTTAAAAATGCATAGGATCACTCTTATTGATTACTATTAAAAACATCCGACGCATCCTTTCGTAGTTTATGGCCGAAAACCAGCACTACTAACCTCATAGGGGTGTTTTTAAGAGTAGGGGTATCTGTGCCATCGCTTGGGTAGGAAACTTTTTTCTATTTATTTCTAATGCCAGCAGGAATATGAATATAGGAAAAGCACTTTACAATTTTTTTCTGGAATGGCAATTATTTCAGCAAATTTTACTGGATTATTAATAATAATAAACAGAATTAATGATGAACAAATAAAGTGAAGAATGGGAGTCGAAAAGGATACACTGAATTACATCGAAGAGCAGATCATGATGTGGCATGAGCATGTCAAAAGGACAGACCAGAATAAATGGGCATCTACAGTAGCAGAACGAAGCCCGGTAGAAAAAAGAAGCAGAGGAAGACTTTGAAGATCATAGAGAAATAAAGTAAATAAAGTGATAGGATACAGAGGCCAAGAGAACGGAGAATGGTAAGATATAGTATATATGTAGAGACAATGGTTAAGATGAGAAAGACAGGGACAGCGTCTGTAAACATAATTCGTTGTTTGATTAATTATACCAGGTGTCCACCTTCAAATACGAATATACTCAATAAACATTGTGCATCAAATTTTTAGATATTTTACCATTATTTCTGTATTACATCAGTCAATATTGTTCTCGGGCGATGGACGCTGGCCTGCACTGCTACTTCACTCGATGCGGGTACAGATTTTTGCTCTTGCTTTGCTTACAAAATTGCTGAATGCGGTACTGCACTTTTTAAGGCAGCTAAATTCAGTTGTGCCGTGTGCTTAAAAAGAAATTACATAAGGATTGGCCATGGAAACTTAAAGTAATGTAAACAGCAAGCTTTATAATTCATTAACTGTCATTATTTTTGTTGTCATACGTTTATATTATAAACTGATATAAAAATTATAAGGTTTGTTGTCTCTAAAGCTTGCTGTTGGCATTAGTTTTGCTTTCCATAGCCAACTCTTATGTAATTTATTTTTAAATACATGTTATTTCGTTGCTCAGTTTTGGTTTTCTTTCGGGATCGTAAAAGTGGCAATGTCAGCACAGCCTGAGGAACGGTCACCTATTTTTTACTTAATATTGTTAAATCGCGTTTGTATTCACTTCACAGCTTACGACATTAATTTTCCACGACTTTTACTAATTACTATCACAATAAGCAAGTAATTATGCCAAAAACACCGGTTTACAAATAGATTTGGTAGAGTTGAATTTTTTTACCGACGCTCTTTCAACGGTTATTGGAAGCGAGATAATTTGCCTTGTCATGGCAACCAACAAATTGTAAGTAATGCGTGATCTAGTTTGATATATATTACAATTGTCAGGTTAAACGTCAACTTCTCCACACTTTGGGGTAAAACTTTTATTTTAAGCAAAACAACTCCTGGAGTTCTACTATCAGTTTTATAAACTATCTACAGCTATCATTCGAGCAAGTAAACTTATACAACTGCACTAATTGCTATATTAAAGCTTTAAATTAATGTTTGGGAGTGCAGCTAATTTTGTCAAACTATAATCGAAAAATCGTGGGGTTGTTCGACTTGCTTTTGTAACAAATTTAGTACTGACTGCCTAGCAACCTTGATATTGCTTTATTCAAAATACACATCTGTATGCACAAATTTGGTGCTGCTAATTGATTAACTTGTTAAATCACGTCGTCACACTACTTTGTGTAAGTAAAATATTATTAAGAACAATGGTCATCATATGAGTGATATAATTGTTTGTTTCAGATGCTTTCATCTGTTATAATGCCAATGTAATACTCTAAGATCGTTAAGGAGTAAGCTTTATTCTTGATTACTCTTTTTATCATAATTTTTTTAGTACATAAGCTATTGAACTTTAAGTCTTTTGATCCCTGTGAGAAATCGTAACATAGCAATATCTTTTTCTCTTTCTCAACTTTGATCTATCCATTGGATATAGGTCTCTCTCATATTGGACCATTTTTGTCTGTTGTGGGCGAGCTGGTACCAGTTGAGCCCAGCGAATTGCTTCAGGCCGTCGTACCATCTTTGCTGTGGTCGTCCTATATTTCGCCTTTCGCTTCAGGGTCTTCATCTGGTAGTGTGTCCACTCCAGTTCTCCGTGTGCTTCTCGACGTGCCCCGCCCACTGCCATTTTAATGAACTGATTCTGGTTATTATATCTGTCAGTTGTGTTTCCTGCCCTATCCACTCATTGGTTTTGCGGTATTTTAATGGTATTCCCAATAACTTGCGTTATATGGCTCTCTAGTGTACGTTTAATCTGTTAACCGTTTTGTTGATACTGTAACGAAAGGTAAGAGTCTTGAACGTCTGAAATATTACTGAAACAGGATTTGGATGTGCATTTTTTTTGACATTTAGTAATAAAATATTACTAAAGTAAGCATTATTGCTAGGTTAAAATTCAGTTTGCATTCTTACTTATTTTATTTTTCTGTACAAAATAAAACAAATATTCTTGAAATAACGATCTTGCATTTATTTTCATACTTGTTACGTGCTCATTTTATTCGAATTTCAACGCCTAAAATTCTTAGCCTAGTTCTCTACCAGTTAGCATAATTTCATCTTTTCGTACCCTGACTTAAAAGCATTACGTGGCGTGCACTGTGCCCTTTCTAATATCGAACCACAATGATTTGCAATTCGTCAATCTTAACGTAATTCGTAATGCCGTTCATTGACATTGCGCATTTGGATGTTACTTCGCTTTGTCTTCTTCCAAGCTTTGGGACGCTTTGATTATCGATTTTTGGTAACAATTGAATTGTTTCGTTAGGCATCCATCTTAAGTTTTCTGTTGCAAAAGAGACGCTTGTGTAAATCTCCAGTTATTGTATAGAGTTTTGATTCTAATTGCCAATGCTATTGCATTTCGTTGAGCTTATGTGTTTAATATCGCTATAGGAAATGACCGGTACGTAGTTACTTTGCTTTCTTTGCGAATTTATAGGAGATTTCTCCCCAATGCTGAAACCTCATGCGTTGGGTTGATGCTTTGAGATTTTTCACACGTTGAAATCTCACCGCTGGATTGGTGTTCTTGCTTATTCGAGTCGCCACCATGCTGTATGCATTTTCCGACCATGTGGGCCGTTTGCTGATTCAAGCCGCCTATTTGTTCGATGTATTTCCGCGCTTCTGGAGCCGCAGTCGCTTCGGAGGAATCCGCTGCAATAGCCAGCATCATGGTATTGTTTATTGCTACGGACCAGCTCTTTTGGGCAGTAACAATGCCCGTTATACTCACGCAGGTGCTGTAATCTATAATTTCACATTCGTCGCAAAGTTTGGCCACTTGAACTCAGCGGTCGAAATTAAATTGGGTTTTAATCATGTGGGTTTAGGGATTATTCATCGTTGACTGTTAACTGGGTTTATTACGTACCCTTGGTTGTGCCACTGAGATGGCTGTAGAATCGAATAAGTGCTTCAAATTCGGCCGTCACGCTGTGAGATTTTAATTTTAATTGAATAGAGAGCAATTTGAGTGGGTTATATTTGATGCAATATTTAAAATTTGATTCATTGCAGTATTCATGTTATACAATATTAAGATTTCGTTGATTGTAATATTCATGTTATACAACCTTTAAATTTTTGTTAATTGTAATATCCAAGTTATACAATGTTTAACATTTGATTTATTAAGGTATTCATGTTTCGCAACATTCAAGGCTCTAAATAATTCAACTGAACATTTAATTTTAAGGTTCATATTGTGAACTTGGATGGAGTGTAAGCTGATACACGTACGAGTCAATGACCAGCCTGTTTTGGCTACTGGTATGCCCCATTTTAACCAGATCTGTTTAATGAGGTTTGACCCCGGTATTTGTTCGCGTTTAATAGAGTAGCTAACTTGACTACTCATGCAGTTCAGAGCCGTGTGCTGCGAAGGCACTGTTCGAGTAGGTATAAACTTAGGATTTGCATACCTTATTAGTTATGCTTGTTAATTACAGTTAACAGTCGATATTTAAGTCAGAATTTAAGTATCATTGCCTTGATATTTAAAATCGGATTGTAACTGTATGTGTATCAAATTTAATTATTAACCACTTCTCTGAATTATATGTGAAGTAATATTCCCTAGTGTTTTGTTGCTGCCAAGTGCCTCTGTTGTTTTTTTAGCGTATATAGGTTCGCCGTTACGAGTTTTAACAAGGGAGTAAGAATCGGAAGCTGGGCAACGGCTAGGCACCCTAATCTCATTAGCTATACAGGTAATCTTATAGTTCTTCGGAACTCACTACCATCTGC
The DNA here is from genome assembly GCA_940337035.1 of Agriotes lineatus. Classification (NCBI taxonomy): domain Eukaryota; kingdom Metazoa; phylum Arthropoda; class Insecta; order Coleoptera; family Elateridae; genus Agriotes; species Agriotes lineatus. The sequence goes on along the minus strand of OW679196.1, from coordinate 46,648,892 downwards.
TACTTGGGCTGTCGCGAGCGTATACTCCTAAGCTACCCCTTTCGGTGACAGAGATTTGTTTATATTTTCGTAGTCTTGTTAGCACTAATGGGTTTTATTTTTTTATATTGTATCGTTATGAGTATTGTATAATAATGGGTAACATTCTTTAGCCGTGTTATGGAAGTAAACTGCTTTTGATAAGTTATAAAATGTCAATATCTTCTTTTGACATTAGTAACTTTTTGTAACTGTATATTCGTACACTACTAAAAATATTCATTGCGATATTGAAAGGACTAAAAATGGCGGATATTACAATAGCCGATCAGAAACATGACCACAATTGACTACACTGTTATTAATATAGCTACTGTAATAAACACAAAACTGGCACACCATCTATTAGAACTGAGCAAGAAATTGGCGAAGTTAGATTTCGAATGCAATAGCGAACCGACTACATTGCTGCAATAATTACTTTGGCAGCTAGGCAATAAGTAGCTATTGTACTTATTGTTGTCTAGCTACCAAAGTCATTATTTTACATTCTCCATTTCGATTACTCTTATTGAAAATAGTATTTGAACCTTCTCCAACTTCTGGAATTGCCATATTCTGAACAATTTTAGGCAACCTGTATGTCAATTTCCTTCAGGTGTCAACTATCTGCGATGTATAATTTAATATAAAACATACGACTTTAACGCTAGGTTTTTTTTTAGTTCTGGCGTCACAGAAAAAAGTAATGAGTAGACTTTAGACTTTAGTGTCACTGCACCCAGCATAGGTTGACACTGACATAAGGTATGATTTTCTGGTGTTAATAATCCATATGATTTCAAAATCGCAAAGGCACCCTTTATAAACTTTCTTTTTGCTCATATAGGCCAGTCGATAAGTCTTTTAAAATGGCTGTTAGCGGGAGTAATTCCGGACAAGCTGGAATAAATTTTAATCTGTTCTGTTGGGACTCAGAAAATATATATTATTTTTGCACCCCTTGACAGGCCCGGATTTAACCGCTATGCTTAAAAAAAGGTCTAAATTTTTATATTTTTCCTAATATTAGTGAATATCTCGATTAGTATCAACTTTTGAGCAAAATACGTAGTTGTCAAAATTAAAGAAGAGTAAATTCTCTACAAAAAATGTTTTATACATTTTTGTCATACATTCGCTTGTTTCGAATTCATAGGCGTCGAAATATATTTTTTTCGAGCATTTGCTTGTTACTTTCTTTTACGATAAACGAAGTATTGGATTCACCCCAAAAATTCTAAATTGAGTTTTCAACAGATCTTCACGTTTTAAAGTCTCTTGAACCCAAAAAACATTTTTTTGTTCATTGCTCTGTCTGTGTGTCTGTCTGTCTGCGTGTCTGTTTGTGAGCAGAATATCTCAAAACGAAAAGAGGTATGAGTAGGTGTTTACTCTTGTGATTCTTCAGTTTTTTTGGATTTTTTCAAAAACGGCTCTAACGATTTTTTTTAAACTTTACAATTTTATTAAATTTTTAATGTGTATTTGTGTGCGCTAGGCAATTTTCCAGTCGAATACCTGTAAAATGGGTTTCTTTTGTTTTCTTTTCCAATTTTTTTTATTAACTCCTATTTTAAATAGAACACCCAGTATATTATTACATTCTTGAATTCAGCTTAAAATTTTAGAGAAAATTTTTCTCTTGAACTAACGCTCTATTGTGTACGGTTTCTGTACAAATTGCAATTTTTGAAAAATTTTTACAAATGCTTGTATGTATGTATGTATGTATAATACTTGCGGTGTAGAAGCTGGTGCTTTATGTGCTTGCATCTGGCGGTACAATGCTCAACTTGCCCCGGATTTGGGATACAAAGTTAAAGATTAAAAATCAAATTTTGGCTAATAGGCCAGTCGATAAGTCTTTTGAAATGGCTGTTAGCGGGAGTAATTCCGGATGATTCAATTAGGGACAACATTTTATTTCTGCATGCATTTAGTGGCTGCGATACTGTTTCCGCACTATACAGGCAAAGGAAAATGAAGTTCGTTAAACTACTACAGAAAGAGAAAAACTTACAGAAGGTTGTTCAAATTTTCAAATACCCAAACGCGTCCCCAGAGGAAATAGATAAAATGGGCGAACAATTTCTTCTTCTTCTGTATGGATCAAAACACTGTGTATCATTGAACAGGTATAGATACCAGTGTTTCGTACAATCTATTAATAAAAGTTTACCAAATCTAGCATCATTACCAGCAACCAACAACGCAGCTCGCTTGCACTCGTTCCGTACATACAACCAAATTCAGCTATGGTATGGAAACGAAAAATCACCTTTAGAGTCGGGATAGAGAAATTCAAAGAATGGATTAATGCCCATTCCCACTGTACAAGACGTAGCTCCCCAAGAATTACTGAAACTAATTTCTTGTAAATGCGCCAACGGTTGTAATGTATCTTGTAGCTGTCGCAAAACAGGTTTTCATTGCTCAGTAATATGTGGTTTCTGTCTTGTTTGAATACTGTGGACGTGATCGAAGTAGACGACGAAGACGACGACGAGGACTTGCATATCGATCTAGAACAATCAATAGAACATTCCCAAGATTATGAAGCAAATTCGGAACACGAGACAGTCAAAGTGATATTGAACAACCACCAACATCAAAAAGTCAAAAAAAAAATGATGAGCAGTCAACTTCAAAAGAAACTTGAAGTTAGCAAAGTTGGAATAGTGGATTAGGCCTATTGGGGATAGCACTTAAAAAAACGAGCCGAGTACTCTACCTCTAGGCGGTGTGGAAGCGAGTACAAAGTAAGCGACATAATTTCTTTACATGAGTAACAGAAATCGTATATAGTACGAACAAGAATTTTTTGTCGCATCGAAGTCAATAATAATAAAAAAAAATCTGGTGTGATACACGCACACAACTTCCTTTCATAGTGATTTTATAATTAGCCAAATTTGATTTTTAATCTTTAACTTTGTATCCCGAATCCGGAGCAAGTTGAGCATTGTACCGCCAGATGCAAGCATATAAAGCACCAGCCTCTATACCGCAAGGTAAAACGAGGTTATCGATTATACATACATACAAGCATTTGTCAAAAATTTGCAATTTGTACAGAAACCATACAAAATAGAGCGTTAGTTCAAGAAACAAATTTTCTCTAAAATTTTAAGCTGAATTCAAGAATGTAATAATATACTGGGTGTTCTATTTAAAATAGAAGTTAATAAAAAAAATTGGAAAAGAAAACAAAAGAAACCCATTTTATAGGTATTCCACTGGAAAATTGCCTAGCTCACATCAATACGCATTAAAAATTTAATAAAATTGTAAAGTTTGAAAAAAATCGTTAGAGCCGTTTTTGAAAAAATCCAAAAAAACTGAAGAATCACAAGAGTAAACACCTACTTCCGGTTATGCGATTTTCTTAAAAAGCTTACTGTGGCATCTGCATAGTACACAAAACTTATATATAAAGTTTAAACGTCATACCTCTTTTCGTTTTGAGATATTCTGTTCACAAACGGACACACAAACAAACAGACACACAGGCAGAGCAATGAACAAAAACATGTTTTTTGGTTTCAGGGCACTTTAAAACGTGAAGATCTGTTGAAAAGTTAATTTCGAATTTTTAGGGTGAATCCAATACTTCTTTTATCGTAAAAGAAAGTAACAAGCAAATGCTAAAAAAAAAAAAATATTTCGACGCCTATGAATTCGAAACAAGCGAATATATGACAAAAATGTATAGAACATTTTTTGTAGAGAATTTACTCTTCTTTAATTTTGATAACTACATATTTTGCTCAAAAGTTGATACTAATCGAGATATTCACTAATATTAGGAAAAATATAAAAATTTAGACCTTTTTTTAAGCATAGCGGTTAAATCCGGGCCTGTCAAGGGGTGCAAAATTAATATATATTTTCTGAGTCCCAACAGAACAGATTCAAATTTATTCCAGCTTGTCCGGAATTATTCCAGCTAAGATGTACTTGTCGACTGGCCTAATACGATATTATTATTAGTATAATTTGATGCGCAATGATTTTATCTTTCTATTGATGTCATTACCTTTGCTCTGAGATAAATTGATGAGCAGGAATCAGCAAAAACGTTCGATACAATACAAGTGCTTAATGTTCGAGTTTGAGAATGGACACCCGGTATATTGAAGTATTGTTATCAATGATATCCTTACACTTTAATAATACCAAAGAGCGTCGATAAGCATGATGGCTTTAATTTCAACTGTAGCATTAATTTTTATAAATAAGTACATAATGTCTTAGTAACCAAATCTACATACATATTATATTGCGGTTTGCAATATTACAGGCTATTTATTGCAGCAAGGAAAATATGAATTATGGCAAAGCGAAACAGCAAAAGTCCATTTTACACGAAGCGCAATATCGCAGAACCGATCCCGAGACTATTAGGTTTTCCTGCCCGATAGGAATGACTAACATACGCGAAAGGCCAAACTTGTCCGCGGAATGAAGCAGATGACCTGTTTCAGTGAATGGTGCCCCAATCGTAACATGTTGGTAGATAGAGCGGCGGGAGAAAGGATTCTATCGTTTCATCAGAGTTATTAAAGCAGGAAGCGCAGCCTGACAGCAGGCACGTTTCCTGGTGTACAAAGGCTACTCACCCTCTGTCAATTCTCTCGATACATACAGGCCACTACTTCCACCCCGAAACAAAGAGCGCACTGCGAAATGCTGGCGGAATAAGCACATCGAGCACCGAGCAACGACACCTTAAAAGCGTCTATGGATTGGCTGGAACTTGAGTGCACTTAACTGACAGAAAAACGAGCAGAATTGTCTCAGGAACTTTGTCTTATATTTCTAAACAGTCTGTGCAGCTTGCGTCAAGGAAATGACTGAAGTGTATTCTTCAAGGCGTGTCTAATGGCTTAATAACTTAAACAATTTTAAATAAATTATGCAAGAAATTTTGAATTAGAGAATTGACAGAAGGAAATTGGAAGAACATAATTACAGAGAGAATATACAAAATTCAACACTCTCAGAATTTACGAAAGTGAGTTTTAAAGTTAATTCTAATGATTTTTTTAATTTTTCAAATGTTAAGACGTTACTCGACTTTTTAATCATTTTAGTCTTACATAGAGCTTTTAAAATGTTAAAATGACAAAATTGCTAAATTAATAGCATCAAAAGATATTTTTATATCTGAAGGATCTACCTATTAATCTTATTTTTATTCTTCGATGTCCAAAGATATCTGATCAAATTTACAAAATTTTTAAGCTTGTCCTCCTCGATTTTGAGTTTCGAAAGCATTATTTTTCTAATACAATTTGTAAATTTTGTAAAACAGTTTTAAAATGTTAAAGAAAAATCTAAATGAGAGATATGTACAAAGCATGCGAGAAATATATATATACAGTGTGTACATAAAGTAAGGAATAAATTCATTATCTAGAAAAGGGAAAGCTTTTCGGAAAAATCCTCAGACATGTCAACCTTTGTTTTAAGATGCGCATCTTTTGACGTTCTAGTCTCATTGGTGACATCATTACTGTTCCGGATATGACGTCATCGAAATTTTTTTCAAATGGTAACCTTTATTTTTGACAGCGCCATTTGAAAGAGCATATTTTTCTGCACACAACACATCAAAAGTTTTGTCATGTTACATAAGGAAATTTTCGATAAAATTAATGTTATAGTGATTTAAAATTAATTTATTTTATTCAGTTAATTGAACAAACTAATTAATTCAGGGGACTCTAAAACGTGAAGATCTGTTGAAAACTCAATTTGTAATTTTTGAGGTGAATCCAATACTTCCTTTATCGTAAAAGGAAGTAAAAAACATACGTTTTGTATTGACAGCCATGAAAAGTCATAGTGACAATTTGGAAAGTACCGAAAGATCAAATGTTATACGTTTGGCAGTACTGAAGTGTATTGTCAGTCTATGTCAAATTCGAGAGGTTAATAGGTTAAGTTTTGTTTGTTATTTGACACAGATTGACGCAAAACTTAACGTACAAATTTCGAATTTGGCATAGCTTGACAGTGCTACCAACACTGCATAGTAAGTGACATGGTTTTATCCCACTAATGAAATAAAGTAATTTCATTATTCCACTAGTGGATAAAGTGGTACTTTAGACGGTTCATAAGTGTGGATAAAACTTCAATTATAAGGTGATTGTGGATAAAATGTCTTTTTTGCTATAATAAAAAGAGTGGTTTTTTATGACTTAGAAAGAGAGCTTTACAAAGCTAGGAAGGACTTCAGTTTCAACACTTAATTAATTAGTTTGTTCAATTAACTGAATAAAATAAATTAATTAAAATTAATTAAATCGTTATAACATTAATTTTCTCGAAAATTTCCTTATGTAACATGACAAAGATTTTGATGTGCTGTATGCAGAAAAATATGCTCTTTCAAATGACGCTGTCAAAAATACAGGTTGCTATTTGAAAAAAATGTCGATGACGTTATATCCGGAACAGTAATGATGTCACCAATGGGAATAGAACGTCAAAAGATGGGCATCTTAAAACAAAGGTTGACGTGTCCGAGGATTTTTCCGAAAACCTTTTCCTTTTCTAGATAATGAATTTATTCCATACTTTATGTACACACTGTATATATATAATTCTTTTAATCTTTGTAATGAGTTCAATCTTGTGTGATATTGCTCTTGCAAAAGTTTATTTTAGTTTACGTAGTTCCGCTTACGCAATTGATATACGAGACGTTTCCAAATTATGTTGTAAAACTGTGGCAACTATTCCAGTCCTCTAGAGTTTTAAAATCTGTGGTTGGGTCACTGCCTTCGTTAAGAGAATTAATACAGTACTACCAAGCACACACAAAACGCGGAAAATATGCCAACTAAATCTAAATTTCGGGAAAACTTCAATATAGTGTCCCCACCGGGTTTGACGTCTGCCGCGCAAGCGCAGAAAACCCCCGAAAAGCAGTGGTTTCCAAACAGATGATAGAACATTGTGTACTAAGTACACAGAAATCTTAAACTGCAGCTAACCTAAAATGATAGCTCCTGCGCATGAGGCAGAAGTGGTCTATGATACTGCATTTCAGTCATTCGGAACTGGCCATCGCAAAATCGTACCTTTCATTAGTACTTTGCCAGTTCTGATCCGTAGAAACGACGGGTCGAAAGCCGCTGACTTGCAGAACCATTGCGCTTGCACGAAGACTGGGGACGCTATATTGAAGTTTAGCCTAAATTTCAAATAAGGGAAACTAAAGAACCAATAAAAAGCTTGGCGGGAGTGGTACATTTTAGCAAAAATCACAAACGTCACTTCGCTTTCTGTCAGATGGAAGTGTCTAATTTCTAGGTTTTCAAGTGCTGTTGTCGGTTTTGTGGTGATTTGTCAATAATTATTGTTAGTATTGCTCTTCTTAGTTATTTCTTTTTTTATTGTTTATCTATTTGTCGTTTAATTTCGGACGGCTTGGTTTTATAACCTCAAATCGTAAGTATTAAATGTTTTCTAAAATATTACTTTAAGTTGCAGTTATTTGTATACCTGTATACGTTAATAATACTTTGTAGGCATACATTTATGTAACACTAAATTCCGTCTTACATAGGGTTTAAATGAGCTGTAAAAAAATAAAGCTTGTGCATCTCAAAGCAAGAAGTATGAATGCAACTGTTATAGAGTTACAGAATTAGCAGATGCAGCAACTTGGAAATCAACCTCTTTAATAAACAAGTCATTAGCAATATACTAGAACTAGAGCAAGTAATACTTAAAAAATTAAAATATTACTTCTCAGCATTGTCATTTAAAACTTAATGGTGGTAATACTTTAGTCCTTACTTTTTCCAGGAAGCTACTACTTCTTTAACATCTCCTAATAAAAAGAAACTGAAGGAAGACTAAAAAAATCGTACTCGATGATTTTTATTTTGAAATTTTGCGAAAATGGCATCGAGTATAAATTTATTAGTTAAAAAATGAATGAGATCACGATGAGCTTTTTTCCATCCATTGTTGGACGTAGGCCTTCCCCAAAATTTTCCATCTTTCTTTGTCCATAGCTAACGTCATCCACTGTATGCCTGCCATATCTTGTATATCATCCCGCCATCTTCTGCTTGGTCTTCCCTTTCCTCTTTTGTAGCTTCGCGTTCTCCACTGTAATGTAGCTTTAGTCCATCTAGTATCCTGTCTAGGAGTCAAATGACCAGCCCATTGCCATTTTAGCTGTGCAATTCTTTCCATAATATCACTAACTTTTGTTTGTTGGCGTATCCAAGTGTTTCGTTTCTTATCCATTAGTGTTATTCCAAGCATTTGCCTTTCATGTGCTCTTTGTGTTCTTGTCAGCCGCTGAGAGTTCTTTTTAGTAAGTCGCCAGCTTTCACATCCGTACGTGATCGCCGGGATGACACATTGGTTGTAAACTTTTGCTTTTAAATAATTTGGGACTTCTTTGTCTTTTAGAATATAACTAAGTTTTCCAAATGTGGACCACCCTATTCTTATTCTTCTTGTAATTTCTTCGGACATGTTTTCTTTATCTGTTGAGATTTGTTGACCTTAGTATATATATTTCCTGCGGAGTATCTTCTAAAGTGATGTTTATATTTTTATTTGCGTTTTTCATTATTTTAGTCTTCGTCTTGTTCATTTTGAGTCCAACTACTCTTGAGCAGTTGTTGAGTTTGTTAATCATTTCCTGTAGTTCTCGGTGGTCTTTACTAAGTATAACGATGTCGTCAGCAAATCTCAAGTGGCTCAAATTCACTCCGTCAATGTTTATACCTTTGTTCGACCAGTATATTTGACGAAAGACGTCTTCTAGTACGCTGGTAAATAGCTTTGGGGAGATCACATCTCCTTGCCTTACTCCTCTCTGTATAGGTATGTTATCTGTAGTTGTAGTTGGATCTGTTTTTATATACATACTCGCATTGCTGTAGATGTTCTTTATTAATTGGTTGTATCTGCTGTCTATTCCGCAATTGACCAATGAGTTAAGTATTGCCCAGGTTTCTACGCAGTCGAACGCCTTCTCGTAGTCTATAAAGGCTATATATAGATGCATGTTATATTCTTTGCTCTTTTCTAATAGGTTTTATCATTGTTTGAAGGTGGTCACATGTGTTGAATCCTGATCTAAATCCCGCTTGCTCTATTGGCTGATTGGCATCGAATTTTGCAGTCAGTCGGTTGGTGATTATTCTTATGAATAGCTTATAGAGTTGCGACAGGAGCCTTATTGGTCTGTAGTTATTTAAATCGGCAATATCTCCTTTCTTATGGATGATTATGACTTCCGCTGTTTGCCATGATTTAGGAATTTCTTGGGTTTCCATGCACTTATTATATATTTTGGCCAGTTGTTGATATACTTTCTCTCCCGCCTCTTTCATCATTTCAACAATGATGTTATCTGGCCCTGGTGATCTATTGTTCTTCATCTTACTTAAGGCGTTTTTAATTTCGTTTGTCGTTATGTCCGGCACCTCCTCTGAACACACATTTAAAATTTTTCTTTTTGCGACTGCAATTTGTCTCTCGTCTGCGTTTATTTTTGATTCGTAGAGTTCAGTATAGTACCTTTCGATTTCGTTTTTTATGGTGTCTCTGTTTGTTAATATTGTGTTTTCTTTGTTTTTGATCTTTACAATTTCTGTTTGGCCTATTCTAAGACGTTTCTTTAAAGTTTTAGGTCCTTTATTTCTTCTAATGTCTCTAGTATAGTCTTTATTTTAAACTATCTTATATCTTTTCGTATTTATTTTTTAATCAACTTGTTCAATTCTGATAATTCTATCTTGTTCAGGTCATTTTCTATTTTAAAGGGCTGCTTCTATTATTGTCGATGAGATATGCTCGTTCATCTTATTTATATCTTGTACGTCATCTGTTTTATCTAGTGTTAGCCTCTTTATTAGTTCTTCCTGATAGAGTAACTTATTTTTCATTAGTGTTAGCGTCAATGGGTTTCTTTCTACTTTTGAATTTTTTAGCTCTAAGTGATTGGAGATTGATATACAGCTTTGCTCGCACCATTCTGTGGTCGCTATCAACTGCGTATTTGTTAATAACTGATACGTCTTGTATAATATTTTTGTGGGTGGAAATTATAAAGTCTATCTCATTTTCTACCGTATGATCAGGGCTCCGCCACGTCCATTTGCGTTGTTTTCTTTTTTCGAAAAACGTGTTCATTATATAAAGATTGTTTGTCTCTGTAGAATTTACTAGCATATCTCCTCTATGGTTTCTGTGGTCTATTCCATGTGGGTCCATACTGTTTTCAGTTTCTTCCAGCTTTTTGCCTACCTTCGCATTAAGATCTCCAATTACTAGTGTATAAATGGTCTGGTTCTGTTGAAGACATTCTGTTAGTTTTTCGTAAAAACTTTCTATGTGTTCTTCTTCGGTTGTACTGGTAGGTGCGTACACCTGTATAACTTTGAGTTTTTCTTTTTTATTTAATTTGATTGTGATATGTGCAATTCTATCAGATATGCCTTCGTATGCTACCACGTTCTTTGCGAAGTTCTTATGTACTAAGAAACCAACCCCGTTTCTTCTTGTTTCAGCTTGCCCCTTACTGTAAAGTATGTGTTTTAAATTTAATTTTATAAGGTGTTCTCCGGTACGTCTGACTTCACCCAGTCCTATTATATCCGATTTTATTTTCTGTATTTCGTTTTGTAACTCTTCTAGTTTCTCTTCTGTGGATAATGTTCTCACGTTATATGTCGCAATGTACATGGTCCGTTTCTTTGCATTTTTCATTTGTCCATGACGACCAGGTCCTACGCAGGTTTTCTTAGCACCCTTTGCCTTTTTCCTTGTCCGACCGTCGTCATAATCGAAGGATGTGAGGCTGCTGCGCACTAAGGGCCATTGTTTCCTGACTTCTTTCATTTGGGGAGTTTTTAGCCATAATGCACCACACTGGCCATGTGTCTTGGTGCATGGGTTTAAGGAAAGGATAGAATCGGTGGGTGGGATAGGACTATTTGGATTAGGATACAGCACTTTCTCAGTATGGTTAAGAGAGAGACATAGCTCGCGTAGGCAGGGTCGCTTCCTGAAGTAGACCTATCTCTGTCGCGATCACCAGAGAGTGTCTACCCGCTACCTCAATAACTATATTGGAGGACGAGAAATCTTGAAAAAACATCTCAAGTAAATAAGTTTTCATTATAAAAATGTTGTGACAAAAGAAAATTGCCCATGGTAAAGAATGGCATTGTAGTGTGGCGTTCCAGGTATTTAAAGAAAATAAATGAAAACGAACAAGGTGCGAACAAAAAGCTTGTAACGCTCCTAGACGAAACATGTATTCATCCAAATTATGGAGTAGAAACATGCTGAGAGTCAGATGATAACCTGGCGTTTACCAAAGTGATCTTAATGTCTTTTTGCCTTGTTTAGAAATTTCGTAGTATTTTACATTAACCTTCAGGATAATTGATAATTAGGCCATCTAATATAATATTTATTTTGTAAATCTTTAGTATTGTTGTAATTGATTATTTTAAAAATATGTGTTTATAATAAAAGTTTGAATTTCCCGCGTTTACAAATTTGTATAATTTTTCTGCGGGGTGTACTTATTAAACGGAACTAGCGCTAGCCTTCCTTAGTGGAAGTTTTCGTGTGCTTGGTGGCACTGTAGCAACCTTAGTTAATATGAGCGTTAATGATAAGGTCACTGTTAATTATACCTAAAAATTGTATGTTCCTAAAATTCTGTTCAATGGCTGCCATATCAAAGACAAAAAATGGGGGAGAGGGGAGGGGCTATGAAGGCTTTCCGGAGTATATTACAACTTATAAATCTTTTAAAATCAGAAATTTATTGATGCAAAGTACAGATGATGTGCCCCTATAATCATAAACATTTAGTATTTCAATTTACAAGAGTAATCTTGATTTATTCTCTGTTATGATTCGAAAAGTGACAAGTTTAAAAATACCCGCAATAACAAATCACATTTGAAGCAAATATTGGAATAAATTTACACTACTGGAACTAAAAATTTAAAAATTTACATTGATGTAACTCTACTCTACGCAGAGTTGAATTGTCAATTTTCAGTCTACGTTACTGGTATGTTGCATCTCTTTGTACCCTTACGATGTAATTGTATTTTTTGCGTTATTATCGCATAATCAAGGATTGACCTTAGATTTCTAGTTTCAGACACCCAAGTGTCTTTGGGTACCGATTTGTGTCATAGAAGTCGTTTAGTATTCTTAGACCGACGCTGTATTCATATATCTCACAACTGCCTTCGACATGGTGTGGAAGGATGGGATGACGTACAAGCTACTAAAAACCTTAGTGTACGAAAATAACTCGCCTAATTACAGCTATACTTTCCAACCGTACGATACAAGTAATTATAGGAGACAATATCAGCAAATCCGAAATACTAAATAATGGGCTACCACAGGGATCCGTCCTCGCTCCTCTTCCATTTAATCTGTACATTGCGAACTTACCGGCAATAACTTCAAGAAAATTCGTGTACGCCGACGATATATGCATAGCATATTAACACCCATGTTCCTTTAATTTGGAGAGAGTACTCAAACAAGATCTTAGTCTATTGCACCCATTTTTTGCGAATGGCGCCTAACCCCAGTGCTACAAAAACAGAAGCATGCTGTTTTCATTTAAACACCAGAATGGCAAATCTAACTCTAAACGTCCAGATAAGTGGTCACTCCCTACCTTACAATCACAATCTAAAATATCTTGGAGTGACGGTCCACAGAAGCCCTCAGCTTGGAGCTAAATCAAACCATAAAAATCATATCTGGGACCACCAGGTCCACACCAACATACTGGTTACCCACACTAAGCAACATCCACCCTCCAAACATTCGTCGACAATGTAACCTTGTCAGAGAATACAAAAAAGTTGTATATATGGTTCACACCCTATTCATGAGAATCTGAAAACAAACGTTCTGAAGACCAAATTCAGGGCTCGTGAAGTAAAAACTGCACAAATCTCAACTCGGAGGACTTTGATGAACTAACCTCATGGAAAGATCAATGCACCAACCGAGTGCGAGACGTTTGGCATAATATTTTAGATATCGGGAAACCATCGCAAGGCTTCGATTTACCAGGCAAAACCTGGACAGCCCTTAATAAGATCCGGACTGGTCACTGTAGATGCGGCAGTTCCTTGCACAAATGGGGCAAGCGACCTACCTCTGTCTACGGTTGTGGGGAACTGAACGAAACCCTAAATCACATTACGTTTCAATTAAATGCCCACATAGAGCCTTCCAGGGTACCCCAGAAGATTTCGTAGATCCGACGGCTATAGTGGACTGGCTCAGACATTTTGACATTGAACTGTAGATGGATTTTTTTTTATTCACTCACTTTTTTCTTATCATTGTAATGTATATGTACAAGCCTTACGCTAAATAAATAAATAATTCTTAGTTGATTTTGGGCCAACAGTTTCTACTCTGCTGTTAAAATCTCCTATTAGTGTCAATATTCTTGTCTAATTGAAATCTCGATTTATTAATCCATTGTTCTATGACCACTAGCTCTACAACATTGTTACTTAAGATAAATTTATTATTTCTTACAAAGAACTTTTAATTCTTGTTGAATTAACAGAAACTTTTACTGGAAATGTGCAATAAGTCGCAATAAACATCATTAGCTAAAATGAAATTTATTTGAATTTGTATAGTTGCAGAGCAGGACTACCGATTTATCGTTAAAAAAATAAATTACTGCATAGTTATTTTGGATAGCAAAACTATCTAATTATTAAAAGTACAAGGGTGAAATCAATCAAAAATTAAAACAGAATAGCTATACAAAATAATGTTCTAAAAAAAATTTAAATTATTATCTTTGGAGTGAAAATTAACAGAGAGCAATTTATAATTAAAAGGTAAATAATTGGAACAAACTATAAGATAGTCTGAAACAATATGAAAGTTATAAGCTGAATTAATATTTAAATAAGTTACTTGGAATTTGTCAGAATAATTAAGAAAAAGTACTGTATGTAGTAAAAAGTAATCCAGGATGTTAGTTTAAAACATTATGTTAAAAATTGAGGATTGCTATAGTAAAATTTATTATTAGATAACAACAGATTTCGATTTTAAAAAATGTAGATATAATTGTTTTGTATTAAGCAAAAGTTATAAAATAAACCCTTTTATAATCAAAGTCTATTAAGGGTGTGATCTAGAAGGGTGCAAAGGACAAAATTAATTAATAAAAAATAGAATAGTTGACAATTTAAAACTGAGACATATTTTAACAAGAAGAAGGGGACTAATTAGTCAAAAAAGGAAGAACTAGGAATATTGGAATTGGTGAGATGAGTCCGTACTAAATGGGTTGATTTGGAGAACTGTGATATGGATTTTTGTCAATACGCAGATACCTGTAAATAATTTGAATGGGTATGCTGGCATATACTTATTAATGGAGTAATTATAACCTGGATCGGGGATTGCTGGTTCGAGTTCGTGCATGTTACAATTGAGGTGAGGACATCTGTGAATTGGATTTTCATTGGGCTTGCTGTCACAAATTCATCCTTTGGGTGTGTGTTTATGGAATGGAATAGAGGGATTGGATACCATGTTGGTGGTTGCTGTAAAGAGGATTACATCTTGGATTTAAAGTTTTATGTAATAAAGAATCTACCATCTAGGAGAGCTGGGTGGCTGTTGTAGCTGTAACGTGACACTTTGGCGGTGTTTGGTTTATTGTAACTCTATGGATTCTAATTGAAGTGGGGTTCCTGATTAAAGATTCAAATACATGTGACAAAATAGCTTGGTTATATTTGTACTGTTTTCTACAGGAGAATCGGGTCCATTTTAAAAGGGAAAGATAACCAGGTATATGTAATTAATAAACATTAATTAGTATTAACAGTGAAACTGATTTTTTCACTGATTTGTGTTAATTAAATATAAATTCAGCTAAGTATTGTATTAGTTAGATGACAGTGACATTCTGAAATATCTTGTCAATAACCAAACATTTTGTACATTTCTTTTGATAGAATTTTCTAACGCAAGTACGCATCTGAGATAGGATGTTTGTTTTAACCTGAGCTAGTTAAAGAAATAAATTAGAATATTAGGGCAAATATTTTATTTAAAGTATTTTGAAGTGAATGGATAGGAGTAATTTACCAGTCTATTAGATATTATTGTAATATTGGTCAATATTATAACAATATTTTACATTTTTTAATGATTAGATCTTTTTTATTATAACATTTTCATTGATAAATCAAAACCTAATAAATTCATACTCCTTACATACTCAAACAGAATGCATCTGCAATAGAAGTCAACATGAGATACTTCTGCACGGATACCAATAGAAAAGTGAAATCTCGGAACTGAAAGCATTTGACAAAGCAAAAGATAACAAGAGCGGAATTGTAATACGATCTGCAGATAGTAGTACATTTTTTGTCTATAGATGCTCTGTAAAAAATAAATTATCATCAATAATTATTATCTTCATCGGTGTTGTTACGGATTACTTACCAAATCAATTTGAGTATCGTTAAGAGCTTTATTACCGCACCCGGATACTATCGCACCCAGATATTACCACACTCAGTGCGGTTATAGATGATATTAAGCACTCAGATTTTTACAAAACAAAGAATACGTTAAACCACAATTTGTTGTCGAAGATAAAATATTGAACAATACACTTACACTTAGGGCACTTAACGAGACTTGTTTGATTGCCGCAGAACTCCGCTCACCGCCTAGTTTTGGCAAATCAAACTCGTTTCGTTAAGATACTCATAATCAAACTTGTATCGTTAATATCTATTTTCCTAACCGTAGATCTAAATTTTTTGATTTTCTATCAGAATAAATTGATAATTACCTACTATCTAGAAGTTAACTGCTCTGTTGTCAGAGAAAACAATGTTGTCTATGTATGTGTATCATATGTAAATTTTATTTTATATTTAGTGGGAAGAAGATAATGTTATTGATACTAAGACTAAAAAGCTTTGCTGATTACAATATCATGGTTACTTATAGAAGCATTAAAATCAAATTCTTTATCGTTGGGTGACCTTCTTATTCAGATTTCCATTGCAACCTTCTCCAATTCCAGTTTGATTTTTTAGGTTCCTCGATAAACCATGTAGTTGTATCGATGACGTAGAAATAGTAGCTGAGTCATGGAATTGCATTCATAACGATATTACATTTTCATTCTAAGTGCAACAGTATTTTTCTGGTTTTTAAAACGAAGCGACGGTGTTATTCTTAGGTTACATAGCATTACGTCAGCTTCGTTTTGCAGAATGACAACTACATCTCCCATTGCCACATAAGAAAAGACCATTGTGGACACGAAACGTTTTGCAAATACAACATGGCAACGCCGTAGTTGTTTTGCCTCATTCGCCACTAAAAGCTTTAACGGAATGCGCTCGGCATTACTGATTACTGGAAATATTTTCAGCTTTTAACTTGCATTAGAGTTAAAAATAAAGTGCCTTTTAGAAAATTCTTGGCGCTGTAAAGCGCGCTTCCTGCGGCGACTTGCACTTGCGCGCCGGAAATTGGAAATAAAAATCGGCCGAAGTTTAGCATTATTTCGGGCACCTTTGTGAGTAAACCAGTCAGCGGAATTTAGATTACGGCACAAAAGTGTTCAATCAGTCCGAGCGCGATCGGCTACATGCAGATTGAAAGCAAAGTCTGCTTGAAACAAGTTCGTGATGAATGTGTGTGCCAGCGTATCGCGCCCGCACGTTTTCAATGCAGAGTTCAAATCCGATTACATTAATCAAATTTACGGTGTTTCCCTGCAATATCGTTTACAAAGGACACATTTTTCACCGGAGACCTGTTTGCAAACATGACTTCGGCGCTTGCACTTAACCCAATTGTGGCGGAGCCGAGAAGAATTATCCCTTCGCGTTAACCTGCACATAAATCGCAGCAGATCTTTCCTTAGTTGTCTCTATGTTACAGTAAATTATATAGCAGTAGGAACATCGTACTGCCATTACTAACCTAGAATTTAGAGGAGGTGTTGGTTCTATATTGTTTTAATAATAATGCCAATTCTTGGCTATTGAGTTTCTTAGTCGCGGGTCACCAATTTGGTGGTTTGCACCACTGGAACTATGATGTTGTTTATTACTGCGGAATTAAGTTCAGTAAAATACAACCGTTTGTGGAAAACAATAACATTCCTTTTATTACTTTAGAACACACGAACGAAATGCAACATATACAAATTCGCTATTATTAATTTAAAATACAAATACGAATTGTGAGTAGCCTGGTTTTCGATACTGAATTATTTATTAATAAAAGACTTTGGAAACTGACCTCGGTCCTCGACTCAGCAAAATGCGTACAAGTCGGAATATGCAGAAAACGTGATATTAAGTCAAGTGATATTACGCGAAGTGATCAAGCGATTTGATGTTACGTAAAAATAAAAGTGATCCGAAGACCAAGCTACTTGCGTTTATATAGGGTGCACCTGAATGGAAGGGACATTCCCTATTCTTTTGAGTACAATAGGATTGTCCAGCTAAGCTCCCTTTTGCTGTATTGTAGCACAAAAAGTTGAAATGACCTTCGTCGAAAAAGATTTTTCCTTTTCGAGCGTTCACGACTATTGTCGACCGGGGTTGACTTTCACTTTTCGCCTGGTCTATTGTTAGTTGGGGCAAAAAGGGTTTGTTGGCCGATATCCCTGCGTTTACTACCTAGCTCTGGTTGTGCTAGAAATTGCATCGTAACGCTTAGACAAGTTAGGTTTGATTGTTCAACTCGACGACACAAATCACACTTGACATTACCGATGTTTCTTATTGCAGGCGTACAACTAACTCTTTCACTAGATCTGTCACATCGCGAATTTCACTTTTAGTACTTGATTTGGCACTGCACTTTAAGTCATATTTTAGTGTATGGCACGAAAAACGTTTTTAGGCCATTCATCACAGCTACGATACAGCTAAGTCATTGTCAATACCTTAGATATACTTATTCACATAAAATAATCAAAAAAGCTTATAAAGGAGCAAGCAATAACAACAATAAGAAGAAGAAGTAATAGCAATGGGTGATTTGAACATCAAGAGAAGAAGATGCAAAGGGAAACATGCTAGAAAACTATATTCCTCGTAAAAAAATAAAACAGATGATATTAAGTACAATTCTGCCCACAGCACAATTTATTGCTATCAAAGTAAAACAACTTTGAGATCTTAACTATAGAATTAAGTACGTGCATGGCAACATCAGGGTACAAACCACAACTAAAAGAATTCAAGGGTAATGAACTAAATCACTACAACAGAGTTAAGTTAAGGTGAACTTAGTGATAGGAGATTTCAATAACAGCAGAGGTATGCGACAGTAAACAAACGAGGATACAAGTGGGAAACCTGTGATCTACTGGGAAAACTTGACTGACCTGGCACGTTAAACGGAGATAAACACACATCTTGCGCTTTTGACTAACGCTTACTTTAATGCTCTACGTTGCCTTAGCTTAAGCTAATTATTTACTATGCAAATTTAAAAGTATATTGGAGGACATGTTTGCCGTTGTGAGCATTGGAGTTGGTAATAGTCATGCGATAGGCCTGAATTCCTACTACAGCTCCTGTTGAGATTATTATGTTATCACCTAATGTTAACGATCTGTGAAAGTATATACTGATTAAGTAAAATTGGCACCTCAATGTTTAACTGCCAGATGGAATTTCTTTTGACGCCTTGATCGTTAAGTAAATGACGTTTGAGGTAGTCTGTAGGACTCTAGTACCACAGGCTTAACTACAGTTGACAATTCGCTTTTGCTAATGCCCGGTATAGCGTATTTAATGGACTATTCCCCTCAGCTAATATAAACCAATCACATCAATCAATTTTCAAAATTTGAACCAATCAGAGCTGAATACAGCGAATATTTTGCACTAGTGCAATACCCGGGTATTTGCACAAGTGCAATATCGAGTATTTGCGGGAAGAAGAGCAAAGCAGCTAGATACACAAGAAGTTTCAGAAACAAAACTGAAAATTCTTTAAAAATTAATAGTGTGGTATACAAAGGATGACATTTCTTCGAGGAATAGTCTTGCAATATTCCCCGCGTGCATTCTGTATAATTCGAGTATTTCTCTCGAACGCTTCGCGTTCTCGAGAAATACTCGAATATACAGACTGCACTAGGGATATAACTACTGAATATACGCGTGATGTCTCCCATCGAATAACGTTTTCTATTGGATTCTGACCTGTTGCTAACTCTATTGCGTGAAGCTAGATGCTTGGCTGTGTTGAGATCGAAGCCACATTAGACACCGTGATCGACACTGGTGACGACAGATAAGCCACGAGGTTGCCTTTTAACTGACTATTGAAATTCTCTTGCGTATGTCGGATTTATTAAGGTTTTATTAAAGTATGGGTCATTCCTACGTGTCGTATGTTATGTGTATCCCTATTATTTACATATAATATAAATTTAGTATTATAATATATTAATATATGTATACCAGGTTTTTTCAAAGTCGAAGATAGAAAATCAACAATGTGCAGTAAATTTTTAGATATTATGCCATTATTTCCATACTTCATCAGTAAATATTATTCTTATTACTATCGTTTGATGAGCAGTCATTTTATATTTCCGTTGATGTTACTACCTCTTCTGTACCTTAAATTGCCGAACAATAATCTACAAAAACGATCAAGACGATGTTAAATTCTTTTGTTCGAGTTTGAGAATAAACAATCCGTGTATGGGCATGAGAAACTGCCTCCTTTACATTATTTATCTGTATATAGTAAAAATCAAATATTACTCTAATTGCGCCACATTTGTGTCTTGTTTGTATGATCTATTATAGCTTATCAAAGAGTTTTCGTTTGAAAAAAGCAATTTTGAGATATTTCTTTTCAATATAGGTTGCGGAAAATCGTGCAACCTCGATTTGCGAGCTGTTCAATAACCAAATTGGTGGAGTCCATATCAATTTTTGACAGTAGTGTTATCCTATCCTTTTCTCTGGATTAGTTTGGCCGCCCGTTGATTACGGAACTGTTTTGGGTATTCACTACTCGAAATCCTACTTACATTGAAGTGTAACATAGTTGACGTTGGTATATTTTAGTGTTATTGTGTAATGGAGCGTTCACCAGCTAAGAATAAGTTAAGTTGTTGCAACAGTCCTATTCCAGAGTATACCGTTTAGTCTAAGGTACAATATCAAAAGGGCTAACTGGCTCAAACTCCAAAAATTGGTAGATAAGCCAATAATAGAATTAACCCCTATGCTTACCTCTTATGGCATGTATGAAGGCTGTGAAAAAATGCAATCAATTCCAAGGGGCTGTAAAATTAGCTACGTCCAAAGTCTAACACCAGAGATAGAAGACAAACTGCAGAAGTGATTAGCACTTCTCAAGGATGACCCTATTTCAGTACTTCGCTTTTGCTTGATCTAAACAATTAAGCTAACCGCTCACATTGTAGCGGGCGCCAAGGTATATACTGGAATGTTTATCGTAAATGCAGCCCGGCGTTACTTCATTTACTCTTAAATTCATTGCCGCTACTTGCTGCATCCTGCTAAGTTGCACATGTTTTATTAGTTAAGTAATACATTTTACGAATTACTGTCAATTTTGAATATGTTTAATAAGTTAAGCGATGCATGTTGTGAAATGTAGCAGAAAGTTGTTAACGCATTTGGTCTCATATTTCATTCGAGTGAGGCAAAACGCAGATAAGTTAGCAAACGAGAGGTAGTTTATATTTTGGACCTGAGCAGCAGCCGAGGGGAAAGCTTTCTAGTAAGATCCCTTCATTCCAATTTCGACAGACACATCAGATAGTGCCCATATAAATTACACAAATTTGTCCTCCTACTTGTCCACATAGATTTTTTTTGCCGTTTTTCAGCCTACGACCCGTCCATTCCTACTGACCTAAATCGTGCACTTTTAGGCCTGTTACCTGTCCTAAACGGAGTGTAGAGCGTACTTGAACTTAAAATATGGGAGTTACCTGATCATGAAAAGGTTATAGGGTCAAAGAAGGTATTTTAATGAAAATTAACTGTAGATGAAGAGATCGAGTCATGAAATCAAAATATTATACCAGAACAATTAAAATTAAGTTAACGGTGGCAGTGTAGTTTATAACTTTTAGAATAAATAAGAAAATGTCAAGATAATTTGTCCTGAACTACATACTTATATGACATTCTGCCGAAACATATCAACGAGTCGCCGTTCCTTTTAAACATTACGATCTTGATTAGTTTTGGCTGCCTGTACTAATTTAACACCCACGCTACTTAATTTCTGTGTGAGATATTGGAGAAGCTTAACATTCTCGCAGCATAGAACGTATAACATATATTATTTCCAAGAATTCACGATTATAATTTCCTGGGGTTATTCCCGCCCGACCATAGGAATACATATCTTAAATTAAATTGTAGTTACCAGGGTTGCAAAGTGTCAGAACTGGGCGCTGATGTAGCACCCGAACTTAAATTTCAGCGAATCCAACCAATGCGTTTAAGTTGGTCACTGAAGCAGCTTTTTACTTCGATTGAAGTCAGCAGTTTTGTTCAGACAATATCCTTAACAATAACTGCCAATATACACTACCAAAATATTGTTTTTATAAAATTATTAAATTGCTTCATGTTTATGAAGTACCAATTGAACGATTTATTGCAGTTAGGTACCCTATACATAAAGAGAAAATGTTAAACATGACTATGGCATTTTTATTAAAACTCTTGACAGGAAAAGCTTTATTAGAATGGGATTTAGTATCCGAAACTATGAATAATACTGGTTAAACTTAACGAATTAAAAAAATATCTTCTAGATCTAGATGATGTATATGTTCCGACAAACACAAGCGAAGTAAATAGCAAAACATCATTTTCAGGACAGATAGAAGAACTTTTTTTAATATATATTAGCGAGACCAGTATACAAAATACTATACAGGCTGGTTTGTAATTAATTAGGGCATGTAATAGGCACTATTTAGCTATTGTCTATTGTTTACTGTCTTTTGGTATGTAATAATCAAAATTAAATAACAGCACTGATATCATATGCTGGCCAACTCTCTGGTTTCCTTAATGTGCCCAACGACGTAACTGAATATTTATTATTTCTATTTTTAATACTCAGGATTTGTTAATAAAAGAAGAGATACCAACATCTCATTCGATATCTTTACTACAATAAACAAGCCCGCAGGAGTTTTGAAGGGTCCCATGTGATATTTTTCAGTTTAAAAGTTGAAAACTTTCTTAAATGGCTGACTACTGGCGAAATTACTCTTATAATTTTGAAGCAACAACAGATCAAGAGTTGCCCAATGTCGCAATCTCCTCATTTGCGAGCGCACAATCGCGCCATTTTTGTCGCGATATTAATTCGGCATGGGACTCGTATAAACAGAGCACTGGAGCGAACTTCGCTGTGTAGCATTTTATCGCGACATTTCATCACTTTTAATGCCCGAGACATAAACAGCACTTGCAGCGAAAGCGCAGCGAAGTCGAACCTGCGGCCTCGCGAGGATATCCTTCAGCCAATTTTTGCTCCTAGAACCAGGAGTACCATCGAGGAGGAGCCACTAAAAACTTCAAACGCTCGCCGCGCGGAGGGCACCTCTGGGACCGAATAACTTTATTGCCCTTTGCATTCGCCCTAAAACGCTAGCCATCAGCTCCTGGATAACTCTATACTTTGCATGGCGATGCCTTGGTTATGCGTTTGAAAAAATCGCCATAATGGCCGCCCACAAAAGGGCGCTAACGACTGCTAAATTAAACCAAAATCAGGTCCATTCATGCACTCTGAAACGCGCTAATTTTGGGGAAATTATCACCTGCAGAGGATTTCCAATTAATAAGGGGAATTATTGCTGTTGCCTACAGATGCACCCTTTCAGGGCACGTGGCATGCCTGTCTAAACAATTTTATTGATTTCTAACGATATTTGAGATGCTTCCTGATCGCTACCAAAATCGGCAATAATAATTAATTCCGGTGATTAAGAGCTCACTACTGCCACGTACTTATAAAGAACCAAATCAAAGCTTCTAATTAATACTTGTTATTCTGACAAGAAAATTGAAACGCGGATATAATTTAAAAAAAATTCGAAATGTGAAATTAAAAATATGAGTGCAAGTTTTATTAAATACAAAGAAAAATAATTCAATTTTGCCATTTTCGAGAACTCAAGAATAATTAATGCTTTAATTCTAAAACTCTAAACATATCTTAGGTTTCCTCTTCTGGTCCCCTGCCAAATCGATGCACTTGCCAATCGTGTCAGCTTCATATTCCTTTCCTTATGGAAGTTCGCACCTTGACCTTTTAAGCACGAAACTACCTCAGTTTTTAAGCTGTCGTATTCCTTGCAATTCGTTCCATGAAGGTGAGATTTCAATATGCCGAATAGAAATAAATGCGAGGGTGGGGAATGGGGCAAATAGGCTGGTTGTGGAAGGATTTTTTAGTCCAGTGCAGCCGCTTTTGAGATCGCTGCACCTCATTTGTACGACGACGCATTGTCGTGCTGTAGAGCACGGGTAAGATCATGTCTTAACCAGTAATTCTCATCTACACCTTAGTCCACCCTCCTTATACCTCTACCCTCTACCAACCTGCACATGCCAGAGTGGTAGAGTATGGCCGAAACCTCCTTAATAATGTTAATAATGCACATGACTGAAGCTATCGGAGTAACTACATTATAGTAATGGGAGACTTTAATGCAAAACTGGGTTGTAGACAAGAAAAAACGAAAAACAAGATGGAAAAGTACGGCTTTGGAAACAGAAATAACCTAGGAGAACTATTAATGGCGTACCTAAAAGAACAAAATCTATATGGGATGAACTCCCTTTTCCAGAAAAAAACTCAACGAAGATGGACATGGATGGAACCAAATGGAAGGACAAAAGATGTAATAGACTACGGCCTCACTAAAACCATGGAAATTGTCAAAGACGTCACAGTGCTGAATAACCTCAGTACAGGCAGCGACCATAGGCTGATCAGCAAATTAACCTGAAAATGGAATGCTATCTAAGAATCAAACAAAATCAAAACAAACAAAAATTGACACCCACAAACTAACAGGAAACAAAGAAGAATATTACGATGTAATGCTATCTGGGCTTCGTAATAATCTCAAGTCTATATTTAATTTTGAAAGTTCCCCTGTAGCATTATCAATTATGCCCTTTTAATAATGGTAGCCGTTGTATTGGGTCCAGGTCCTGATTACTCACACTTTGACTGATTTAAAGAAACAGGTTTGACCAAAATATACATTTATTCCCTATTACATACACGTAATAACTTAAAATAAATTATATATTGAATTATGTACAAGATAATTTGTTTTGCGTTAATCCTGGATGGGTAGGCTGCCCTTTTCACAGCGGTGTAGGAGCGTGGTGTTCACGACGCCAGGTTGTGGAGCGATCGAGTGTTTTCATGTTTACGTTGGCAGTCTTGTAATCCCAAAACAAATTAAAAATGACAGTTTAGTATTGATGTAAATAAACGGGAGCTTCGAAATTACTTCAACTATAAAGTGACTTGATTGAAACTACGAGTTGTTTAATCTGTGTTAATATCTATGCAAGTGCACGTTTTAGTGATAGTCAGGATGTGCATTTAGCCTTTGACCTGAGGTCGAATTCTTTCTACTGTTATCTACGCTCCGACAAGTGCGGAGGTCATCCACACAACGTAAATATTTTAACAGGGGCGGTGAGTTTTGATTTTTGTAATACTTTATTTAACCCCGCGTAAAATAGGGGACTGGTTTTATAATTTCCAACTCTGTGATTCAAACTGACTTTACTTCAATGTACTCGGATGTACTCTTGAAATTAACTGTACTCTGACAGGTGTTTTGTGAATTTACTGGATTTGAGTCTATTGCTATTTCAGTGTTCGTAGATGTTATATTTGAATGTTAGCTTTATTCCTACGGAATAAACTCAATTGAAATTCGCCGATATTGCATCCAAGTTTAATTGTGATTTATTCGTTCTGTAAGATTGCCTGGATCGCTCGCCTACGAAATCAAGTTATTTCGATAACCCAAATATAAGCTCGATTCGTATGCGAACGGTCATGACAAACTTTACGAAATTGTAAGAATAAAACTTGCACAATCCGATTCCCAGAGTTGTGCGGAATAAACTTATCGTTTTTGATTTACAAATAAATTCTAATAAACGCAGTCCGAGTCCAGAAATACGTTTATATAGGCAGGTACCTGGAGGAAATTGAGTTATTAGTTCCGATTCTTCAGGTCGGTTTCTGGTATGAGTTTGGCTAAAGGCCCTGGTTAATTTAGGTCGGTTTCTGGTCGGAGATCCGGGATGTTCTGCGGCGCCAGCCGCTGAGGGCGGCTGGAAGCCCGGTTAAAATTCTGGTCAAGATCTCCTCGAGCTCGCTGCGCGATCTGGTTTTAAACGGGGCAATCGGCTCTCGGGACTTCTCGCGTATTAAGGAAGGACTGCGCGGTGAATCGATTCTCCGTACGCGCTCGCGTCGATCGAGGGGCTAGCGCTAATCTTGCCAGTTCGAGTGCTTTGAAAAATTTCCATTGTTGTAACGTTCATTGTTGGCCTAGACGAAAATTACGCGCTATTAATTTTAAATTAATTTTGATCGCGCTTAATTCGGAGTGAAACGTTACAAGGACATCTTAAAAAGAAATCTACAACCCGAAAACTTAGAAAACCTAACAATAAATAACATGAATAGGTTGCTGACAAATACAATTTTGGAAGTTAGGCGGAAGGTGGCTAAACAGGAAAAAGGAAGAAGGAGAAAAGCGAGCGATAAATCGCTAAAAATGCGAAATAAAAGACGATAGCTAATAAATCAAAATAAAAGACATACCATAGAGTACTCTGAACTCAATAAAGCTATTACGAAGCAAATAAAAGAAGAATTATTAACACAACAATAAAAACGAATTGAAAAAATTATCCAAGAAAACACAAACTTGAAACTTATGAAACCAGAAAGAGGTGAAAAGATGATTACAGGACTAAAAAATGACGAAGGAATGGTGCTACGGGCCACAACAAAAATAATTAAAACTATTGAGAACTAACTACTATGAAAACCTGTATGAGAGCAAGACCCAGCCATTTGAAGCGTAGAAACATAATCTGATGAAGAAGATCATGAACGTCAATTCAGAGGATATACCTGACATAACTGAAGATAACATTGTAAAGGCAGTTAGAAACATAAAAAGAAAAAGTCCCGGCCATAGACAAAATAATACCCGAACACATAAATGCCTCTCGGAAGCTAATATACCAGAGCGATGGAATGACTCGTTGACCATCCTAATACATAAGGAATGATACCCATACAATCTCGGAAACTACAGGCCAATATCGCTCTTACTCCAACTATATAAATTACTGACTAAAATAATAACGAATAGGCTAACAAGAAAACTAGACGACTACCAGCCCGTCGAACTTGGCTTTAGAAAGGGATTTAGTATGGCAGACCATCTACTCACGATATAAATTCTAATTAAAGAAGCCAACGAATACAACTTTCTACTCTACCTCGCATTTATTGATTGTGAAAGGGCTTTCGACAGCATCGAGTTCTGGGCAGTGGAAGAAGGACTAATTAACGCTCGAATTGACCACAGATACAGAACCTTACTACAAAACATATATAAGAAAGCAACGATGACGATTCAGATGGATGTATTTTTAACAACAAATCCTATCAAAGTGTCTAGAGGACTAAGACAAGGTGACACGATATCACCAAAACTTTTCTAGGCAACCTTCGAAGACATCTTCAAAAAGATGAATTGGGAAGATATGGGTGTAAACAGCAATAGACAAAAAACTAAACCTTGAGATTCGCAAAAAACGTTGTCCTAATATCCGATAAATATGAAGACCTGCAACAAATGCTAAACGACCTACACACAGCATCGCACCACAGAAGCCTTAAAATGAATTTAAGGTAAAACTAAAACGATGACAAACGCACAGAAAAATAGACAATTCTCAGTAGAATCAACTCCCATAGAATAAGTCGGAGAATATCTCGAGCAATCCATCAAGCCCACTAAAGAAAACCAAACAACTGAAATAAATAGAAGAAATCTTATGCCATAAATGACGTTCGGCAAACTATCGTATTTGCCTAAAAACAAGAAGATCCATATAAAATTCAAGACTAAAATATTTAAAAGTTGTGTGCTCTTCGTCCTGACATATGCAGCACAAACCTGGACATTTACCAAAGCAAACCTAGATAAACTAACGAAAATGCAACTAACCATGGAACGGAAAATGATAGGGGTGGCATTGAAAGATCACAAAACAAACACCTGGATAAGAAAAATTACAAAAACCATCGATATGATAGAACAAGCAGCAAAATTGAAATGGAAATGGGCAGGACATAACGAAAGACACAGAGACAGTAGATGGAACCATCTCGTACAAAGCTGGTGCTGATATGGTGCAATAGAGGAAGACCCTAAATGAGATGAGTAGATGATCTGAGACGACACGCAGGGTTGATACGGAGACAGACAGAAAAATATGGAGAAAACTAGGGGAGGCCTATATTCAGAACTGAAATTCGGAATGAAAAATAAGCAAAGAAGAAGAAAAATAAGCATTCTATTTTGTAGTAGTCCATAGCCTAATTGTTGATCTTGTTTGTGCCAGGGGACTGAAACCTTATTCATATGTAAAATGGTTTTTATCGATATTTTTAGTATTGACTAAAATTTTAATATGCTTAACGAATGTGCATCGTACAATATTTTATCTACAATAAAATCTAGCAAACATAATAAATATACTTAAAAGACTGCTTTAATTGTAAATTAGGATTACTACAATAAATAACAGTTGGATGGATTACTCGTTGCCTGTTTCTCGTATTTTAATGAAGATATCGATGTTTTACACTGCCGATTTTAAAAAAGTAGCTCTCTTGCGCTTTTCCGTAAATTTGTATGCCAACATAACTTTGAATATCTAACATTTTGGGTATATTTACAAGTGCTAACAATTTTGCATGCAATGCATTGGAAAAGTAGGTGTTCTTTCACTCTTCGTAATTGTCTAACTCGCTTTGCTCGTTGGAGAACATTTACGTTGTAGAATAATTCTGTAGAATATTGTTTTCTGTGTTGTCTATAACTAGGAATGGTGTTCGTTTATGTTCATAATCATAATATTTTTATGTTCAAACTGCATTTTATATCACAAGAATTATTTTCCGAAATGCCCTAAATATTTTGAATGAAAGAATGGTATTAAGAATTAAGGATTAAAACATGTCTGAAATTTCGGATCAAAGTTTATTAAAAGATAAAAATATAAGTATTGTTTTAACAATTATCACTGAATATAAGGGTTGTTTTTGAAATGATGGTAAGTATTATTTTCAAGAGCACAAAAGTAAAACAACTTAAAGTGTATGTATAATATATACATTTGGAAAGCAATCAGTGTTTTTGCAGATATATGGTAATTTGTGATTGCTTTTATTTGAATTTATAAACCACAGCAGGTGCATATGGAGCAAAATCGCTTGAAGTATTATTCAACCTTTGAATACTTTTAGACGTAAGCCTTGAAACTCTTTTCTACATACAAAATAAAAATACACAATATTGTAGCGTTGTATTCTGACTCAGGCTAACATTTTCTAGTAATTTCAATTTATGTTCAAATTAAATTATCCGCTACCAGATTCTCAAATACAAGGTGTTTCATAACGTACGGAGGAGACTGAAAGGGTAGAAAGACGGGACCAAAATAAAGTTATTTTCCTGAAAAGCTTCTGATCAAAACCCAACACCATGAAAGTTACAGCAAGTTGAAGTTAAATTAATTAACGAGCATTCTTTTCAAACTGATGTAGTAATTTACGTTTTAAGTTCAAGCAGGGGATATTTGAGAGTTAAGTAAATAATGTTGAGTTAAAAAATTAATAAAAAATAAATAACATAAAAATCACGGTATTTAAAGTTTTCTCTTAAATGCTTAAAAATTGGTGTTAACTGATGGAGAACCACTGACTATTTAATAATTAGAAAACAAGTAGTAGTATAAATTTGTTAGAATGTTACTTCAACTAACGTCAAACTTAAGATACATCAGCTATTAAGTGTTTAATTTGACTTAAATGGCTTACTACAGTAACGAAGAATATGTAGATATGATTATTATGTATGGAGGTGTTGAAGGAACGCTGCATTTGCAAAACGTATGTATTCGTAAATATTTCCAGATCGTCAAGAGCCTTCTGTAAATACTTTTCTTCGAGTAGTCCAATGCGGAAGAGAGACTGGAAATTTACAACCTAAGAAAGGTCATGGTGGCGGCAGACCAAATCAACATGGGGTGAATGTGTAGAAAGAACTTTTAGAAATGGTTGATGCTGATCCAACTACAAGTACACCCTAAATTTCTCAGCAAGTTGGAGCTTCTATATCCTTTGGTTGGCGCACATTGAGCAGCAATGGTTTGTACCCTATCATCTACAAGGTGCAAGGAATGACTCCTGCTCATTATCCGCTGCAGCAGCAGTTTTGCGAGTGGCTGCTAAATCGCACTAGTAAGGAAGCAAAATTTTCAAAACACGTACTATAACGGATGAATTGTTTTACTAGGAATGGTGTTCTCAACTTTCACAATTCTCACATATGGGCTGATCAAAATCCGCACGCGATTTGCAGAGGAGCTTTAAGCAGCGGTTTAGTTTGAATCTGTGGGCTGGTATTTTGAACAACATCTTAATAGGGCCTTATGAATTACCAGCACGGCTTAATGGCCATTCTTATTTGCAGTTATAACAAAAAGTTCTGCCAGAGCTCCTCGAACACGTACGCCGTACCATGTGGTTTATGCATGACTGCTGTCCTTCACATTTTATTCATGCTGTACTAGATTACCTCGACACCATCTTTTCGCAAAGATGGATCGCTCGGGGTGGATTTATTTCATGGCCTCCATGCAGTCCAGATCTGAACCCAGTGAACATTTTCTTATGGGGTTTTATGAAACAATTTGTGTATGCCACCAAAGTTGATACAATCGACGAATTCCGCAGTCGCACCAATGCTGCAATAGAGCAGCTACTCCTACAATTTCCAAGAGTATCTGAAAACTGGATTCGTCGAGCCCAAATGTGCGTTGAAATGCAGGGTCGGCATTTCGAACACTTAATGTGAACGTATAGTGAATTGTTTTCTGCTTACTTAATAATAAAATTGTAATTTAGAAAATAACGTTTTCTTTATTTAAAAAGGTATCTTATTTGTACTATGCGTTTTCTGTATAATTTAAAATTAAACTACCTTAACAGCAAATATCAGGTGCTGAAAGAAATATGTTTCTACGGAAACGAAAACGCAATGATATTCGTTCCAATTTTTCCTCATTAATACCAGCAGTATTCAATAAGTGGACTTTAATATACAAGAACTTTAAACTGCCGATATTTTTATGTTATTGGGTTTTGGTCCGAAGTTTATTAATAAAATAACTTTATTTTCGTCTCCTATAGCTACCCTTTCAGTCTCCTCCGTACGTTATGGAACACCTTGAATATCGGAAAGAACGACATAGGGAAATTTAACAAAATATAACGTTTTATTAGTGTGTGATTTAATTGTGTAAGTGTATACTCGCGCCGAAACGTATTCGCTCCGAAAGGTCTTTACATCGCAACGTTTCGCGTCAAAATGAGCTCACACTGATATAAATCACAAACGACAAATGTCCGGAGGAAGATAGTATTACCATAGCAATGTTAAAATTGGGAGGACATTCCCTAGAAAAATCTGTCAGGATCCTCCTCAACAAGTGTTAGTTGGAATGTATCAGAGTAAAGTGACGATAATAATTTTATTAGAATTACTGTTAGCGCGTAAGATTGCTACAATAACTATCAATGTAGGCGTTTCAAAGGTTACAAATAAAATTCAGTTTGTGTCTCTAAAGCAGTCTACTGAGGTTCCGATTGTCAACAATGGTACTTAGGTGATTAGGTACTTAGTTCACGTATTTAGAAAGATCATTGTTATCGGTGCAACCCTCTGCATTATTCTTCTTTTTTTCACGTTCAGGGAGGTCCAGGTTTTGTCTTCCTAAATCAAAATTTATCAGAAAACAGAAAAGACTAGGCAGCTGAACGTTCTTATCTTGATTGTATTGGATTTTCTGTGTTTTCAGGCCCGACTAAGTTTTTTAAATGCACTCTTAATTTCACTGCTGTTTCTAAACTTTCGTTGTCTGTGACCATGGAACCTAGGTAGAGAAATTGTTGAACATCAAACCTGACTATGCGGTGGACGTCTTGTCTGTTGTTTTTACAGTCTATTAGCATTATCTTAGTTTGAACATACTTAGTTCAAATCCGAATGGTTACCTTCTTCATCCACTTGAGTCTCAAATCTACTAATCTTCGGAGTTCGCTATAAGGCGATGTCGACAGCGCATCTCAGTTTGTTTACTTTTGTGCTATTTGTTGATACACCATCCTCCCATTTTTAGAGTTCTCTTCTCAAACATAATATATTCGCTGTAGATATTAAACTGCTAGGGCGAGAGTATACAGCTTTGTTCTGTTCCGTTTTGTGGATAAAATTGATCAGAACAATTCGCACTGTTCCAGAGATTTGGATTTACCAGGCGCAAAATCGAAGAGACCAGCTTGGCGAGGATGCTCACGAAGAGTATCTGCCGACCCTAAGAGATTACAAGAAGGGCATAAACGACGCGACACATGGAAAGCGTTCGTAGAGGAAGATCTACTAAGGAACCCATGGAGAACCACGCTAACAAAATAAAGCTCAACATGACAACGTCTAGCGTAATGAAAACGAATGGGACAGAAACGATTTACATGCAGGGCACATTGACAGAGACAATATATAGACTAATTCCAGACGACGACATACACAGCGATCTACCGGTTTCCACTCAAACAAGAGCAAAAACGATCAACTACATAAAGCCCCAGGTGAGGACCAAATATGCGAAAAGATCTTTTAGCCATATGCTACCCGGTGTTAATGAAGAACCTCTTAAGGTTATATAGAGCGTGTCTAACAACAGGGTACTTCCAAGAAAGCTGGAAGATAGGCAAACGAATTACAGTAATTATCTTTCTAAAATCATCGGACACAGACTCCAAGGATCCAAAAAAGTCAATACGGATTCAGACCGGGGAAATCGTTAGTAGACGCAATAATACCCCTGACGAAACACGTAAATGCGGCAAGAAAACATAGCCTAGTAATACACGCCACATTTCTGGGACATTTGACAACTTGTGCTGGCCCAGTCTTATAATAATAACAATAAATGGCTTTATTTTCTTGGATACAGAAAAAAGGCGAAGTTCAACTAATGTTGTTCTTCCACTTATCCTAACAGAATTTCTAGGTAGGAATGTTAATGTAATGTTCTTTCATCAGATACATTATCTCAGTTGAAGTTATTTAAAATTTTGTGTCCACAAGTATACCTAGTAAAACACTGCATCATTTCATTATAATTAAAATTATTCACATTCAATTTCACTACTGTCACTGGAATTTTGACATAATAGAATTGCAAGACAAGAAAATAGCAGCGGCAACGATGAATATATTAAATAGCTACCTGAGCAACAGAGTGGTTAAATACAAATCCATGTACACAGAAGCCGGTACTAGTCGGTACTAGAACCATTCCTATGGAACGTAGCAATAAATTCGCTTCTAACAGAACAGATCCGAACTAGAAATAAGGACGAGACAAAGCTTCGAAATCGTCGCCAACTAGGCGAGCAAAAACAAAGTGGGAATCTCCAAAGAGAGACAAAGTATGTAATTTACTCAGACATAGCCTACAATAGAAACCCAGTAGTCCTACTGGGAGATCATCCCATCAGCAGAGAGAAAGTATTTAGGAATATACATGGATGACAAGTTAAACTACGGGAAACACATTAAATATCTAAATAACAAAGGGAGAAACACTTATTCTAAGTACTGAGGAGTACAGAGTCTGGGAAAACATAAACCAGCTCTAAGGGTCACTAAATACGATATATTTAGACGCTATCATAACAATAATTGCATATAGGATTGAGATATGGGGACGCAGAACCCTACTAGTCAAGAATAAAGGAATGCTTCGTTCAACCCAGGCCCTGTGCCTAATAGCTATCCTGGCAGCGTACGCCTCTATGACAAACGAGAGTCTACACTTACTAGCAAACATCCCGTCCATGTACCTTGTGATGGAAGAGATAAGAGCCTGGAAAGAGATCAATAGAACTGGAGAAGCAGTCCTCCTGGGCCAGCAGATCGTTGCAAAGGATTATAGATTTTGGACAGCTAGAAAACATGGGATAAAGAGCAGAATTTTAATGAAATGGCAATTAGACTGGGATAAGACTATGGAATCGTCTGATCTCTAAAGCGACAACGCCACGGTCTGGGGAATACCAATCACCTTAAGGAGTAGCACGTAAGCAAGGATGCGGTACTAACCTGGGTAGGACGGGATGAGGATTGTGGGCACAGAAGCAATGGAAGTAAGAAGAAGTCGTTCCCCCCTCCCCCAGGGAGTGTTGGGAAGGGGGGGATTTACGTAGATATGCGTACCTCGCCTGACGGA
The DNA here is from genome assembly GCA_940337035.1 of Agriotes lineatus. NCBI lineage: Eukaryota > Metazoa > Arthropoda > Insecta > Coleoptera > Elateridae > Agriotes > Agriotes lineatus. The sequence continues at coordinate 46,615,140 of OW679196.1, read as the reverse complement.
CTGGTGAGCGGGATAGAAGCACGCCCTAACGCATCACTACGTCACTGACCGGACTGCAATTCGAATAGCACCTTAGTTTGGCTGGGTTGCTACGCGTAGACCATCTTCAATGAAGTTCAAATAAACTGAGTGTACGCCGGACTTAAAACGGATTGGAAACATGTTATATTTATGCCATTAATAAGGTGGTGCTCGTTTGTTATGATTTTGGGGGCTGACAAATTCAGTTGAATAAAGTGTTTTACTGTGACTCGACGGTACCGTTCACGGCAAGTGTATTACGCCTGGCTGGATGTGGCACTTCCTTTGTGTATACATTTGAGACTTTGGGGAGTGGTATGAATTGAAAGTTGGTATTTATTGCCATGTCCGCCTTTAACAGTTAGCATGGCTGGAAAACTCGTTGGAGGTTTTGCGGTCGGTCCGGCCTCACAGAACGCGGAACAATTTGGCCACCTCTAGACACCTGGATTATGCTGACCTGCAGACCTCTCCTAGTACGCAGGTAAATCGGGTTTAAAGTAAAATTTCTGCAAAGATGGTGATAATAATGGCCTCGGGAAATCGACTGGTGCTGGAATTTAAACGGAGTTTCTAGGAAAATCGAAAGCCGACCGGTTCTAGCGAGACCAGGAAGGATCAGTAAAGCGGAGGCCAGGCGCCGGAAGGGTCATGGTGATCAGGTTGCAGTTCAGGTCTCAAGACTCAAGTGTTTTGAAATGACTGCGGATTCTCCTTTTATACTCTTCGAACACCTCATTATCGGAAAATTTCTAGAGGGGTTGAAGACGAAACTGCGTGGCGTACCGGTTTACGCTAAGTCCGCGCCTAGTAGCTAAGATCGCCTTATCGAAAAGCCGAAAGCTATAGAGATGCAGGCAAAGGTTGTAACAGAAATTAACGCTATTCAAATTTCTAGCACACCATTTGTGCCTTAGATAAATTTGACGCGGGGGCTAACGTTACAAAGTCAAAGGTACCCTGGCTTTCGAAAGCTTCGCTAGCAACGCCAGCAGTTCGACATGGATGATCTTCTTCGCATACTAACCATAAGATAGACGTCAAATGTAAACATAGCAAAATAAAGCTCTTAGGGATAACAAGGGTCTCCCAAGTCTTCTTGTCAGTTGTCTGCACGTGGATGGGTGACCGACTCAGGTCATGGGAATTGTAGTGGGATCATTCTCCTCTTTTTTTGTTCTAGAGCTTGAGTTGTAAAGATTACTGATCAAATAGCCAACATTTTTCCAGTTTACTTTATAAAAAACTTTACGATGATTGCACATTCAGTATTTTTTTTGTTAAGTTCCTTTTGCATTCGCCAAATAGTGTCTGTGGGGTAAGGTACGATAAAAAGTTGATTTTTATTTCTTATACACGTATGTTTTCACAGCTCTGAAGGATCTTAGGCGATAGACGCAACTAGGACGCGCCATCTGCAGTCGAAAGTAAGAATTATACTTTACTATAGTTTAAATAGAAAATGCTTTAAGGCAAACGCAAAACTTTCCGGTAGAACGCTTTGTATGTGTAGATAGATAGATACGTAAATATTTATTAGCACAATCAGTACGTTCAAGTATTAACTTTCGTCAAAAACAGTCTACTCTAAAAATCAACAAGTCGAACTAGACGCAATGTTGATGTTTCTGCATTGCACGACCGGTGTACGAGTAATACAGAATATTGGTAAAATAACGGCTGCAACAAACGTATTCGAGGTGCGATCTATAAGTGCAAAGTCGGATCTATCAAATTTAAAAGGAGTTTTTGTTGCCTGTCGGCGACGCGGAGCGGAAACGTCTTAAACATCGGTGCATTCGGCAGTGCAGCGTTGAAGTTAGATGTTTGTGAAAGGAATCAGCCCGCGAGACTAACAGGCTTTCCATTTTAAGGCAGCTAGAGTGTTTTATTCTTTATTTTGATTTGCATTCTCGTTTTTCACATGTCAGAGGCAAATTGTATCGGATATTTGTTGGCAGGTGTTTGAAATGCTGTTGAGGAAAGTAACCAGCTTTTGCTTAATACTAACGAAAGGGAAGTAGTTTCGACTGCAAATGGTAGTTATTTGTTGTTAAAATATCCATTTGATTTATTTAAAAAGGTTACGATGTCACTTGCTTGCATAAACGTATTATCCGCCGACACCTGTTAGAACGCTGATAATGGGATTTAGTATTGCATATGTCTTTTTGTAGTTTTATTATCAGATAAGTTGCGTCGTAGAGTTCAGGCCGTGGACACGCGTAGATTCTGTATGCGAGATACCTGTATCCCAGATATAGAAAATGCACGCATTCAAATGGACTGTTCACATGGCATTCAGCGACGCACTGAACTGTTCTCGCAAATGACTGTAGGCCCGCGTTTCAGATACAGTAGCCGCGTCTGACCAAACCGCGATTCTGTATCCCGCATACTGTATCTCGCATACCAGTGTGTCCAGAGCCTCACGCTTCACGTTTTGTTTTTTAGTTTGTAACTGGAGTTGTAATAAATTAAAATAAAATAAGCAAACCGCGCGCTACGCGCTGCGAGTCTTGAATCGGCGCGCATGTGAAATAGGATACGCGAAAGGTCAAGCTCCGATCCGAGCGCTAAGATAAGAAAAACAAAACCTAAACAAATATAAACATCTGTGAAGCCGGAACGTGAGATTTTATTTTGTGCCACAGACACACATTAAGGAAAATTATATTATAGATACATTTGAATTACTTTAATATAATTAACAAATATAACGAGTACTGTAAGACAATACACCCTGTGGTGGTTATATCTTACAATATATGGTTATATATAAAGGCCAAGGAAACATGCCTTGCTTCAAGGACCAATATATTAAACTTGTTTATAAATTTTTTTGATCATCGCCTTCACAACATAAACATAGGCGACTCGATCCACTACAGTACGTAGGTTCATGGCTTGAAGAACCAACATTGGACGGGTGTAGTTCAAGATGTCAGGTTTGTTACCAGTTGTAAACGATGGAGGGCGGGACTAGCAAAGTGTTTGCGAGCTCCGGTACAGAACCGAGATGAAATTCTCTGAATCTCAACCCAACAAGACGAGAACGAAACTTCAAAAATAAGGCTATGCCTGGAGGCTTCTGGATTCGACGACGACGTCGAGATTGCCTCTAAGGGTCCCTGTTGAGGATCCTGGGGGCATAAATGTTATTTTACATAGAACTCTACACTCGATACTCTCGCCCTGTTCGCGCGAAGAAGTTCAAAGATTCCTATCTATGAAAGGCAGTGGCGGCGTTAATCTTTCAAATCGGTTGAACTCGTAATCTCTCACAATATCACTTCGTCTATCATTGTCTATCTTAACATCGAAGTTCTCCATAATTAGTGTTAGCTGTGATGGTTTTCACAAGCTTTCCCTCTGTCTTAATCTAAGCACAGAATAGTCGTATGTGTTCATACGAGGCCTTTCATGTGAATGCGTGTAATTGAATAAAGATAATGTGTGTTGGTTTTGAACTGAGATGAAGCATACTGAAACGATCCGACTATGGGATGAAATGTTCGTGTACCACTTTAAATTGGCAGTAAGTATTAGATGCCTGAAGTCTACAATGAGATTAAATAGTAGTGTGCAGTTTTTCGGCGAGTACCATGCATTCCCGTGTAAATAACTGAAACTCTCAAATCCTAATAATAGGATTGCAATACTGTTTATTGGATGAGCTTTCGTGTTCTCTGTAATAGATCACTGATACAGATAACATCGGTCTTACATTCGCGTTAGTAGAACTAATCATGAACTTCTCGTGTAGTTGACAATGTCAAGGGAATTCGACTCTCTAGTGATTAACGCATTAATATCGATTTAAACCGCCTAGAATTATTGCATAATTCAGACAATAGCAGTTTAGGAGCGATTAGAATTTAGTCCTCATATAATGTATGTACGCATGCTAAGCCAGCTATGTTTCTAAATTGATTGTGTCAGTAATGGCGAGAAGATCGTGCAGTTTGACGATCTTTTCCCTGACGCACGTCCCGATGTGTATGAAGTAATATTATTACCTAATTATTTTCACCTTCATAACGCATTATTTCTCTCCTAATATGTATGTACCTTGCTTTCGGAGTGGACCTCTTGGAAATAAAACGCCATGGTGGCTAGCGATTGCTGAGGGTTAAATTGAGGCTCGGTAATTGTACAACGTTTTATGGTATTCTGAATGGCAAATGTTTTATAACAAAATCTTAAATTAAGACGTTGCTGCTGTGTAGGTGGTATAGTATTCATGATAAACAGCCCTTTACCGGCTTAACTCGTAAAGAGGCTCTCCACCCCTAGAGACACAGTTCAGTAAAGAGGTATTTGCGATTCAGAACGCCATCAAATTTACAAGAGCGGAAGTAAATATGCGAGAAGATAATAAATTAACATATTTTTTTATTAGTAGCTGATAAGAGATAAACCCTATTACTCGTATTAATAGAAATGCATATGCATTGCAGAACACATTTTAATATGTACTTATTTTGATACAAAATCTGTTAAAGAATGTAATTTACAGTATACGATGTTACACAATCATATATCATAAACGCTGGGGCGTATTCTATGCCTCAAAACAAGAAAAATATTCCTATAAAGATAGGTCTGCAAAAGCGTCTTGATGAAGCTACTACCCTGAGAAGGGTAATAGAACAGTACGGATTTTATTTAGTTAAAATAATATAGATAAAGGCAATTTGGTGTAATTTTGCATATCTACGCGACTTTTCATGCTGAATTAGATGAGATTAAACAACAATTGGTATGTGGTTCAGAAGCGGTAGTTTGTGTTAGGGTAGGCGCATGGTTCACAGTGAACACTTCTATCGATTCTGGTTAGATATCATTTTACACAAGAAGGTGCAATAGCTTTTGAGAAAAGCGAACCTAAAGATTGAAATTTGCCGCATTCCGCACCTATGTTAATTTTGAGACATGGAATACGCCCTTGCGTTTATAACATATGATGATATGCTACGGTATACTTTTTTTTTATTTATTCATTTTGCACTCAGCCAACAGCCGTTAGGCCAATTATAGGCGTCCCTGTGCATTTATGGGGACTTCCAACCCCACTAACGACTGTCATGATGTTGTTATGACCACCGGGACCAACTATTTCCGTGACAGCCGTATCACGAGGCGCGGAGAGATGCAGCCGTGGAACTCCCATTTAAGTTCTGACCAGAGAGAGCGTTGCTTAACTCTGCTGATCGAACGTGGACGCTTGTTCAAGCTACACCTCCCGGGACCTTGTACAAAATAAGAAAGTAGTCATTAATAGGGTACCTACTATATCAACTTATGTAATACGCCTATTGAAATCGCGGTATTATAGGTAGAAACGCAGTTTCACTGAAAAAATAAATATAGTTTTTATGTTTTGCTTTGCTTTTCCTATCGGAATTGTATTTTACTGTTAGAAAATGCACTTCTGATGGTACACGTACATTTTTATGAGCATGTTTAATGCCACTTCTATTTTCTATGAAAACCGAGTATTCGGCAACCTATTTTGTAATGGTTAAATTCGCTACTTTATGATTAATAAGATGATTTTGTTTATTTTCTATTTAGTGTGTAAGATCTGAGCGCTTGAAGAGTTTAATAAGAAATATAATTGGTCATTACAAGCAAACAAAAAAGTGGAAGATTTTAAGCAGCTGAACGCTTTAGCGTAATTAAAATGAGTCAGTGTGTCCCAAAATATAGGCCTACTTAAGCCGGGCCACTTGCGCCCCCGCCATTTTCGACCCATTTGCGCCCCAGAAGAATGTCAACGGTAATTAAGGTCTCATTTGCCTCCAGGCTTGCAACTCACTAGTCATCAGGACACCCGAACTTAGCCGACTGACTAGTGCGGCGGTCTTCTACCTGCAAATTAGTTATTACAAAAAGTACAAAATTTAACAATTTTTCCCTTAGCTGCCCTAACTTCTATGCGTTTCTGTTTGTACTTTAATGTTTGTGTTTATTTGAGTTTTATTTTAAAATTTTAGTAAGAGTTTTACACTGGTATCAAATTTATTGATTAATAATTCAGATTATTAGATTAGCGCATTTTATCAGCGTGTCATAAAAACATAATGTTATAAGAATTAAACAATATACTAAGTAACTTTTTATACTCGTATTTTATATAGTTCTCCATCCACTTTTAGAAAATAAATGAAGGAGTTACTTAGAAGAGGATAGGGTGGATAGGTTAGCAAAGGTTGTACCGTTTATAACTTTTTTCTATAGTACATGTTAAAGTATGCTTTTATCAACTCAAAACAAAAGGTCAAGTTTTACTTTAACAGCAAGAGTAGATAAAGTAGCACTTTAACATCAAGGATAGATAAAGTAATTTAATTTTCTAACATTTGTTTAAATTAAATATGACAGCTTCGTATTATCTTAGCAACCCAGTCCAGATACTGACATTTTAAAATGTGATTGACTGTCCTTATTTTCTTTTGAAATTGTTAACGTTCTTGCTATAGAAAAAAATATTGTATTATACACGACGATAAAGTTATTTCTATCCACTCTGGAATCATTAACGTCTCGACGTTAAACGATTCACTCCTGGATAAAATTTAACTTTATCGTCTAGTATAATAGATTACTATTTTTATAGTATATTAAAGTATGAGTGGATAACAAGGCCTTTAAAACACGCGCGATCTTTCGAGCACGACGGCGTAGCCGGAGTGCTCGAAATAGAGCAAGTGTTTTAAAGACCAGTTATCCACGAATACTTTACGCTATTTTTTATTATACCTGCAGTACTGGAAATAAATTACGCACTAAACAGTTAATAGTAATTTACGATACAAGTGCGTAAAGCTACTCTTTAGGCACGAGTGGGGTAGAGTTAAAACGCGAGTGAGCGAGCGTTTTAAGCCCCACGAGTGACTAAAGATGCTTTACGCATGTGTATCGTACAATATTTTATCTACGATAGAATCTAAAAAATACGGTAAATATAAAAAATATTTTACATGTATATTAGAATTACTAGCAACCGGTCCTAATTTTGAGTGTTTTAAAAATTTTAAAACACGTTGCTACTAACTACGTGCCTAATGAAATTTTTTAAGCACGTTGCTATTAACGACGTAAAATGAAAACATGTTATTAAACAGTCGTTTTACAAACTTAAAACTGCCAACTAAAAAGCAATTTTACACACTGTCGTAGATAAAAATAATTTTTGTCGTGATAAATCGAGGGGGCATGATAATATTGCTACTATAGTTACGACAATTGTTTACATTTATGTCGCATCCACGTCCGTTGTTGCATTCAGTAGTTTCCTTGACAATCTTTAAAGCTCGGCCAGCTTTAATCGCCTGTTTTCGCACTCTCAGGCGTGCTTTAAACGGCGATTCTGATGCAGGTATAATAAAAACTATATTTTGTCAACTAAGGTCTTCCTATTTTAGCTGATCTTCGCCTGTGTTTCATTTAGTATAAAAAATGTATGGTTTATTTAGTAGAATAAAGACAATATTATTATTAAATACTTGATTATTGTTTATTGAATCTGGCAAAAATTACTAAAAGCTTTTAAGTCGCTATTATTCGTAACCGACAATACGGCGTCCCAAGAATGTGTAGTTCACTTTTTAATAAAAAAATCTAACCAAAATTTAATCTATGTTTTTTTTAATTTGACGCTACTGTTATTGGCCTTACAGTTTTTTAATTACTTCCAAAACCTGACCAGGTCTAAGTTAGGATCGAAACGATTTTTGCTGAAAATTTTGTTGAAATCGGTAATTACAGTAGTTTTGTGTCAATCTGCGGAACAAAATCCGAGCCAAACGAAAACATTCTACACATGCACTTATACAGTGTGTCCCAGGATTGATGTTACAAGAAGTGAGATGGACTAAAAATTTTTGAATTATATTTTAAGGTTCTGGGATTCGGTTCTGCTTGGTTTGAAAAGAATTTTAAGAATATTGTCAGTTTTTGAAAAAACAAGTAGGTCTTGACAGGGAAGCAAAAAATATTTTATTTTCAGGTAAACTAGCCTTTTTGTTCACGATACATCAAAACTTTATTAAGAAAAGTAGTTCAGAATAATAAATTATGGCGCTATACAGAATTTCAGAAAGATCTGCGACTTAGAAAACCCGTTATTTTTCAGATTTTTTAGGACATGAAAAGGGAAACCATTAGCTCTACTGAATGGCTTCCAGTATCGTGTTAAAAGGAAGAATGGGCGTGTTGTAACGTCGTTGAGTACCAAGGAAAAAACGGTAAAATGTAGGGGCACTTTGGTATCCGAAGAAAACTCTGTGCTGCGGGCCACAGAACTCGTGTGTAAACCCGACGTTGCTGCCGCTGAGGCTAAAAAATGCATCGAAAACGCTAAGAAGAGAGCCAGAGAAGATGTGGACTTTTCGTCAATGTCCAAGATTTACAATGAAGAAGTAAATGGCTTATTTAATCGAGGCTTTGAGCTTGTAGCTGAGATTTCCGCGTTTTCCTCTGTAAAATCAGCATTAAATAGAATACAGTACAACGCACGAGGCTTGATACAAAACCCTGCAACTGCTCAGGATGTTCGTCTTCCCGAAGATCTATTGGAGATGGAAGATGGGCCAATCTTTCTTTTCGCAGATGATTGGGTAGAAGACAGGATTTTAATTTTTGCAAGTCAAAAAGGTAAAGAGGCGTTATCACAGGGGCAGACCTTTTTCATGGATGGGACATTTAAAAGTTGTAGCAAACAATTTTATCAGATTTACACCTCTCATGTGGATATTGGGAGTACTTCGGTAGAAACCAACACAACTCCCGTTATATACGCTTTGCTTCCGAATAAAAGGTTCGATATATATGCAAAATTATTTTCAATTTTAAAAGTTCAAGCCACTTGGAATCCAATGGTTGTCAAGATTGATTTCGAACAGGCTTCCATCTCCGCTTTGAAACATGTGTTTCCTGAGGTACAAATTTCTGGGTGTAATTTCCATTTTAATCAAACGTTATGGCGAAATGTTCAGACTCTGGGACTTGCAACAGAATACATAGAAAATGAAGAAATACGATTACATGTACGCATGTGTACTGTATTGGCATATTTACCGTTAAACCATATTAACAACGGCTGGTTATATATAATGGAAAACTTCCCAGAAAATGATAAACTGACATCGTTTTATGATTACTTTATAGATCAATGGTTGGAAAATTACGCCATAGGTAGAAAAATGTGGAACTGCAACAGTCACAGACACAGAACCAACAATGCACTTGAAGGATGGAACAACAGGTTGAACCGACTTTTAAAACTAAATCCAAATATTTTCGAATTAGTCAAGATTCTGAAAAAGAAAGCAGAATATATGGCGTATGTTTACGATAGGAAATATTTGAACTTGGAAGGCAATAGAAGAAAAATTAAATATGTAAATTTGGACGAAAGAATGTTTACTCACTTTATCATACATACAAAAGCTAGATTAACTTCAGTATGGAAATTCTGTAAAAGTTTTTATATAAACCGTGTAGTACTTAATTTAAAATGTAAAACACAAAAAAATTAAAAAGCTACAAAAAATTAAAAAAAAAACAAAAAACACGAATAAAAAACAAAATACTCAAATATGACAAGATTCAGCTTTGCTGGTTCACAACTTTTAAACACGCCAACATAATAGAAGTATGCTTCGTTAGCTGCCAGTCCTAAGCCTAGAGAAAGTGCGAAGAGAAGTTAACATTTAAATTTAGCGAAGAATATTATCCTTTTTCCTTTCCTGCTATATTCTACCCCATATACTACTATGTGTGTATAAGGTATATAGTACAAGAAAGGTATTGTGATCATGTAACAATCTGACCGCGATTTTTTTACTTTTCTTCACGTTCCCTGAATGCAAAAAAAACCCACTTTCAAAAAATATACAGTGTCCACCAAAAACTAGACATAATATGGAAAAAAATATTTTCGATTTTTCAAAATAACTTTTTATGTCAATAGTTTGTGCCTGTCTAAAAACCTATTTAGGGTTGAAAATTGTAAACAATTGTAACATAAAAACAATTGAATGTCGTTTCCGGTTTCACCGAAAATGACCTTGACTTTGTTATTTTAAATGGGACACCCTATATATTTTCTCTTTTTATGACTCTCTGAACAATTCTAAATAACTTTTGTGTAACATACCCTATGTCTAAAATTGTTTGTTTGTTAATGGACAAGGTCTAGGCATGCAGAGTACCAGATACCTTAAACACCGCCTGCTTTGGTCATAATAGTTTTTGAAATAGAGCCGCTTAAAAATATGCCGTAATTCTTATTTGTTTGTATTTTACGGAAAAACGGAGTAGGCCAGGACAGAGGTTGCTATGGTTTTTAAAAACAATTGAATTTTGACATGTATTTTCAACCCTATCGACATACCGAATTGCATATTTCTATTTCAAGCCGTTTCGAAATGCCGCCGTGGGTAGTAGTTTCATTGTCAGCCGGTATACCAAGTGATTTTTATTTATTTAGAAAACGCAGTTTTTCGAAATTGTCAAAATCCAAAAAGTGCTATTTGTCGGAAATTTAAGTAAGATTTCAATGAGATTTTTTTAGAGTGTGTTAGTTTTAGCTAACTGAACAATCTCAAGGCCAGAAAACACCTAATTTTTTTAGATTTAGTTAAAAATTAGTCTTTCAATTTCTTAAATATTTTTCAAAATTTCACATACAAAGACTTAATATTAAAATTCCAATTCCCACGGATTACGTTGCACTCGGACGACCAACCAGCGTTACGCCACTCCGCGCGCCTGGCACGGGGGACTATAAATAGCTCGACACCGACCTTCGGTTCTTAGTGCGACTTTCACTCTGATGATGCAAGCTGCAAGGTCTTGCGAAACGTTAGTGAATATGGATGCACAAACAGCGAAACGGCCAAATCTGCCAAAGTATCCTACTTCTCAAGATACTCAAACAACACGAGCCACCAAAGAGCATGTCCATCGCGCGGGTTTTTGCTCAACTTCACAAGGTGCAAGGCATATTAAGCTAGAAAATGCTGGGTATTCATATACAAATCCGACGCGGTCTAAGCTGAAATTCTATGTTAAGAAGATTAAACTAAAAGCTGTAATTTTTTGTATGTCAAATATCTTCGTAAGTATAAGAGATACGAAAAAAAGTTTCGTATGAAAGTAACGGTTTTTGATGAGGCCAATTTAAAATTGGTGTCAAACAAAAATTCAAGATAGCTACGTCTGAGGTACTCGTACCAACTTCCTTAAGTTAAATGAGTGCCATATTTGATTTTTAGGTTACTGAATAGAATTTTTTATTATCGTTTTAGCGATGTAACATAACGTATGATTGAATAAAAGTTCCAGTAAAATTAATTGTTTTACATTTTAATCAAGTAGGCTTACGTGGATCCAAACAAAATTAGGTGAAATTTAGTTTAGACAACCTTTGTATATAATTCCTATAATACTTAGTAACATTTTAATTCAGTACAAAGTACTTGAACCACAAAAACATCGTGATATTACTTTTTAAATGTGTAATCAGGTAGGTAAGTAGCTATGATGAAAAACAATAACAAAGTTTGCGTAAAGTAACCCGTCGTGTCGTCAAATGTTGTCAACTATATTTAGCTAACAATAGCCAGCATTTTGATCATATCATGTGATTATCAGAATTGCGTTTTACTTTTTATATTGCCATGGTATGTCTAATTAGTGTTGTAATATGTTATTAATTTAATTTTTAAATAAGGGTACCACGCAAATATTTTTCGTATTCGTGTTATCAAATCTTACGTTGATTAAAAGTTACCTGTAAATTGATAGATAAAAATAAATAGTTGTATGCCCTTTATAATATTTTATTTATCTGTAATTAATCTAATACGCTAGCTCAAATCGATAAAGCACAGACTCATCTCGGTTGGGTCCACCCTGAATGCATAATTTATTAAAATTATTAAATACGGATCTGTCTCCGCATACGCTTAACTTTGCACAATAGAAACTGAAATTGGGTCAAATATAAGCCAAGATGGACGCCGTTTGCAAGATCGCGTCAAATTAAATAAACAAATCAAGTGAAATCGATCACAGTTCTATTGGTAACTATTTAAATTAGTTGTTTTTTTCGCAGCATTAATCCTCATTGGTTTCTAGCATTTCTTTATTGGGCCCGCTTCTATCTCCCAATTGTTTATTTTGGCGTCGGTCTGAATCTCACCAACGGATAACCTCAAATAATGGAGTTTATGCTTTTTGGCATACTGGAATCACTCGTACGGCGATGGAACTGGCCTGGATTGCCTTGAGTATTGCTCTTCTTATGCATGCATGAATTTCCCGGCGCTCACTTAATTAGTTTTAGGATGAACAGTACCTGCACTAGTCGTTCTCAAATCGGAGGGTTTGTAACTACTCTGACCTTGTTGCAGGGCTGCTATGGGTCGGATCCTGCTGCTGTTTAGGCACGGGCACGTATCCCAGGGCTCCTGAATGGCACTGGTGTCTTCCCCAATGGGCTGACTGGACTGGCAGACCTCCTCGTAGCTGTCGGAACCAAGGCTGCTTCGGATTGAGGTTATGTCAAACAGCATCGGACAACTCAACAATTTTTGGTGGCGTATTTTGATAAAAATAATACCACATGGGCACAAACATCTGCTCAACACACTGGTAAAGTTTCAGACATGTATTTTTATTTTTAATATCAGAAATTTTAATTTATCTACAGAGCACAATTTCACACGTCAATCCATTAATTTATTCATTTGTCTCCCTTTTGTTATAAACAAAAGCTAGTTAGTTTCAAATTAATTACGGATGTTAGCATGGTCAAAATACTGACTTTTAACAATGCACTTCCCATAACCTTTGCCTTTTGATTCTTACGGTTTCCTTCACATGCTTTAATGCCCCCATTCTTATCTGCTCGTTGCATGTTCATAAGCTTATCTATCTTTCAATTACCTTTTTATAAAACCCTGACTGGATTTCACTATTAAACTGTACCTGAATTCTACGCTTCATTCCCTTGCGTTTGCGATCCATCTTGTAATTATTAAATTTCATTCGGCTTGGCATTTACTTTAGCACAAACCTAATCAATTAACTGAACTTACATTCAACTTAGATCCCTGTTCAAATTGAGGTTCATTAATTAATTATTCTGAAATTACTGGCATCTCATTACAAATGTATTCATTCTGGCAAATTCAAGTTTTAGTTTTGCAGTTATATAAAATATCTTACTCTGAGCTTTCATGAAATGTCCATTAATTTGGCAATGCTAACAGAGTTGATTGGTAGGGCTTAAAACCATAGCAATATAAATTTTGTTTGTTTTTGTTTGGATCCATGTAAGGCTACTCGATTAAAATGTAAAAACAATTAATTTTACCGGATTTTCTTTTCAATCATACGTTATCTTACATCGTTGAAACTAAAATAAAAATTTTATTCAGTAACCTAAAACTCACATATGGCGCTCATGTAACTTAAGGAAGTTGATACGAGTCGCTCAGAATTTTTGTTCGACACCAATTTTAAATTGGCCTAATCGAAAACAGTGACTTTCATATGAAACTTTTTTTCGTGTCTCTTATACTTACGTGGATATTTGACATACAAGAAAATGACAGTTTTGAGGTTTTGTTTAATAACTTCTGACTGGTTCGACATTTTGAACTTTTTCAAACAAATTTTAAATCAACATTTGAAACTGCAAAACATTGCCCCTTTAACGAAATCTCCATCTTCAATGATAAGAAACTTACCCATGCAATCCCACTCGATCTTTAACACACTGTATATAAGTAATATCACGAAAACAAAAAAAACATTAAGAATGGCCAAGTATGAATTCCATTTGAGTAACAAAAATTCGTTGTAATCTCAACTCAAAAATTAGTGACATTAACTAAAGAATCATAAAATTATCTAAAATATTTCCCCCTCCACTTTACTTCTAAATTAAATAATAAAACATTTACACAAAGAGATACTTTTTATAAACCTAGGAGACCGTGAAATTTTATAAAAATCATCATTAGTGTTAAATAAAGCTTAGAAAAATGTACTTCTCCCCTTTAGCCGTTTCTCTGTAAAAATTCAACTTGCATATTATTTACTTTTAGTATTTTTTTTTAAATACTGTTCCAGCGAAAAGCAGGATTAAGACACAGTAACAAAAATAAATGTGCACCGACAGCTCAGTGAAGGAGGGACAGGTATTGCTTAAAATTTTCTAGCTCTACGCACGTTAAAATAGCTTGTATTATAGAAGTACCAAGCAAATGTACAGAATAGGTACGAAACTGTCATCCGCTGAAGACCGCTAGCTTCTTAATTACGTTATTATTTTCAATATTCGGATGGTGGCTGTTTAGAACATGCAACTTATTCTAAACACAGCAAGTCGAATGCAACAAGTAGCCGCTGTCCTCAGAGTTTTATTTGTATAAGACATAAGCAAGTCATCTTGGATTAAAACGTAGAAGAACTTTTGCTGCTGGGAGTGCGAAGAAAGATGAAATTTATCTAGAACACAGTGTACGCGGAGGACTTAGCGGAATCGATCTTTGGGATGGTGATACAAATGTTAACGATACAAAATATCTAGGCTATTTTAGTAAAATCGAATACTCTTAAGTCCTGGCTGCCATTTTCTACGGAAGTCGAAGTTCTTGAAAATCATTCGTTACTACCCAGGACTGCTACACCAGTGAAACGACCAAAATACTCGCACACTCCCCTCGCCCGCATGGCTCTAGGCTCGACTGAAAGATTTGTTGAAATATTTTATTCTTCACACTCAGGTTTTCCTTTTTGTTTCAGTTTCTTTATGTCATTAATGGGCGTTTTAAAAATTGAATTCTCTATAGGTACCTTATTACAGAGACGGGCATAAAACTGTTGAATTGTATAAGTTTAGATGATAAGAATTTGAAGTGGATGGTTGCACCTGCTATCTAATTTGTAGCGCCATCTTGTTGTAGAAAAAGATATCTCGGTTTTGATTGTCATTTTTAAAACAGAATTAAAATAAAAACTTATCATAAGACTTCTTCGATGTTTTTTTAGAATATAAAAAAATATGATCTCTATGGATTTCAATCGCATTCAGAATGTCTAATTCCTAGTCCTTGAAAGTTGTGGTTAATTTAACATTAAAATTCGTCTACAGCTCGACTTATGAAATAACTGAACATTGAACGACGCTACTATAAAGTTAGATAATGAACTTGACTTTATATTTACAGTCTGACATTAATGGCTTTCTAAATTGAAGCCTTCAGGTAAGCTTTTGAAAGAAATCCATGGATGTGAAGCACTTAAACGCCCGTTGCCAATTCAGCAGAACTTGGCTACCTGAAGGGCCTTCCAGTAAAAAATCTGCATCTAAATCATCACTCTGTCCCACGGGGTCTTGATATCTGCACAAAAAGTAAGTTGCGACGGATGCACACACTTTATTTGAACGAAACGTCAATATGTGGGCCGCTTCGAGGAAATTTGCTGCATACAGGAATAGCATTTACCACGATTTCCAAATATCTTGGCGGGTAGACCGTTTTATTTATAAACACGGCGATTCTCTTGCTAACGTGTGTAACGTTTTTTGCATGAACGCTTCTAAAGTACTAAAATCACCTTTCTATAAATTTTGGCTTAAACTATTATCTCTAATTTGTTTCTTATAAAAGAAGTACTAATTCTATTACTGCTGTAGCAATCCTTTAATATTGAAGAAAACATTATAGGCTGCAGCATTAGTTTTATTTTGGTTTGTAATGGGTGTACCATTAAGAGTGGCGTTTTTCATTCTGTGATTTAACGTATTAGTTATCTGAAAAAAATAGTAACATTTTTATTTTAAACTAAACTCCTCTACTTTGCTGGCAGACCCTACATCTTTTAATAAAATGTCCAATCTTTGGCTTCGATATTTTTTAAAGTTTTCATTGCTCGGCGACGTTTTGCCTGGTTGCTCGCCTCGGCTATCCACTCGGCCATTAATTGCAGGCATCGTTCATAAAGAGAAGAATTGTAGGTGGTAGGGTGACTAGCCTTTCCAACTTTATTTTCTAACTTACCATTTTCTGTAATATTGTATTCTAGTACTTGGCTATTTATGTGGTTTCCGTAGTGTATAGCCAATCCATTTCCACAGTGAGTGAGAACGTCGAACATTATTGACGAGGATAACATTTGGTCCATGAGTCGAAGACGAGTGGTATAATTTATTCGAGTGAATAATGGCATTTCTCACGAGTTTAATGCTATGCTTCTTCTATTCGTATTACATAATTTAGTATTATTATTTTTTTACGGATATTTGACGTTTGCATTTATCAAATTCCCTTTATTTACGTTTCACCTTAATGATTTTCTGAAGAATAATAAAAACAATATACATATGATTGGCTTACAGCAGTTGAATAATGAAAATTATTACATTATTTAAATAATTCACAACTTTCTTGTTTAAAAACTCATCCATATTGTACATATTAGTCAATATGAGTAAAAACAAAATTTTATTTGTGAAGTGTAATGTATGAGTGCATAAGCAAAATTAAGAAATGTTGACAATTGGATCTCCAGGGTGAGTCGCATTCGCTTGTAATGTAACGCATACATTTTATTAAACATTCGAAATGTATTTAAATTTATGCATCGGCTAATCAAACGTGTCTAGCCAACGCGTGGTTTACGTTAACGCGAAGGCTCCCGCTATGCGCAAAGTTGCGCTGAATGACCGATCGCATCGGTTTTCCTCTCCAGTGGACGCTAGGACAAGTACCCCGATAACGCGGCAGAAAATATGAAAATGAAGATTGCACGGCCAGTTCAACACACTTGAGATTATCCGCCCTTGATTCCACCAGTTCTGATCCTGTCCTCATCCTTTCCTAACCGGGTTCTGCAACTGACAGATAGACCTGTCAACCGTGGGAGACCAAACTTACCATTTCCGGCTTTAAGGGAAGTGGCAGACAGACCTGTCAAACCTTAAGCTAAATTATTCGTTCCTAACCCATCCTGAAAAGCAAAGCTGCGAGTATTAGATTTTACTTAGCAGATAGACCTCTCTCTTAAAATTAGAATTCTCCAGGCCTAAATACTAGCTTGACAACTAAACCTATCTTGTAGGACTAATTGCTTAAAGCGATCATCATCGCTCCGCTCCCCTAACATACATGTAATTAACCATGTAAGAACCGGCAGATACGTCCTGGAGCATCCTCCTCGAAGCTCCAGGGTTCCGCTACAGCAAGAAGACGAAATATTCTCCGCAGCCTGCTAGCATCACCATGGCCGAAGCTTACGTTCGCCCGCCGGTCCCAAGAAATTTTCCGGCCATTCTTGGGCTAGTTAAAAACGTAAGAATTCACTTTTGCGTTATTTCAGGAGGCGCGGATTTACACAATAGGGCACCGCCACTCTGACATTATGATCAGTTCATATCGCCATGAGCGACGTCGCTGGCCGGCGCAAGAGGTGCAGCGCTACTCTTGATCCGTGCGTGTTAATTGGGTTACCGAAGAACTAGAAACAACAAAACGTATTTCCCAGAGGAACTGTTGGATCTTCATTAATGTATAAATCACTTATTTACGAATTTTATCTTATTTTGTAACTATGTTAAAAACAATATATGTGTGGTAATTACAAATTGTTTTTCCTGATCTTATATATAAAGAGTGTCCCTAAAATAATAGGCCACCGATTAATCATAAATTTCTTACGTCATAATAAATTGATTAAACCTAATATACATTAGTACAAAGTTCCTTCAGTAAGAAGTTATAGGGCCTTGAAGTTTAATTTTTTGTTTTACTTTTTTGTTAATTTCCACAAATGTAGAGATATCAATTTAAATTTTAGTATACGTGTTTACCAATATGTACTGCACTAATAGTTTTTTTTTCATAAATGAGACTTGACTATAAGAGGCACATTACCTTTCTTTGATAACTTTTTTCAACTCTAACTTCGTTATCTGTAATATTTTTTGATACTTTACGTTATTTAATGAAAGAGAATAAGAAATCACAAAAATAATGTACTCTTAGTTCTTAAGCCTAAAAGCAACCGTTTACCTTAAAATGCCCATCAAAGGTTTTTGGTTGTCATTAAGACGTGCAATTATCAAGTAGCCATTATCACAAAAACAATGCTCATCTAGTACAAAACAATGATAAATCAATTAATGTCGCAGCATTTTCATAAGCATAAAAGACAAAAAACTGATGTCACCAACGTCATTAATTGATTTCTTGTTGTTGTTTACTTGATTACAATCATTACCCATTGTTTTTGTGATCATGGCTACTTGATAATTGCACGTCTTAATGACAATCAAAAACCTTTTATAGGCATTTTAAGATAAACGGTTGCCCTTACGCTTATGAACTAAGAGTACATTATTTTTGTGCAATATAATTCTCTTTCAGACAATAACCTAACATTTTACAAAATGTTACAGATAACGACGTTAGAGCTAAAAAATTTTTGAAAGATAGGTAAAGTTACCCTTGCAGTCAAGTCTAGTTTATGAAATTTTTCCTATTAGTGCGCTACAAAATAGTAAGCATGTATACCAAAATTCAAATGGATATCTCTACATTTGTGGAAATTAACAAAAAAATAAAAAAAATGAGGCCCTATAACTTCTTACTGAAGGGACTTTGTACTAAGATATATTACGTTTAATCGATTTATTATGACATAAGGAATCTATGACTTAATCGGTGTCCCATTCTTTTTGGGACAGCTTATATATATTTGAGTTTGTGCGAACCCTGCCTCCGATTTGAGGATTTGAGTTTACCCGAGTTGTTAATCCAGAACGCCCTTCACATGGACCTAGAAATTTTGAAATGTTACAGTAAATATAGGAATCTTGGAAAACATCAACATTACGAAGTCGATTAAGTGAGCGTAGCAATGTTCAGAAACGTAATTTTAAAATATCCTTAGTCTTCAAAATTTTATAATAAAACCAAAATTTTGTTTTCTTTTAATTATTCATGCCCTATCATGCGTTTGTTTGCATTTCGCCGTAGCTTCGATTTTGGCGGAACCCCGAGAGCCCCCTTGGAGATGAGCGGATCCCCGAGGGCTCCCTTGGAAAGGGGCGGCGCCCTGATGGCCCTTGGAGAGAGGCAAATCCCCGAGGGCCCCCTTGGAGAGGGGCGAATCCCCGTAAGCTCCCTTGCAGAGGGGCGGAGCCCCGTGAGACCCCTTGGAGAGGGGTGGAGCCCCGTGAACCCCATTGGAGAAAGGCGGAGCCTTATAGCCCCATTGGAGAGGGGCGGATCCCCGAGAGCCCTCTTAAAGAAGGGCGAAGCCCCGGAGCTCCCTTGGAGAGGGGCGGAGCTCCGTGAACCCCCTTGAAGAGGGGCAAGCCCCGAAAGCCCCCTAGAAGAGGGGCAAAGCCCCGAGAGCGCCCTTGGAGAGGGGCGGAGTCCCATAGTCCCCCTTGGAAAGGGGCGGAGCCCCGTGAGCCCCTTTGGAGAGGGACGAAGCTCCGGGGGCCCCTTAGAGAGGGGCGAAGCCCCGTGAGCCCCCTTGGAGAGGGGCAAAGCCCCGGGGTCCCATTGGAGAGGGGCGGAGCCTCGTGAGCCCCCTTGGAGAGGGCCGGAGCCTCGACAGTTCCCTTGGATAGGGACGGACCCCGGAGAGCCCCTGGGAGAGGGGCGGAGCCCCGAGGGCCCCCTAGGAAAGGGGCGGAGTCCCGTGAGCCCCCTTGGAGAGGGGCGGAGCCCCGAGAGCCCCCTTGGAGAGGGGCAAAGCCCCGAAGGCCCCCATTGGTGAGGGGCGGAGCGTTATTTGAGCGGAATTGTGATTAAATCGATGCGATTTTAGAAAAGGACTCTCAATTCGCGTTTCTTTTTGAAAATGATGAGCAAAGCTTAAAACTACTTCTCAGTGGTGACACATAAAATGTGCTAAGCAGCGCATACGAAAATACATCAGGATAGACCGCGCAATAGCGCGTGCAACCCTGTTTATTTGTATAATAGTTGTAATAACTTACTTTAGTTACAAAGTTATTAAAAAGCGTTAACAAAACCATTTTAATGAAATCGTTAATTTAGTGAATTTGTGGGTGATTAATAACATTTTCCCGCTGCTGATCTTGTAAATCAGTGATACAGCCTTAGTAACAGAACGTGTAAGTCGGCGATTATATCTGTTTGCTGCTTTTCCTTAACAAGGGAACTTAATATTATTATTAAGTTCTTAGGATAATAAAATTAACAAGGCAAGATGCAGACTTAGACGTTTTGTTTATAATTGCAAGTGTTTATGTGACATGTGACACTTACAGGTGACAAACCAAATGATTTTTTTTAAATCTAGGAAAATTTCGATAAGCAGCGGGAAAAATATAATAAGATAACTCGGAATGTATCGTCTATTAACATTTTCGGCAGACAACAAGCCGCGGCTTTGCCTTGGATTGTACTTGCCTACGTCAAATGTTAATTGGTACTTACATTATTATATTATTAAGGCTTTGCGCTCTATGACAATATTTTTATTTATTGGTTACTAATGAATATGTGTTGATCTTACTTGCAGGATTTAAAATTTATTAAACACTTGGATTTGTTGCTAGGAAGGTTACTTCGTATATAGATTTATAAGGTGAGTGCTGTACCAAAGTTATTAAAAATTGTTATAGACTGGTTAATAACTTTTCTTAAACTGCCTAGTTATTAATTAAATTTACGTTAAGGATTTTTGATGTCTGAATCTCCGAGCTCTAGATTTTGGACCGTTTTGCAACAATATGCAGAACTGCACCTCTCTTTACAAATAAAAATCGTAGAGTAAATTTAAAAACTCTATTAAGATAATATTAATACAAGTACATTCATGCGGGCATGATGAACGAATGGTAATCTATACGCGATGTAAATGGAGGATTTCTCTGGGCTTCGTTAGAAAGAATGCAGTTCAACTATTGGCTACGAACATCCGCGGTCTACACACTGACAACGGGGGGTTGTCCAGTGCTTAATCATCTTTTTACAGGGTGGTTGGCGAAACGATTGATGGCGGGACGATACAGGAGTTCCTTCGAATACATCCGATATAAGAATTTTAATTTTGATCGTTAGAAAGAAGTGCAGCTTTTTAGGTAATGGTCTAAGTTTCACGTCTCACTCTAATAAGAGCAGACATTCCCATTTAATTTTACGGGATTAATGACTCCCTGTATTTCTAAAAAATAAGCCAGATTATTTCAGCAAGTTGTTTGCATTGAATGCGAGGACTTATAAACTCGTGCTTATTGCGTTCAATTTTGTTTGATACTCCGCTTATTAGCAGCATTTCGTGAAACGCCCAAGATTTTCATGAAATCGCCAATTACAGCAAACGGCTGCGATATTGACACTTTTTGGGATATATTGAAAGTGGGTTAAAAATATTACCGCTTTCCCCCCATTGCAAATTTCGTCGCCGCAACAAAAGGAAACCGCCGATGCAAACCTTTTTCCGAACAGTTCGCACTCCGATTTATCGGGCTAAATATAAATATTTATTTTCGACTTCCAGTCCGTGTTTGGACGTAAACGCATCGCTGCAGCGCCATTCATCACCGGCAGAAACATGCTGAACGCATTTTTGTATTAGCGGCCAATGGCAGAAATAGCCCCCGTAAAATATGACATAATAAAAGTTTGACGTAAAAGCATATACGATAATCGCCCGCGTGATAGCGATGACAAACGGTGCCGGTTTGACCTCCACAGCAGGCGAATCCTTGTTCATATCCAGTCCCCGGGGACTCCCCTTTCCGGGGATCTTCGCACTAGCATGTGTACGCGTCTTGTAGCCGATAAATTACACTTCAGCCGCCACTTAATTTCTAAGGAAAATGCCAAGGTCCGCGTGCGATGCACGGTGATAATTTAATTTTTTTCTCGTTATATCCCGAGGCTGCAATATACGATTTGTCTCAGGGATCCCTGACGTCATGTGCGGATGAAGCAATCACGGAAATTATTTAAAATACATTATATTTGCATCTGCTTCCCCTTAAAAACATCAAAATTGACTGTATTATTCGAATATTTTAGAAACCAAGATATGCCTGAATAAATTGCAATAAGATTTTTCTAATTATTTAGTATATTTGCACCAAGTGCTGTGGTTTTAGTGGTTAATTCTTTCTAAACAATTGGTTTCAGGTCCAAATATGGGTGTTTGTTTCAGCGAATAGTAGGCATTGTGTTGTAATCATTAACAGTTGAACAAATTCGAGGAAAATTCAATGGGATGGGGAAAACAAAAAAAAATTATTGTAACTGTTTTATTTAAATTTTAATCAATTAAAACACATTACTTATACAAAATTTGCTGTATTGTAGGTGAGTTGCCACCTATATTGCCGTCATGTTTATATGTCACGTTTATGGGATGATAATAATAGAGTAGGTAGGTTATTATTAAGAGTAAAAGTGATATTTTGTGTGGCGAGCCCGAACGCTTTTGACTGACGAGCGTAAGGGAGTCAGACAAGTCCGGGCGATGCACACAAAGTCACTTTGACTGAAATACCATATGTTATTGTATTTTAAAACGATCGAACTAATATAAATACAAAATGTATTAAAAAAATTACGATTATTCAGAATTGACGTTAATCAAGAAGGCCCATGTCAAAGATAGAAACTTAAGGCTGGCATTTACTTAAAATAAAATTCTGTTTGATGTATGTAAAGTTGCATAACTACTAAAACTAAGACTAATTGTTTGTGTATGACTCGAGACTCCAGAAAGATTAAGAACTGGAAAGTTAAGCGGATTAAAATGTTTCTTGGTACTAAATACCAAAGCGTTTGTGTTGGCATTTTGTTTCACATTTTAAATATTGCATTGCCTTCCGACACGTATACAATAAATTCATTTATGTATTTCCAATATGTAGTTACATATTTTCTTGGCTAAATGAATATTTAATTAGTTTTTAAATAGTCTAACGATCGGATATGGCTAAACCAGCAATAAATATTCGTATTATAAAATAGATAACGGTATGTATGTACAATAATTAGTAATTAAGGCATATCGTATTTACTACTAAAAAATAAAAATGTTGAAATTGTTAAAGTAAATATTTTTAATTCACCAATGAATCTATATTATCAAGACCAAACTAATACTTTAGATAAAATCACAATTTTTCGAATTCAATATTAGTATAATTATTATACGATTCAGCAAGATTCCATAGTTAGTTCTATACATTTTGGTCTCCAATGTTTGTTGTAAAAAATATTATAAGCAGTGGCGTAACTAGGCACCCGCAACCCCCGCTATGCGTGGGGGGGGGGCGAGTTCCAAGGAGCACCAAGAGGCGCCCAAGGGGCACTAGGAAGCGTCCAAAAGAGGCGCCGCGCCTCTTGGGAAGTCCCCTTGGTGGATATTTCTTGTTTCAAAGTTTTTCTATTATAACCAGATGCCACAAAAAAGAGGCTCACTCCTGTAGGTTTTTAGTTTTTGAGATATCGAACTAAACTCGGGGTTTATAAACTATACACGAAGTCCATTTTCTGGCATATTAAATAATTTTTTAGCGCTTCCGGTTTCGCCGGAAATGACCTCAATTTTGTTTTTTTAAATGTGATACCCTGTATACTTTTAGATATTTGCGTTCAGGATGAAATTTTGAGTATCTTAGGTTACTTTCATATCCTAAAGTTTGGTTTTCCTAATTTAAGTGTTTCAAAAGTTAGCATGGAGGGGGGCTTACTTTACGAATGCAGTGTTTATACACTGCGTTCGTAAAGTAACCCCACCACCCCCCGCTTAACTTTAGCAAAACTTGAATTAGGAAAACCAAACTTTAGGATATGAAATAAGACTACAAATACTACATTTTCGGCAAACAAAAAATTTGAATTCTATTACGGTGGCGTCGTGACGCTCAACGACGCCAGAATTTTAAATGGCAAGGGGTTTGAGTGATACGTCATTTGAAAGCTCTCGCCATTCTGTATAAGAAGCTATACTTTTTCAATTTTATCGATTCTAATAAACATGTCAAAACAACAAAATTAAATTTTCGAAAACCGAAAAGGCCCGTAGAAAGATTCATCATCAAACCTTTGAGCTTTCTCATAGGTAAATATTTCGGTTTAAACCTGTTTTGGAACGTTTGCAGACGTTTTCTGTTAATTTAGTTCCGAATTCAGTGAATTAATCTGCCAAAATCTTAATATTCACCCTGCCGGTGTTTTAATTCGAATCGATAAAATTTTAAAAAAATAGCCCATTATACGCAGAATGACGAGAGCTTTGAGGTATCACTCGACCCCCCTTGCCATTTAAAATTTTGGGTTCACTGGGCGTCACTACGCCACTGTAGCACAAATCGACCTTTTTGTTTATGCAAAGCATATTTTTTGTCGGGTTATTTCTTGTCCTAAAGTTTGGTTTTTCTAATTCAAGTTTAGCAAAAGTTAAGCAGGAGGGGGGGGGGGTTACTTTACGAACGCAGTGTATACATTTTTGATAGGGTGGGTAGGGGCTTAATTGCGGGGGGGGGGCATTTTTTGTAGTTACGCCACTGATTATAAGTTTTATACATCGTCAAAGATGGCTGGATACCGCATAATAAATTTCGAAATCTTCTTGTTATTCGTTAATTAAATTTTTGTTTTGTCATTAGGAATTGTATGCACCGGTGGTAGTTACGCGTCTTTGGCAGAAATCACTTCTGCATTAAATATTCCACCAATCTCGAGTCGGACATTTTTCAAACACCAGGAAACAGTATACACTGGTATAACGGCCTTAGAATGGGATGAAATGATAGAAGCAGGAAAAGAAGAAAAAAAGCTGGCATAGAATCTTGTGAAAAAAAATATTGGTGGCAAAAGCGAAACAATTATGTACATAATTATTTTCCACCCGAAAATTCTTCTAATAATTTACTTATTTATTTTTATTCAAAATCTGCTGCAATTATTTTAAACGTAAAATGTCATTAACTAATAATTTTATTATATTGGTTTTTGATTATTTAACGTCAAATGTCCAGAACACACCTGCTATAGAAATTGGACTGGTCCATCAACTGGAATGGAGGCTGCAATCATAGTAGAAGATTTCCAAAAATCAATGGAGATGTACGGTATAAAATATGTAAAATTAGTGGGTGATGGCGACAGCAGCGTGCATCAAAAACTGGTGGAGTCCATGCTCTATGGTCCTTCCACTATAATACAAAAAGTTGAATGCAAAAACCATATTTTGCGCAATTACATAAACAAACTACGAGAAAATGCCAAAAAACCAAAAACCCAGAAAAACGAATTAAACGACATAATCTCAGAAAATATTCTCAGGTTTCGTAGTGCAGTTACCAAAGCCATTTAATTTAGAAAAAGCCAAGATGCAACTACAGATACAAAAATTTGAGAACTGGAAATAGATATTTTAAATGGACCGAAACATACCTTTGGTGATCATAGGGGATGTACACAGCGCGATTATTTTTGTACCGGTGCTAAAGGTGAAAAAAATATGGTTCCAGATTTAGAAGAAAGCGGTTTGTTTGAGGAAATTATGACTGCAGTACGTCGTGTAGCCTGCCATTCTAAGAGTTTAATACATTATAATACCAACAATTCCGCAGAACTTTATAATTCCCACGTTGCGAAATTTGTTGGCGGTAAACGTGTGAATTTCGCTTTTCGGCGCGGTTATCAAGCTAGGTGTGAAGCTGCTGTAGTGGCGCATAATGAAGTGGGTATGCTCCACGAAATCGTGCAAAGTACAGCCAATAGTACGCCTGGAAAATATACAAAGTTATTTTGCGAAAAACAAAAGCGTAAGCAATTGCTTCGCAATCAGAAAGCAAAACGTTACCGTACTAAGTACTCTGGATTCGCAGACGCTGATTATGGACCGGATGCAGCTGAACCAACGCCGGATATGCTGGAGGAAGACTTGAAGGAAGCAGCGCAGAAATTTGTACAGGAATTATCTTTGGGGCGTGAAGAAATTTTGAAGGAAACTGTTGGGCAAATTTTGGCCGCATTTGTAAATAGCGCAATACAACGTCTTTCGCAAATGTAATGAAAAGTTTATTATACCAACAGTTTACTGGGAGCGCTGCTACAAAATATGGGAAAGAAAATGAGCATCGGGCCATAGAAGATTTTGAAGGGGTCATGAATATGGAGGTTAATCCTTGCGGTTTATTCGTGGATGAAGCCCACCCATTTTTGGCAGCATCTCCAGACGGAGTGGTTGGTGAAAATGCGATTCTAGAAATCAAATGTCCGTACAGTGCAAGAATGTACACTCCTATGAAAGCCGTATTAAACAATAAAATCAAATTCTGTCGAGTAGAGGAAGGCGAATTAAAATTAAAACAAAATGACAGCTACATGTACCAAATCCAACGGCAATTAAATATCGCGAAAAAAGACATTTGCTATTTTGTTATTTGGATTCCTAGCGATATTTCAGTGGAAGTGATAAAAACCGATCCTTTGTTTTGGGAGCAAAAAATGCTTCCGAAACTTGAACAATTTTATAACTCGGCATTGTTACCCGAAATTTTGGATTCAAGACAATCACGACAGCTACCTATTCGAGAGACATTTTTAAATTGATGTACGTGAAAGAAACTATATCTTCTGCAAATAAATGTAAAATGTGTATAGGTATGTATACTGTAAAAATTGTTACTTTTTTCGCCTTTTTTTAAATTGATTTATCTAGATCAGTATACAAAATACTTTTTTTTTTTTATTAGAATAACCAGTTCAACATTTAACAATGTTATTCATAGTTTTGATAATAAATTATTAAATATATATATACGAATAGCGTAACTATAATATTGGCATGGAGGATGTTGGTTCCTCGGATTATTTTGTTGGTTCAGTCACTGTCGCTGTTGTCGTCTGAGCTTCGGAAAATGTCTTGCGGCAATTGCCTTTTGAGACGTGTATGGATGTTTTTACGACCTAGTTCTTGAATTATTGTGTTATCAGTGAATCGCAGATTCACAAAGAATTTTTTGGTGGTCCTCTTAATAAATTGCTCGACTGTGTCCATCCCAAGTTCGAAGTGTATTTGATCATTGCGTATGAACCATGGAGCGTTAACGGCTATACGGAGAACCTTGTTCTGGAGGGCTTGAAGTTTCCTCATATTAGACTTTGATGTGTTGCACCATACAGGACACGCATAGGTAAATATTGGTCGGATGAGGGCCTTGTACAGCATAATCGTACATTCATGTCGCAGTGGTGATTTCTTGTTAATTAGCGGATAAAGGAGTCTTAATCTAGCATACCCTTGATTCAGTTTGTTGTTTATATGAAAGCTCCAAGTAAGCCGAGTATCCAAATGTACTCCAAGGTATTTAATTGCTTCTTTTTCCGAATTCCATGCGATTTCAGTCCCATTAATTGTGATATTTTGGTGTTCCCTAATGCGCTTGAGTGTAAAAATTTTAGTTGCGCATTTACTAGAATTTAAGGAGATACACCATTTGTTGAGCCAATGAGTTAGTGTATTTGCTGCAGATTGTAAATGGTTTATGGCTGTATCAAGATCCTCGTGCTGAGTGATTATGACTGTATCATCAGCAAACAGTGCAATTTTACTCAAATGTGGAATAGGAATGTCGTATACGAACAAATTAAAAAGCGTTGGTCCAAGTACACTGCCTTGCGGGACTCCCGCATGTATGTTCTTAGTGGTTGATATGGAGTTGTTGATTCGGACGGCAAATGTTCTACTTTCCAAGAATGAAAAAATTATGGCCACTAAATATTGAGGCAGTTGTGTGTGAAGCATCTTGTATTTTAAACCTTCTATCCAAACCTTATCGAAGGCCTGGCTTATGTCTAGGAATGCTGCTACTGTGAATTGCTTGTTTTCATATCCCTGCTCTATTATTTCGATAATCCTTTGAAGTTGTTGTACTGTTGACAGACCCTTCCTGAAACCAAATTGAATTGGAGGTATTAGTTGATTGTCCTCTAATGACGAAGCCAGTCGATGCAGTATCACTTTTTCCAGTAATTTAGACAGTGTTGGTAGTAGACTGATTGGACGATAGCTCGCACAATCTTTTTTGGCTTTCCCATGTTTGTGAAACATGAGAATATGAGCAAAATACTATACAGGCTGATTTATTTATGAATATTTAGCATTAGTTAATCACTAGTTATATTTGTTTGTAAGATTGTTTATTTATGCATTGACAACAGTTATGTTATTGCTATATGTATTATTTTAGTATTTGCGCTGATGTATTTATTGTTTTAATTTTTTCTCGTTAGCACTATCAACACTATTAGCTAAGATGTCGTAAATATCTTGAGGACATTTTCTTTTAATTTCATTATGTATGGAGTTGATTCCAATACCATAATAAAATTGATTACTTTGAGAACCGTACTTGCTGTATTATTAGTTTGATTTGGATAAACAAATGCGTTACCAAGCTAAGTAACTTTCTACCTGCAGTTTACAGAAAGGTATAATCCTCTTATAGTCCTCTTATCAGTAATACGCTTGTTGTTTAACAACGGGTGGTTGCCGGGACATAGCCCTGGTTAAGGGGTTACCTATATTTGTACGGAATTTTAACAAAATTAATAGAACATTTTTTAATCGCTAACTGAATTAATTCGTCACTGCAGGGAACGCAAAAATCGATCGATGCATGTAGGTCAATAAAATACTTTTATTTAACTGAGCAAAAGGTCAAAAACTTATAAAGATGAATTCCGTTGGCAGTATCAATTAAAATTAATGTGTTCTGTGTAACGCGATATCATCCACATTTATAAAAAAAAAAACGCTTTTCGAGATTTAGTCCATTGGAGAAAAGGTTGCTCTAAATGGTCTTTAAATTAGTTTTTTAATCATACTGCTGTGAAGCGAGATATCCCAGTTAGCGTTTCACTATTCCACGGTGCAAGACGGCTTAACTAAATACAACCCTTAATAAAGTTTTGAAGCACTTTCACTTCGCCGCGCCGGCGTACAATTAATTACTTTTATGCCTAGACATAAAAGTAACGCATTTACCTTGTCAATGAAGTCACATTATGTACTGTTTGAGGCCTTCGCGGTTACTCGAATTATTCTCCTTAGCATAGAATTTCGGCTTAGACCGCGTAGTATTTGTAGATGAACACCCAGCATTCTCTAGCTTAATATGCCTTGCACCTTGAGAAGTCATGCAAAAACCCGCGCGATGGCCATGCTCTTTGTTGGCTCGTGTTGTTTGAGTATCTTGAGAACGAGGATATTTAGGCAGATTTGGCCGTTTTGCTGTTTGTGCATCCATATTCACTAACGTTTGCAAGACCTTGCAACTTGCATCATCAGAGTGAAAGTCCACTAAGAACCGAAGGTCGGTGTGGAGCTATTTATAGTCCTCTGTGCCAGGCGCGCGGAGTGGCGTAACGCTGGTTGGTCAGCCGAGTGCAACGTAATCCGCGGGGCGTGGCCGTATGATGCACAGTGGTTGTAATGCTTTAGATCGTGTATCACAGGGGTCCACGTTTTACTAAGCTTAAAGCCATCTTCCCTGTTGATATTATTTGGATGTTTTTCTATTTCTATGGCTTCACGTATCACTCGCGGGAAGTAATGAGGTATTCTGGCAAGTACTATGGCATGCTCAAATTCTAGAGTGTGCCCATTTGTAAATGTATGCTCCGCTACGGCTGATTTTGTGATGCGTTTGTGTTTGCAATCGCCTTTGTGTTCTTGGAGTCTTAGATCAACGAAACGACCTGTCTGTCCAATGTAACTCGAGCCGCGAGAACAAAGAATGCGATATACGCCAGCGGATTTTAAACTTGGAATCTTGTCTTTTACCGATCTGAAGCCGTTACGTAAAGTTTCCTTGCTCGTGAACACAGTTTTGATGTTGCAACGTTGCAGGACACGTCCTATCTTATCAGTCGAGCCTTTAACGTAAGGTAGAAATGCTAAGCCTTCCAGAGGTGGAGATTCTTCTTTAGCCTTTTTTGTCAGAGTCTTGTCTAGAGCTTTTCGTATGGTGGTAGTTGTGTATCCGTTCCTTTGTAAAGAGTCAAACAGATGTAGCTTTTCTCTCTCTAGATTTTCCTCATCTGAGATACGAACGGCTTTTGTCGCCAGACACCAGACACCACACCATCATCCAATGCAAAAAGCAACAGTTCTCCAGACTCTGGCGACAAGAGCCGTTCGTATCTCAGACGAGGAAAATCTAGAGAGAGAAAAGCTACATCTGTTTGACTCTTTACAAAGAAACGGATACACAACCACCGCCATACGAAAAGCTCTAGACAAGACTCTGACAAAAAAGGCTAAAGAAGAATCTCCACCTCTGGAAGGATTAGCATTTCTACCTTACGTTACAGGCTTAGACACTCTAAGGCAAATTTAAGGAGAAGACAACAACTAACACAAGGGAAGCAAAAAAGCATCGAGTATGTACAATTAAATAAACTACTACGAAAAACTAAAAAAGAAAGAGAATAAAGAAACTGTATGACGTGATTCAAGAAGTAATCGAGAAAAATAAAAACACGAAGGTACTGCAGCTCAATTTTGGAAAAAACCTATTAGTAGCATTAAAAGACAAGCGAGGTAAAGAACTAAGACAAACAAAAGAAATTCAGAAAAAGTCCAAGAGTAGTATGAGAAGCTGTACGAAACAAAACAAATTCAACAAATCAAACACTGAGAAAGGAAATATTTAACGTAAACTCCGAAATCGAGAAGGAAGAAATACTTACAGCCGTATTCATAGTCGTTCGCCAGCGGTTCGCCGGCGAGTCGCCGGAGTTTCGTTATGAATAGTATGAATAGTATGTTGGCGGCACTGTACGTCTATGTCAAATTCAAGGTTAGCAGGTTAGATTTTGTGTCAATTTCTGTCAAAACTGACGGAAAACCTAACCTGATAACCTCGAATTTGACATAGACGTACAGTGCCGCCAACATACCATTCATAACGAAACTCCGGCGACTCGCCGGCGAACCGCTGGCGAACGACTATGAATACGGCTGTTAGTGTCATAACAGAAATGAAGAACGATAAAATGCCTGGAAAGGGCGATATCACAAAAGAACTAATAATGGACGGGGGCCATGAAGTTATAAAAATGTTAGAAGTTGTATTTAAAAAATGCTTAGAAATGGGAACAAACCGGGTGAGGAGGCAAACACGATACTGCTAATTAAAAAAGGTGACAAACAAGACGTGAAAAATTTTAGAGCAATCACTCTTTTGTTACACATATATGTTATATTATTTATTATAAGAATAATTACAAAGAGAACAAACAATAAATTAGAAACTTACTTGATAGAGGAACATGCAAGCTTTCGTAAGGCCGACCACTTGTGAAGATTTAAAATAATGATCGAGAAAGCAACTGCCACTGTTTGTCACTCTAGTCGACTATGAAAAAGCATTTGACACCGTAGAAGCATGGGCTATACAACAAGCTCTATGAAATAGCAGAATAAGCCATAGATATAATAATATCTACCAACAGGCAACAATCCATATTGAAGTGCAAGAACCAGCTCAACACATACCTGCAAGTAAAGGAGTACGCCAAGAGGACCCTCCCTCCCCAAACATATTTATATTAGCACCTAAAGATCTATTTAAAAACCTAAATTGGAATCAAAGGGAATAGATATCAACGGAAATTTTCTTAATAGATTTATGTACGCCGATGTGACGTTATCCTGGGGCAGATATAATTAAGAAACGCAATTAATGCATTTGATATTTGATATTTGCGCCTAGCAAATTTCCTGTCACATTTGGTTACAGCCATGCCAAAACCCTTGATAACCTTTGGGTCGGGGCAACATTCCTGTACAAAAATGTTGATAACACCTGTAGTCCAGCATTGCTTATCTAATGAATTCATTTTCCCACTCAGTGACAACCTAGAAGATAACGCCGAGTATAAATACAAGCAGTTTCGCCATTAAACGGAACCAAGCTTTGAAATATTACTCCACCCAGCCTAAGGGCTTTAGGCCTCCAGTACCTGGGGAAGCGAACTCACGCTCTCTCAGAGCGCCGCCGTCCCGGCTGCTCAAACTTATTTTTCCAAGCTCCGGATTACAACCAATTCTTATCTGTCAAATTTAAACCTCGACGGAAAGCTTTGTTAGACAATCCTTCGTCACGAAGTTTCAACTCAGGAGTGCGTTGTCGAAGCTAAACAAGGTATCGACTGTACCTTCTTTGCGTGCTCGGTTATCCGACCGCAAAACAATGTTTCTCCCCTGTAATGCCCGGATCTTGCAACTGGAACGCTAGAACAACAGGAAGCCCTGCAGCAATCCCCTGCGAAGCGAGCTTTCTTTTCCAAACAGGCCGACCCTCAAGATTACCGTCCCGAATTCGCCAATCCAGAGGCTGACGACCGGCTTGCCAGTGTTGCTAAATTGGTTGACTACCTGCAAAACCAAAGAACCAATTTATTAAAAAACCTTGTAAATCAGTTGTACAGAGTTTACAGAATTTTAATTTATGTATCTAACAAAATAATCTCTTGTTTATTTGTGTTTACTCGAATGTTAGAACGTACCCTAACCCACTGCAGCTACCACTTGGAAAGGGCAAATAATCTGTATTTTACGTCTTGAAAAAATTATAAGTGAGCGTTTATTTGGGAGATTCAAGATACAGTAGAAGTCAGGTGATTACAACGTCAAGTAAAAGACAGCTACATATAATGATTCAAGAATTAAATAAATATTCCAAACAAGTGGGGCTACAGATAAACACAGCCAAAACTAAAATAATGACAAGCATAGATGTAAAATTGAATATAGCAGCATACGACGAGATTCTTGTACGAGTAGAAGTATCCGTATACCTAGGCCAAAATTAACTGAAATAAAGAAACCCAGGTCGCAAAAATTAAAAAAAAGAATTAAACTGGTATGGGCCTTCTTGGGAAAATTCAGCCACATACTGAGAAATAGGAAAACTTCCCAACACCTAGAAACAAAAGTGTTTGACGCTTGCATCCTATCTGTTTTAACCTACGGCGCCCAAACATGAGCACTGACAAAGGAAAACATAGAAAGACTAATAGTGACAGAAAGGACAATGGAAAGACAAATGTTATATATAACTCTAAATGACAGAAAAAGCAACACCTGAATAAGAGGCAAAACTAAGAACAAGGTTGTAAGAATAATAAGGGTGCAACTAAAATGGCAGTTTGCGGGACATATCGCCGACATAAAAAATCTAGGTGGAACTCACAAATACCAGACTGGCCACCATGGCTCTGGAAAAGAACTAGAGGACGCAAAAATATTTAGTAATTATGTTTTAAAATCAGTATCGCTTAACCAGACGCGCTTATATACGAAATGCTCACCCTATTGGAGCAGCAGTTCATTGTTTGACGGTAGACCTGTTGTTGATTGAAAGAAGGTTTGATAATAAAAATACATTTTAATACTGTTTGGCCTTGTATTATATAATTTGTTGTTTTTAAAGACAGCGGTTCTAAAACAATACTTCAAGTTTTTTAATTGATTTTTTTTTAATTAGCGAAGTTTGAAACACTAAACCTGCCATTGTCTTGTAATTTCCGCAATCTATCTCAGGTTTACATTTTTGAAGGCATTTCCAACTCATCCTGTATAAAAACTTTATCAAAGATGTGCACGGCACGCCACCTGCTGGACAAATTAAAATTAAAGAACCTGCGATGGGGTCATAATTGTATAAAAACAAGAGGGGCTCGTATCTTCGCGCACACTGAGAGAAACAGCATTGTCAGCAATGTCTGATTTAGTATCAGTTTCGTACGTAAGATTTTGTTGTTTTTCTTATGTTGAGGTGTTTACAGTAAAATTAGTGAACTGTTACGAGACATACTATTAAAGTAATTTAAACTAGTTGTTCTATGTGCATTGTAATACATTGTCCACATCGGTAAGCAATTTATACAGAATTGTCAGAGGATTTTTTTTATATTAATTTATAAGGTTTTTGATTATTATTAACGATTTTTCTGATTTAAGTTATTAAAACAATACCAGATGTGTATTCAAAACCTAACAATGCCCTAAATAGACGTAGTACTAGAGCATGAATTACAGTGAGCCGTGGTTGTCACCGGAAACTGTTTTGATTGTTTTATTGGCCTTAATAGAAGCGCTGTTTACTCTTCGGTTATTGGGGTGTTTACAACCAACTGCCTTCTTGTCCCAAGTTCCTACTAAGTTTGCTAACATTTATAGATTATTGTAAATAGGGCCTTAATTTACTCCAAGAATTTATCATTGTAGCTAAATAGAAGCTGGAACAAATGACACGACTAGGAATATATGGTTTGGCTCCGCATACGTTTCTTACGGTCCTCATCGTTTTAACACAGACTGGTAAATACACTTAAAAAGCAATTATTATATCTATTCTCCTTAAGGAGCAATTGGGTTGTAATTACTAATATTTTTATCAACAGTGTCCACGAATTGTTATCAAAGACCGGAAAATGTTGTCGCTTATGTCGGAGAATCTGCAATTTTCAATTGTTCATTAGAATTGTCAGAGGAAGCGGAACGGAATGGCACCTATGGATTTAAGTGGATAAAAGAGGTATTCTGTGTGATTTAATTTAATACTGTAGGATTTGATTAAATGACTAGATAGGAAAAAATCAATTAAAATGTTAGCAATCTCAGATAAGACGTGAAAATACTGCTATCAAAGACCTGAACTCAGTATATAAAGTGACAAATTTGTAATATGATTCAGAATTTTGATATAAATAAAAGATCTTGCTTCAGAAAATTTGATTTTGACTGAGAATTTAAAATTCTGAACGATAATAAGATAATTTAATAAATTATAGCATATAAATGAACGGTTACGTGAAAACAGCTTTATGAGCTTAATGTAAGACTACTACTGTTTTCCATGGAAAATCACAGCCTCTTAGATTTTTACAGATAATTTAATTTCTTGATTATTCAACTCAGCGACAAAGTAAGAAGGGAAAAGTTTTATATAGATCATTTTGGGTTTAATGGGTATTAAATTGGAACTAATTTAATATTTGACATTAAACTGATTTGGTATGAGTCAGGTGGATGTCGACTAACATTAATAATAATAAATTCTTTCCTTGGATGGAGAATAGGGGCTCTACGTATTTCCCCCAACTTATTCCGTTCTGGCCATTCGATCTACTCACTCTACTGCCCTCAAGATTCCTTTCGAGTGCCATCTTTGCTAAATTATTGGTCGCTCTTCTCAAGGAATGTCCAATCCATTTCCATTTGTTCCTTCTAATTTATTTTGATGGCAGTATCTATTTAGACATTTTCAAAACATATTCATTCGTTCCAAAGTCACATCAACAAATTTTATGTATTCTTCGAGGCATCTGCTAGCGAGTACTTATAATCTCTTGCTAATGTTAAATGGGGTCTCTGGATTTTTTGCTCCGGTTTGCTACATTTTCTCCCATTGCGCCATTTTGCATTAATTATTATTTGGCATTATTGAGCAGGTATTATTCAAGGACAATTTTTGAATCTAGCGCTTTTCTGCTTTTGTATTTCAAATACTAGTATTTCACCCGCTTCATCTAGATGCAAATTGATAGTTTAATTGTGTTTTAAAACCCAATTTCGTTCATTTCAAGAACTGGCATCTTACGGTTCATTTCATCATAGCTTGGGTAACGTTTCATTCAAATTTTTACATGTGTTTTTTGTCGCATAATTGACGCCTTATCTTAATTGTTTTTTGGCTACAGATCGTCGGCCGTTCTATACAGGCATGGTCTTGTTTGCCTGGGTTCCCCGTTCTGAACGCGGATGTGGTTGCTTCATATGGTGCAATAATTTCGCTTTCGTGAAAGTCAGAGAGAGAGCTTGTTAAGTAGCTCAAGCGCTCGTTTCTTTGGCTTCAGCATTCTAGCGCCAGACTTGAAGAACGCAACAAGTGTTATCGTTTGTTTTATGTCGGTGGAGGCCTCGTGCTTTCGTTGGGCGACTTCAAAATTAAGTGAAACTGTGTGGGTATCATCCGTCAAGTGTTTGGTCATGTTAGTGATGTTTCGAGCGGATATTAGCTGAAGAATTTTTATATTGTGTAGTTGGCATCCCCAATTAACACCGTTGAAGCGGATTATTAAATGGGAACCCCTTTCGTGCTGATTGTTGGTAATGAAGTTGTGTCTACCGTAGCGCACTCTTGCCTGTTAGTAACGTTCTTCGTTCTATCCTATGGGAATCAAGCATTTTGGTGCAGTCGCTTGGCTACCACCTGCAGCTCCGTTGGACATCATCACCGTAGCCAGGTGAACCCCTCAAAGATATTGTGTCTTGTAGTAATTTTAAAGCGCACATTGTGCAGTAAAAAGAGATTTTTGAAGTGTCGCCATTGTGCGTAGCGTTGCTGTTAATTTAAAAATTAGGGGTTTGAACTATTGTGACTGTTACGAGATTAAAATAACTACCGCCATTGAGTCAGATTCGATTGTTTACCGTCAAGATATATTGTTTGTAAGTCGTTTTATTGTTTAGTTAATGTTGTTACAGTTTTTGAGTCAGTTTATTTTCAATTAGTTGTGCTTTTCTTTAGTAGATTTATGACGTTTGCATGTTTATTTTGTGATGTTTTTCTTTGTAAAGGAGTTCAGACAGCTGTAAGCCAATGCAAGTAATGTAAGTCCAACACAGCTGTTCGTAGACCGTCGCTCAAGCACTGCCAAGGTTGGATAAAAAAAGTTGGGCCATCACTTCCACTCTCTCGATGAGCCCACCTGTGTTTTTTCCCGAATTAGTAAAGTAGTGGCGTTTGGCAATCTTTATTTGGTTTACCGGGTCGTTGCCCTAATTAAGGTTGTAAATCTCCTTCTGAGTGTTTACAGCCCATCGTAACGTAATTGGGAGAACGGATCCGACAATTTTCCGATTTGTGTCGCTTTATCGGGTAACTGACGGTTGAGTATTTTGGATGTCAAATTCATGTCATAACGACGGTTTCGTCCTGTAACATGCTTAGTGGCTGTTCGTTGCTAGTGCCAAATCCCTTTCATATTGTTTTCATTATGTTGTGTTTCTAATATAGCTTTTTGTGTTAGTTCGGCTAGTAGTAGTTGCATATCTCTGTGTATTGCAGTAGGTACATATTACCAAAATTGTTGAGATTTTGGAGATCGCAGGTAATGTCAGATTGTTGAAAATCTAACTGGCATAATCCCAATTTGTAATGTTAAAAAGGAACGGACCAAGAGGACATCTCTGTTAAATCAATATTAGCTGAAGAACGGTTCTGCTGCGTTACCTCAGCACAGGTAGGTCAAATTGGCCATTAATTGAATTTATTCCACCTCGAGATGAGGCTGGATAAATTCCATTATTCGCCAATTCGACCTACCTGTACTGATGTTATGCTAGAGAACTAAGACCTTGATCTTCAGCTAGTATTGGTTTAACCCCTGTCAGGTATGGAATTCATTGCTAACATTCTCTCTATACAGTATTTTGCAAAATGCATTACGGTAGAGCACTTTTAATAGGTTCAATATTTTCCTGTTATTTCGATTATTTCCCATAGCGTCAGGTGGTTAAGTAAATCAAATACTCGCTTAAAGTCGATGAAAATACATATTATAATGAATTACTTTATTGTATGGATTGTTTGATTTGTGTTCTGTTAGTATGAATTAGATAATTGTGGTCTTCTAGAAGGTTTTACCCTTCGGTCACTCTGTTGTTAGTAAAATGTGCACAATGCTCTTATTTATCATGGTTAATCATGCCTGTCCAATTACAGTTAATAGAAGATGCAGAATTCTTGCGACCTCAAGAAGCAGGTATACTGTAGGACCCAGTTGCTTATCTATGGCTGAGCTATCTGGTTTTGTGCGTACTGATCAAAGGATACCTAAGTAATCTCATGGGTTTCCTTATACTTAGTAATTATTCGAGCGAAATAAATATTTAAATGTTTTTCCACTTGTAGTTATAACTTCTCTTGGGCAACACACTTTTCTAAGCACTTTTCTTTTACAAATTTAGCCTTCAAATTTGTTTAAAAGAACAGGCCTTATTATAGCTTTGGACATCGTTTTAGCAACGTTATTAAGAACTAAAATAACCAAAATTTTCTACGTATATACTTGGTAGAGAGAAATTGAATTAAGTGAAATTTTTGATATACCAGTTAGTGATGCAAAATGTTATAACCAAATAGAATGATTCGGTGTTGAAGTCTGCACCCAGACATAAGCTATAACTATATTCATAAACTTAAAAATTCCGTTTTAATGCGGAAGGTCTATTTAATAGGATGAAGAAATCTACACTTGTAATGGAACCCAGTACACGCATATTAGCGAAAGATATCAAGGGCGTCTCTTCCCCGTTTCTTCAGATCCTTGGTATGGGGAGGCCTCGATAAATCTCACACACATTCAAAAATCGGACCAGGGCCAGTAAGAAAACATAAAAATTATGAAACATTTGTGATTGTAAGTTTGGTTCCAGTTACGAATGCAAAGTGATGCCATCAACCTTGGAGAAGAATGGAACTCGATTTCGCTTGGAGGTACTTTCACCTCCCGACATCACCCCAGATGATTTTAGTTATGTCAGTCTAAACGATACCATCACAATTGAGTGCAAAGCGAAAGTGACGACTCACTCTAACATAATTTGGTACAAGGACAATAATCTTCTAGAGTCGTCTGCTACTATAGGTAATGATTATTATCATGAATATTGTTTAATTGTGATGCAAAATGAAAAAACAAATAGTGCTGAATGTGCTGAAACTACTAGCCAGTTTTGAGTAAATGTAAATTGGTAAAGATTTGTATTTTATAACATTTCATATAAAGCTTTTATTTTAATATTTAATAGACCGCTTTCTACCTGCGATGTTGGAAATGGTTAACATTTCACCACATTTCAGGAAGATTAAACAGAGGAGAACGACTTTTCATTTCAAAGGTTCGACTAGAAGACATAGGAAACTACACCTGCCTAGTTCGCATACGCGGACAAGACACTTCCCACACAACCAGAATAATATTAGCACAGAGTGCGGCTATAATGGTGGGTCCTAAGAACAGAACATTACTCGATGGAGAAAAGGCTATGTTCGGGTTTCAAGTGACAGCGGTACCTGAAAACTTCACGGTAAAATGGTTCCGAGACGGAATATTAGTCGACGAATTTGCTGGTCTCAAAGGCAGGGCTATAAAACGATCGGATGGGTTTCTGATCATAAATCCTTTAAATGAGGACGACTCTGGTCAGTACCTTTGTGAAGTGAGTAATGGTTTTGGAGAACCGCAATCCGCATCAGCGTATCTCAACGTTGAGTGTAAGTTGCCTGTTTCGTACAACATTTTCTCTTATGAAAACGAATGGGTCGATTTGTCACGATTTATCACGATTTTAAAGGTAATATAGTGATCGTTAGCTGTCAATAATCACACAAGCCTTGCCATAAAACAGAAAAATATTAAGCATTTTTCTTTACCATGAGGCAAACACATTATTGTTACGATAAAATTCTATTGCACCATCTCAACATATTTTGTGTTGGTTGTAATGCTCTTGTCGTTTCGCTTGTATTGTTGCATTAGCACGCTGGAAGCATCAACGGTAGTTGCTCTTGATACACCGCTTTTTCAGGGTTTGAAGTTTACGGTCAGTTTAAAGTGTAAGTGCTGTGATTGTCAAGCAAATGTCAGTTTGATTCTTCGATAGATTATTATCTTTTTCTATGTCTAAACACAGAATATTTTTTAAACTTTCACGACCTAGTTAGAAAAAAATATAACATGTGGAATTAACCTAGCAAGAGATTTCTCGTAGTAGCATAGGTCCTACGGTTGTTACTGTTAATTTTACGTTGCCTGTAAACAAAAAATTAACTATACGATAAATGTATAGGAAGAAATGTGTTAGAAACTAGTAAAGGCAAATAAGAATGAAACGCACTTTTAAACTGCTGTAAAAAGGCAGTCGTTTTTTAGTATATGATCTCCTTTACGAAATGACACTATCTCATAGTTTCAATTGGAGTTTACTATAGCCTTGTAAATCATCTCTACTAAACTTTAAAAACAAATAATAACACGCTTATTTCATTTCATATAATACATTGAAACTCTGACATTGTCCATCTTTCGAGGAGTCTTCTGTCAAAGCTAAATTAAAAGTTAAAATAAAAGTTTACAATCGAACGTTACAAAATGTATTATTTAAGTGTAGTATTACACGTCATCGTAAGACATTCATTACCATTTTGGCTGCTGTTGGTGTACGAGCGGTGATAATAACACCCTGATTATTTTGAAATTATGACACTATGGAAAATACCCATCTAGTTATATAAGCAAAATAAATTAACGAACACACACGGATGCACACATGTAGCATTATATACAAATATTCATATAGAGTGCGCGATTAAAACAATTTTTAGCGTTAACAGTAAGAGGATATGATATTTCGATAGGCTATGTTAATAAAAGGGTTTCAAGTCACGAGTTCGACACGATCCATAATATAGGCAGACAGAGGTTGTAAACCGAACGCTGGTAATTGAGCAGAATGAGGATACACCGAATGTTGAACAGGAATTAATGGCGCCTCCCCAGTTGCATAAGTGGAGGGTTGCTTATGGCTTGCTGACTGTTTTCTCGAACGCACAATTGTGTACCGTTTCTAAGATAGGGAAGCAGAATTAAGTTTATTGCCCTTCTGCTGCAACATGATATTTCCTCGATGAAGTGTTATGCCACAATTGAAATTCCCGCTTCTTGCGCAATCGATCATTTGTTATCCAAAAAGGTTGAGAGAATACTTGCTGTGGTCCCGGATCACCTGCAGTTCGCGGATGGAGTAATATTGTTTGAAGTCGAGGATGGAATTTGTCACTCGCGATGTTAATCGTTCAGTTTACGACATCAGTCACTTAGTTACCCACAACGTAGCATCCAAATTTGATCCTTCGCTGTGGTAGACTGCACAGTTTTTGAATCACAGTTTTCTGTTTTATGATCGCCTGCGCTGCTTTTTCAGGTCTTTCGCGGGGTGATTTATGGACGCTAGACGTGGTGACGCTTTTGTTACACTCTCTACCAACAAAATTATAATATTTGAATCTCGCGTCAACTATTCATCAGGAATTAACACGAAAATTTAGATACTTAAGTAAGAGTGAATCCTTATTGTCATTATTTAATAGTTTATTCCTAAACCTCATATGAAATTTACCTGCCCTTACATATGTTACTATGTTACAAGAGTAACATCGAACTGACCAAATATTTAATAGATTAAGCCAAACCATTACTTAAAAAGAACAAATTTAGTCCTTGCTACTATGCCTGTAAAGTGTTCACGAAATATGTTGGGGTGTTGGTAATAAGTTTATACGCAGATATTGATATTTTTACTTCTAATATTTTCAATAAGTTTATCTTTTCACTTTATTAACGTTGTGTAACACCATATTTACATCTATTGGACTAAGCCAGTGAACTGTCTATAAAACAAAATTTACAATTTTCTGGTTGAAAAAGAATATCTTTATTGGCGATTTTTACAGAAATAATTTTATCTACGACACTGTGTAAAATTGACTTTTAATTGGCACTTTTAAGTTTGTAAAACGGCTATTTAATAACATGCTTTCATTAGGTCGCTGTGTCAGTAGTAACGTGTTTTAACATTTTTAACCACGCGAAATTACGACAGGTTGTGAGTAATCCTAATTTACATTAATTGTTTTAATATTTATCGTGTTTTCTAGATTCTATCGTAGATATAATATTGTAGGATACACATGGGTAAAGCATCTTTAGCCACTGGCGGGGCTTAAAACGCGAGTGAGCGACATGGACATGCATGATACCTACTATCCTAAAAAGACTATGTAAAGGGTTTTAGCAAGTACAAAAAAAAATGCAGTCGCTGGGATTCGACTCACGTTCCTAAGCGCGAGTCCAGGCGTTCACCCAGGCGAAATACGATTACTAATCACTAGTCCGCTGCTTTAACCGCTAGTCCACGCAATTCAAACAGTTGGATCGGCTTTTGGCTACATACTAGAAGATGCGTTGATCGCCATTTTACTATATTTACGCTTTATCTGTTGGATCATATTTTCATCAATGGTCAACATCTAAGTTAGGTGCAAATTCTTACTTTTATTTATTCCTGGGTTGAAGCAAAAATAGACAACACTTTATTTTTTAAGGTGCTCATTCTATATACGTTGCACCAAAAGTATATTCGATTTCGAGCCAGGTCGAAATATAATCCGCATGCATAATGCCGTCTTCCTCCAACAAATAGTTTTTGAGCTCTACAGCCAACAGGCAGACGGGCATATAGATGACTGGCGGACAAACATGCAGACGGATAGACAGGCAGGAGGACAGGCGGACAGACAGACGGACATATGATAGACGGAATTGAGAAAACTTGTTTTTCGTCATCTAGAGACCTTGAAACGTAAAGATCTGAAGAAATATCAGAAGGTGATTTTTTCACGATCGGAATACTTCTTTCGCCTTCTAGACGTAGGGATATAATAGTCGACATAACTTTGATATTAATAGTATTACATGACGTTTTAGTCTTTAATAAAACTTTAGAACTCAGCCGATATAACTGGCACTAACGTATTTAACTAAAGCCAAAGAACAATTTCTAATTTTTTATTTGGTCTCAACTATGCACTCATTTGCTTCTACATCATTATTGGACGAAATTTCGTTCTTAGCAGTTACTACTTCATAATCAAAAGTTTTATCTTAACTTTCTCTTAGTCTGTTTCTTTAGATTGTTACAACATAGCCGTCCAACCACTTCTGTGAACTTCCTTTTCACTCGACTGCGTTTTGCAAGGTTTGCTTCCTTTTAGTTCTGAACCTTTAAAACTGGCATGAGAGCGAGAGTCATATCATTTTTAATACTCTGTTTTTAAATGTGATGAAAATAAATGTATCTTCATCACATTTATGTTAGTGATTTCTTCAATTGGAGCAGTAGTCAGTGATTTATTTAAATATTCGTGAGATACTGATGTGGTACTTGTGACATCGCTAACAATTTATGCAGTCTTTCCATTTTGAGGTACAGTTCGCTAAGAGTTCTTTGCCGATTTGTATCCCCAACGCCCTGAGGCTGTAATAGGTGCGACGCATGAAGCAAGCAAACAAAGTATTTCAAGGTGGTTATTCATTGTCATTTCTATCAACTCCAATGAAATATGGAAATTGTGGTTATCCAAAGTAACTAATTTGTCCGGGCAGCAGCACGGTTTCGAGGTAACTCTTGAGAGCAATCCTATAATTGATATAAGCTTTCCAACGATTTTCAAACATTAAACACCAACCGAAACCAAGCAGTCAATTTTTAAATAGATTTGGTTTATCCAATCTGCGTAGATAGTTTTGATCACATCTTTGAAGTTGTAGCCAATTAAATTCATATCTCCAGTCTCCTAATTTAACTAGACATTGCACAAGCATCTCCTCTTCTTCACTAGTTAAGACCGTCGGAAGATCAACTTTCTTGCAGTTAGCATAGTTCAATGTAGTTGTTCTGTTAATTAAATCATGTTTGGCAGCACTTATAATTTCGACCATTGCGGCAGTGATAATTTTTATATTTTATAGCATCAGAACGTTTTGGTTTATTAGTACTAGGCGTGTGCGAAAGCACTATCGTTAAAAATTACAAGCTCTCACTGGTAGTAATTTAAGCAATTAGATGTTAGTCTAAAATTGACATTGCCATTCCTAAATACGAGTCTAGTGTTACATTTTCTCGAATTTCCTCTATGGTTTGAAAACGCCTTTTAAAGATTAATTTTTACTTTGAAAAGAAAAAAGGGTTAACTACAAAGAGTTAAGTAGTTGGGACAGGGCTGGTGTCTTATTTGCTAGATAATTGCGTATAAGGAATGATGGCTGCGCAGGAGCGTTGTCGTAGTGCGACATCCACGGCTTGGTTTCCTACAATTAGAGCTTCTTTTTGTGCATATCGCCGTTTAAACTCTTTCAAACATTTAAGTAAATTTATTTGTTGATTGTCTGACTACGTGGCGGAACTTATTAATACAAAATGCACTTCCAGTAAAAAAATCAGTCAGCTTTACGTTGGTGTTTGAGCAACTCAGGTGGTCCTTTTTTGGTTAAACATTCAATTCCTCCATTCACTGCAATAATTTAATTGTGGTTTCTACATTATTATACATATTATTTTATACAGTTTGACGCGCAATTTGACAAAAAAGCGATTTTTTAAAGAGTTTTCATACGTAAACCGACTCCAACAGCTCGATGATTAATACAGATATTATGACCCCGTAGAAAAAGCTGTGTTGCCTATTCCTCACCACAAACCATGGTCGCTTCATTTACTAGTTGGTAGGATATTCACATAGATCAGATTTATATTGAACATCTATCATACATACATAATCCCTTCCTCTTCTACTTTTCGGCTTAGAAGTAAAGTGGGTCACATGCTGTTTCTTCCATGTCTTATGATCGTGTGCCGTCTGCTTAGTATGTACCCACATACTCTCCAATTGCTCTAGTAATATGGTCACTTTTCCGTTTCAGGTCTTGCCCGTTCTACCTCTTCTCTTCTTGCTTGTATCCATTTCCCAAATCTTATTCACATCCTTGCTGACAGTTATTGTCACCAGATGTTCAAACCATCGCATACTGCATTTGCTAAAATTGCAACAAGCGCTTCTACCTTTAACTTCCTTCTAATGTCATTGTTAGTTATCCGATCAAGTCTTGTGACTTCTATCTTTCTAATAATTCTCATCGAACAGGCTTGCAGCTTACTTTTCAGGTTTTGTGATAAAACTAACAACTCGCAGCCATAAGTTAGTACT
The DNA here is from genome assembly GCA_940337035.1 of Agriotes lineatus. Taxonomy (NCBI): domain Eukaryota; kingdom Metazoa; phylum Arthropoda; class Insecta; order Coleoptera; family Elateridae; genus Agriotes; species Agriotes lineatus. The sequence goes on along the minus strand of OW679196.1, from coordinate 46,570,190 downwards.
TGCACAAACATTGCTCCTTAAATTCTGATCTTTGTTTCTTTGCTAACTAACTGCGTTTTCTGATAAAGAATTTATTCAACCCGTAAAGGAGTTTGTTTACTACGGAGATTCTGTAGTTAATTTCGATCTTCGCTCTAGTATCGATGATGGAGCCCAAGTATTTATAGTTATTTATTTGCTTAATTGACATTCAGTACAATGTGATACTTAAAAAAGAATGCATTTTCACTACTATAACTTCAGCTCTTTATTAATCTTCCATTCATACTCTCAGTTTTCTTGGAGCTGTGCAGGATTTTCCATTGTCAGAAGTAAATCATTTTCATACACAAATTTCTTTACCATTTCGGGTTGGAAATGTCTTACTTCTATCCGTTTGCTATTTCATCTGTGAATACCACGAAGAGAAGTGTGTGCGCGTCGCGATTTTCGTCTCGACCGTGGAGTGCGCATTGCGGGCACCCAAAATATTCCACCAGTCTGTTAATTTCGTGACATTTTTGCTTCCCGTCTTTTAAAGAATTAAAATGCGCTTAGCTGTTGCTTCATTGGTATGGTTTTGTGGACTTCCTGCAAATTTGGGTTTAGTTTTTGCAAAATTAATTTCACGTCATGATGACGGAGTAGCTTACCTGATTGGTGCTAACTGTAAACAACTTGGAATTTTATCTGATTATTATAGTACAGGCCTCTTTGAGTACTGGCGAATCAATACCAAAGTATTGCGCCAAGTAGCATGCTTTCAACAGAAGCTCCTCCAGCCCCTTCGAGTTTTTATTAGCCTGTGTAAACGCCATTTGCAGTTATTTATTTCTTTTGTCCATTTCATTACGTGCTCTTGTTATTTACACAAATTTTTTACATGTATATATCTGTTTAACTACGTAAAGTTAGTATGTTATATCGAGCATACCCTATATTATTGTTATTGTCGACTTTTAAGCAGTATGTATTTGGTAATTTTGTTAATGCACCAATGACTGAAGTATAAGTACTCTGCTTATCGACCAAAAAGGCATATTTGGGTTATTATTTGTATATTATCTTTGCTGTTCGATGATAACCTGTACCTTTTACTACTTCTCAATTATTATGTATGTATAATTTACTATGAAAATATATGCCTTTCGGTTACTGTCAACTCATTTACATGTTTGTAACTTAGTACATTTGAGATTATTTCGATATCGACTATATTATCGTTTTTATCTGGGCATATTTATTGTAGTAAACACTCATTGGCAGTTTTTGTAAATACAATGGATTTATGTTTTTGTAAAATAACACATATCGTCTCTATTGTAGCTAGTCGAACATTTAAAGTGCCTATGTAGTCGCGATAGTTTGTAATGGTACTTTTTCCCGTGTTTATACTCAACTATAAATTTAGATTGGCCTTTGTTTGCTAGTTAACTCAATCGCAGAAGCACAAGATTCGCTCTTACCTCAATGCAGCTAAGAGATGTGCCAATAGAGAGTTTCTGCCTGCCCGCTCTAACCTATAATTATGTAATTATACATGCAAATCCTGTCAGAAATAGAAACCAAACGGTTTACATAAAAATATATATATATATATATATATACTCTGTAAAAGGACCATACAGGCATAAAAATACGTAGAAAGGGTACACAATGGTAATATATAAATGTTATATGCTCTATTAACAATAGCAAGGAACAGTCGACGAGCTTAATGCTGAATCTACATGCTTGATTACTGTTGGTTCTAAGTAAATTGCTCGAATGCAATTGCACGAAAACGAATTGCTCGAAATCAGTTTCTCGAAAGTGAATTGCTTGAATGTGAATTTGCTCGAATTGCAAGTGTCTCGAACAGCAATTTCTCGATTATCTGTTGCTCTAAAGAGTTGTGAAATAGCCTTAACTGGAATCAGTTACTACCAAATATAAAAAAACACAAGTTACAAATTGTAACCTTTATTAATAAAAAATAGGTACAGGTATGTATTACATTCCGATGATAATCACTTTGGTGACCCAAGAAAAACCTATTTAACATTATTTGTAATAACAACAAACATATTATCCTGATTATGAATACCCTTAATTACATTCCAATGAATATCACTTTCCACAAGAACATAATACTGTCTTTGACCTTCTTCTTTTTCCTCTTAATTTAGGCTAAGAGCCTGTTATTTCCCACACATTGAGTGCGGTTTTATAAGCCATCTTAAGCCGCGGCCGGGGTAGGTGGCTAGCCTAACCCCTTGAATTAGGGAAGAATGCTCTCACAGGGGTCACGACCACCAAAGATGTTCGTATGATGGCCGGAGAGCGTTTGATGTTTTCAATGTACGGGTGTGGGACTCGAACCCACTACCTGCCTACTGCTGGCGCAAGCACTCTACCAGCCGGCCACACGCTCTCTTAACCACTTACTACAAAAGATGTTGAAGATTTTAGTATTGACTCATTATTTAAGACCACATAAATTCGAGCAAAACATTTTCGAGAAATTGCGGTTCGAGGAATTTGTATTTCGAGAAAAGTTACATTCGAGCAATTTTATTTTCGAGCAATTGATTTCGAGCAATTTCATTGGAGGAATTTGCCGGAGAGACTCCTTAGGTGTAGGTATGACTTATTAATTATAAAAGCCAAGTCAAAAAACCGGCACTGCTAATAATATTTAAATTTCCCACAGAAGTTCACTTAATGCGGTTTTGACCCCAGTAGCTTGAAATCAGCTGACGAGATGTGTCAACAGAATTATGCAAGCTCCTTGTTCTGAAGCGCTGATTTAGCAGCAAGTGTTGTTCGTTGAGGATATTTCGTAATTTGTTGCACTCGCTTCGTAATTTGCTGTTATGATTCGGCTTCCAGTTCCTGCATCGGGCATTCAAGCTTCAAGATAACGAAGAGGTCAGCTCCGTGGCTTCGGTAGCTACTCCCACAGACTTCGTGCGTTAGCAAAGTCGGCTGGCTTCCTCAAAGCTCGAATGGCAGTTGGAATAGCAGCTTCTTGTTATGAACTGCTATATCTCGGGCATGCTTCCTCAAGGTGGCACTTTATAATACTTCGCGTGGCGTCTCTTTTGTTTAGACTAATGCAACGGCTGGCTATTGGCAAGCGACTGCCTCCCCGCTGCCTCCGAAGATCGAAGTCTTACTAAACTGCTTCGTCGCATGCAGTTCTAATAATACCATACTGGCTCAGTATTCAGCTGAATTGTACTTCCCTGATCGAGCGCGCAGAACGTTTACTGCAAGTTTTAAATACACAATTCGTCTTAACATAAATATTACAATCTAAGAAATACAGTTTGGCTTCACCCTAGCAAGGTGATTATTAAATACAAAGGTGCCGCAAACTAGCCCGTTACACTTTTGAGATAAGTTGTAAAATTTTAGTATCAAGCGAGCTTAGCTCGATTCCTTGTACTCCCATTTTGGAATAAAATTCTTTTCAACAGTTATTGTTGTACATTACGTATTTTCTTGTTTTTCATAAATCACCATCTTAATCATATGTTCATCATTTGAGTATTTGTTTTAGAAATACTGTCGAAATGATTCTGTAAATGTATGTAGGCCAGCTAATATTGCCGTTTATATCAATAACATATCATCTTTTGGCTAAGTATCAGTCTGGAAATCAAATTATGTGTTCTTCTTTTAGATCGGAATCTACTTTGGGTTTCCGTTATTGTACGTTTGTTCCAGATCTTGTTTCAGTCTTTCTTCTAAAATCAATTTATAAACTTCTCTTTTACAGAGAGGTAATTTTATGGTCAGTTATCAATTCTCCGGTATTCTTTTCTAATCCGACGCTGAACTAATTATTCTGTGTAGAAAAGCTACCTATACCCCTCATCCAATACATTTTAGAAATTTCGGTTTTATCCTATTAATATCAGCAGCTTTCCCCCTCCTTTTTAGCGTTCTGAGTGCTTCACGTAATAGTTATTTTTTGTTCTTACTCTTGTCTATCGTGGCTTTCCAACATTTCTTTAGTGCTGTGTCCATCTTTCTTCATATTCCCTTCTATTGGTCGCTATAAACTATGACGCTTTATTTACTAGTTGGTAGGATAATTGCATAGATCGGATTGTTTAAACATATATATAGATATGCTACAGCAAAACTGTGTTAAATTTTGTCGAATGACGCCATTACTCATTCCTAATATAAACCTTCACTTTTGCTTTGTAGTCTAATCAACGCAAAAGACTATACTTCTTTTCATTTTTAGATCCTGCAAAGGTTACATTTAGACCATCTGTGCAGTATTTACCTCTTGGCTTTGCGGGAGTAGTCAACTGTTACCTAAAAGCCAATCCTCCGATGCAGTACGTTACGTGGACCAAGAACAACCGTTTGTTCGAACCCTTCCTGACGAGGGATACCGTATATATGAATAACGGCTCGTTATTTTTCACTAAAGTCAAACCAGACCATCACGGATTGTACAGTTGCATTCCTTACAACTACCACGGAACGAAAGGCGCTTCTGGAAATATGGAAGTTCTGGTTGCAAAACCACCCACTTTCACCATCAGACCTAAAGACGTATACCAAGGAAAACTAGGTGAGGCAGTGGAAATGCATTGCGACGCCCACAAAGGCCAAGAATGGACGGAACAGCCAACAATTCAGTGGCACCGTAAAAATGGGACTCCCTTGCCAAGGAACCGTGTTCGGCTTGCCGGGGGCAACATCACAATTGAAGATCTGCGGAAATCTGATTTTGATTTCTACCAGTGCGTTGCGTCTAACGAGGTCGCAACCATAGTTAGAGAGACACAATTGGTAATGGAAGGTGTTCAACCTCGTGCCCTCTACAATTTGAGTGCAAACGCTTCTGCAACTGCTGTGACGTTAAATTGGCTGCCGGGAATACATGGCAACAAGCAAGATTACATTGTATGGTATAGAGAAGTGGAAACATCTGAATGGTCCACTGCCCCTGTTGTTGCTTTTGGAAGTACCGAAATCACCGTTAGCCGCTTGAAGCCGAGCACAATGTACGAGTTTCATGCTGTGGGAAAGAACGGACCAACCATTGAAAGCATACAAAGTACCGTAACAATACGGACTCTAGGTAAGTCGGATTTTATTTCACTTTATTTAAATTATACGTCTTGAAAGTATTGTTGAAACATAGCCAAACGTGGACAGCTAATAGATTTTAAGAATGTTTTATAGAATGTGTTACATCAATTTTCAGAGACATTCTAAATAATATTAAGTAGTTTTTGTAAGCATTACCATGGAAACAGTGAGTTTGAGTAATTTGTGTTCCATGAATTTTTATGTCAACTGACACGAATCATTTAATAGACCTTAAGATTAAGTAAAAACGGGCAGTTTTAGTGAGAAAGCTGCTACACCAATTTTAGGGACCTTTATACATGTGTATTGAAGGAAGTGCAACATTAACAAAACTTGCGATAGTAAAGTCGCACATTCAAAATACTAGCTCACACCGATTTCCGGTGAGGGGTAGTGAGTGTCAAGAGGTGCCTAATTAGTACAAGTAATAATGCATTAATTAATAAGAGTGCCAGATACAATAACTTATCAGTTAAACTTTGCTCAACTACGCTGAGCTAGCAGGATACGACAAGAAGATGTCAAAAAGGTGGAACACACAGCAAGTGCGGCTAGTATCAGATTCAAAATGTACATTAATTCAATATAGCATCCGGAGGATCTAGAAGACATAACATACGGCCCCCGTAATAGAGTTCATCGCAGTATCAAAATTACAAATTTTAAGATGAATATATCAATCAATTAATTAAGCTTAAGCGGAAGCGATGCGAAGTCACATTCGCATTGGGAGTGACATATTGACTAAAGCATTAAAATGTACGCTGAGTGCGCTTATGTAAAATGGACTCAGAAGAAGGAATTACCTATACATCGGCTATTACAAAAGATAAGTGCATGAACAGCACACGGAACCGTGCTAACGAATATTTGATCTGGCTGAATCGATCAAGCAAAAATATTCAAGGTTTTAAATGAAGAATTGTGATTAACGTTCCAACAACACTACGAATTAATTTTATTTGCAAGTAATGCTGTCGAGCGCAATAGTTTTATGTTAAAATTAGTAATCTTATCTGTAAATTTTAACATAGATCTTCGCTGTGATAGCCAAATAATACCGACAATTGAAGGAAATCAGGTCCGCTCGTTCGCTATTTCTATTATAATTGACAATATTACATAAAATCGACAGATTTGCTCGGGACACCAAAATAAAATGACCAAAAGTGAGCCCGTTAACAATAAGATAACAGGAGCAAATTGTCGACTTCAAGGATTTCTAGCAAAAACGCGCCAGGCGCCTCACTAAAGATCCGTAATTAAGAAAAGCTCTACTTCGACAATCATGCCAAACTTGGACGTTTCACGATCAGGGATATCAACTTTTTGTTCGACGGCGCGTGCAGCTATTCCAAATGACGAATTTAAATTTTTAATTATTTGGCTAACTGCAACAAAGATTAGGTAGAAAACAAAAAAAATATGGGAAACGAAAGAGGCCTGAAAACAATCACAACTGAGCCCACGCAGAACTAATTGCAAAAACCTTAGATTTTGTGTGGTCAATGGTTATTTCGCTTCGTATAACGGAAAACTACTATATCGCGAAATAATCTAGCTTTGGCGATTACGTACAGGGCCAAGACTACCTTTATGACGACGGTTCCATGGCAAGAAATCTGCCGGCGACGTAACAGTCGAAAAAGCTTCATACGAACATGTCGAAGAGTTTTAAAGGAAATATTAATCTCCAAAAAACAGATCCCTTGTAGAGGACCTTGGACCACTGTTAGCGCCGCTTCTTGTTAACTATATTATTCCTAAATATTTTCAAATATCGCAACGCTACAAGAGTATAGCTGAGGGCTCGCTAGCTATACTCAGATACGGAATGCATTTCTTTAAATTATGTAATTACCAAATATAGTGAGTGCCAACAAGTTTTTCAATTACAACAAATATACTCAGATAGGTCAAGAACTTACAAACTCAGTACAATCGCAACAGGCTATAACACAATGTATGAAACACAGAAGGTAACAGTAACGAAATCAGACCATAAATGATATACACAGTGAATTAGATTTATTTGACAAACCTTGCATATAGTAGACAGCACAATAATTCATAAGGGCATTACTTAGTCGTAAGGTGCACCCCTAATTAGCGCTAACATAGCAGTGATTAGCACAATTCAATGCGCAATTTTAGATTAAACTAGTGATATGCAAATGTTACATACTAAAAGAGCTGTAGTTTTTTTCATTAGAGGTCTTGCCATATCTCAGCGACCACAAATGCGCAGTGGAGCAAGGGACAAAACTGTAGAGCGAGATGCCCAAATGGTATTTTGAGTACAACTTAAAAACATCAGGCTAGCTTGCAGGCGTGAAATTTAAAATATTTTGTGTCAATATTTCGTGTTTCTTTGATAAAATTAAATCATTTGAATTAAAATTTTGTTTATCAAAATAAACATTATTAATAAAACAGAATTAAATATAAAATAAAACTCCGTCTTCCCACAAATTTCCTTTAATAGAATGAAGTTGTTCAAGTTTTTCTAAAATAGTTGATATTATCAAGTGCTAGCCATAATTAAATGTTTCGGCTTTTTTTTTCTATAAAAGCCATCCACTAGTGTAAAACTACAAAGGTTAAATTTGTATGATCTTGACTACCAATTTACAAAAGAAAAAATTATAAATAAATTCAAATGTATTGGAATTACAACACACTTATACAATAATTGAATACAACTACACGAGTAAAAATTATAAATAAATTAAAATGTAATAAAATTGCAACACAATTACACAATCAGTTAATACTACACGAGTAAAAATTATACATAAATTCAAATTAAATGCAAATACAATTCACGCAAGAATTATTTTATTGCAATGGCCGACAACCTAAATCGTCTTCATTATCTGAAGACAAATACATATCCGAGTCGTCACTGCTATCACTGATCCTTATAATAAGTTCCTCCACATTATCTAATATGTATTCCCTGGCAAGATATTCCTCCTCGATCTTCTCCACATGTGAACAAATGTTTGCCCATTCTTGTGCACCAACGACATTACATTTTTCTTCTGCCAATTTCCATATATCGTCCATTTTAAATGTTGTATTATGAGCAGTTACATGATTTTTTACTAATGCCCATATTTTTTCGATGGGGTTGGGTTTAAGATCATGTGCGGGCCATCGCAATGCCACGTGACCTTGTTCAACTAAAAGTTTATCAATTACATGCTGTTTGTTGTTTAGTTTATGCTGGTTTATTTTTGCATATAATTCAGTTTTGGTATCTTTTATTTGAAAACATATGCTTCTTTCCATAAGCCATCCCCTCATGTCTTCTTTTTTGCAAGCCGAGGTTGGATTCGATTCGGTTGTTACGTTGTGGTACGATGCTTTATCGATAACCAATACAGAGTTTTCTTCAACGTTTGGTAAGAAGTTATCCTGTAACCACTTGGAAAATTTCTTGTTGTTCATAATATCGTCATGGTAGTCCCCAGTCTTAAAGCCCGATTTGAAAATCAGTAGCCCATTCGGATTAACCTTTTTTACCACCAGCATGCACAATAATTAAGCGTTGTCATTTGCCTACTGGTGACTTCAGGCATTGTATTGTTGTAATTTTCTCAAGTATTCAATTCGGTTTTCTCGGATTTCTGTGTTCTCAATCAGCACTTGTCGATTATCTTGGCTTTTCTTCCAACGAAACCCTATTTTATGTACTAATCTGCTAAAAGAAAGTATCTTTCCAGTAAAATTAATGCCTTCATCTTTAACTGCTTCAAATACAACTTGCATCGTTGGTCTTCTTTTATGAATAGTTGCAAATATATGAATAATTGTTCGCACAGTTTCTTCTTCAAACTCACCCAATGAAGACCGTGGGTGGCTTTTCTTAATTCTTTTCATCGGGGAAGTAAATTTGCCGCCTACTGGTTGCGTTTTTCCCTCCTTAATAGTTCTTGTGACATTGGTCGTTCCAACACCAGTTGCTTCCGACACCCTTTCGACCAAATTGCTTAAAGAAATAACAAGTTCACCTGCATCTTTTTTTCTTTCAGAAATTTATTCACATTGTACATAATTTCACGGTCTTGTCTGTAAACCGTTCTTTTAGCATTGCTAATTATTCTACAATGATTATCTGTAAGTAAAGTAAATTAGTAAAATTATTATGAAGATTTATGTTTTTACATTTTACTTACTGTATCACAAGTGGCTGCAAAAGTTTTAAATAAGAAAGTAGCCCAGAAAGTTGCAAATCTCAGGTATAGCTTATTCTAACCTATAAACAATTTTAATACGTATTCAATAAATCTTAAACTTGGACACTTGTACTAACAGTTGCAATAAAATGCTGTAGCCCTATAGCCTTGAAAAAAAAACTGTTATTTTATAATAAACGGAAATATAAGTATTTACGTATTTACAGAATTTCGATCACTGCGCAGGGTCGCTGAGATATGGCAAGACCTCTACTATAGATCACTGGGTCGTACGCTACTTATCTGAGAACATCATGCTTCTGAAGTGGGTGAATCAAATAGCCTCCGAACGGGCTGTTACAGCTACTGGAGATAGAGAATACTGGAAAACGTCACTAGCAAAGCACTCAGGCGCTAGGTGTCCAGAAGCAGAGAGGCCTTCCTAAGTAGGAAAAATCTCTGAAGTGTTTACAACTCCCGGGTAGCACCTGGGAATGCGCCTTCTTAAGTAAGCAGAATTGCTGAAGCTTTGAAACTCTGGGTGACGCGAAAAATGCCGGACGAAATTCAGCTAATTGCATTACTTTACCAAATTCGAAAATGAAGTATTTCACTCACTTTGCAATTACATTCGTTGGCCGGAACGGCTAGCAATCTTGTAATAAATAAACCGTTTCAAAGATGCGGACGTATTTAATCTTGTAATAAATGAGCCGTTTCAAAGATGCGTTTTTGTCCCACATACGTGTTCAAGCCCTACATCCGCATTGAGCGAAACTTTTACGAAGAACCTCTTCAAATACCCGACGCTAAGGATCAACCTTGGAGTACAATATCACAGCAAAGACTGCAGGCTAACGCCATCCTTTGCAACAGAAAAACAACCGAAAATGAAACGAACGACTTGAAACCCGCCGGTAAATCAGATTACCACATAACCGAGAAAGAAGAATAAAGCTACGTTCGCACGACGACCGCGTACAAATAAAGGAGCGTTTACACGGCTCAGAATTATGCACAAAATAAATTCTAACTAATCACAGTTTTTACACGTAACACCATACAAATGTGGTTTACCTACAATGAGATATATTGACAAAATCCGTAGATTCTGCCACGTTGCCAAAATAGTGTAATATTTTGCAATATACTACACAAAATGATAAAGAATTGACCTACTAGGTGCTAGTTTGGCGGGAAATCTACGTCATTCTTTTGCTTGTACATTGACCAAGCGCATAACTGGAAGAAGGATCCAAAACCGTTCTTTTGAGATGATTAACCAAAATCGTTCCGAGAGGTTATCTATATTGATTCGGTTGCTTTATTAAATATCTGCTAGATATAACAGTTTTAAGCAAGATTTTGTGTCTAGATTAACATATTCTGCGAGATTAAAATAAACAGATATGTTGTCTGCAAGCTTCTTTATATTTTCCATCAGCACTATATCAATAATGGCTTGTAACAAATAATCTTCAACACTGTAGCGTTATCGCATGTTTAAGCTTGATTCGGTACGAGGTAAATAAAACGCTATCTGTGATTAAAGTGTCCTCAGATTTTGATTAGATAACTGCTTCTTCTAAACAATTGCTCCATCCTTAACATCGAACGACCGCGCCCTGAGTACTCTTCTAGGAGCAACGTAAGTTTCTGGCTTCTTTTTCACTGTTTGCTGCATGCTCCGTGCTAGTATCTTTCTTCTCACAAGCATTATAACCGAGCTTGTTTTTGCTTGTGATTCATAGTAACATAAGGAGTGGTTAATTACACATAACGCATGTAAGCTGTACTTATAAAAATACTACCAAAACGATCCACCTTGGTGGCTACCAGCGGACATTATAATGGAAAATTTCACAATGGAGAATCTTCCTCGCGGCGGCGGCGTCGGGACATGTACGTGCCCAACGCGTGTAGTCGGCTTACCTGGGCTCTATTTTCTTGAAAAAGAAGCTATCTCACTTCCCTGAACATGAGCATTATTTCACAAGGAATAAAAACTGTATACGTTTAATATGGCTGTATTAAACATACCAAAATACATACAATTTCCCCTGATCCAACTGGGAAGACTCAAACCCGTAGAAAAATTATTCTTGAAAATTCTACGCTTTATTTCGCTTACAAACTACTGGAATAGGTATTGATGGACTGACGACAAGCCAGCCACCTATTTCCAATAGCGATCAGTATACTCCAGACGGAGATGCACTCAAAATTATACCCGCGATGTGGATATTAGGATATTTAAAATACATGCAACGTAATTGTTGTAATAAAAATGACCAGTAACTTACATATACAGCTCCCGCATCGTAACCTTAGAAATTTCACGCAGCCAGCTCTCGGGTGCAATCGTATCATATCGTGCACTTCGTCTGCTTCCAAGAACACTATTTGCTAGTGCGTCACTGCTGTACATTTACCCTAAAGGGCTGACGCCAAATAAGTTTACACTTGAACCAGGCGTTTTTAAACTCTTTTTTTTTATATAGGCTTGTTTCCTGCAAATAATGTTGGTCCAATTGTTTTATTTGGAAGAACTATTGTAGATTAAATTATTTATAAAGTATATTATAATTAAAAAGTACCGATTTTTAAATGCTTTTAAATGCGTAAACAATGAAAATTCTAGACTGTATCGAGGCTTAATTAACAATGCACAACGTTTAATTGATCAGTACAAAAATAAATTTACTGTGCGTTTTCATCTTCCAATTCCTCCTCGTTTTCTCTTGTATTAGCAGCCCCTCCTTTTAATTATTTTTTAAATAGACGCAACGGAAACTCCGGTTGCGGCAGACGCATGTTTTTTAAGTTCTGTTTCTGGTGAATTGGTATGTCAATTTCCTTATTAACAATCGCCTTTAGCAACTCGTACACTTTAAACATCACTTCGCGAGTCTGAGAACGTAGCCATTTTCCACTACCCAATTTGGACATCGCGATAAAAATATAACACTAAACAGTTAAAATAACTTCTGCCGAAATAACGTCTTGTGTAAGTTCAAAACTAAAAGGCAAACTGATAAACTGGACAACAATTCACTTTGACAGTTGCCAGTTTATAATTAAAATGTTCATTCCTATTACAGCATTAATGCCCTAAAGTACATTTTCGGCCGAATATAATAGGTAAGCATTAATAAATCATCAACAAACTAATGTACTTCAGAGAACCAATTAGCTAAAATTTCACTAAACATTAAATGCTTAAATAACATATTTGGTTTTAATTATAATGAGAAATTCCATTGCAATCCACCTAATTACCCACCAGGCATTATTATTATCGACGGATGCTTAATATCGAATTAAACAGACTAAATTTTAGTTCCAAAATTTATGAAATCTAGTTCATTGGTTTAAAATGCAATTTCATAAGCACCATGTTTAAATGTCGCAACTGCAAATAAGCAAATTACGTTAATGCACGACCTACTAATCAGAGTTCAGTGTAACATACTTGCAGATCTAGCAGAAATAAACTCGCTTAATGCTGACGCATATTATGAAATGTTATATCGTCACTGTAAATATACTTTGCACTTTAAAATCGTAGTAACTAAGCAATTATGATTGTATAAATAGAACCTTTATTTTTGTAATAAATGAATCGACATTTAATGTTTGGTTCATTTACAGCGGTGCTACCCTTCCAAGCCTAAACTTATGAAGCGTGAGGCTGTGCTTCAGAGTAGACACAGTCTCACCCCTGTGCTCAAAAACGTTAGAGACAAGAACCAGTGCAAGTAACGAAATCCTGATCTGGCCTCCAGGCAGTTCTGTTCAACTGAATTGCTTTTCTTAAATGTACAACTTGTGTTTTAAAAGAAGTATATAAATTTAACAGTAGATACATCATTTTAAATTTTACATAAAAACAAGGGCGAGTGCATTCCCATAATAATAAAACATGTTTTTAATCTTATGTTCTCATTCCTTTCGTACCTCTGGCGCTGCTGTGCTGTTGCAACTGAGCCCTTTCGAAGACATGTACTTTTAACTTGGAGTGTACGCTTACCCCTACACTGTATCTTATTGATGCGCGAAGTGAAACTTTTTCGAAGGTTACGATGCGGGAGCTGTACACTATAAAACCGGTAACGTAGATGTAACTACTTGGTTCAATACAAGAGACGAGAGACGCAGGCAGCTGAATTCAAAGCTCGAACATTTGCCGCCATCAAGGCAGCATGTACGGCGAAGATTTTGGTGAACCCCCGGGCTCGATGAATTTCAGATGGGACAATGCGAACACTTCGACGTGGTTTTCGTATTTGCTAAAACGTGATAAAGAAATGCCGGCGGAATCCAGTGCGTTGCTTGCGATAACCGCAAAACTGAAACAAAATTTCCTTGGTACTCAATGATACGAGAACAGAACAACTTAGATATAGGGTCCGGCGAAAAAAAGGTGTGCAGTGCTACAAAGACCATAAAAAACTGAGAACCACACTTGTTAACTTCGAGGTCGCTACCTGGCTTTTTGCCAGCGCTCCTCGGCTAGCATTCGGTTCTAATGTTAGTTGATCTATATGATTATTTCAGTATATAGATGTAGGGAATACGCGGTATTATTGTATTATGTGGTTGTTATTTTGTTTTACACAGTTATCCGACAATGGCCAAAGTTCTGTTTGACTTTGAATTTACACAGTTGTTAACCTTCAACGGAAAGATCTCACAAAATTACAAGACGCACGGATTGGGTGGTCCAGTCGAACCCCATAATGAAATATAATGAACTGATGATTGCACAATGGGCTATAAATCGCAAATTTTGCGTTTTTTATATTTCCTCCAAAAGAAATACCAACCATTTATCAATAGCAATACATTAGGTGCATAGTGACATCCCAATAATCCTGGTCACGGAATGTACAACTGCTTGTTGTGATAAAACTCTTCACGACGTCGGAGCTGGAATGCAGATTTTCTAAAGCAACGAGCATAAGTGCATTCCTGATCAGAATTATCGAAGCACGAAATATATTTTGCGCGATTATTGCATAAATCTAATGCATTATCTATGAAAACATCGACTGAAACAAGTTTGACAAATCGTATAACAGTAATAAATTACCATAGTTATGTATCTAATTATAATAATTAATGATTTGCAAGTTGAAAAAGGATGTCGCATTTGGCTAGTTTAATTCGAAACTGACAAGTGCCTAATGGTATTCGCAGACTCTGCACTTATCACTTAATTGTTCTGGGATAGGTTTGAAATTTGAAATATGAATCTTCTGATTGGTATTGAATACTATCTGAAGTTTTGAAGCCTAACGTTTTGAAAATATCAAAGAAAAAATTTTCACATTGTATCTGCTTTTCACCCTCTATGTATTGCATCAAAGATGTACTAATTTTCATCAAGAACACAAAATTAAACTACATGCAAAATTTTATTTATCTTTAACAAATTGGATATAAAGGGAAAATAGATTTCAATTCTTCTAAGGTGTTCACCCTTTACCTTTTTAGTCCAAAATATACCTATTTTGGTTCAGGGCTATAGAATACTTTACGGTATTTTTTTATTATACCTGCAATACTGGAAATAAATTACGTTCTAAAAACTTAGAAATAATTTTTGTCGTGATAAATCGAGAGGGCATAATAATATTGCTACTATAGTTACGAGAATTGTTTACGTTTTTGTCGCGTCCACGTCTGTTGTTGCATTCAGTCGTGTCAGCGAAATAAAGATAGCGATGAAGTTATAATATTACCTATATACCTTGTTTCCTTGACAACCTTTAAAGCTCGGGGTGCTTTAATCGCTTGTTTTCGCACGCTCAGGCGTGCTTTAAACGGCGATTCTGATGCAGGTATAATAAAAAATATTATTTATCTCTAACTAATAGTTCTACGTCTTTCTATTGGTTTTTTTGGTTGTTGGCGCTAGCTAGAAAACGGAGAATCCCAGGCTCACGTGCAGGCTCGGCAGCAGTTGTGTTGCTTGCGAGTTCGAACAACACGAGAAACAATATAAGCAATACACCGGAAATCGGGTAACAAAATACCAAATAATAAGATGCAACGCTGCATGTTCTTGATGTCCACTTCTACAATCAGTCACAATATTCGCAGTGTACTGTTCCAAGTGTTATTAGTTCAATAATATGTACAATATTTGTTTGGCGGTTTGTATACCTGATTTTACATACTTACCTGGGCTGCCACTTTCGCATAAAATATTTATGACTGTTTGACATTTAAACTTATTTTTACTTTGGCACAATCTACCAAAGTATTGCTTTCAACCCTGATCATTTTTACAAATTTAGAATTTTTGTGGTAACCGCTCAATCAATTTCGAATCCAAAATGATATGAAAGGTCTCATGAAACCGTATAATTTTTGTGAACACAGACACCGTTTTGGAGTAAAAGAAAAAAAGACAAGTAGGTATATCATTCCGAATGGTTGTAACCAACAGCAAGAGAAAAACGTAACCCCTCAGGATTATATTTGTGCCATTTTGGGTGGCATATTAATGTATAGAACTGAAAAGCTTTCGGAGAAGCTAGTCGTTTTTATCTTTGTATGCATTTGTCGCTTTTTATTCGCATTACCAGTAATAGACGTTAAGTAGTCGCCTAGCTTTGCTGTCAGATTGGTGTAATGGTGGACTTTCAAGACTGGTAACTTGTAACTCCAAAGCAATCATCTAAGAATCACTAATCCAGTTGCACAACCAGAACAGATAATGTAGATGCAGACTTTCCTCAGTAAATTTATCTTTCCTACAAAGAAATGTTTCAATTAGAGTTTACTTTTATAACTAGTCATTTATTATGAGTTATGCCAATAAAACAAGATTTTTTAGTTGTGTACCTGACTAAAATAAGGTTATTGAGTTATTTATATTACATGTATCTATTTTTTGTACTTATAGTAGCACAAGTGCTGATTTTTGAATTATTTTATACTAATATAGTTAATTTTTTGTAATATATAAAAAAATATAAAAGGCTTTCCATTTATAGATTACATGTAGTGTTCAACATTGTAACTTTTGGTTGTTACCACAGGAATACTTTCTATATATACCACAAACGATTAGTGTGACCATACGGGTACAATATCAAACTTCGGTTTCACAAACAATAATCCAACTGTTGGCTTTTGGCGCTATGTGAATATCTGGGATACTGTATACGAAAAATCAACATTTTCTTTAGATTTTAAATAGACCTGAAGTTTAAAGCGATATTTAAATAATTATTTGTTCTTTTCTCCGGTTAACTAGCTCTCCTAATACCCCAGTCGAGGTTACGATGTGTCAATATGTGCCAAAACAGGAACCTGGTCTCTTCTTGTAGTGTTGTGTTGAAACTAACTTCAAACAATGCGAATAAAATCCAACTTGCTTACGCAAGTCTGTTGACTTCAAAACACATATAAGAACAGAAATTAAAAAAAGAAAATTATGGAAAACTAAGATTAGCTCCTAGAAAAACATTCATGATACAATAATAAAACAACATTGAAAATAACGATAAAATAATTGACTTTAATAAACGCAAATGTTAAAAATGTCTAAAGACAATCCTGCTTTAGCCCTTTTCATATTCGTGTACATTTAACACCAAGAGCGATTTGCACGCTTCAACACATTTTTTAACCTTCGACAAAGCTTTTCGCAGTTGAACGCAAACCATATTACGTTAAAGTGGTAAACATTTTCAATGTTAAATTTACCTGGAACTTTGGGTGCTATGAACTGGGACGGGCGCGTGACGCGAAAACAGTAGGGCCAAGCTGGGTCAAGGCACCGTCGTAAACGTGAGTAAGCTCCTCCGCTGCCCACACCTATGGAAGATCTAGAGCTGAAGCGGTCGGACATTGTACTTCTGTGTGGCAGCCTGCAGCGACGGAGCTTCGCACCTGTGTAGTGTTGTGAATGTTGGGTCTACAATCAATCTACGGGAAAGGAGCTTCTTTACGGAAAAGATCGGTAAACATTTATAACGGGCTCTGACGAGCAAGCAAAATTTTTACCGATCTTGCCCGTAAAGAGATATTTTATCTATGAAAACAATGTTTTGTAAAGAAACGGTGTGCACGATTTAAAATACCATAAAACATTGTACAATACCCGACCGTTAATAGAACTTTACTGGGCTGCTTCGCTCGCTCGCTCGTGCGAGACCGTAAAGTTCCAAATAAGGATCTTGTAATGTAAATGACTATTTAAACCTAGAAATTAAAATATAAATAAAATATAAATATAAATACTTGTACTCGTATCAGTAAGGAAAACGTTAATTCCAACGACAGCTTTTGTATTAAAAGTAATGTCTTTCAAGACGGTTGCAAGAAACTATTTTACGAGAAATCATTATTTGTCCCTTGTTGTAAGCTACCGTAGTCAATTTTAATTTATTTCTTTTTGTGTCTAGAATTCTGATGGCACATATCACGTAAATTATTTAACGTGCAAAACATGTTTGATGGTTTTTAGTGCTGTTGGGGGTCCTTTATTGATTCTAAATTTGTACATTCTGTTCTATCTGAATTTTAATTTTCAGTTACACTGTGACCGTGAGCGTGAGCTTATGTGAACGTGAGTGTTTAAAGCGTGAAACGTGCTTGACGTGAGTGAATACTCACTCAAGCGGCCATCTCTACTGTGAAGCCTTGAATTAGATACGTCTTAGATTGCATCATTGATCTTGGACGGTACAACGCATGGAAATTTCCAACGAATGCTGCGGGCGAGTCTCTATTCTTGCCCTTATCGCTGTCGTTTTGGCCTCAACGACGACTGGCTGAGTTGATAGATGCAGATACACCTTTAGGTGTCGTAATTAGCATACTTACCTTGTATGCTGTAGAGAAGGCGTCTCCGAAAACGCAAACATTATTTTCTGCAGCACACTTTCAATACTGCAGGCTCTTGTAGGACCCTCATAATTAACTTAGCTCGCCTTTGGGCGAATTCGCACATCACTTCTGAAGATACACCCGCACCGCTAGCTTGGGCAAAGGCTCGCACGATAATGCCCGCTTCTTTATTAAATATACATGAGTTGAAGGTCTCGAACGGTTTCGATGTGCGTTTATTGCTGCACCCGCGAAATCAGTTGCACAATGCACTCACAGAGCAGTACAGGGCGGCTTCCACGCACATTGATTATATTAAGTAGAATGCTTAAATCGTATATACAAAAAATACACATAAAAGCAACTTGGCTTATATCGTTCAATTTGAAAAGAAGCATAACAGGCAAGAGTTTCAAGTCTTGTTTCACCCACAAATAGAGCAATTCGAATTTTTAGGATAAATTACTCTGAATTTAATATAAGTTACCCTTTCAATATAGTTGCAATTAGTATTAATATACACATCAAACAAATTTGCATGGTTTGCGAAACAACACCTTGGCATAATTTTTGTTTATTTTTGTAGATTTTACGGAAGCAACAGAGGCTCCTCCAGATGTTCCAAAACCAAAAGGTATTGTATCTGTTTGTTAAATTAAACTTAACCATTGATAGATAATTTTTTCATTTCACAACTTAGATCTCAAATCCAGCTCTCCATATAATTTAACTGTTACTGAAGTTAACAACGGATTTCTGATTACTTGGATGCCGCCCCTGCAACACAGCGATTCAGTTCAGTACTACAATCTTCAGTACAAAAGTAGAATAGATGAACCCTACCGAAATTTGAACGAATGCCATATCCGGCCTGAGGAAACCTCATATTTAGGTAAGGATATTTCAGTGATACCAATTAAAAATTTGAGTTCAAAGTCGTAAAAACAAGCAAGCACAAGTAATGTGCCAAAAAAACAATGAGCAAACTATCATGCCATCCACCTAACTACAATTGTCTTGGTTTAGTAACAAGCCTTCAAGGAGGTCAAATCTACTATTTTCGAGTGCTGGCCTACTCTAGCAATATTTACGAAAGCAGCGATGAAGTAGAATTTCCGGTCCGTGATAGAATGGATCAGACGACAATTAATTCTGGCGTGGTTGCGGGAATTCTTATTTGCATGGTGGCCATAATTCTTTTGGTAGGCATTGTTGAAATACGCAATCGGAGAAAGCGCCGAAAGAAGGAAAAAGGTAATTAGCAGAGTAGCCTGTTTTCACCATTTGAAACTTTCTTTTTTAGTTCTTAACGTCGTTGCCTATTAGTAAACAACAGAAATGAGGTGAACACTTCGGCTAAAACTGCAAGAACAACATATCTTAAGTAAGCCGTATTTAGATACTCTCTTCTTGAATTGTAACTGTCTCAGCAAAATATACTTAATTATTAAAGTTGGTTGGTCGTATTTTCTCCGCTATAAATACATCAATTATTCTTTTTCACACTCTTTTCGATTCTGTGGTTATGCACTTTGGATCTGATACTTTCTTAAAAGCGTCGAATCGCTAGTCTAGTGGATGGTGATTTTATTACTGTGTTATAGTCTTGCTTCATATACAGAATGAGTATTCTTTTAGAACGTATACAGGAACCTTAGAAACTTTATTAGGGTGGAAAACAATTGAATGAAAAATAAACAATAGCTCGTGGTTAACTTTAAATTTGTAAATTAAATAGATTGATCGGTTGCTATAAGTAACGGCAGTATAGGGCGACAGGTGTTATGACTTACCGTGGCATACATAACGAAAGCAACAGCTAGCACCAAACAACGACTCATTTATTCAAATAACTATCCCCTTATTGGGGAGAATTAATTAAATACCAAAACTCAAAGTATATAGATCAGCAACATGTTAGAATATTCGACCTCGTTAAGCCATTTTTGATGTCAGTCCAACTATAGGTTGTCATTTACGAAATTAGTTAAAAATATTCTGACCGAATTTTTCTGGATACGACCCTGTATAGTTACATTCAAAATTCGTATTAGCAGGCATTTAGACGTTTGCGACCTAGAAACCTCGTAAGCAATTTTGGAACCACGTAGTTTATTAAAAGCATTCCCGTCCAGTTTAGATTTCGTCGAATTGTGCCCGTGAATTCATTCTTTGTTTGGCATTATTAATAATCCAGGCTAACGTTTTAAGTTTTGTGTATTGCCTTTTGTTGGCCTCTGTAACTTGATATTGAAACCCTTGAATTTTAATCCGATACGCAGTAGCTTTCGTTCACAGTGCGAAACTTTCCTTTAGGCCTTATCACCCCAAGCGGGACTTCTAGGAAATTTTGTAGCCAAATTTTGCTAAGTCGGCAATTGCATCACCCGTTGAAGGCTTTCGTCAACCACGCTTTCCACCTACGCATTTTGACTGAGCTTTGAGAAATAAAAAATAAAGTTTGATAAACCCTTAGTTAACTGTGCTTATGAAAATAATGGTTTCGGAGTTCGAAATTTTCATCCATTGTATCCGTCACGCGTGGCCCGATTGGTAATTAATTAATTCGTATCCGACACTCACAGAAGAGAGTTGTGTGTGAAGTTTTGCACACCCCGGCCTTCGGAAGCCGGGAGTTCCGTCGACTTGTGCCTGGTGATTTTAAATCAGTTGTTGAGTTCTTCCGTGTTAAAGGAAATTTTTTGAGTGAAGCTCGAACCTTCGAAGCAATCATTCTGGCGCGTTCTGAAAGTACGCACGCGGCGAGCGGATTGAAGTAAAGAAATGTAGCCGGCATCGTTACGATAGGCAGTGGCGTCTCATTTAGTTTTACTTCCCGGGGGAGGTCTTGGCACTATTTGCCGATTTGTTCAGAGACGTCATCTTGAAGCCTTTAACTAACTTTTTCTTGTCATGTGGGAAAAACCATTGCTGTATGCAAATTTGTGTATCAACGCCGGGCTTACTGTAATTAGTGGGAGCTCGCCGCGCAACATTGTATTATCATCGTGAATTTCCTCTGCACTGTTTTGGGCCGCTGCCCACAGTTCCGCTTAACCCTTGGGTCTACCCTGTTCTACACTGCAGGAAGCAATCACCAACCCCAGCGTCCTTTGAAGCATCACCGAGGCCTGGACTTCCAACAGACTACCATGCCTGGGCTAAGGTAAATTTGTACATTGTTAACTGTTACGCTTATCCAGTGCCGGGTGTGTTATTATCATTTGTTTATTGCGCAGTGTGCGGAGTTATGAACATTGCGTACGTCTTTGTATTTTAATTATGTCAGTTGATCATTAAAGGCGGAAGCTTTACTTACTCCTGCCAATATTTCAGTTGTTTATTCTTTGTAACTCTGTTTAGATTAAGTTAGTTCTTGCGTGGGATCCCCTTTTTGCCCTCAGCTAGGGTGTAACCTTTTTGATAGCCGACTTTTGGCTTGATGTACGAAAATTTAAATCATTAAATTTCATTATTGGCTAAATTAATTATTGGTTTGATTTAAATGTGTGCACCTATTGAGTCCTCAACTAAATACGGCTTTAGCCGAGTGTATTTTCATGTAAAGACCAGAGCATGCGATAGAACGTGTAAGCCCTTAAGATCAGGGGTGTTTTGTATTTTGTTATTAGCTTCCAGAGCGGTGGCCATCGAAGGTAAGTGACTTCGATTTTTGTGGCCACCCTACGTTTGCATCCGGCGTCAGTGGAGCTGACGAGTGGCGCTGGAGTGGTGTGAAGCAACCTGGAGGACCCTCTTCATAGCTGCGTGGTATTTCTTGTTTTCGCTGCGTTAGCAATTCTCTGCTTAAAAACAAATGGCGCTCCGAGCATTTTCTCCATTTATGAATTGAATTGTTAGGGATTAGAGTAGGATAACCCCTGTCGGTTTCGTTAAGTTTGTCGAACCACGCCTTTCCGATTAAGCTAGTTGAGGGTAACAGAAGCCGAGCATCTGCTTCGAGACATTTTTAGATCTGTGTCTTTTAGGAAACCGGCAAACCCTTCTAACCCTAGCCCGCTTTTTAACGTTGAATACATGCAATGTCGATTCATTAAGAATATACCGTAACAAACATAATATTACTAGTATAATAGAAATATTAACCCAAGCCCAGTTTTTGCATGAACAGCAAATAGCTTTTATACTAAAGCCCCAAGCTTCAAATCGAATCAAACGAACGTTCAGGCCACACGAGCAAAACTGAGGGTTAACCAGCTACAGTATAAACTTCAGCGGCGTGCAGTTTTTTTCTAAAATTAGGGTGTTCAAATTATAAGGGGCGCCAAAAAGTTTTTCACTACAACCGATAAGTCCATCAGCTTACGAAAACTGTTAAATTCTTTAACATTTGGGTATCTAAATTTAGTATTACTGGCATTGGATGTAAGTACATAAAATCACAGTTACTGTAAACAGTTCTATATTAAGGGAGGTAATTCTGGTACCACAAGTTAATTACGAACAGGCGAAAACTACGAAATACAGCCAGTTATATTGCTAGAAGCTAAACTACAAGAGCTTTAAAGCGTCAGTGGTACGTTGGAAAAAATCGCAATGGACAAGACTTACTCAAGAAATTTTATTTGAGTAACGCATAACAGAGTTAAACACATATGTTGCCAACCAGTCTCTTTTTAGTTGCTCTCACAAGTCATTACCAAACAGCTGCAAGCTAGGGTAAAGGTCACCAACAGTATATTGTGCACGGTCGTGTTGGGAGATGCTGGCAAAGAAGAAATAAACTAAGCAATCATTCAACAAAACACATCGCTCACTTGTTAAGAACGAGGTCATGACCTAGTTACGGCTTATCAATGAATCGATGATTTATCTAGCACAAGTTGAAGGTCGCCAAACGAGTTCGGTAACTTCTAAAAGCTAGCCACCGCGGGGTTAAAAACAATAGCATGGGAAGAAAACATTCATTCAAAATGAAAATTTGGCGCTTCGTGATAATAAGTAAAGTAAATCGGGATTCAAATAAACAGTTTATTTTCCGATTAGATTTTACATTTGAAATTAAAAATGCAACCGTAATCTGGAGAATATCAAAATCACGAGCTCGATGAGGATTTAACGAATACGTAATTGCATTGCTGTTGTCATGACGGAAAGAGATAAATGGATTTATACTTACTTGCAAAGTTATCGATAACTTTAGCCGCTGTTAAAATGACAAATATTGAAGCATGTGGAATTTTCTACACACGCGTTAAATTATAATGGAAATAAATACAAGTTCAATAAACGAATAGTTACGGGGGCTTATTACAAGGACCAAAGGATTCAATTAATTAAAAGCATGCGATACAGCTTAAGCGAAGCTTCGAGTCCCGACTTGAATTGGGTACATCTTCAAGAGCAAATTGTAGTCCGGTTATGCGACGAGGCGTTAATGCAATCGTAAATGAGTGAAAGTTATCGTACTCAAAGGTAACGCGTAAATCTGAACAAGTCGTTTTGCCAAACGGCCGAATAATGCACTTAGCAGAACACATTAATTATTTTAAGGAATACACAGTACGTGTACAGTATAAATGTCGAAAGTAGAATCAGACAAATGACATGTATAAACAATGAATTAAAACGTATTACAGGAAGTTATTTTAATCAAACGTAATTCACAAAAGTTACCAACTTCTGTTAAAGTGAGAAACGCCATAGCGGTACTTGCGACTCCAGGTAGGCTACCGCGATAAAATTCCCGGTTACCTGATGTGGCATTGGTGTTAGATACGTTGTAATTATTTACAACCGAGGGCTTATGTAAGCATAACAGTTTTCGTATAAATTGCAATCAGCACTTTACTGACCTCAAGGTTCCTAGAAAATTAACTCACGGATTTCATGGCGTTGCGTTTAGATATATGACTTGCCTTATTGCTAGTTCACCTCCAATTACTTTGTTTAATTTAATTCACTTAAGTAAAATCAATTCCAGCATTGATATTAGTGTATGTTAACCTAAAGCCCGGACCCCATTTTGTTATTTCAGTATAACCACTTGAAATTTTTATTCATACAGCAAATAGTTTTTATATAGACTTTTTATGAGCAGAAATTAATTGGAATTATTTGCAGATATGTTTATTATTCGACAAAATGCAGTTGCCAGCTTTTATGGGTTTTGCAACTATACAGGGTTTTTCATAAGTATGGTCATTAAATTACATTGGCGTATACTGATCTCAGTAGAAGTAAATTGTACTAAAAATTATTCGCTTAAAAAAATTGTATTATGGCTGGTGCACACTTTTCGAGAACCACTGGCTAAATCAGTAAGTTAAGAGTACATTAATCTATTACACCAAATGGATTGAAATAAACAAACAAATGTTCTCTTTTCTCTTGCATTTAATACAAATTTCGGTCTTATTGCAACTACCTGCACGAACTTTGTTGCCAATAGTTCATTCCAGTGACCGTCAATCAGTTTAAGCGAGTAACTGTTCTATTTTTTGTGGGATTGTTATTAATTTCGACGTACAGTTTATTATACAAAGTTGTTCTATTTGATGTTTTCTAACTACCCTTAAATTTAATGATCGCACTTATGAATCACCTTATATAGGTATATATTGTTATGATACATGATATGGACAGACGAAGCCGGACAACTCGGCGCCGCCATCTCGGCGCCGCTACTTCGGCGCCGCCATCTCGGCGCGGGGCCAACTTGGCGCCGGGACAACTCGACGCGGAGCCATCTCGGCGCCAGCCAACTCGGCGCGAGGCCATCTCGGCGCCGAATTCAAATTTGCAAACTACATTGTGCACTACGTAAGAAAATTATTATAAAAAAATAATAAATAAAGTGATCGCCAAAAAGCTGTCATCAAATTAAAAAAAACTTATTGAGAATTTCTTGGAAAATCAAACACTGACGACCAGAGGTGCTTGCAAAGTGATTACAAATGAGCCTAACAAAAGTTGTCACATGACTTCCGTTATCAGTAAAATTTTACGTTTTTTTAAAATAATTACGAAGCATGCATTTACTAGTTAAGATGGAGACACATTTTACGAAAAAAAGTTTTCTGGTTTTGAGATTGTTCAGTCAGCTAAAACTACCTCACAATAAAAAATCTCATTGAAATCTTGCTTAAATTCCGAAAAATAGCATTTTTTGGATTTACACAATTTTGAAAAACGCCATTTTTTAAGTAAAGCGCCTTTTATATGACAAATATTTTTTTAATGTTTATTTTCCTAATCACAGAATTTTATTTTTAACAATTTTTTTTATTATGAAATAAAAAACTTTTTGAAAAATGTTTGTTTTTCCATAGCCGTTTTTGTTAAAAGTAGAGGATTTTGAAATTTGGTATAGGGACCTAGATGTTGATTCTAAACAACTTCTCTTAATAACTTTTTGTCGTATTTGCTACATAAAAGACAAGCTACTCTACAGTAATAGTTATTTACCTAACAAGTTCGTAATTTTCCCGAATGAACAGTTTGTTGGCAGCACGACCGAAGGGAGTGCTGCATGTAGTGCGAATTCGTCAAAGTTTTTCCCGAATGAGTTAGGTGCAATGTTTTTTATAACGAATAACTGAAAATATTTTAAAAAATTAAAAAAGTATTATTTAGAGTTTTACTAATTTACTGAGTTGACAGCACAAATCACTAAACTTTTATACCTATCCTACGCACCTGTTAGTTTTTGTCGACGTTTACAGCGCCTCTGGTGTTTGCAGCCGCAAATAAACCAACAAGGGACAATCCTCTATATAATAAAGAAGAACGATCCAGACGTGTGTGTCCCGAGGGCCCCCTTGGAGAGGGGCAAAACCCGTGGACCTCCTTAGAGATGGACGGAGCCCCGAGGGCCGCCTTAGAGAGGGGCAAAGCCCCTAGGCCCCCTAGAGAGGGGCGTAGCCCCGAGGCACCCCTTGGAAAGGAGCGGGGCCCTGAAGGACCCCTTGGAGAGGGGCGGAGCCCCAAAGATCCACTTAGAGATGGGCGGAGCCCCGAGGGCCGGTTTGGATAGGGGCGAAGCCCCTAGGGCCACCTTGAAGAGGGGCGGATCCCAGAGGGCTCCCTTGGAGAAGAGCGGAGCCCTGAAGGACTCCTTGGAGAGGGGCGGAGCCCCGAGGGCCCGCTTGGAAATGAGCGGAGCCCCGAGGGTCCCCTTGGAGAGGGGCGGAGCCCCGAGGGCCGCTTGGAGAGGGGCGACGCCCTAAGGGCCCCTTTGGAGATGGGCGGAGCCACGAGGTAACCCTTGGAGAGGGGCGGAGCCCCAGAGGCCCCTTTGGAGATGGGCGGAACCCCAAGGGCCCCCTTGGTCTAAAAATGATGGTAAATTGAATAGAATAGACCGTGCAATAGCGCGCGCAGCCCCGTTTATTACAAAAATTTACAAAAAACACAATTCCCCTAGTTTTTGTTGAAAAGTAAAAAACACCGCAGTGCGGAAACTGTAACTTTCGGCGTATCGGGAATGACCGGGAAATATGATTTTTGGCGATCACTTTATTTATTATTTGTTTATAATAATTTTCTTACGTAGTGCACACTGTAGTTTGCGAATTTAAATTCGGCGCCGAGATGGCCTCGCGCCGAGTTGGCTGGCGCCGAGATGGCTCCGCGGCGAGTTGTCCCGGCGCCGAGCTGGCCCCGCGCCGAGATAGCGGCGCCGAAGTGGCGGCGCCGAGATGGCGGCACCGAGTTGTCCTAGACCCATGGACAGAGATCATAATAAAGGAATGTTGAAAATTGAACGAATAAATTTGGATAGTTACAGAAATTGAGTATTAATAGATATAAAATTTTAACATTAATTGATGAAAATCAACTCTGGTTGCATTATGCATTGGGATTCATAAACACTGGTAGACTGATTTGAATGCGTTGAAATTAATAATTAAGGAAATAAAATTCAAACTAAGGTTACATCGACAATTGTGTTTGTTAAGAAAATGATGTATTGTTATTATTATTTAAATTAATTAAATAGTGTGCATAAATAATGGTTACTAGTAGATACAAAAAATTTGTTTATAAAAACAGTTACCAAATAAGTACTCATAAATGCAGATGTAATAAAATTTATGGAAAATTAAATATTGAAAATTAAATGGAATTTCTGCATAAATTATTTAAATAAAATATGGTATTGTGAATAGTAACACCAAAAGCAAAGAAAAACAGTTAATGTAATATTGGTTTACAAAAATTAATAATCATCGATAGAAAATGGATTTATTGTATTAACCCTCCAGTACCCGTTAAAAATTCTAAGACATCAGTACCCGCACCGGTCTCGCAGTCCGACACCGCTCTGCCACCTCCATAAAAAGATATCTTATGGCATTAGTTTCTTGTTCACTAACGTTTTCATAATCAGATATTTCCTGTTCAGTGTCACTTTTCATTTCCCTAGTTCCCAATTATTATCTTCGTCAGACCATGGCACATCATCATAAAACGTGTTGTCGACATCCTCCTCCGCTCTTATATCTCGCATCGTCTGTTCTAGTCGCGCCTGTTCTTTCTCATAAAATCTGCCATGACTATAATAATGTTTTAATATAATAGTGTTACTAAAAATGCAGAAAACACTTTCTTCTCCTCACATTGGTCGTATATCAAAGGTAAAAATAAAAACAACTTGGGTACCCGCTTCGGTCTCTGAAACCGAAATTATAAATAACTTTTAAACCACTGCACGCACGAACTCAAAACTGCATACGGATCTTCAATGGCAATATATAGGAAGGTAGTGAAATGGGCGGTAAACTAACGCTAGCACATTAAGTAATATACTGCATCATGTGTTTGCTCGGTCTCACAGACCGTAAACGGGTACTGAAGGGTTAACTACAAATAATAAGAAGTAATTTCATATTGGTTGTGTGAAGAATTGGATCGATACTTGGTACATCGAGTTTGAGCCGTCAGCGTACTTGAAATAAATGGGACAAAGTTAATATTTGAAAATATAACAGAAGGAGAGTAACTTACCAGGACAATAGATCGTGTGAAGAGCAGATTTAGGGATTTGCCAGTACCAGATAGCAGGATTGTGGACTGCAGCAGTAACCAGGACGAGGTTTTTGGAGGCAGATGAGTTGTTTGGACGTGAACGAGCAAGTAGGATGTTGACGGGAATTGGATTGATGGTACAGGCATACAAGAGGAGCCAATAGCTGTGATGGTTGTACCAGAAAGAGCAGTAGCAGCTAGGAAAAGTATTCTTTTTCAGTAACTTGCAGGGCTAAACGTAGGAGCTTGTTGTGACGTCTGACACTAGTAGAAGCAGGAGTTTGGAGCTTGCATCAGTTGACAGGACCAAGGAAGGGTTAGCTGTTGGGTGTTTTGGATGTTGTAATCTGTTCAAGAAAGGCGTTAGTGGTGAGTGTTGTTCGTGGTAAGGACATAAGCAATAGAAAACAGGTTTGTTAAATTAAGTTGACATTGAAGTTTTGAATACTGTCAATTTTGAAAGTAATTAACAAAAACTGAAGCAATAATTATCGAGAAAAGTCAATAAATAGTAAACGTCAAATGTAAAAGCACAAGTGTCAGGATACCTTAGTGTAGAAAATTTGAAAAGTAAACTTTGACATTTAAACATTAAATTAATTCAAAGAATTTGAGGTTATAAAGTTTCATTGCTACAGTAAATAGCATACTAGATTTGATAAACCCAGCCCAAAGAGATAAGAGGTCTTGATTATATTAATTATCATTGAAATATAAAAGAAATACTTTGAAGGCATAGTTTTCTTAATAGGGGCTATATAGCAATATATATATAATCAAAAGCCTTTTTACCGTGAAGTGTCAGGCATTACATATTCTTCTGTATTGTGTATACATACATTTCACCCCTATTTGCATATATGTTCATAAGTCTCTATCACTATAAATAAATTGCTTCCAGTCTTTCTTGTTTTTCGCCATATTTGCTGCTTGAACCTTCGTGAGCCCTCTATGTTCTAACATCTTCTCTACGGTTTGGTTCCACGTTGTCTTCGGTCTCCCTCTGTTCTTCTTTTCTTGTCCTTTGGCCTTCCATATTATCTTTACCGGTCTCTTCTTACTCATTCGTTGGAGATGTCCGTACCATCGTAATTGACACTCCTCTATCCTTCCTGCTACTGGTTTCACCTTCAGCTGTTGTCTTATGCTATCATTTCCAATCCGGTCCATCCTTGTGATCCCTAGTACTCTTCTTAGGTACTTCATCTCCATAGTTTGGATTTTGTTATTAAGTTTCTTTGTTAGAACCCAACTTTCCGATCCAAAGGTTTGACGTAGTTTATTATACAAAGTTGTTCTATTTGATGTTTTCTAACTACCCTTAAATTTAATGATCACACGTATGAATCACCCTATATAGGTGCAGAACCTTATTCCTGTCAAATTTAATCAATAATTCTTCAATAAGACTAGGGTCATACCTATATATTGTTATGATACATGACGTAGTATAATAAATCATAAGAAAGAAATATTCAAAACTAATAAATTTGGAAGGTTAAAATAATTCGATTTTGATGGGTGTAAAATTTCGAATATGAATAATGAAAGTAATTGATACAATGAAAGGAGCCATTTGATAGTGCGATATTAATTGAAATAAATAAACTTAATGGTTGTATTAAATGTTAATAAAGAACAAACCAAGGTAACATTAGACAAATGTATTTGTTAATAATAATCAGAATGAATATCCTGTAATAGTATTATTTTAAAATATAGGAAGTATGCACTAAGAATTGAATCTAATAGGGATAGAAGTTTGTTTAGTTAGTTCCTGAAAAACAACTCATGAAAGCATACATGTAATTTTGAAATAACCAATTTTGTGAAATAAAAATAGAAATTATGCCTTAATTTGTATTGGTTTTGGTAATGACAAATTAAAAAAAAGGGCTTTAAACAAATCTACGAGGTCGAACAGGTGAAATATAAAATGGAATGTATTGAGACATCAAGTGGATGAAGAGATTATACAGATACAGTTAATTGGAGATATAGAATACAGAATGTTATATTAGTTGAAGAGATTTGGATTTATTCATACGTACAAGATATTAGTAGAGGTTTTTACAAGTTATTATTTGATTTGGATATTCAGTGAGTATTACAAGAGACATCGGACTATCTGCAAAAAGGGAACACAGTTAGATTTGGAACATCATAATATAGCAACTTACCAGGAGTTAGTTCGTGTGACAGTGACATTCAGGAGGAACCAGGACTGGATTTTGGGAGCAGAGGAGTTGGTTTGACAGGACGGAGATGCAGTTGAAAGAATTCACAGACCATCATAGGTGTTGCTGTTTGTGAAATGGGCAGTAGGTGTTGCAGTCTGTCGACGTCAGGATCCGGTATTTGTTGGATGTTGCAGTGAAAGCTAGAGCAGTTATAGAGGTTTGTGTAGATAAGTTGAGAAAGTATTTTGAATAACTGTCAATAAAAGAAAGTGATAATATAAAGTTGATATAGTACTTACGTAGATGAATTGAATAATAAATTGTTAATGTAAGATACAATTGTCAATTATCTGGTTTCATAAATTTTAAAAGTCAAGTTTGACGTTATGTGTTATTGATAGTCAAAGATTTTTGAAAATACAATTTTAAAACTTTAATTAATAGAGAACTAGATTTTGGCGAACCCACCCTGAATATAAGAGCTCTCGATTGAAAAGCAATTATCGCTTAACATTTAAGACATTGCATTAAGGCATAGTTCAACTGGTGAGTTATAGCAATATATTCTTTATTTATGAATCCAATTGGATGAAATGAAGTTAATATACATTTAAAATGGTCGACTTCCAGTTCCACGTTTCAAGTGCCAATAACTTGAATTTTTTTAATGGATTACCCTGTATATTATGTGTTGTTTGTAATGTACGGCTCAAATTATTACATACGATAGTCTTGCCAAAGTTTCAGTTTCCTGAACAAATAATTCCCCTTTTCAAGTTTAATTTTTTTATATAAATGGACTGGAGGAAATGACCCTAGTAACTAATAATAATAGTTATTTCATTATCTAAATAAATAACAAACCCTTAATAAACAAATAAAACTTGCTAAACGTGGTGATTGAGAACAACAAATAAAACTTGCTAAATGTGGCGTTTGAGAAGTTCTTCTTAAATGCCACCTACCAAGGGCAATTACCGAGCCATTAAATAGATAAGTTCTTACATATATTGCAGACCAATCCAATTTGATTATTTTTAATCACGTGAGTCAATTTGACAAATCAGATCACGCTTGAAGTGAAAACGACCCTAGGGTGATTTTCAATTACTATGGAAACTACTTAATTAAATTTCAGTAGTATCCTATGGCAAGTTGGTGGCACTGTAAATCTAAGTCAAATTCGAGGTTAGCAGGTTAGCTTTTCCGTCATCTGTGTCAAAACTGACGCAAAAGCTAACCTGATAACCTCAAATTTGACGTAGACATACAGTGCCACCAACATAATATTATTATAATGAAGTGTCAAATTAATTTGTCAGAAAATGACTAATTTATTTAAGAACTTATCTTTCCGAATTCACCGCGGCCAGTGATAAATCCTTATAATTTTGACAAATAACATCCCTCAAGTGCGTTGCCTTTAAGAAATAACCCTCGGCTTCGCCTCGGGTTATTTCTAGGCAAGCACTTTCGGGTTGTTATTTGTCAAAATTATTGCGGGTGATTATCACTGCCCTTGGTAAATTATACCTGATAAGTTCTTACATATATTGCAGACCAATCCAATCTGATTATTTTTAATCACGTGAGTCAGTTTGACAAATCAGATCACGCTTGTAGTGAAAACGACCCTAGGGTGATTTTCAATCACTATGGGAACTACCTAATTAAATTTCAGTAGTATCCTATGGCAAGTTGGTGGCACTGTAAATCTAAGTCAAATTCGAGGTTAGCAGGTTAGCTTTTCCGTCATCTGTGTCAAAACTGACGCAAAAGCTAACCTGATAACCTCAAATTTGACGTAGACATACAGTGCCACCAACATAATATTATTATAATGAAGTGTCAAATTAATTTGTCAGAAAATGACTAATTTATTTAAGAACTTATCTTTCCGAATTCACCGCGGCCAGTGATAAATCCTTATAATTTTGACAAATAACATCCCTCAAGTGCGTTGCCTTTAAGAAATAACCCTCGGCTTCGCCTCGGGTTATTTCTAGGCAAGCACTTTCGGGTTGTTATTTGTCAAAATTATTGCGGGTGATTATCACTGCCCTTGGTAAATTATACCTGATAAGTTCTTACATATATTGCAGACCAATCCAATCTGATTATTTTTAATCACGTGAGTCAGTTTGACAAATCAGATCACGCTTGTAGTGAAAACGACCCTAGGGTGATTTTCAATCACTATGGGAACTACCTAATTAAATTTCAGTAGTATCCTATGGCAAGTTGGTGGCACTGTAAATCTAAGTCAAATTCGAGGTTAGCAGGTTAGCTTTTCCGTCAGTCTGTGTCAAAACTGACGCAAAAGCTAACCTGATAACCTCAAATTTGACGTGGACATACAGTGCCACCAACATAATATTATTATAATGAAGTGTCAAATTAATTTGTCAGAAAATGGCTAATTTATTTAAGAACTTATCTTTCCGAATTCACCGCGGCCAGTGATAAATCCTTATAATTTTGACAAATAACATCCCTCAAGTGCGTTGCCTTTAAGAAATAACCCTCGGCTTCGCCTCGGGTTATTTCTAGGCAAGCACTTTCGGGTTGTTACTTGTCAAAATTATTGCGGGTGATTATCACTGCCCTTGGTAAATTATAGCTGAAAACTTAATAACTAATCGAACAACATGCATCATGCACTAAAATGTTTGTTTAATAAGATTTTAAATCGTTTTGAAAAAACCGTAGTATGTAAATTAAAACGTAGTTTAAATAAAGACATAAAATATATAGGGTGATCCAATTAAAAAATCAAAGTCAACGACATTTCCTGTGAAACCGCAAATCGTTAATTTTGATTATATCTGCCTGTCAATTCGAAATTATGTTTACTAGCCTTGTAACCAAGGGCGAAGCCATAATTTTAGTTAGAGGGGACCAAAATTCATATACACAATTAACTACTATTATTATTATAGTTTTATTTAATTTTTTACAAATTATAGAAAAAATAGGTTAAATTAAGTTTTCGTAAATCTGCTGCAGATCTTTTTATGACATCATCTTCTAGCTCCTATCCTTTTTCCAGCATCATTTGTTTGTGTATACTTGGCAGTCATGGTCCACTAAAATGGTATTCTGGCTTTGTTCTTTATCCTTCCAGAGATTGTACCACAGTTTTGCCTGATTTTTTTAAACTACAGAATAGTTATTTATGGTACGAATGTGTTATATTACAAATACTCCACAAGAGAAAAGTTGAGCATTCGAGGCTGCCAGACTGAGAGGGGTCTTTTCTCGAGTGCATTATTCGTAAGACTTGAAAATCGGACCGCGAACATGTGTGAACGTGAATGAAACTTTCCAAAGAGTGAGAGATTTCTTTGTACTTCTCTTAGTTCAAAATTTTAAATGATTGAGACATTTTGTTGACATACTATTAAAAAATGCGAGTCATCTTTGCTTTTGAAGTTTTTCGTTTAAAGCTTGACACTTGCCATGTTATAAAACCGAGCCTACGGCTTTATTTAATATTTTTTATGTCTCGTGTTATAAATTGTTACTTTTAGCACTTGCATAATAGCTATTAAACATAGGAACTAAGAGTGTTGCATAGCAACATATACATTTTTGTATCAATAAGAGATACGTCAACTCAACGGTAGATTTTGGTTCTTTAAAAGTAAATATCTTTGAGGCGGTTATAGAACAATTCTTTGCTAGAAATCGGTAGTTACGTCTTGTTATACACACTTTTAATTATTTATTTATTTTTATGTTGATTATTCTGGCTACGATACATATCACGTAAATTATATTTGGTGAAAAGTATATTTTATTTCATAATTTTTGATTTCTGTTAATAAAATTTTGAACAAAGGCGGACGTTCCATCCCGACTTTGATGTTTACGCTCTGTTGAACTTGACACTTGATTGGTAGCATAGGACACGTTTTTCAGATCGGATAGTCGAAGTAGCTTTAGAATGTACGAGAGTGCCTATTGTCTCTGGTCATTTGGTGAAAAGCATATCTTCGAGAATTCGCCTCAGCCAACTTGACGATTGTAATTTAGGCCAAAATTAACGAACGCTATCCGAAGACTTGCCAAGTAAGCGGCCATGCACTTTCCTGACCATAATGACATACATTAATGAAAGGAGATCATTCAAGAAACAGGTAGATAACATCGAAAACCGGCATGCAAATGGCGGTTACAAAAAGTACGGATCAAGAGAAAGGGAACGCAAGGCTTGTATTAAGGAGGAGCTGGTTGGAGGTTTAGCAAGACGACGTTCTCTGGTAATAACAAAATTTTAGCAGGAGTGTGCACGCAGGTACTTGTTCTTGTTCATTTCCATTACAATTATCCTATTACATACAAGCGTTGCTCTCTTTGTATGTTTGCGTGTATGTTTGTTCGCTATCTCCTCCGAAGATACTGGCCCGATTAAGTTGTATGATGGCTTAAAATTTTGATAATTTTTAGACTTAGATCGTAGGCCAGTTTTCATTTTCAAAAAAAGTACGAAAATGTTGTAATTTAATTAAACCGTGTAAGTAGCGGAGCGACATATCTGTGGCCGATGCGGCAGCTGTTAGCTCGGGTGATTCACTATGTTTATATACTATCATAGCAGCGCTTTAATCAACCAAGCATCGGTGGTCGAGTGGTAGAATCCTCGTCTGCCACGCGGGCGGTCCGGGTACGATTCCCGCCCGGTGCATCCTTTTTTTTAAATTTATATTAATGAATCTCTCTTAATTTAGCTAACCGAAGCGTAGTTCGGTTGACTCACTGGTATGAAAAATAAAAATCTTGGAACTAATGGAGACAACAGCAAAATCTTACAAAAACATATTGCTTTAAACCCCCTTTCAGATTTCAATACGGACTAGCTTAATGGTGAGTTTTCATTCTTTGAGCAATTGAATTGTGTAGTCTTTCAAAATTCTGGGAAAGCGCAACATATCCTCATCAAACGTGGCAGTTGCAAAATAAGGCAAAACGCCAAGTTTGTGCAAAATCCCGAAAGTAATTTAAAACATGCAAATTACGGAGCTTTTTCGGTCTGTTTAATGGCAGCAGTCGCTTTAGCATTATTTACCCTCGATGTTGGCGGTGAACGCACCGAAACTTGATTTTGTATGAGCTTAATATCACGCTGCCAGTTTCACTATATTTTAGCGCCGTCATTTTGTACCCACATGTGGGCAATCCATCAAGTGGTGACGCTGCTCGCGGAGCTGCTCCTTTTGCAATTTCCAAAGCCACAACTTAAAGGCGACCGAGTAAATTTTTTATAATGCGGGAGCGCTCAAGTTTTGTATTTGTTGTTTCATAATTTCCTAAATAAAATCTGCCGCTGCTGTCAGGAAATAAGAGCATTCATCCGAACTAAAAATAAGAGCAAATATATTCATGGCTACGAAATGAGCACCTCATTTCCTAGACCAGAGGTGCTTCATGCTGGTATCTGTTTTCATTATTAAAATGGCAGTTGACATGAAATTCTACTCAAGGAAATAAGAAAATGCGATAACTAAGGCGCGTCGCTGCAAACTTTTCCAGAGAACTAGCAGCTGCATTATGAAAACTAATTGTTTCTGAATCTTTAATGCTGATTAAAGCATGATGATCCTCAAATGGCAACAACGAACAATAGGTATTGAATCTGCATAGACTCAATGTAATGTAAACCTTTGCTTCCTTTCAAGATCGTATCAATTATCATTCTACAACGAATCAAACATTTTCGAACAACCAACCAATTGCAATAAAACCAAAAATTACAGAACTAATTAGCAGCCGCATTGTGAGTTTCAGAACTAATTCCACTAGTAGATGCTGGAGATGGCTCGTTAACCAGAGATTTTCAATTCTGGAATCCACATTTACTCTCGTCTAAGTTATTCAAGTTTTCACCAGTTTTCTGGGCTAGGCGATTTATACTTTTCCTCGCGGACTTTAAACTCGAAGCTGCAACGCAACCGTTTCCAGAACCCGCGACCTTTCTGCTCGACTTGGCCGTGTTGTGGATTTCGTCTTCCCATTCCATACAAAAAGCAACTCAATTTCAGCAGTCTACAGATAGAATTGTGAGCTATTTCTAGGGAAATAATCGCATTTAATGTGACAGTTATTTATGATAATAGTTAGCCAACGAGTGTTCGATTTATGATTAGATGTCGCTTGTATTACTCTCTATAAATTGTGTAATTCAGAAATTTACAGCAACTTGCTATAAATCCATGTAATTGCAGAAATGTATATTGAATTATTATTTGTTGGACTAAAATTCAGCATAAACTGTAGGTATTATCACACTTAAATTAGTACTATATTTTTTAAAACAGTTTTAATAGTATAGAAGAATCCAAGTTGTCTGACTGGCACATTTTTTTAATGCCGTAGTAGTTGTGTTTAAGCCAGTTCTGCACAACTTCCGATAATTTTGAACTAGGCTAAATCGACAAGCTACTGAAGGCCTTACTTACACCGACACCTAGCAGCCAAATATTCGAACTAATACAGCATTAGGTGTTGAAAGTCATCTATAAAAATCTAGATAGTTAATTGCCGTACACTCATAAACCAAGATATTACAAGGTACAACATAATTAAACAATAGGTTACGGT
The DNA here is from genome assembly GCA_940337035.1 of Agriotes lineatus. Lineage (NCBI taxonomy): Eukaryota > Metazoa > Arthropoda > Insecta > Coleoptera > Elateridae > Agriotes > Agriotes lineatus. The sequence continues at coordinate 46,533,316 of OW679196.1, read as the reverse complement.
ATAAAACTGTTTTTACGACACCCCGCGGTAAGGGAGTGCCACAAAAATTATCACGTCCGGGACATGTCACCACTTGCCCTAGAATTCTCGAGAACAGACTAATAGCCACGGCTAAATACGCTCAGGGAGATGGGCGCCGTAGGAACGAGCGTGGCGACATATACAGGGTGTTGAAAAATAAGAGGGCGATTCGGGTTTTGGAAAAAACCCCCGTCTGACAGAAACCCGAAAGCCAAACGGGGTTGAAATCTGTGTAGCTTTGGGACTCTCCAGAGACGGCAGCTGGAGCGTTCGAACCTACTTTGACGCTCACAATATTCGCTTTACACCAATCATACACAAGTCGCCAATCGGGCGACGACACTACAATTGCTTAATCTGAAACACAGCATTTAACATAAAAAAACACAATGAAAACTTTTAACAAATGCGTCTATTGTTCTTTAGACACGTAATGAAAAACATTGTTACAATGCAAGTTACAGAAAATGGGGGTGTGTCTTAGCTATTACATAAAATGATAAGCGCCTGCAAATGGCACTGCGTAATTAACTTCTTCGCATACCGCGTATTGCAATTTTACTAAATGAAACGGGTCTAGCCCGGCCACTTAGATCAAAATACATGCCGAATTGCCTACAAAATAGTCCTGTTCGAGTGACAAATCGAGCGTATTAAGTATAAATCGTTTACTTAATGCCGCCACTGGCAGGTCAAGTTACCTACCTACGCAGTTAATTCTCTAAATCTTTGTACGTGTATAATTTAAGTGTAATCAGTGCTCAAATCTTAATTAAAATCGATTCTATCGATCACGATTAGGGACGAAAAAATCTACCAGTAGGCGAGATGAGTCTCTGGAGGGCAATCGAAGAGACATTAGGGTGCTATAAGCACGACGGTAAGTATCATTGTAGTAGTAAACGTTTGTTTCCTTTAAAACTACCTAATTTTACTCATTGGGAAGAAAAATTTTGTTAACATTGTCGTTTGACTAGCCCCTATAAATTCACTAATATATTTGAATGCTGCGTGTGAGCTTAACATTGAAAAAACGAATTTTCTCCTGAGATTATTTTGAGCAATTTTCACGAATTTGCTGTAGTTATTATTGCATTGGGGAGTGTAGCAATTTTATTTGGCGACCCATTCGTATGAGGCGTTAAGATAATAACTTATTTATTTGACGCCCTGTACTGTGGCGCATTGTTGTAATAATGCAACTATTATCGATACGCAAATACTATAGCGTACTTAGTTAATAATATATACTTCAACCATTACATATTACTGCTATTATTTAATATATGGTTTTGTTGTAGTGGTAATTTCTGTGTTCTTAGACAATTAACATAACTACTTAGAGTGGCTCTATCGAAGTATCTTAATTCACTTTATAGAGCCTCGCGCCCATTGATTCATATTGCAATTATAACGATTGGTCCTGAACATTGTATTTGAACTACAATTACTCTACCGTTCTATTAGGCAGAAGCTAACGGGCATTTTATCAGCTGCATAAAGCAATATTTTGTGTTATCATTTATTTGGTTGCAACTTTCGGTTATTAGGCTATTGAACGTATTACACGTAACAGAACTATCAAATATCGGCGAGACAAATATTAGAAAAGAGCTCATAATGCAATTTCGAGTATTCGTCTACTACAACAAGACTATGAATTCATCTGCACTAAAATGTAAAACAAGATGGGAAGTGCTAGTTCTTTATCGTTGCTTCGGCAGACTGTTGGCATGCAGCGGTTTTCGCCACTCCTTAAGTCACATATAGTTTTCATAATCTGTCGAGCAGTGCTTGCAATGGCCGTTATCATATTATGTTATACACATGATTGAGGCATATGTGCGACGGTATTTCAGATTTAAAGTGAGAATGAACAGAAATATGCAATCACATGTCCTTAAGTACTTTCTTGAGGTCTTCTTGTGCTTGTTCTTGGGCGGCTTTCAATTCTTCCTTAAGTACTTCCTTGCTGTCTTCTTGTGCTTTTTCTGCCTTCTCTTTCGCCTTCTCTGCCTTGTCCTGGCTAACTTGCATTTCTTTCTTAAGATTCTCTTGTGCTTCTTCTTGAGCGGCTTTCAGTTCTTCTTGCTTTTTTTCTGCCTTATCCTGGCCAACTTGGATCGGCTGGAAAAGTTGAATTAATTGGGCTTCCATCTTGGATCTCGTCAAAAGCATCCACACTACACACTTAAATTGATTTATCCGACCGTCGTTTTATCGGCACTTTGTAAACAATTTATTTATTTTAATATTTGTTCAATAATTTTTTGTATAGCCGCTGGTATAACCTGACACCTGACGCCACTGTTACGTTTTTACGTTCGGGTTATTTAAACATTATACGACGCTTCTTGCATTAAACATTTATTTACAACGAGTAATTATTATTATTTACACACGAATCACTTAAACTACGAATTATTTCTAACAACGATACACTATTTATTTATATGTGCTGGATTAAACATCAATTATTTATGTAGCTAGTTATTTAGGACTTAAACATTAAGGATTTATACGATTATATATACGGGTTCATTTATATTACGCGCCTCGAGTCTGATGAGAACTGAACTCTTATTTTCACCGCGCGTATTTATATATCGGGTAATTTCCTTCGAGATCAATCTAGACTTCGCTCGACCTTTCTGGGAACCGCATGACGCATCCATCGCAGCTGGCTCCAAGGGCGTTGACGTCACGCGTCTGCACCTGGTGTCCAAGATTGCTTCTCGCGGCGTTTCTGGAACAATTGGGCCGAGTCATATGTCCGGGGCAACGACCCGGCCGTGGCTCGTTGCAATATATACTAGTACTGCTTGATTTACTGCTAGCTATATAAGTAGATAATCTCTACTGCTAGGAGGAAATGTATAAACATGAAGGAACGACAGCCGCTATAGTAGCTATTCAAAAAAGAAGTATTTATCTCAAGATGTTAATAATACAATTTTAACGTTCAGCAAGCCTGCAGATTAAAGTAGTAAAGTCCAAAATATGGCTTTCAGGGCATACTTGACAAGGTAGGATGGCTGAATACAGAAATGGGCCACGAGTAACCCTCAAAGATGCTTGTCGGAGTGGTTAAAATGTTCTGACCTGGGGCTCAAAAGACCCCCGAAACTGTCGTCGGCGAGGCGGAAATACGAATGTTCTGACGTGGGGCTCGAAAGACCCTCGAGAATTTACTGTTTTGCATGTGCAGTTCGTTGGCTCGCGGCATAAGCACCTACTGGACGAGATTGGTCTGAGTAGTATAGCAGATTACAGCTTCAATTATCACTCAGGTTAAGATCGGTTAAACACGATATATCATTAAATGCAACTTTGTTGGGCGTATAACTCGTAAGGCAGGAGCGCCAAGTGAGTTACTTAAATCACTTATCAGCTAAAAATTTGAGTACTTTTTCAGGGAGCAAGTCGGCTACACGAAACGAAGGAAAACACGCGAGCATACAGTAAATCGAAGCCAGTTTATTATAATATTTACTAAAATAAATGTATGATTTATTAACCTCAAAAACTCTGACAGTCCAAAGTGGAATAATGTCCAAATGGGAGTTTCTAGTCATGTCATATGCGTAATATAGAGCTAGAACATACCTTAGAACAGAAATCGTTTTCTCTATGCATAACTCTCGTTATTTACGAGTGCGACAAGGATAGCATTACATTAGCACGTCTCTGAGTGTTTGTAAATGGATTTGACTAGCGCGGTGTGTGTCTGTAAAATACAGTGTTGTCGACCTTAATTATAAATCCGTAGATCAAATGAAGATATTATCAATAAACCGTAAAAATAACTAATATATTAGCAAAACTATTTGGAAAATATTGGGTGCTATTAATACAGAAATTATACATAAATTAGTTCAATTTTCAGGATTATTTATAATATTTCGTCGATTTTTGTAATAAAAAACGGAATTATAGGAACATTGTATGTGTCCATAAACATATGATGAACATCTGATCTGTCCTTCACATTTTTTGAGGTTATTTGTTGTATAAACGCTTTTTGACAGTTTTGTAGTAGTTTTCTAACAATAAGCAGCCGTTCTTTCCAGGGTTAAGAAAAAGTGTAATTTTTTGCATTAATATGTCATGCCAGACAAGATATTGCTTACAGTTTCGGTAATTGTTGTTGAATTTATTGAACTATTTCGAGAAGGAAGCAACTGTGGGCATTTACTTCCTTTATCTTATGTGCAGGAGGTATGACAAGTTAACTTATTATTTATGATCTTTTGTACAATTGTTTGTCTATTGTGGCGAGCGGCTGAGACTTTAGGAATTAGTATGTCCACTGTTCCAAGGGCGAAGGCTCGTAGAAGTAACCAACTAGTTTTATCTAGTCCTGGTACCTACAAAGTGATCCCGCAAGAAATCGAAAACTGCAGACCTACCAGATACTTCTAAACTGGTTATCAGAGAAACTATATATGTAACTATAAAATGCATAGAGAAGGTATAGTGGCGTCTGATGTTTATTTGATTTTATAAACTCTATTTTGATATTTATTTCAAAAGAAAAAAACATATTACTCTAAATTATTTAAATTATGAGCTTCACGAGCAACATATTATAGTAAAGGCAGAAGCAGTTTAAACATTGTTCTACATGACGTTGAATTTAAATTTCTCAAAGACGAGCACTTTCAGCCTACCACCACAACCAACAGCCAAACAACCTGACCACCTATGCTGCACACGTACATGTAAGGATTTCTACAAATAAACTCAGTGTCTGAGAAACTAAGATGGAAATTAATCAGTTAAAACTTCGTAAAGCAGCTGGACCGGATAGCATACTATCTGAGCTATTCAGTTTTTACTCTAGCACTGCACATCTACTGCATCCACTTAAACAGACTATGTCGAACACCAGAAAAATACCTACAGAGTGGAAGGACGGTCTCATTATCAGACTGCTAAAGAAAGTTAATCTGGGTGAGTGTCGAAATTGACAGAAGATCGCTCTTCTTAACCATCGAACCCACCCTTCGCAATGAGCAAGCAAATATTAGCCACCATAGCTAGCTTAGTACGGTTATATCAATACATCTTAACAGCTCATAGAATACTTCCTTTTGTGTTGGGTTCCCCCTGTACGTTTCAGTAACCAATACTGTTTTCGCAGCTTCCATCTACTTAAACAATTTCTGTCCCTGTTCCTACGTATTATTGGTGTGATTCTAATATAGTAATAATTATAATAAATTTAAATTTAATAAATATTATTGAGAAATATGTTTTGCTTAATTTCAATTAAAATCTAAAAGAAACATATACCTAATCTCAGAAAATCATCATGTATGTCAGCTCTGTAAACGTCAGTTAATTGTCAAACTATAAATGCTGATTTGACTAGACATTTTTTAATCTTATACCACACAGACAGCATTGATGACCAGGGCTATTCTTTCGTCGGATACATATTAGTAATTATAATACTACATAAGTACTAGACAGATAAAGACTCATCGGAACATATGGACAAAATAATATAACAATCTGGAAAGACCCGTAATACAGGAGAAATAGAAGGTACCAGATCAAGACGGCGGTGACCTAACCAAAGAAGTGACTAGATTAAGCAATTCAACGAATGTCCAGTTGACCAATCCACCCAGCAAAGTGAGATCGGCATAGACAGGAAAGAAGTAAAAGAGCCACTATGGAAAAGTAAATACGAACACGACGCTCTTGGAAGCGGTTACGAAGAAGTAGAAGAAAATAAAGAAAGGTTCGTACCAGCGTATATTCTGACAATGGTTACCAGTCTTCAATGCTTTGTTACGTGCAGAATGCGCCGCCTGCCATAATTTCGAATTTAAACGCTATTTTCCTACGCGTTGCGCATTGGCGTCTGGCCGTGTCTTCTGGCGATAGCTTTTATCTGGAAAAACCATTGGCAGGCCGGGACTCGCTGCCTTCTTCTTCGCCAGCTTTCGAAGCGAGCAGTTCGCTAGTGCTATTCACTAGTTCGTGGATGCTTATTTAGGGCTATTTGGTTAAGTTGGATATGTGGAGTTAGGAATGCCCTCACGTTTCGTGGATTGAAGCCCCCCAAACATATTTGAGGATGTTGGTTTCCTTCGCTACGGCGGATCCATTCGGTGTTAGCATATTCGAGCTGTTCTTTTCTGAGCCCGAAAACCATCTGGGGTGAGTAACTATTTTACGCTGGGAAGCCTGTCCGTGCGTGTTCCATTAGAACCTTTGTTTTCCGTCTTACAGCAAGTCGTACTAGGCAACATTTCGTCATCGAGCCGTATTTGGCGCAAATTGCGCTTTCGCTCTGAAGTCGCTGACCTTTTGGCCACGTGCAGCAACGTTTAGCGAGGCGATCTGTCGAGCCTCCACGGCCTAGCTTCTCCTTGTCGCCGGCGCACAGTTAGGGCACAAGAGGGTACCGTAGTTTGGAGGTAATTAGCCCCGAGGTTTGGACTTTCTACCCGTGGGAGCGGCGGTGTTATTGCCGGACATTTAGGCCACCGTCGACCGCGAAACGTTCTCTGCCGACGTCGAATTACGATTGGAGCGACGTCCAGATCCAGAGCTCCAAGTCTGTCGCAGCGAGCCGCTGGCGGGGTTGCCCATTTTAACATGTTGTAGCCTCTATGTTTTGTCAAAACTGTAAGTACATTTAATGAATTGTGATACTTAATTAGGGCGGCCATCATCCTTCATTTCATGCTAGATATAAGTTAGTCAATGTAAAAGTTATATAGTGTATTTATGCATGAGAATTTTAAATTATCTTTATATGAGTTGTGTTAGCTACGGTTCGTTTGCTTTATTGGAGCTATCTTTCAGGAAGTATTGTGTGCTAGGTACATAGTTTACAATTTCTCCACAGTTCACCGGGGTGCAATTGTAGTACCTTCAAAAATTGTTGGCGCTCTGGGGTTAATTTTTTCCGACACCACAAATACGTATTGGCTATTTAATTGATTCTACTTCCGAATACTTCGTTAAGTGAGGGCTTGCTCTATGGTAGTAGACCTACTGCAAATATGGTAAAAATAAAGAAAACGAACGACTTTAAAACGTGAGAAGAGTGCTATGCAGTGTTCACCCCATATGTCAGTTTTTATAGCATTTAAATATTGTTATTCTGAATATCCGTATGGATATGAATCATTGCATATTATAGTAAAGTTAAGGACTGAGCTAACGATATTTGTGTGAATTTCAATTTTACGTTTTAAACTGAAAGAAATTGAACTTGGTTTTTCAATAGTTCTCTTATTTATCATTATGTAAAATTCAAAGCAGTCTGCAAAATTCTGCGATCTAGATAAAAAAATAAATTTGTCGAATACTACAAAGATGAGAATATATTTTAGAACCTCGATCATAAAGATCAAAAGAGATGCAAAACTAAATATGCAATCGATTTGATAGTAAAAAATCTGTAAAGGACTTTACTCAGAACTCCATCGCAAGTGGACGTTGTGACACTAAACAATTTTAAGAATCAAAAGAAACTAAGGATAAAATTTTGATGTGATACACGCACGCAACTTCCTTTTACAGTGATCTTATAATTGACCAAAAATTTAATTCTTAATTTCTAAGCGTTTGTCAAAAATTTTTAAAAATTACAAATTCTACAAAAACGGTACAAAGTAGAGCGGTAGTTGAAGAGACAAATTTTATCTAATATTTTAAGCTGAATTCAAAAATGTATTAATATACCGGGTGTTTCATTTAAAATAGGCGTTAATTAAAAAAAAAAAAAGCAAAAGAAACCCATTTTAGAGGTATTCAACTATAACCTATTAGTCCCCTGTCAAATGTACATCCGTGTGCGCTTTGATGATGCAAGTGTGGAAGTAGTCTCCATCTCTTCGTTTGACCTTGGAAAAACATAATTTCGATGGTGGCACTCTTGAAAATAGTGCGTTTGAATGCTGCGGGCAAAAAACAAAATGGCCGCCATCGCAAACACGTTTTCCTATTTATATCAGTAACCGTTAGGATTACAAAAAAAAGTTTTAAACAAAAAATGTAGCTACATAGATTCTGCACAGAAAAGCGTATTGCAACTTTTTATGTAGGATCAACCATTTTCTCATAAAAAGTAGGTACTTTTATATTTTTCAAAAATAAAAATGAATATGTCTCAGCATGACGGTTTTGAAACGCCTATTTACATTCTTGACATTATTTTTAGGACCTGTTATTAATTTATAAACGTTTTTTACGGTATTATATTAAGCTATTATTATAACGAGAGATCAATTAAAAAACCAATTAGGGCAGGCTGTGATATGTGTTATACGTTTGGCAGTACTGAAGTGTATTGTCAGTCTATGTCAAATTCGAGATTTGCAGGTTAAGTTTTGTGACAGCCTGTGTCAAAGAATAAACAAAACCTAACCTACTAATCTCGAATTTGACATAGACTGACAATACACTTCAGTACTGCCAAACGTATAACACATATTACAGCCTGCCCTAATTGGTTTTTTATTGATCTCTCTATATTTCTTTGTTTGAAATTATTGTTTTTGTTTCATAGTAGAACACAGTAGAATACAGAACGAAGTAAACATCATGAAGTGTCTGTTAAACTTCAACAGGGCCAGGATTGTAATATACTTAAACTAAAGGAAGCGTTTCAAAACTCGACAAATCCCTTCCAATGCAAAACTGATGACCTCATTCATATCCTAACTCAGCGAGTCTTTCCACAGGAAATAAAAGTGTTTTTAGACAGTGTTGCGGAAGTTGGTCAAGATCTGCATAATATTTTCTTAGATCAACGAGTTCATACTAACAACATTCCGTTCTGGGCTCCTATGAAAAAGAACGTCATTAGAACGTGTAAAACGGCAGCGAAAAAGGTTAAAATTACCATCAAAGATAAAACCATTGCCATAAAGACAGACTTATCTCTTATTTCAAGATTGTCGATAGCTTCCAGAAGCAGACCTGATATCGATTTGAGGCATAATTTGAGCAACTTACAACAAACTTACGGATGCTCTTGAATCAATGCAAGAAATACCTGCCGAAGAAAACGAAGATGATCATGCTTCCACCACACGTTATGTTTTAGAAGAAAACGAAGAGCTACAGGGAAAATCTGTGATAGTAGATGGCATGGCGCTTCTTCATACCTACCACAAACCTAACACAGTGAATCATGTAGTGACCTCGGTGTAAGCTTCAGCCAATGGATCGGACCAAAATTACAACAATTACAGTGAGGTCCATATAGTTTTCGACTCTTACAGAGAAAACTCATTGAAGAAAGCGATGCGAGAGATTCGGTAAAAGGGCTCAGATCCAATGCAGTACAAAATCGGACCAGAAACGAAAATTAGAAGTATACCAATGCACAAATTATTGGCCCATGATAAGACGAAGGACGAACTAACAGAGTTCCTTTCCTATCAGATTCTCAAATTTGGCGTGACCAACAACAAAAGGTTCGTACTCAGTTGGAGGGACAAGGCAGCTTCATCACATGGCGATGATATATCCAGTCTTGTAAGTACGCAGGAGGAGGCCGACACAAAGATCATATTACATGCATTTTATTTAGAACAGAAAGGAATTAAAACTACTCATGTGTTCTCCCCCGATACTGATGTCCTGATTTTAGCATTAAGGCGATATCCTCAACTTTCGAAAGATTTTGCATTTTCCTCGGCCATGGCATGAAAAGGTTCGTTCAGCTAGGTTCAATCTACAGAACACTTGGACCTCTAAAAGTCTCTGCACTCCCTGGATTACACGCACTTTCAGGAGCTGATGTAACAGGATCATTTGCTAGCAAAGGTAAAATAAAGTGGTGGAAAGCTTTTAATTCCGCAAGTGATACGCTGCTAGAAGCTTTGGCTAAATTGGGAACTACACTGTCACTCACTGAAGATGTTAGGACTAGCTTGGAAGCGTTCATTTGTCAGCTTTATATCCCCAAAACAACACTAACCGACATAGGAGCTGTGCGATGGTTGTTGTTTACACAGAAACAATGTCAAGATGAGAACCTTCCTCCAACAAGATCTGCACTGGATCCGGCATTGCTAAGGGCTCACCTTCAGTGCTTTGATTGGAATAAGGACCTAATTCAGCATGCCAATAACCCACCACCCTCAGACTTTGGATGGAACAAAGTAGGGAGTGCATACGAGCCTGTTGCTTATACCAACCCTTGTGCCCCAGAGCTTATCTTGGAACTTTGTCGCTGCTTATGCTCCAAAAGGCGTTGCTCTCCTCCATATACATGTCAGTCAAATGGACTCCGGTGTACTGAAATGTGCAAGTGCGAAGGTAATCCCGATCGTTGTGACAATATGGGAGAGTACGAGCTAGACGATGATGAAGATTTTGGTCTAAGTGAGATTTGCATTGAAGGTGACGATGATTGTAATTAATAATGTAATTGTAGGAGTGACAAGAATGATTGTCTCTACTTTCTCTATATAAATCTGTAAACATTGTATTACTTCCACAGTATTTTCATTAAAGGTTAAAACTATAGTGGTACTTTTTATCTTTCAATTTCCTACTGCACAACATAAGGGAAAGGGATATTTTTTAATTTATTAGTGTTTAATGTATTATTATTAGAATTATCCAGTGGCTATGTAAATAATGTCAAGCATGCGCTTGCAAAACCCTCATACTGAAACATTCATTTTTATTTTTGAAAAATATAAAAGTACTTTTTATGAGAAAACGGTTGAGTCTATATAAAAAGTTGTAATAACCATTTCTGTTGAGAATCTGTGTAGCTACATTTTTTGTTTCAAACTTTTTTTAATAATCCCGACGGTTACTGATATAAATAGGAAAACGTGTTTGCAATGACGGCTATTTTGTTTTTTTCTCGCAGCATTCAAACGCACCATTTTTAAGAGTGCCACCATGGAAATTATGTTTCTCCAAGGTCAGACGAAAAGATTGAGACTACTTCCACACTTGCATCATCAAGAAGCACACGGGAGCCTGTTTTTGTACATTTGACAGGGGACTATATCTCACATCAATACATATTAAAAATGCAGAGTTTGAAAAAAAATCATTAGAGCCGTTTCTGAAAAAAATCGGAAAAACTGAAAAATCACCAGAGTAAACACCATACCTACGGTTATGCGATTTTCTTTAAATGCTTGCTGTCGCATTATTCTGTTCACAGACAGACGCACAGACGCACAGATTATTGAACAAAAACATGTTTTTTGGGTTCAGAGGACTCTAAAACGTGAAGATCTGTTGAAAACTCAGTTTAGAATTTTGGGGTGAATCCAATACTCTTTATCGTAAAAAGAAGCAAAAATATCTTAACGTTCCTAATAATACTGAAAAAATAATAGGAAACACTTGGTAATATGAATAACTTCAATTTTGAAATAAAAACATTACCGGCGATGGGATTCGAACTCAGTACCTGCGAATGTGATTTCAACGCATCACCTACGTTACCACGCGGTACCGTTTGGATCTCTGCGACGAAGCTCTATTAAACGCACCGCACTTATTGGTTGCCCCTGTTTGTTTCTTACAACATTTATCCAGTATCTCTTGGGTTCTATTTTCATTAAGGATAAACCCTGAACTATGGGCACATGATTACTTTTTTCTATTTCACAGTTAAAGCAAAAATGATCACAATTTAACTTTGTAAGGTACTCACCCTGTATACAGGGTGTCCCTAAAATGATAGGACACCGATTAGTCATAGATTGCTTACGTCATAATAAATCGATTAAACCTAATATACCTTAGTACAAAGTCCCTTCAGTAAAAAGTTATAGGGCCTCGAAGTTCAATTTTGTATTTTTAATTTTTTTGTTAATTTACACAAATGTAAAGATGTAGATTTGAATTTTGGTATACATACTTACTATTTTGTAGTGCGCTAATAGAACAAATTTCATAAACTAGACTTAACTGTAAGGGGTACTTTACCTATCTTTCAAAACTTTTTTTAGCTCTAACTTCGTTATCTGTAACATTAATTAGAGAATTAAAATGCACAAAAATAATATACTCTTAGTTTATAAGCGTAAGATCAACCGTTTACCTTAAAATGCATATCAAAAGTTTTTGGTTGTCATTAAGACGTGCAATTATCAAGTAGCCATGATCACAAAAACAGTGGGTAATGACTGTAATCTAGTAAACAACAACAAGAAATCAATTAATGACGTTGGTGACATCAGTTTTTTCATCTTTTGTGCTTACGAAAATGCTGCGACATAACGAACCTTTCAGCATTGGAGAATTCGTTATGTAGCGGCATTTTCTTAAACATAAAAGAACAAATTCTTATGTCACTAATGTCATTAATTGTTTTATCATTGTTTTTTACTAGATAATCAGTATTTTTGTGATTATGGCTACTTGATATTGCACGTGTTAATGACTACCAAAAACATTTGATGGGCATTTTAAGGTAAACGGTTGCTTTTAGACTTAAGAACTGAGAGTACATTAGTTTTGTGCTTTTTAATTCTCTTTCAGATAATAACCTAACATTTCAAAAAACATTACAGATACCGAAGTTATAACTAAAAAAAGTTTTCAAAAATAGGTAAAGTGCTTCTTACAGTCAAGTATAATTTATGAAAATTTTTTTGTTAGTGCAGTACATAATAGTAACTATGTATACCAATATTCAAATCGATATCTCTACATTTGTGGAAATTAACAAAAATAAGAAATAAAAAATTTAACTCCAATGCCCTATAACTTCTCACTGAAGGGACTTTGTACTAAGGTAGTATATTAGGTTTAATCGATTTATTATAACGTAAGGAATCTATACCTAATCGGTGTCCCATTATTTTAGGGACACCCTGTATGTTGCTCTTTTTGGTCAAGGGTAAAAACCTGAGCTATGTGCAAAATATTACTTTCACTTAGATAATCGTTTTTGAGTTGAATTTTATTTGTTTAAGGTGCTCACCTTATATAAATTTTACCGAAATTTCCTCAGGTCATTCCAGGAATACATAGTATATCCCGCGTGCTAAGTATTGTCTTCTCCAACAAATAGTTTTTGAATTATACCAGTAACAAACAGACAGGCAGACAGACAGATAGACGGAATGAGAAACCTGATTTCGTCATCTAGAGACTCCGGAACGGGAAGATCGGAAGTGATTTTTTTGCGATTACAATACTTCTTTCGTCTTTTAGACGAGGGAACTAAAAATACATTTCGTCTTATAAATATGTTGTATTTCAGCCTGCAAAGAGCATTCATTACAGTTACCTGAGACATTCCCGAATTAACGTAATTTCACAATGTCGCAATACATTAAAAATGACCTAGATTGCAAGTATATTATTTACAACTAGTAATGCGTTATTCTGCGCTGAGACATAGCCTTTATATATAAATGCTTGAGTTGAAAAAATAATTACGATCCTTTTGCTGAAGCTGCTATAATTTTGTAGATACCAAAAACATGTTTACTAAGTTGCTGCTAATGATAAATATCACTGCGACGTATCCATTGTTTTCACAAAATCCGCTTAGGCCATAGTGTAGATATAAGAAATTAAAGGATAATGAAAGTTCCTTGTTTACACGTCGGTTTTGGGGGCACACTGACTTTCTCATACAATGAATCACAAACAATGGAGTCGAGCAGGCTTTCCTTGGGCCACTGCGCTGTTTTGAAGCGCGATCATTAATGGTCTCGAGATTCGTGTTTCTTTTTCGCAAAATCTTTAAGCTAAAACAGATTACGCTAAATTTGGCCTAATCTATGTCTGTTATTTCTTATTAATTACTTTTTTGTTTAAATTAAAGTTGAACGACTCTGCTCGCTGTAATGTCTCGAAAAGACTCGTAGAAAGTTTTCGTGTTGGTATATTTTTTCTTAAAGAAATCGAATGCGAGGATCAATAGTTGTAGTTTTTAAAATATGCAGCAAAATTATCGTTGAGGCAGTTGGTTTCGTTTTTTTTCTGTGTGGAAAATTTATTTTTTTGTTAAGCAAATGCCAACCAGGGAATTATTCGCAGTAATCTCTAAAACTACTATTCCAATTATTCTCGGACCGCAGACCCACTCTTTTCGACCAGAGTACCCCATCCTCTAAACATACATGATTCCATAATTTATACCTTTGAAGGAATTCAAATATATGTAAAAGTTAAAACATATTAATATTATATTACAGCATGAACGATTTGGTGACGAAAGCCTTTCTAAGGCTAGTTACATCACTTAATTTATCAACAGCTGTCAAATTATTACTATCGGAAGGAATACAAGTTCGTGGCCGTACACATAAGACGTGTTGCAGAAACCTCTGCCTGTTGTGGTTGGAGCTGTTTCCAGTTGGTGGTAAACTGAAACGGAGATAGTTTACGTCGGTAATAGTTCCAGTCGGATGTACATTCTCATCGGTGGTAATCCAAGTCAGCAGTAAGTCACGTCGGTAATAAATTAGAATTTGATCGCTTTCCACGCTTTATTTTATATGGGGTGTATACACATACAGTACCACCATTTTATACATTTGTTACAAAATTCTTGATGTCGCTAGTAAACTAAATTGGTAGTAAGTTCAGTAAGATGTAAATCCACATTGATAGTAATCCAATTCTGTAGTAATTCACATCTATGGTATGCAGTGTTTCTGAACTTATATTTTGCGTCTAAGCGGCATTATGTAAACAACTTGTAACTATTGATAACCCAGTTTAATCCTTTCAGATTTTCTTCTGCCTCTTGGTTTCTAGTTGTAATATATTGCAGTGACTGGGTGTCTTTATGTTTTACGGGATAAAATGAATAATTTAATTAGGTCAAATCACCACAATGCTCAGGGTACTTTTATTGTGTAAAACTTTGCTTGTCAGTTAATTGCCCTTTTCTATATTTTATCGAATTGCAATAATATTCTGGGCTAGCTTCTGCAGAAACACAAAACTACTCTCTCAGGTTGGGTTCAAATTTGAGTTTTATTTGAAATTTTGTTTAGAATACTTGACTCAGAATAGCTCATATACGAAAATTATTTTAGTACAACTGCTCTACTAGATTCGGTTATTCATAACCTCACAAAACTTGACTTTGAACACAGAAAGCTGTTAGTGCATATAGCGTTCATTTTAGTATTTAAAAGTGAAATTCTAAAAGGAACCATCAGGTAAATCGAATTAACTCTCCCACCTAGCAGCAACTGACTCGATTTTGTTTAGATATGACTTCAAACGACGCCAGCTGTTCTTTTGTTCTAGACTTCCTGTGATGGCTGCAAATTCTGGAAAAACCGCAATTTCTCCTGACGCCGTGATGCCATGCAATTTTATCGAATTGAGGCTAATCTGGACGCTTGAAAATACGATGGATCTCTTCCGCAAGGTGTAATGTAGCAGGTCACTGGATTTTCCGGCTCCCAAACATTCGAAACGTGCCAACTCCTACCTTATAGATTCTAGCCGATCTGGGCTCAGAGCTGGTGCTAAGTGACGCCGACGGCTTTATACGTTTGAAGTCGCTCCCCTGGCCCCAAATGTTGTTCCGGTATGTTCGTACACAACTCTCTGTCCTGTTGGAATAGAAACCTCTGGCTTCTGCAGCTCAAATACCACGGTATCGAAGGTCGCAATTCTCAGGTGTCCGCTGCCGTTGTTCAGCAGAAGTTGGTTTGGTAAATTTATAATTTTATGTCGTAGAACTTTCTGCAAACACTACCACAGATTCCTAGCAACTTGTATAGTATAATGGTAAACTCTTTCGACTTGGCAAACACTTTTTATTATATAAAAACATTAAATTTGCTGGAGCACAATTTTGCCCAAACTTTCTAATTGTTTGACAAAACAGCATCGCGTTGCGTAGTAACTGCTATCTGAATTTGTTTAAGGAAATTAGTTTTAATTACAATTTTACATCAAGGAATAAAATTTGATAACGTGTTTCTTAAATCGAAAATTGTCTTTATTTCTTATACCTAAAAATTGTTCTTTCTCGTCACATAAACGTTTTTATAATTACTGCTCTGCTATAATTACTTAGTTTTTAAAATGCACTGGCACTTGATTTCAATTTTAAACACGTCACTGGATTTTCTTCAATTCAATTGCTCTCGTTCTCTATTGCTCTTTGCAAGCCTTATCTTATCTTGCTTCAATTTCCATCTACCTTTCAGATTGCTTGCTTTTCACTGGCCTGTTTGTTTATTACTAACTCTACGCTCATTCATTATGCACATAACCAACCTTTTGTATTATTTAGTTTTATTTGGTCCGGCTTCAAGTATGCTGAAACTTATTATATTATTACTTATTTTATATTAGCCATCTTAAATCATTCTTTTACTCAAACTCAAATTCAATCCCTCTGAAATCTGCTTTGCTTATGCTTGCCTTTATCCCTCTAATTATGCTTCTTGCATCTCATTTCCAATGCAACTTCAACTACTGTTCAGGTTGCAATTAAATAAAATATTTCATCTCTGTGCTTTAATTGACTTTGTTCAATATTTATCTCTGCATTCAGAGCTAAATTGTAAGCTTCAAACCATCTCAATATATTAGTAGGAGTCTGTTTTTGGTCATCCTTTTCTAGACGGTGTTTCCACTATTTTCTATGCTGCTTTATTATTGTTCAATATAGTTAATTCTTCTCCGATGCCCTCATTTCTTTTGTGATCTCTAGGTGTGTATCCAGCCACTGATTGTAAGAGTCCCATTTCAAATATGTGGTTGCGTTGTACATGTTATTTTTAATTTTCCAGGTTTTCGAATACCTGGTACCGAATCTGCTTTATATAATTTCTCATCTCGCTTGCAATCTTGCTTTGTTTTCAACTGTCTTCTAATATTTTCATTATACTAATTAATTTTCTGTATTTTAGTGTCACTTCGATGTAATCTTTAGTAATCTAAGTTGTATCTTTCAATTATAATTTGCAGTATGTGCAGCTTCTTGCTGTCAGTTTTCCGAACTTGTTAAAATTAGCTGATTTTCCAAACCAATGTTGCCACATTCTATTTGTTTTGTCTACATGCTAGCGAAATCGTAAATATATTGTTATGATACAACCCTAAAGGTGTATCGGAATCAAATTTGTTAAAATTGGAAAATTACAGTGGGTTGGAAATGGTTTGGATTTATTCGGGGATGAGGCGGATATGTGAATGCAACATAGCTATTTGAAAAAACAGGTGGATTTGAAATAATATTGATAAAATACAGTTTGAAAATGTATGACAAATGCTAATTTTAAAAATAAAATTTAGTAGGTTGAGCTCAAATAGCTAAGGCTAGAATGTATAAAAAGGGAAATTAGGTAGTTAAGAAACTTGTTTCTAATTATTAGAAATAACAAACTGAAAAAATGTAGAAAAACGATTTTTGGTCTAATTAAAATATTGAATATAACCCTGTTGTATTTAAGTAATGTTTAGATAATATAAAAAGAGCAAAATAAATACAAATCTGCGAGGTGAAATAATATGGAATTTGAATGAATAACCAGAAGAAGTGGAGAATTAATTAGTGAAGATTATTGGTATATGGTAAAGAAAGCTAATGGATAGAAGAATTGTTATGTGCAAGTAAATCATTGAGAAAACATACTGGGACAGCTTTATTGGAGAGATCACATTTCACATGTAACATAAATCAAATGGGATTACGTCAAGTTATTGGTTGCTGAGTAGAACTTCCAGAAGAGTGTATTCGGAGAGAGGAGGCGCATTCTAGGAGGGTATACAGTTTACTGTAGCAGGTGGATGCCCAGGTTTGCTCTGTTTGCTGGTTGCCGTCAAGAATTTGGAATTTGCTGATATTAGAAGGTTGGGAAGTGTGGTCTGTCTGTTAGCAGTACATTGCAGGAAGGTCCTTGAAAGGGTCGATTTGCAGATCAGGAAGAAGTTGCTATTTGGAGCGTTTTGTGAATGAAATACAAGGTGGGTGATTTCTTATCAAAATCCTAACTAGAAACTAAATAAAGACAATAAGAAGATGAAATTAATTAAGAAATAGTTACTTACTGTGTTTTTTAATATTATTGTGTACCATTCAAATGATTGGGCATTTGGCATTAGAATTTCAAATTTGTTTGGGGGTTACGTTCTTGGGCTCAGATTTGACGAGGTTTTAGAAGTGCGAATGCAGTTAGATTGTATCTGACAATGGTAGCGTTAACGTTTGCAGTATTATGTTTGTTATAGTATGAAATGGTTTGCACACGTACAAAGTTATGAGCAGTATAGTGGTCAGAAAGTTAGGACCAGAATTTCAAAGTAACTGAAGGGTATAGCAATAGTACGAGGGTTAGAAACGTTGCAAGAAGCAACCAACAAGAAATGTTGCAAAAGAGCAACCAACGAATAGCAAAGAAATAGAACAAAGGACATTATTAAGTTCATAATAAACTACAGAACATAACAGTGCGGTTAAAAACACAGTGAAAGAGCAGAGTATTTAGTGTAGTGCAATTATAGCCTAAGAAAAACATTTATTTAGCCTGCAAGAATTAAAGATGCTATTAAAACCTTATTCTGTGGGTTAATGTTTAAGTATCAAACCTTATTTCCTTTGAATTAATTGTGGTGATATGTTGCTAAGAAGATACCACACCTTCTTTTGTTTAACAACCACAAGAGAGAGTTTTGAAATTGTCCAAGCTGTTAACATTGTTCTACGTTAGCTCCCAGAAAAGTTTAACTTTTGTTAATAAAAAATACATTCATCTAGTGCAAGTGTTGGTTTTATTTAACCCTAAAGTGTTGAGCATATTTGGAACCAGTTTGCCAGTCTTAGGGCCGGTTGCAGAAAGCAATGTTAAGTCTGGTGTTAGCTAACGTCGCGTCAAAGTGAACAAAAACGCATCAAATTTTGTTTACTAATGTATTAGTTACCATAAGCATTTGAGATTTGATTCGTTTTTGTTCACTTTGACGTCGCGTTAGCTAACACCAGACTTAACATTGCTTTCTGCAACCGGCCCTTAAAGAGGTGAACTTTGTGCTTTTTCGTCCGCAACAAGGTCCAGGCAGCTGCGGTCCAAGTACGGGCTGCGTTCGAGGGTTGATATCGCCTGCAAGAGCTAGTTGCAGCCAAGGTTAGTGCCTTCAACACCTAGAGGAAGTCTCTGCGCAGAACTACAGGAAGAGATCCAAGTCAGCAGGTCTTTAGCCAGTGCATTCCCAGTAATCGAGGTGGCGTCATTAGAATTTGTAGAAATCTCAAGGAAAATTGTCCATTCGTTTGCAAGCTAAAACAATTGATGTTGGCGTCACTTGTACGTCATGCTAGAACAAAAGCCATTAGCAGTGATGCTATGCGAGAATAATTATTGCTTACCTGAATTATTTTCCTGATCATGGCAACGATTTAAATCAATTATTGTGATTTGTACGAGTGTACTCTGCTTTGTGTTTTATGTAAATTTTTAAGGTTAGCTACTTCAGATTTAGTTTTGGCGCGTTCACAAATAAAATCCGCGTTAAACTAAAGCTACTAAAAGTTAGCTTTCTCTACCCAGCATTTCTAATTTAGCGACCTAACCCTGAAACAGAATATTATGTTTACCGGAGCAGCCGAATATTATTGCATATAGTCAAAATAAAATAAGGGCACAAAATCGTTTACCTTTGCATTAGAATATTTGTACATTTTAATAAGCCAAAGATCGTAGCAAGGCGGCACTATTTTTATTTAATACTTGAATTTAGGAGCACCCGTTTCCAATCACTTTAGTAAAAGCAGAATTAGCATAAAAGTGCTGGGGCCCTATTTTATAGTAATATATTTATGTCTCAGTAATTTTTATTTTGTTGATAACATGCTGCATTCCGAATGAGCCACAAAATAAATTTCTGTTGCGTTCTCCTCGGATTTGCCGATTTTGAATACCGGCGTACGTTTTAAGCCGCCTCAAATTGGCCTAGCAGGTTTTGCACGTAAAATCGATGTGAGTTTGCATCCAAAACTACTGAGTACGCAAATTATACGTGGGAGATATCTTCTTCGACCGCAACATTCTTTTTTTCCGAAATGGATTTTGTTTCGAAAAATACACCGCCTCTTTCTTTGAGTGGCACGCTGCATACGGATCTCTTTCGATGAAACCGTCTTAGCTGGCAACCCAAATAAAATCAGAACTTTTGCTCGTATGATCCGGTGTAGTATTCGTGCAGTAAACTAATTACGCTATTCGATATGTCAACGGTTCTTTCTTCTGTGTATACTTTGAATTAAAAAGCCGTAGTTGTTTTCTCTCAAGTGCATCCTTTATCTCTTTCAGCGTATTTCCGTCCTAGCTCGTTCGTTCCGCATGGTTCAACGAAACCTGACCTGGTAAGTTACTGAATCTGGCACCTTTATTGTTTAACTCATTGTGGCTCATAGTAATTGACGAATTAATTGTGTCTCTTTTAATGCCCGTAACCTCTCTCCGGCATTCAGTGTGAGCTAGTTGGTTACGATATTCCTATTGGAAATTTTCAGTAGAAATATAAGAAGCGCTTGACAAATGTCTGGAAATATGTGTTGCATACATCTTTTCAATAAGAGCATGAGTGTATGCCAACTGAAAAAATCCCGACTTCGGAGGAGATATTTTTTCTTGGAGACATGCGCGAATGCTTTTGTTAGAAACAAATAGCTGTCGAACATTTTTTGCAAATATTTCCAACTAAATATGCATAAGCGATATTCTCGTTAAAGTTACATGTAATCTAAACTAGGTGTAACAAAATTGACACACAACGGGTTTCAGATGTAATGAATTTCCCAAACGCTTCATTTCGACGTTTGCCAAGCATTTATTGACTTGACAGTTCATTATTTTCACAGATTACTGTGGTGACAATAAAAAACCACTTCGATTTGAGAAAATCAAAATTTTTTGCAGTTTTGTTGCTCTGAAAGTGAGAAAGAGCGTGTAGTTTCTAAGATATTTAACACGTGAGTTAAATAAACTAGAATTATGTCCGCATTCATTCGGGAGGGAGTTAGAAGAAAATATCAATATTTGGAATAAAGTACTAACTGAAAATGGAATGAGATTAAATAAAAATAAGAGTAAAGTTATGGCTGTATCTGAAGAAAGAAAGAAAATACACATAAGAGTAGAAGAGGAACTAATAGAACAGGTTGACAGTTTCCAATACTTAGGGATTATTTTGGACCAAAAAGGAAGGCAGGATACTGAACTAAATAATAGAATCAAAAAGGCAAATAGAGTATATTACGCGATGAATAATTGTTTCATTAATAAGAAAGAAGTGTCATCCCAAACAAATCGATATATAGGCCTAGTCTGACATATGGATGCGAATCATGGGTGCTAACAGTAAAAGATAAAAGTAAGATTAGAGCAACAGAAATGAAATACTTACGAAGAGCCAAGGGAGTGACAAAACTAGCAGAGTGAGAAATGGACAAATTAGAACAGACCTTAATATAGAACCAGTCGAAGAATACATAGAACAACGACAATTAGGGGAGTGGGGACATCTCCAAAGACTAAACAGCACAGCACTTGTTAAAAGAATCTGGGAATGCAAACCACCTTGGAAGAAAAAGAGAGGAAGACCGAAAAAAACTTGGGATAACACAATAGGAAAAATCCTAAAGAAGAAAGAGAAAACCTGGACAGAAGCAAAGAAACTTGTACAAAACAGAAAAGACTGGAAAATGTTTATAAAGAAGTAGTTTTAAGTATGAATTGTATTTTAAGTGTAAATTGTATTTTAGTTGAATTTAGCCCTTACACACCCTCCGGGTAGAAAAGGGATTTGATTATATATAGAGGAAAGTGCCCGAATATCGGATAGCTGCCTAATATCGGATATGGCGATATCTAAGTTATTTTTAATAATTGCAGTGCCATCTCGTGACATATTGTGTAAGATCTTATTCATAATGAACACTCTGAATAACAGCACGCTGCTCGATTTATTTGGTGTATTTCTCTGCTATAACGTGATTAGTGATCAGACGAGTTTTTCCTTGAGTTGTTAGTTTTTCTTCAGTGTGCGTATTTGAGGTAAGTAAACTACATTTTGAGTTATATAAAATAATAACCATATACCAGGCTTTATAAACATGTGACGATATCTGAAAATAATTTAATTCTAGGCCAAAAATAACATTTTAACCTTCAATAGTTCTAGTGCCTAATACCGGATATCAACATAGTTCCAAATATCGACTATCCGATATTGGGATGTTAAAAATTAATAATAAAAATATATTGTGATGGTTATGAAATTAATTTATATTACCTATTGTATTTTTTGCTAGATGTCGTCAGTCACGAAAAAACGGAAGTCTTGGGATCAAGAATCAATGATAAAGGCCGTGATGGATGTAAAAAGCAAAAAAATGGGGTATTTGAAGGCATCTAAGTTATATAATGTCCCGCACTCTACCCTTTTAGATTATGTAAAAAATAAATCCAACATTCAGACAAAACTTGGAAGAAAAACCACCTTACCTTATGAGTTGGAAGAAGAATTGGTTGCATATTGCTTAGATATGGAAAAACGGTATTTTGGTTTAACAACACGAGACATTCGCAATATGGCTTTCCAGCTTGCAGAAAGAAACGGGCTGCCTCATCCATTTCCTCGAGGAAAAAGTTCAGCTGGCCAAAAAATGGCTAACACATTTCTTAAACAGACATCAGGAATTGAGTTTAAGAAAACCGCAAGGGGTTTCTGCTGCAAGAATAAAAGGTTTTACTGCGGAAAATGTTGAATAATTTAATAAGTTGCCGGAGCCTGAACTTCAGAAAATACACTTCAATCCAGCTAGGGTCTTCAATGTTGACGAGACTGGCATTACGAATGTACAAAACAAGCTTTCAAAAATTATTGGTTTAAAAGGCAAAAAGCAGATCGGTGCAATTACGTCAGCGAAAAGGGGGGGTTTGATAACATTAGTTATGTGTATGAATGCGACGGGGTTGTATGTTCCACCAAATTTTAAGCCCGAACTTATGGACGGTGCACCGGTTGGTGCAATTGCAAAGTGCCACCCCTCGGGGTGGATACAGACTGACTTGTTTACTGACTGGCTACAACATTTCATAAAAATTGTAAAACCCAGCGAAGAAGATCCTGTTGTTTTAATTTTAGATGGACACTATTCACACACAAGGAACATAAATGTGATTACATTGGCCCGGTCCAATAATGTTTCAATTGTTGTGCTTGCTCCGCACTCGACACACAAGATGCAACCACTAGACCTAGCATTCATGAATCCTTTCAAGACTTATTATGCACAAGAAATCGAATCGTGCTTGAAAAATCACCCAGGACGAATAGTTTCAACATTTCAAATTGCTTATCTTGTAGGTAATGCATATAATCGAGCTGCTACAATGGAGGTGTCAGTTCATGGTTTTAGAAAGAGTGGGATATTGCCCTTTAATCCCGAAGTTTTTAGATACCATGACTTTTAAATACACGAGAAACGTGAAACAATGTTAAATGATTCTGTCTCTTCTATAGACATTAGTGTAAACAAACGAGATCGAATAGGACCTGTAGATATAAATCCTCTACCTACATTACCTTCAACAAGTGGTGGAGGCAGAGGAAGGAAAGGCAAAGCAGCTGTTATTACAACATTTCCATATTTAGATGATTTGCAAGAGCAGATTAGGGCAAAGCATGATAAGGATCAAGACAAGATTTTAAAGGTCAAGAGAAATTTGAATCATGAAAGCCGAAATCATAGTAAGGATAAAACAGAAAAGGCATCCAAGATGAAAAAAGCACGCCAAAACATATCTTCATCTTCATCTGATGACGATTCCATCCCGTACGTAAACACTGATGATGATGTGGATCCGGAATCGGAAGATGAAGCAGAATGTATGTTTTGCAGTGGCCTGTTTTCAGAAGACAAACAAGGAGAAAAGTGGATTAAGTGTCTCAAGTGTCTAAAATGGTCTCACGAAGAATGCGCCGACAATACTCACTATATAAATTATATTTGTGATGTGTGCAAGTGAAACCCAACCAAAATTAATGAGTTATACCTAGTTTTGTTTTCATTTTTTTTAAGTATTATTTGTTATACCTAATAGAGAAGTTATGGTTTTTTTTTGCTTTATATATTGTTAAATGTTTCTTTGTTAACAATTTTAGAGAATACATTTTCTTTATTTCCTTTTAATTGAATTAGGACTTCTTGCTAAGTCTCCCTCCGGCCTACTTCTAATATCGGATACCTATCCGGTATTGGGCTACTTATTTCAAATTGTCGGAATTCTGCACTCCTTACCAAAATATTTTTTATATCTCTTACGTCATATTTTTTGTCTGTTAAATAAAGATGAATATCATTCGGGAAGTCGTGGGTTCGATTACCGGGGCTGGCAGTTCTGATTCAGATTTTTAGGTGGTTTTCCTAAGTCAGCAGAGTTCTCTGATGAGAATGCCGGGGTAGTACTTCTCCAGCTTTTCTGCCCTTTCTTCCATTCTCCACCTCTCCTTTCACTCGCCCATCCTACAATTCCCGTTCTTGGCTGAAGAGGGACGCAAGGTCCTATAGCAGCCCGTTTCTATAGCAGCCCGCTCCCAGTAGGGGGAATAGAAATTACCTTGGACCTTTACCTCGGTATTAATACAAGCCCTATGCAATAGTTTCTTATTATAGGGTATGTCCAAATATTGTGTTTCCAGGAGGAAATAATTAGTCATCATTTTAACATAAGAATGTCAAATGACAATCTTACTATTTTTACCTACTGCTGACACTTAAACCATTATTGACTTTTCACGATCACCGATTACCCTGTAGTAAAATATGCAGTTTAAGAATAAAAATGTACCTTTGAAAGCAATTGCGTTTCTAATCTTTTACATATTTTCGTGTGAAATTAAAAATATTGTTTGTCTTGTAAACTGAATATAGAGGATATGTACACGTCAATTATTCACTTATTTACACTCAATAGGGCAAAACATGAAAATATTTATCTGAAAAACTCTAATTACAACACCAAAAGTGGAAAATTTAAATATCCTTTACTAATCCTGTGGGAAATCTACCGGGACAGTTCCGGAGCGGCGCCGTGTATTAAAATGTTTCCGCGGTGATAAATGGAAAAATCCAAGTCCAACTTGTTACATTTTAAATAAATTTGCGGATTGCGAAATATTGTGATCGTAAACACTTCTTGCGAGCTCGTGCAGCTTTTAATCCCGAAGTAGGTCAAGCTCGCTGCATAATTATATTATCTCAATCCGTCGGCGCTGCTGCCGGATTGATGGCCGCATAAACTACTTCCGGAGAGCCGTTCTGCCGCACCATCGGAGTTCTTGATTTTGCCTGTGGGTGTCCCGAAAGTTATGCCGCCCCCAGTCATTTCCTCGAGTGGTATCACACGCATACGCTGGCGAAGTGCTCGTTCTGACCTTAGTGTCCGTGTTCGTTTTTGCAATGGTTTAGAAATTTGTATCACAAATATTTTTTAATAGAAAAATTTCCACGTACTCAATCCTAGCTTGTAACGCTTTGTCCTCCCTTCAAAATCTTGATTAAGGACTTTAGACTTTTGCGATTCAGTAGCTATGTTAAAGTAGCCAAAGTAGCTATAGCAAAGGGAAAGTACTCCAGTGGTCTTGTTGTCAATGGTCTAGGGTTCAGCAGCTTAGGATTTTAGTGGTAGTAATATAAAGCAGCAAGCAAATATGTTCGTAGGTAGGCAACTATACGTTTAGTTTTTCTTCTTCTTCTGGAACAGCAGTTTTAGGCTCTGATTGCACGGTTGGCACTTGATGAAACATCGTTTGTTAGTCAACTTTTAAAAAATAATAAAAACACTTGGTTGGTTTCATATAATATATTCAAATTCTAACATATGTTTACATTGTATATGTGGCGTGTTTAATGCTTACACCTAAATTAAATATATTAATATATTATGTAAATAACTTCACATGTACATTTATGTATGTTCACAACGGTAGCCATATTCTTGCTAAGCTTGACTTCTCGCCTTGTTACCACCCTACTTACTATCAATTGTAACCTGTAACATATGCTACATCTCCCCTCTTACATTTAATAGGAAACAAAATCATTAAATCTCTTGACTTATTGACTTGCCTGTTACTGTGACAAACTTGAGATTGAATAATTTTGTGTAAGTCATTATTCAATGTTGGTTCTATTATTCTATTGTTAAGATTACTACATCGCCATTCATATGTTCAGTATCTGCTAAGTGATTTTCAACTTTAAATTCGTTTGAAGTTCTTCTTAATCGACTAGAATTTTTCTGTAATATCTGACCTCTATTGTCTTGTATTACATAATACCGAGTGATTTTTTAAAAACTCATTTGCTGCAGGCCCTGGATAGCCTGAAGCAGTTGGCAATACTGGAGTGTATTGTTAGTGACACTGTAAGTTTATGTCAAATTCGATGTCAGCAGGTTAGGGTTTGCGTCAGTTTTGACACAGACTAACGCATTTGCTTAACGTTGTGTTTTCAAGATATTTGATAAAAATGTAAAAACGCTACACTTTTCCCAATATGGCAGCAATTCCTGTTCTCCAACTGTTCAGGACTTTTTAGGCATTTAACAGTAGGGCCAGATGAGCATTTTGCCAAATTTCAAGAGATTTATTTTTTTGGTTATTTGACAAAAGGAGGCTTCGTTGACTGGGCTACACGCTGAAACTTGGCTCGAAAGCTCAAAGAAGTCTCAAGCCCTTCTACTTCGTCTTTCTCCTGCTGCGGAAATTTTTGAATAGACCTAACGGAATGTTAATCACAATTTACGAAGAGTTAAAAATATAGACCTAATTAGAGATGTGCGTCTGACGTAAAAACAGTCGGGTCACACTGAGCCACGGCGAGTCACGTTGTGAATTTGAGTAATATTTGAAAATTTCCAAAGCGTTCCATGATAATTTCACGTTAACTATTTAGTAAGGAATAAAATACTACAGGATGCCCTGCTTCCCCGCTGCCCATCTCTATAGAAGATGTAGAGGTGGATCGGGAGGTCATTGTACTTCTGAGTGGCAACCTGCAGCGACGCAACTTTGCACCTGTGTTGTGTTGTGAACGTTGTGTCTACAGTCAATCGCATGTGTGCGTTTATAGGCGATCCAGTAGAACTTACTTTTAGTTCCTCAGACGTAAAAGTACTTTTAAACCGTTTAGAAAAAAATTTAAGTAAAGCTTCAACATTAAGAGTACTTAGTAACAGAAATAACGTCAGATTAGTGCCCTTTATAATACTGGCCGTTAAAATGATTGTTCCACAATGTATTTGCCATATTTGAATAAAATTTCCTTACTGACACAAGCAAACATTATTATTGTTTTAGTTATCTGTATTTTGCAGTTCTTTAAGATCCTTCTCCTGGAGGATTGATCTCATGCAGTACTAACTCTTTAAGCATATTTGCCTTTACTGTTGTTTCCAGTGCAACAACTTTGTCGAAGTTTCGAAACTGCTCGTTTGATTGACTTATGCAGCAGATTGCTCATGAAACATGCATGCCATCATACAGTTCTAGTTAACATGCATATCATAAGCATGCATTCACGATATTGACTTCCTAGAACGTTGGAGCAGAATCTTGTAAGGTGAAATGCTAAATAACTTCATAAATTTATCTCCGTTAAAATGTAGGTACATTTAAGTTCCAGTTGGATTATGCAATGGTGTTAAACTAGGCTCAGGAGTAATTTTGTGCTGGGGCTACTTTCGATTGTTTTTACGCTGCACGTGAATTTCTTTAAATGTGCACGTATTTATGCTGCAGCAACACATTTCTGTCTTGGCAAATTGAACATGGCTGCAGATAGTGCAATCTCTTACTGCAGTCCCTTTGTGGTCGTAAATATATCAGACGTATCCATGTGAGCAATAATCTTAGCTGTAATCTTGCTAGTCACATTTTTAATAAATCTGTTGAAGTTTTCTCTGGTTTCCCATGCTTTTATATAGTTGCTCCCTTAAGATTACAACAGAAGCGTTTGAAATACAGGTAATAAATTTTATTGCTTTCGTGATACTGAAGAAGCGTTGTACATTTTCTAAATATTTTAAAAATTACTATTGGCTTGTTATAGCCAGCCAGTGTTATCATAGAAAACTGTTATTTTATAAAATTCTATGTATATGAATTGAGGATGACCTTCCACTGTGGTTTTTTTCTTTCAAAAATGTATCGTTTTCTTCTTCTAGTAGAAACTTAGACTACGATTGATAAACTAAATTTTCGACCAACGCGATGTTGACCCAGGATTCGCTTGACGTTTCACTGATAATCTTAAACTTTTCAGAATTTTTTTAAGCTTTAACTTTTGATGAACTTGAGAGAATGACGGCAAAATTTAGGTACTTTAAAAAACCGGCCAGAATAATTAGCGCGACGTTAAGTAAATTTAATTTTGGAACAACACGGCATCACGCGAAACCTATAATTTCATTAAACAGCCGTGCAGGACAAGAATATTATTTGGCCTGGTACATGCTTAGTTCTAGATGTTATGCAACAAAAATTTCAGTTATGATTTATGAGCAAGCGTTCAAACGCTGTTGACAGTATCATGCTTCCACTACCACATTGGCTTTATGTTCCCAATGTCGTTTGATTAGGCAGTACATGTGATTCTGGATGCATAACCATGCGTATGATATGTACCAGGCATATCGATTGTCGCTCCGGGAAGTCACACACGAGTAATTCAGGAAATGCACTTAATGACGCGCTCGTTCCCCTAGCTGACAGTCGCGAAATCGATATTGCTCGTGAATAGTTATCGTGTGAAGTCATTAGCATGCAAATACCTCTTACTGAATTAGGACTTGTAGCGTAACTGAGAAAAATAAGAGATGCCACGACGCAGCCCAATCCTAGCTGCACTGAGAATTTGTAAGTTGTACATTTGACGTCTCATCAAGTTCTGTGTAGGTTAGTTAATAATAAAGTTATGTACATATTATTTTAGCCCCTGATTCAATCAGTGTTTCAAATGTTTGAAGACCACTTGTATAGTCTGCTAATGCATTCAGAAGTAAATAAATAAAATAAAGGAGTAAATTAACGGACGTATATGGGTACAAAAATACTACATGAAAAATTGTCGTTGAAGTGAGGTCCAGCTGTATATGCGTTGCTGATTTCATTATGAAATAAATAAGACAATGATCATTTATTTGAAATTCGGTCGCTGAGCTGTTGCTACAGACAAGCAGGAAATGTTGTAAAGATGTTATTAACAACAGCTTACAGTGCTTCCTAATAATACTGAAACAATAAAAGGAAATGTTTGATAATGCGAATTACATCAATTTTCAAATAAAAAAGTAATATCGGTTGTGGGATTCGAGCTTCAGCGCCTGCGAATGCGATTTCAATGTTTGGCGGTAGCCCGAAAGGAAATATCTTGCTCGTTCCATGCGGCCACCGGAAACCCCTCGCATCAGTGGAATGCGGCTGCCTTAAATACTGTTAAATACTGTTAGCGCCAGTAGCAGATTTATCTAAAGTATAAGTGTTATACCAGAAATTTGTACGGCGTTTATTCCGTCACACTCTGCGATCACATCGCTCTAGCTCTGGAACAGAAGATAAAAAGTTGTCCACTATTGATGCGCAGAGTGTCGTACAAGCACCTGACCTAGTTCTACCTTATGACGGGGGGCTGTCTCGTAGGGCGATCTTCCTAACCTAAATCTGGCCTAGTTCCATCTTTTGACGGGGAGCCGTCTTGTAGAATGATTCGTTAACCTAAACTCCACACTCTACGTCCATTAGGTCAATTTGATCATCACTAACAGCTTCACTAAAGTGATTATATCAAAAAAGCTCAATAAAACACTAGCATGCCTGTAGCAAGAACGCTGTTAGTACAACGACACCTTCGTGACAATCCTTCGAAAGCGGATTGTACTTCGCCAGTCAAGGCACATTAGCGATCCTCCAGCGCTCACTCGGAAAGGTTTAGGATATTCCGAGGAACCGAATCTTGTGCACCGAGAAAGCTCCTCGACCTGCCTGGCTTAATACACTAAGCACGCACGTCACTAACACCGTAATACTTACATAGAATTTGTCCTCCTACGAAAAATAAACAAAACGCCATTGGAGCAACGCCCAATATTCCCGTTGATTTATCCGGAGCTGTTCACGAGGTCATTACCGACAACCGGCAGAGTCGGCGTGTACAGTGGGTTGCCGACAACTCAGTACCATCGAAATCAAGACCGTATACAAGAGGGAATTCTCTGTTATAAATCTATGCATATATCACTACTAATTAAGATTTATTTTGTACATAGAAACATTATACGATGTATTTCTGAACTGTTTATTCCTGTATTTATACATTTGAGGGAACGAACCCATAGGCATCTGAGCGTACCCGCGGAAAAAGTAAAGTAATTAAATTAAATTTAAAATTTCCTAAACAATTCGTGTTCATTACAACCCTGTTGATCCTTTTTGTCTCTTTTACAATATTTACGCTAGGTTTCATTTTCTTCAAGGGCAAAACCTGAGTTATGTGCAAATTATTACTTTTATCGATTTCTCGGTTAAAGTAAAATTGTCAGAATTTTTCTGTTTCATGCTAGGTAAAAACATAATCTATATGTAAAATATCGTCTTTCTCCAAAAAATAGTTTTTGATTAACACTGGCAACAGGCGGACAGACAGACAGATGGAGAGACAAATAGACGGAATTGAGAAAATTTGTTTTCGACTTCTAGGAACCCTGAAACTTGAAGATCTGAAGAAATCTCGGAGCAAGATTCGAAATTCGCCTTCTAAGAGGGCGAATGGGAGTAAATGTGTTTTCACGAATGTCTTGTTATGTCTTAGACCCGATGAGATTTCGATTTGGTTATCACTTACAGATATCGCCCATATAAATCCATAAACACATAGTTCAAGATTCTGCTGTAATCAACCCCTAAAGGTTGTTAAGACCAGTTTAAAAGCCCAACAAGTGATATTGGGTGTACGATTGCGGCCCTTGACGGTACCTCGTTCAGCCTAATTAAGACTTCCGTTGTGATTGAGCTTGTGAACTAGTTTGAAGTAGTTTTCCTTTATATTTTGACCTGCATTTCCTCGTTGTATAGCATGTGTTTGTCGCCAGTGACGATTTCTGCCTTTCTCGTCTAATTGGGTGCTCGTTTGTCAATATTCTGATCATACGAGAGACTTTTGTGTAGTAATCGTAGCTGAAAATTTGTATTTTATTATGTTTTCTTTGTAAAGGGTATAGAGAGCTGTAAAGAAGTTCGTGTACGCGGACCATGGTCCGATTTCTAACAAGGTTGGATTTGAAAGGTTGGTTCAGTGTTTCCACTTTTTTAGCGAACTTACCTGTATTTTCTCGATTAGAAAAGTGGTGGCGTCTAAGGCACTTAACATCGTTTTTCCGTTTAATAGGCCGTTGCCCTCTTTAAATTATTCAACCTCCCTAACTGTAGTCCGCAACTTTTGTTACAGCCCATCGTAGCATAGTTGGGGCAACGGATATGTATATTTTTTTCGATCTGTGTCGTCATCGTAACCAAACTGTTTAGTATTTTGGATGTAAAATCGAAATATTCCTGTAACAAACCGTAGAAACATCGCTTTGGCGTGTAACACTTGGACCAGACGCCGTTAAAAGCAAATAATAATTTGAAATTTTAATTAGTTTTAATTTGATCTGTTACTTAGTAGGTGAAAAGCTGAAACGACACAAAATTGTATTCAAGTATAAAGCATTCTTTTTACAAATGAACCTACGTTATGGTTCAGCCAGACCAGTTTATTCCAAGTCAGTAAAGGTTCTTACCCGGTTGAAACGCTCCTCATTCCACATTCAGGCTTCAGATCAGCAGGTGGAGCTGAGTAGTTTTCCGGGTTCTCCTGTACCCCTCTGGTAAAATATCATTTTTATGTTCGGCGAGCAAACAAAATTATTGAATCGCCCCCTTTCTTCAACTAAACTCAACCGGTTTTGTACCGTAGCAAAATTGAGAATAAAACTATGGATTACGTATTATCGAAAAAAAGAGTTCTCTGTAAGCGAAGATCAACTGTATAGTGGTGGTCACATAACTGAAAATTATAAAGATTTCCTACCGAAAATGCAGTTATGGATTAAGTAGTATATATACTAACGTTACCTATTTTATACATTAACTGGTTTTTCTTGAGTACTGATACAAACGTTTAATAGAAGGCACCACTCACGATCAAGGCTCTAGGAAAGTCGCAGTTATTGTTAAAATTGCCAACGTCACTTTGACGTGAATTGTTTAGATTTTCAATTTGATGAAAAGCGTTGAGAATGCTGTGTGGTTGTTTTATTACTTTTCAGAAGAAGGGCGGTGTACATGACACGTTGAAAAATACTATATATGGGAATTTTAACGTAAACTGCAATAAAAATGCAGTACAGAAGAGGTCATGCAACTGATAAATGATCGCTACTGGTGGCATCGTATATTTATGTCAGTTTTTACATATCAACTAGCTTTTCTGTAACAACGCAACAGTCAGTCTGGTAACTATGTATACAATACTAAAACAAAAGGCGAGAGAAATCTAAATTTCCGTCCAATTCTGTAGAAGTGTTGTCAAAGTAATTTGCTTAAACGGCTTTCCTTTGTTTATTTAACTTCGCAGTTTTAATTCAAGATACCAGCAAGTACAACAACGCATTAAAAAAATACAGATAATGGTGGTCTCGCTTAGAAAGCAGGATGCGACTTGAATGCTTAATTAAAATGGACAGCGAGACGCTCGGCATAAAATAATCAAAGACGGCGAATCTTTCCCGTTACTTGACTTTATTTGCGCTCACCCCATTCGGAGCTATAAACCAAGTTTTATATCCGGCAAATGCGTAAATGATTTCCTCGTGATTTAGGTCAATGTTCTCGGGCTTGTATAGCGAAATGGCTGGGCAAATATTAAATGAGAGCTAATATTTCAGCAAATTGTTGGCGCAATGGATGTAATCAGCGAACCTAGCAGAGGGTAAGGAATAAAATTAAGTTGGAAGTTAAAACTTTGAATAATGCTATTGCTAGGGCAAAGTTCAACAGTAGTTACAGCAAAGTTGCAGTTGCAATTTGGTTTTATTATTATAGGAGATATATTTGAATAAGTAGAGCTTTTAGAAAGAAACTAATTTTATGTTATACAGTAAAAGTAGATTTTAAAGCTACCATAGACTAAAGAAGTTGTGCCTATCGCAGCTCTCTGCCTTCGAATCCTATCAGACGTTTAGACATTCAACTCGACGAAGTAGAACATTTACATCTCGTCAGTAGTAGGTGGCTTAAGCAATTACAATGTAAATGCCCACACAACGGACTGCTCTGTATGCTGCAAAGTAATCTAACCGCGCAGGTTTATTTATGTAAGAGATAATTTGAATCACTAATACCTTCAATGATCAACACTTTGCCTCATGAAACTTACATTCAATTCTACTTAGGCTGCTAAAAAGTTGAAGGTATTGCCAAGCTGTTTATCAGCTGTTAGAAATCTGCTTACTTCCGGCTCACCCAGGATTACTTATAGTTGTAAAGGTAATAGTAGTAAAGGGAGAAATGCCACTGGCACTGAACAAATCGATATTTAAAAGATCTAAAGCTTATCAGTCGAGGTTATGTATCAAAACTGCTAACCTTTAACAAATTCAACTTTAAGCGAGTGTGGTGGACTGAACACAAACTATTTAATCTGTCAGTATTAAGATGCAAATTCAGTCATGTGTGAGAAGGAAAAAAGGTAAGGGTTCAGGGTCATTTTAATTCACCCAACTGGGTGCAGGCTGCTATAGGGATCTTGCGTCCCTCTTCAGCCAAGGATGGAAATTGTAGGGTGGGCGAGAGAAAGGAACGGTGGAGAATGGAAGGGGAGGCGGGAAAGGTGGTGAAGTACTGCCCCGGCATTCGCTTCAGAAAAGGTACTCTGTTGACTCTGGAATCCACTTAAAAACCTGGATCAGAGACGACGGCCACGGGAATCGAACCCACGATTCAAAGAATCTTTATATACAGAGGCGTAATTTGGTACCCGTAGACCCCGCGGCCGCAGGGGGGCCGTGAGCATGAGGGGTCCCAAAGAGCCCCCTAATTTTCTCTTTCTTTTATTTAATAAACCCACCCAGGAAAACATCTTCTGCAATTAAATTGCTGCTGCTCTTAATAAAATAATATTAACATAAAAAAGAGAAGAATCCCAACCAGCGTCGATAATTTTGAATTTGTGATTCTTTGTGTTTTTGTGAATAAAAATTTTAGGGAAATTCCCATCACTTCAAAAATGCTACAGGGTCCAGACACTGATTTGAGGAAAACTGCAACCTGTATTAGAAAACCACTAGAATATTTGAAAAAAATATCGAACTGAGTATCTTAGTGTTGAATTAGAAGCAATCAATTTAGTCAACCACTGGAATATAGATTCTACATTTAAAAATTAAAAAACCGAAAGTAAAAAGACAAATCTTATAATCCAGATAAACTAAAAGAGTTTAAAAGCGTGAAACAATTTGCTCACTTTTTAATAGTTGATAATCGGAATTTATCATCAATTTTTCCTGAAATTGTGACAGCACTGTTGTTATTTTTAACATTACCGGTTTCGGTCACTTCAGCTGAAAGAAGCTTCTATAAATTAAAAATTATGTCAGAAACAGTATGTCCCAGCAAATAGTGAAAAACTCTTCTTTATTGTCCACTGAATCAGAAATAGCCCATAAAATGGAATTGCAAGAGACAGATTTTGCAAACATTAAGGCCGGCCGGGCGTAAGCAAATTGCTTAAAATCTCGTTTTTATTTTTTAACCATCTTAGTTAAAACATTGTTTTATTGTGCCTAATCTTATTATTATTATTATTATTATTATTATTGATGTTTTGCCATTTTATTTTATTAAGGACCTATAAGGGGCCCTCAGCATATTTTCGCGGAGGGGATTGAAAATGGTTTGGATATATTCGGGGATAAGGCAGATATTTGTTTGGAACATAGCTATTTGAAAAGAACAGGTGGACTTGAAAATAAAAAAAAATTATAAAATACAGTTTGGAAATAAATGACAAATGCTAATTTTGAAATAATATAAAATGTTAGTAGGTTTAACACAAATAATTAAGATTAGAAGGCATAAATAGTGAAAATGAAGTAGTTGTGTAATATTTGGATAAGAAAATAAGGTAAAAAGACAAAATCTACGAGGTGAAATAAAATGTAATTTAAAATAACTAACCATAAGAAGAACCGAATTTAATTAATGAAGATTATTGGTATATGGTAGGCATGACTAATGGATAGAATAATTGTTATATATAAGTGAATTATTAAGGAAACATACTGGGTTATTTGTTGTTGAGTGAAGCTTCCAAAAGGGTGTCTTCGGAGAGAGGAGGTGTATTCCAGGAGGTAGTTTGCTGTAGCAGGTGGATGTCCAGGTTTGCTCTTGCTGATAGCTGTCAAGAATTTGGAGTTTGGTGATTTTGCAGGATTGAGGAGTGATCTGTGTGTGGGCAGTACATTGCAACAAGGTGCTTAAAAAGGGTCAAGTTCCAGATCAAATATAGGTTGCTGTCTTAAACGTTGTGCAAGGAAAATACAAGGCGGGTCATTTTTTATCAAATCGAAACTAGAAAATAAATAGACAATAAGAAGGTGAAATTAATTAAGAAACTTACTGTGTTTTTTAATATTATTGTGTACCATTCAAAAGATTGAGCATTTGTCATTAGGATTTTAAAACTGTTTTGACATTTGGTTGACATAAATTGTGACTTATGATGCAAATGAAATTTGAAATATTCGAAAATCTATTTTTCAGAAACAAGTAAGTAGATAAAAAAATCCACCCCTGTTGAGTTTTCAGGAGCTTATTTATTATTGACATTATAATACAAAATAGGGCAATTTGTAATTAAAGAAACTGATCAATGTTAATACTTGAGGCTTCAATTCTCAGTTAAAGTGCTGTAACGAGAGTTCAGTACAATATAAACGTATGTTGTGCCTGCGTCTCTGCGTCACCTTTTTATCAGCAACCATCAGGTGCACTTTATAGAGCAGCAACAAATAAATATAATGTGTACGCCTTTATAGGCAAGTGGTTAAGGTGTTTGACTAACAATGGGATTTCGCAGATTCGAATCCCGCCGACCACGATTTTTTTTTGTTGCGAATTAATGCATTAATTTTTACCTATTTTGTACATCATTTTGAATACTTTTTGTATATGAAAGATATTAAAACATTTTCTTATGTAAGCTATTTATTTATAATTCAATTTTAATATTGCAAAAGCTATTTTAGTTAGAGTAAAGCCACTTACTATGTGTCGGCCCCAAAAGCTACAGCAATACAATGTACCTGTACTGTATAATGACTACTGCAGTCATCGTCTTCATTTTGCTTATAGTTAAAGCTCTACTCGAAGTACCTGCGGCAAAATAATCCTTTGATCAGTATTTTGTATGGTATATATGTTTTTGAAACACGACTGTGTTTCTGGGAATTACGAGAGGTAAGCATTAATTTGCCTTCGGAAACAATTTACATGTAATAGATATACCTCGTAGCAATTATTAAAGTTTTAAAGTAAAGTAGTATATTACGTGATACTGTTTTCCGTAGTGTGGTTACCAAATACCAGCATTGATGTTGAAAGCTTTTCATTAGAAATGTACTGAACACGTTGAAACCAGTCAATAGCATGAAAAAATAAAACAAAGTTACAGCTACGAGATTAGCATAAGCGTAAAAAGGAAGAGAGGTGGGTGAAACTCAAAGAATTTGAAAAATCTTAAAGATTACAAGCGATAGAGCAGCTATGGAGCTGGCTAGCAAACCAAATAATTAAACCAGCTACAACACAAAAAAGTCGTCGATGGTGGACCGCACTCTGCAGTTAATGAAAAATACAACAGACTAGAACAATGCAGACTGCAATTGAATCTAAATAGTAATTAAAAGTTAATTAGGGAAGATGGTTGCATGACAACTAGAAATAATACTTAATCACTTCAATTTATTGTTATCTTCTTTCATTGCCTTATCCGTTCCGAATTGTGGTTATTATCATGGCTCTGTTCACTTCGTTAACAGCGAATCTTCTGCGGAGGTAATGCCGAAGCACTTCCTCAGGTTCAAAAGCCAGGATATGTTACCGGCTCCTCTTCTTCCCTCAAATTTTCTTTGGATGGAGACGATATCTGTGCACAATTCTTCTGCTGTGGTCCAAGTATTAAATCTTTCTCTGCTTAAAGGTGTTCAGCAACTCTCGTTGCCGACACATTTTTCAAATCACCTCCTTGTTAGTGACATGATTTATTCACGAGATTTAAGGTCTTTCAGACATGATCCAAATGTACCTCTTGATGATCTTTTTCAGAAACACGTTGAGATTTCGACAGCTTCGAACTGGGCGTACCATCGTGAGAGTGGTTTTACATTTCTCGATACAGCACTTAATTTAAACATACTGAAGTATGTGTAGTTAGTCACTCTATCGATTGATTGGTTGTTCGCCACCAGCACTGTTTACGTATGGGATGTTCCTGACATGACGTCGGCATTACTGTTCTGCTAAACGCCCTCTAGTGTTTCCGTGAATATTTTTTCTGAGTACAAATTAAAAAGTATTTCTGACTATTCAACACTATAACATATAAGCCAATCACATTGCAGACATTTGCTTTTTTCAACCAATAACAGCAGTATATCACTGAATATTGGGCACCATGCAAAATATTCACAAAACAATGTACGTACTCAAAAAATAAATAGCCTTGTTGCGAAGTATCGCTTAGCAACGATGTTCTGTCCTTAGTGATATCGCTAGGTTACGTAACACTAAACCCCAACAAACTGTGTGGCTTGTTTTAAAAATTTTAAAATGCTGTGTTTTGTAAGTATTCCGCTGAATTTAATTGAGAATGAATAATTATATTAATTGTTGGAATATTTTTCATTAAAGTTAATCTTTATGTATTAATATTGTTAAATAGTCGTCCCAAATACCACGCGAAGTGGATATATATTTTTTTAATATTTTGCCATTTCCATTGAAATTATTGCAAATTTCACTCAACAAAATCACATTTAAATGTCACTCGCCTTCGGCTCGTGACATTTTTGATGTGATTTTGTATCGTGAAATTTAAAAGCAATAATTTACATGGAAACGACAAAATATTTGTCAAAAATATATCCACTGCTTGTGGTATTACCCTTGATAACACGCAACCTTTGTTACACCACGCATCGTTATCGCAGCCGGTCGACACGCACTGCAGCACAGTACAAGTTGATGATAATACGCATGTTCTCAGCTTATCTACCCAGGTCTTCGTAAGTGCACTGATCAGTCTTCCGTGTAGGCAGTGGTAATACGTTTGATGTAATTTACAACACATACATACACGACACATCTAGCGTGTTCCGCTGAATAGGCACTTGTATACCAAACAGGGCCTTTCGGATACTTCGAACTCGACGAACGACGAATTGCGTTTTGCTAATGTTCTTCTCGTACTTGCTAATATGTGGCCATGGATTACCTTGAGGAATATATTTAGCACATGGCTCATGGGGTCCCGAGTGGTGTAGCTTGAACAAGCGTCCACGTTCGATCAGCAGAGTTAAGCAACCCTGTCTCTGGTCAGAACTTGGATGGGAGTTCCACGGCTGCATCTCTCGGCGCCTCGTGGTACGGCTATCACGGAAAAAAGTTGGTCCCGGCGGTCATACAACATCATGACAGTCGTGAGTGGGGTTGGAAGTCCTCATAACTGCACAGCGACGCCTGTAATTGGCCTAACGGCTGTTGGCTGAGTGCGAATTAAATAAATACTCGTAAATAAATAAATAAGACTAATGATCCTAAAGTTTTAACAGATGTTTGCAATGGCTTTCTTCGGAAGTCCTATAGCGTAGAACTTGTTGTAAAGCTTAGTAATGGTTTTAACGCAGTTGTCTCCCATGATCTTCAAGAGTTTTATGAGGTTATCATCCGGTTCCGGTGCTTTGCCATTTTTGAAAAGTGTTATTTCCACGGCTGTAAAATCTGGTAAGTCGCTTTCCTTCGAACTTTGGTCCTTTGGGGCATTGATTGTCCTTGAAAAGCTCTTCTACATATTTATCCCAAACCTAGGCCGTATTCACTACTTCTTGTGTCAGATTACCAATGTTGTCAAATAAATTTTCGGTTACTCTTTCTCTGGTTCTACCGACAGACCCATTGACCTTTGTGTTGACGTTGATGACGCTGCGTTTGTAGGTTGATGACGCTGCGTTTGTAGTTTAATTATTTTATTTCATTACATTTTTGCCCATCGAGCTTTTCTTGGCTTTTCAGGTCTTTCCTTGGATGTTAGTGTTGGTAAACTGGCTGTTCTGTTGGTTCCTGTATTTCGTGGCTCTTCCTCTCTCTATCAGTGTTTAGAAATCAAAACATGGTTGTGACCTTTTATAATTAATTGTACGAATATTTCGTAACCAACGGTTACAAATAAAAATGCTTGACAAGCAGTCAGCACTTTTCGACTGACCTACTGAATTGCTAATGTCACTGTTCGTTATGAATTGTAATACACAAGTAGAAATGTAATTTGAACTGGGACAATGCACTTAACCTTTGTAATTTACGTCATTATTTTTGTTTATACTGTAATAATATTAACGTTGTATGGTAACAAGTTTGTTAGGATAATGTTACCGCACTTTGTAAATTGACATAAATAAACAGCTTATCACAAATTACTACAAGTTTTTTTAATATGAATAATTGTTGCTTCTCTCGGGGCTTATTAAAAATTCTGATTGTTTTATTACAATGTAATAAAAAAATGGTATGTTGCCCATTTATATTCTATTTATTGGCAACTATTACAAATTAATGCGCCGGCTAGCAATTGAAAACTCAAATCAAAGGGTAGGGTCGTAACACCGTATAACATTTACTCTAGTAGAACAAATGCACACTTTTAAACGAGTGACAGATAACCTCTAAAATTAAATGTACTCAGAGCTGTTCGAACAAACAAAAATTCAGAGTAATTTGATCGTAAATCGACCAACAATTAATAAATCCACCTCAGGTCATCAAAAATAATGCAATTTCATGAACTAAGTGTTTGGGCTAACCTGTATTTGTTTTATTTTGATGTCACAGGAAGCGCTACCTGGAAATTTTTTTGTTTGATGGCCAAATTCTTTTCTGGATTCTGCACAATTTGGTGACGCCAACCTCGTAATCTCCTTTTGGAACGTTCCCTGCGGCTGCTGCCTATCTCTGGACCACGAATGATGTCTACCCCAGCTGCTTCACGTTGCTGTGAACCCCTTTGAGCTGCCTGCCTTTTTGCATTGGTCTTTAAAAGTTGACCTCGTACCTGAATCACGTTTCCAAGGCAAGCTAAGTTAGTAATTTCTTTTTGGAGTACCTTCACTAGTGGTAACATATGAATGCGGGCTGCGGGTTTTTGCTGACTATCATGTTGAAACATTAGTGGCGTTGTCTGTCATCGTTATCAGCGTAGTGGACCATGTATTCTTTCATACTATACTCTTCTTCTCTCACTTCAGAGCACCACATCTCGCTAATTCTCGAGATTTTTACTTGTTCAGTTTCTTGATACTAAGTTTTAGATTAGTAGGCTAATTTTATCAAAATCGAGTGAGTACGTAGATACAATTGCCGTATATAGGCCCAAAATTCAACTAGATCGCGCCCATTGAACTGTACACATAAATAAACGCGTTCTATAAGTAACACTTTTCATTGAAAAAGTTCTTGCCTTAATAAAGAAAAAAACGGAACAGTTATTAGTATTAGTAGACTATAAAGGTCAATAATATTTGCAATACTAGAAATATACTCAACAACTCAAGTACTCCTTTATAGTAAAAGTAAAGAGAAGTACCGGCTCCACATAAATACCTGAGATCCCGATAGTCATAGAATGTTTTACGTTAGTCCAGCGTTTTATCCACCAGACTTAAGTCTCAAGA
The DNA here is from genome assembly GCA_940337035.1 of Agriotes lineatus. Classification (NCBI taxonomy): domain Eukaryota; kingdom Metazoa; phylum Arthropoda; class Insecta; order Coleoptera; family Elateridae; genus Agriotes; species Agriotes lineatus. The sequence continues at coordinate 46,492,310 of OW679196.1, read as the reverse complement.
AATGGTTTAAACCCCGAAACCTGCAGCCAGAGCATACCTAAGCTTTTCCAGTCCGCTGGTGCCGACGAAGTCAGTTTTGTCCGACCCAGTCAAGCAAGTCGCTGCCAGTCCACGAGTTTTAGAGTTGAAAGTCTTTCTCTGAAACCTCTTATAAACCCTAAACTGCCTAGCCATTGCCGGTTAGCAAATATTCCCTGCTTAATCCTCTTCCCAGGCTAGCAGTCACTAGCGGCACGATTTCCTGCTCAACCCGCTTCTCAGTTTAGCCGTTATCGGTGACAAAAGTTGACCCATAATAGCGATGCACACACCTCTCAGGTGACTATGCTACGTTCTACGCCGGGTAAAGCCTGAAGCCCCAGGCCGACATCGAACCCTGGATAGCAGCCGGATAGTAATTTACAACGCCCTACGTAAGACAACTTTGTTTAAGAAAGAGGGACATCTTTACTTGTCAGAAACGCCGCAAATAAGAAAAAAATTACTTTCGCAACAAAGAAGCTCTTTTTCCACCAAGACGAAAACCATACGGTCTCTCCAGGCGGACTTACAGCATCCTGCAAAACCCCGGGGAGCACGGTTTGAAGTGCTGCAACGGAAGCAGGCAAGCGCCCGTGAAAATAACCGGGTTCTCTTTAAGAGAAAATCCGTCTTATACGAGGCCTTTTTAACCGTATAAATTGGCAAAACAAAAACCATAGCAGTAGCACGATTCCCGGAGTCAAGAAAGGATATTTCCAGGGGTGTTAATCACAAATGCCGGGCCGAAATCCTTTGTTTACAGCTGGGTCCATATTTAATCAATTTTATTCCAGAAATTACTTCTACTCTCTTCTACTTCTCATGTAGTCCCAGAAGCTGTGTTGGCGACCTAACCCTACAGGTGCTCTAAGTGCTGCCATCAATCCGAATGCTGTTTTTATTTCTTCTTTTATGTACATACATTGTGTAACTGATTTTTAATTTAAGATAATCTAAATTATTACCTGGAGACCAATATATATCTTATATTTCATCATCATCATCATCATCACGTAGCCTCTCTCGTCCACTGCAAGATATAGGCCTCCCTTAACGTTTGCCATCTAGGTCGGTTTTGTGCCTCTTTTATCCAGTTGCTGGACACTCGCTTAAGATCATCCGCCCATCGAGTTGGAGGACGTCCTCTGTTTCTGTAAGCGTCTTGTCTTGGTCGCCATTCAATAATCTTCTTCGTCCACCTGTCGTCCTTCATTCTTGCCACGTGGCCGGCCCAACTCCACTTGAGGTTCACAACCCTTTCTACGACATCCACAACCCCAGTTCTTCGCCGTATTACTTCATTTGTTACCCTGTCTCTTAAAGTCAATCCCAACATAGAGCGCTCCATAGCGCGTTCGGCAACTTGAAGCTTTTTAACCAATTTTCTTGTAAGGGTAAGGGTTTCTGCTCCATACGTCATGACAGGGAGTACACATTGGTTAAATACCTTTCTTTTAAGGCAAATTGGAATTTCTGATTTAAGGGCGAATCGCAGTTTTCCAAAGGCAGCCCATGCCATACTAATTCGTCGACCAATCTCACATGTTTGGTTGTCCCGTCCAATTCTTATTTCATGTCCTAGATATTTATAGGACGTTACTTGTTCGATTGGTTTACCCTCTACATCGATACTTTGACTGATTACCATATTTGTCATGATCTGCGTTTTAGATATGTTGATCTTTAATCCGACCTGGGCCGATGCAGCTGTTAATTTCATGAGCATTTCTTTAGCGTGGTCAAATCTGTCTGTAATCAAGACGATATCATCTGCGAAACGCAGGTGGTTTAAAAACTCTCCGTTTATATTTATACCCATATCATCCCAATCTATTCTTTTAAATGCATATTCTAAGAGTGTTATGAATAATTTTGGCGAGATTGTGTCTCCCTGTCTTACACCACGTTCGATCTTGAACCTTTCTGTTTCGTCGGACAAACTAACACTTCGCGTTGCATTTTGGTATATATATTTAGTAAGACCTGCGTATCTGTAATCTACCCGGCAGTCTGCTAATGCCTTCATCATTTCCTCATGTTTGATTGTGTCGAAGGCCTTATGGTAATCCACAAAAACAAGGGCGAGAGGTTTATTATATTCCACACATTTTTCAATTAGGGACTTCACTACTTGCAGGTAGTCGTTGGTGCCATATCCTGATCTAAAGCCAGCTTGCTCTTTAGGCTGATAGAATTCCAATTTGGACTCGAGGCGCTTTGTAAGTATTTTAGTGAACAGCTTATAGAGATGTGACAAAAGACTAATAGGCCTGTAGTTTTGTAAATTGGCTATATTACCTTTTTTGTGCATTAAGATTATTGTGGCTTTGTTCCAAGCTGTTGGTGTTATTGCTTTTATTAAGCATTGATTGAAAAGGATTGAGAGGCTTTTCAATCTTATATTTAGATTATTCTTAATCTATTTCATTCGAAAATAGTACACAAGGGTAACTAATTGGAAAAAGTAATTTGCCAACATGACGAGATTTTGCCGATCGCATCCCGATTACAGCGGATAAAAAGGTACAGGCATTTCATGTAAGGGGATGTTGTATTTACTATTTTCCATGACGAGCAGATAATAATAGTAATCAAACAGCTTTAAGCAAATGTAATATTTCTGACGTCATTAAACCGCAAATAGGGAGTTTTTGCATAATATCACGTTAAAATAACGTTAGGCTGAAATCGAAAAATTTGATTTGGATTGGCTATATCATTGACGTCTCTAGCTCTAAGGGGCCGTCATTTTAGCGAATTCTTATGCATAAACTCCCTAAGATTTTGAATTATAGCACGTTATTGTTAAATTTTCTCACAAAAAAATACTCAGAACTATTTTTTGTGTCCGATGTTTTTTTTTATTTTAGAAACTCACGCTGGTTTCTTTTTGGAAATTTGACGCAACAAGCTGTTAGATAAAAGAATTCGCGTTTATATCGGAAACAGATTGTGTCATCAATTTGCCAGGTAACCACATTATCGTAGAAAATGGAAAGCATCCGAAAAAAAATTGTTCTGCTGCAATTTCGATCGATAAACACGAATGTCAGTTCTGATGATATGAATGACATTTGCTATTTAGGTTAGGTAGTTGAATTTATCTGTTTCTAAAGCTTTGTATATTCCAAAGGCAACGCTATTACATGCATTTGTGGCTACGCTGCAGTGAGTGAGTGAGCAGTGTGAATAATTTCTTTATATTTGTTTAGTAGTTCCTTTCCAAAAATGCACATGCGTGAGAGAACACAGTAGCAATCATAAGAGACTGGAAACTTTCCAATACCGCAGATATTAAACATAAGGGGGAAATGCAAAGGCAATACAAATTCAGCGAGGAGTATGACAAGGTTGTATCCTGTCGCAGCTATTATTAATTGTGTATATCGATGAGCTGTTGATAAAGTGATGCAAACCTGGATAATCACCAACTTCAATTGAGGATGTGTCATTACAAGAAAAAGATTGCGAACATTTTGAGAAAATGTTTCGAAAATTGCTTTGATTACCAGCTGGAATAATGGCGAATGGTACCCTTGTAACGTCAGGTATACCAACAACACGGTAATATTCTCTGAACATTTAGAAAGCTTGTAAGAATGAATGAAGAAACTAACAAATACGAGTAAGGAATTTCGAAAAGGGTTCGATGCAAAGAAAACAAAAGGTAATGCAATCAGCAAAAACATTCCATCAACAGAAAAGTATCCATTAAACTAAGAGATGATTGAAAAAAATACTGGACTTACTAACTGAAAATGAAATGTAAAATTTCCCAAAACAACTTGCCAGAATCGCGAATCTGAACCAAAGTCCAATTGTTTAAAAACATGTCTCCTCTGTACTCCTCCATGGAACATTGACTAAAACTCTAAGTACAGACATTAAAATCATTCGAAATGTGGTTTTATTGGCGTGCTATGCTCGTAATTGCGATACAGATGCTTCTTACAGAAGATAATTGTTTTAAAAATGCACGTTGCTCATCTTGAGAGTATAATCGTAAGTGATGCAGCATTTGTGTGTCCCGCGTTTTTAACATCGCCGTGCGGCATGCGTTTCGAGCCGTTAATGGATGTGGAGAACGGGAGGAGAGGAAATTTGAATAAGACGGGTATCATTGTTGTATTTCCCATGAGAACGTGGTAATTACACTTTAGATTTGAGTATCAACACAATGAAACCACCTTCACGTTAACGAGGCGCCAAGGTAGTCAATATCCCCGGCTGGAGACGTGAGTGCTCGTCCTCCCCGAAATTAATATTAATTCGCCCTGATGAGAAATTAGCGTAATTCTATTGTCGTGATTAATATTGCTACATCAAATTTCATACGCCGCTCGGATTACAGAACTATAGCCCGCTGATAAACTACTCATGCCTCAGACGCCAAGGTGCTTTCAGTTCATAAGAGAGAAGGCTACTCGGTTCTTGAGGCGATTTCTATAATTTATAATAAACTGTTTTGATAATAAGCACCATACATGTCTGCGTTAAACTGTTGGTTGCTCATAAAATATATTAATAACATTTGGCGGAAAGGATACAGAAACTAATAAAACTGCAACATTGTACATTGTCTTTTAAGAGCGACATTATAAAGCTAAATTGTTATTTGTTGTGGCAGCAGTTCTCAAGCGTTAGTTTTTCGCTCCTTTGATACCAAATTCTATACTTCTACCTAACCACGAGGCTACATGGGCATTGGTTGTTGTGCTCTCTCACTCTAAAGTAATTTAGAGTGAGAAGGGACACCGATATGCCCATATCATGGTAAAGAACAAATACATCAAACTGATATCAAGGCACCCTATAGAGAACAGCATGAAGCTTAGACTAGAAGCAAATACACCAAAAAGAAAAAAGTCACTTTTGCAGTACCAATAACAGCAGTGCAAACTAGTGCAGTAAAATACGTACCGGTTATTTATATTGACATGTCAGGAAAATTCAACAACCTATAGTGGCCGACTAGATAAATGGGTCTTTACAGGCACGGTGCCTGTAAAATGTTGCCATACGACTTTACAAGCACCTTGTTTTCTAATAGACACGTCCTTTATTAATTACTAATATTAATGTTTAGGATTTTCAGTAAGAGGAAATAAGACGTTGTACGCGGATCGTTTGCAATTAGCTTTTATTGGTGTTTACCGGATTACAGAGCTCGCTCCTACGTCGCTCACCCTGTAAATTAGCCGGCTCGCCTATAAAGCCTAATTTACTAAGCTTACCACGTGATTAGCTATTAAGAGCAATGGCCTTGGCAGGTACGCAAGTGTGCAATGTCCAAATAAACAAATATCTAATCACCTGACAAAAGCGTGTCCACAAGGGTCAGTATGTGGTGTGTACCCACCTTCTGGGATATACTGCTGAAGGAACTCTGAACACTATTAGACAGCCAGACGGATGCAACAGATACGGTAACAAATTATGCAGATGATAATGTTCATCGTAAAAGCAAATGAACCCTTACACAGTAGTGCACTGGAGTAAAGGTTAAAAAGATGTCGAAGAAGACCACGAACTCCTTAATAAAGAGAAGCTGCAAAGGTAGGTGGGGCAAATATAAGGAGAACCAAGAATACGAAATATCTCGAAATCCAGCATGACAAGGAACGAAATTTTCATGGCGACATTGAGACGGCGTGCAACAAGGCAAAAGCAGCAATGCATAAAGTAGCCAGTGTTGCGCAAGCAGAGTATAAGATACAGGCATGCATAGTGACCTACGGTGCAAGCATATGGGCCTACACGTTAAGAAACGTAAAATAAAAATTGAGGGTAAACAGGGCGCGAAGGAGGGCTCTGCTATCTTAAGACGTCGATGGAAATACTAACACTGCTTCCACTTCACCTAGGAGTATAAAATAAGCGACCATGTACTGGTTAAGGAAGAGAGAAATAAGGAGAGAGTAAGAATTACTAGAAACAAAAGCAACAACGAGGAATCAGATCCACGAAACGATAGAGGCAAAATGGTAAACTTGCCCAGAACTCTGAGAAGGCAAGAGAACGTACACCTTTCTGTCTAGCGTTCGGAGGCAAATAAACCCCTCCCAAGGGTTAATACACTTCCTTGCTAGACACGAACCTTAACGTTGCATGGGTTTAACATAAGTGAATATGGAGAAGTGAGCACCCCGGACCACATTGTATTCAAATGTCCTTTACTGAAAAACATAGCATATACAAAAAGATAAAAACTGCAAGGTGTCAGGTCATTTTACAGGTTACAACAATATAACTAACCATTTAAGACTTTAGGGCAGCCTATTTATATTTCAAACCCTTTTCCAGCATTTTAACTTTTCATCACATATCCTAGCAATTTTACATTCGAACACCCTGTAGTTTAGCGCAGTTACCTCGATTTGGGCCACCCTTTATTTACTGACCCTTGCACGTGGCTTTAGTTCCGCAACGCTGGTTTCAGGCGTGTTAAAAATTTCTGTTGGAGCAAATGAGGGGCAAAATAATGTCGGTGTGTCAAGGTAGACGAGGGTACCTTGACACACCGACATTATTTTGCTTTATCCGGTGAACGATGCCGCCTTCCCATTGGCCGTCGAGTCGTTTGGGGACGCTTTCGTTCTTGGCAGGCATTATTTTGTTTTTCCTGCAAGCAGTCAGTTACCATAGAGTCGTTCGTTGAGACGCAAGGAGTGTGTAGTGGGCCGTGTTGTGTAGAGTTGGTACGTGGGTGTTTGGGCATTCCGATGGCCGAGTTCTGCTTCACTGAGTGAGGGTTGACCCTTCTATCCCGATAAAACGGGGAACACACCTGCAGAACGTTTGGATTTCTTGGCCTCACGGTCGTTTTGGTCTCATGAGAGAGACGCATTCCAGTTGAAGCGCCCTTACAAGGCGGATTTCTGCCAGCATTCTCACGTGCCGCCCACGCTTTCGCACCTACGTTGCCTCTGCAGGCATGTCGCTAGGTGACCTCTCCCCCTGACGCTCACGGATCGTCGAGATACAGGTATCTGTGTAACCAATTTATAACGTAGTATCTGTCATTTATGTGAACTGAACTTTATTGTGTGTGTGTGCTAGTTTTACTGTGCGTTAATCACTGCCAGCAGAACATATTAGCTGTCATCTGTGTAGCTAATTAAGCCCAGGCTAATTTATTGTGCTAACTAAATTAGTGCATTTTGATCGCAGTTGTTGTAACTAATCAGCTGATATTCATGTGACTAAACCTTGCACACAGTGAGTGCTAATTCACTGTATTTTGGCCGTATTCATTTGTAGCTAATTATTCGATATTTAGTTGACCAAATCTGGCACCCGTTGCTTGCTAATTTAATGTGTTTAGGCCGTATTGATTTGTAATCCATCAGACATCGTCTGCAAGGCTTAAAATTGCTTACTGTGGTTGCTCGTTTAATGCGCCTGGGCCGCTTACCTTTGTAAATAAGCACCCGCTATTTGTGTGGTTTAAATCTGAACGCGCAGGCTACTAAATTAATGGGCTTTGGCCGCCAATTATTGTACTTTGGTCACGAACTTGGTGGCTGCGTCGCCGTCAATTTCAGTTTCACGTACTGCCCGATCAAGGCCCGTTGGATTTAGGAGTTCATAGTAAGGCCGCTCGTGGCCGGTTGTATAGTCAGCAGTTATTTCGGCCATTGATATTGCAACCATTTATGTGTGACCATTTGCTGTTATGTTGTACTAGAAATAACGCGCCTCTCCAGCTGGGGCAATAAATTTAGGCATAGTGTAATCTTGGTAGCCTTGTAAATTACCCCTTTGTTAACGTCAGACCAATAGAGGAATATTTGAACTAGGGCCTTATTATTGTGGCGAATCTGTGCATGCTCTTTTTAGGATAAGTTTTCTGTGTAACGATTGATGTACGACGAATGTAACGCCCCGTTTTACGAGCGCGTTTTATAATTATTAACTACTTTTGGACCACGATATATGCCAATTGAGGCAGGTATAAACTACCATTATCTCGTTGGAGCGTGTGGTTGGCGATAACAGCCGCTTGTTTTCCTGGCTCGAACGCGTCGATCCTAGCGAGGGCTTTCCTGTTTCGATTTTGCTAGCAGACGAAGAAGTCAGCTTTTGTTTTAATTGACAGCGCCGCAAGGGATGATGCTAGTCAAAGCAGTCTGCACAGATTTAACTAATGAAAGATCACTTTAGTGATAATCCGCGAACCGCCGTTCTACAGCTTTAGGTGAGATTTCTTCTGGCTTATTTTTTCCTTTACTAACTTCCGTGTATTGGCGTTTAGGCGAAAAAGAAGGGCAAGCAAAGTGCCAACAAAAGAATAGACTAGGGGCTAAGCACTCGCAGAGCATAAATCGCGACACCTGCGGCGCAATTTTTTTAACAAATTGGGGTCCCGATAATGTCTTCGAATTAACTGGCGTCGAGGTCCGACTTATGAGACGTGCAGAGGTCAATCAGTATCTACAAGGATTCTCCCATCACGATATTGCGGCGCACTACACCCCCAAGATGCGACCTGCTTGTGTATTATGTAAGTGCAACCTAATTCAGCGTTTTTATCGTACTGGCGGATTGCCGCATAAAGAAAATAACAGCTAACTTAAGGCCTTAGGTGTTTACAACTGTTACGTACGCGATCATATTTTTTTAAATTGCAATTGACGCTTATTGCGTGAATCATAATTAATCTCAATTGCTGAATTTGTATGTACTCCTTATTAGTGCAGACGCAAATGCCAGAGTAGCGTTCCTCACAATTGTGATTTTATTGTAATTAATTCCTTTGCACTTATCATAAATTGGTTACTTGCTTTATGAAATTATTTAAGTCAATAATCTAGTATAGTTGTTGACAATTATCAGCCATTAGGCTACAGTGGTATTGCACTTGTTGCTAGTAATTATTTAATTGAGTATATGTCCCCATGCTAACAATTTGTTTTATTAATATATTTTTCTACCACGTTCCCGTCTGCACGATTGAAATGTCAACAGCATAAGCGCCAAAGGTAGGTGGTGGGTTTACTAGCTGAATTCGTATCGGTTGTGAAGACAACCAGGCGCCCTAATTTTTTTTGAATGTTGGAAGTAGTTTTTGTGGAAGCCGAAAGGATCTGAACCTATTCCTTGCTCACGCCACAAAGCTATCGAAGATATCTGAGCTAGTCCCGGCCGTGTGCGCCCTTATGCAAAGGGGTGCGACACGAAGTTTGAGCGTTGGAGCGACACAGGTAGGTCTGGCGACGCCGCCGCAGTGGCGACGAGGCCCGGAATAGTTATTCAAGTATTTTTCCCGAAATTGTAATTTGAGTTCTACAGCTTCTCGAGTACCTTCCTGACGTAGTACCCTGTGTACGTCTTGTTCCGTCTAGCCGTCTAGGTCCGGTTACACGTGTATACCCCGAGGCAGACCTGGTGGCGCCCTGTTTACTTTTATCGTTATTTACCGTCCCTCTGGCTGTTGTCCTTAGGTGATCTCGTGAGGAACTCGCCCTTGCTCCACTGATGCTTTAGCCGGCATCATGTTGTTGCGGCATGGACAGCGGCCTAGGAAAACCTTTTGTACTGATCTTGTCGAATATCGTCCGCGCCGGCCGTTTAGTTGTATGAGCCGGTGCGGTGTAGTAAAACCCGTTTAATATCGTAACAAAGAAAGAAATCTTCACAAAATGCTTAACAGCGAAGAACTTTTATCCGTTCTTAAAAAGCTCGCGGGAATAGTCTTAGATTAACAGAGTAGGAAATACAATAAACGACTACTGAATTCAACCATAAAATAAAGTAACAAATAATACATACCAACATATCGATATTCACAGAATAAACATCAATAGCAAACTACAATATACTAAGGAAAATATGCAGAAAAAACCTCAAAAACCAGGATGAAGCAAAACAAGATGCTGATGTATATGATTCAAGAATTGAGAAACCGAACTAGCTGGAAGCTAACCAATTAAGATTCTCTTAGATATTAAGAGGAGATTAGAAAACTGGTTAATGTACAGTCGCGTTCAAATAAATCTGGGACAATGGTTTTTTCATATGCAGGTTGAGTTAAGAATTGAAGAATATCTCCATGGATCTCTTGCTATCAGAAAGAGTTACAGATTTCATTACCTGTAAGAGTTTAAGGTAACTCTTTTTGATAGTAGGAAATCCATGGAGATATTCTTCAATTCTGAACTGAACCTACAGATTTACAGATTTCATTACCTGTTAGAGTTTAGTGTAACTCTTTTTGATAGTAGGAAATCCATGGAGATATTCTTCAATTCTTAACTGAACCTACAGATTTACAGATTTCATTACCTGTTAGAGTTTAGTGTAACTCTTTTTGATAGTAGGAAATCCATGGAGATATTCTTCAATTCTGAACTAAACCTACAGAGTTACAGATTTCATTACCTGTTAGAGTTTAATGTAACTCTTTTTGATAGTAGGAAATCCATGGAGAACTTCTTCAATTCTTAACTGAACCTACATATGAAAAAAATATTGTCACAGATTTAATTGAACACGGCTGTACGTAGGACATTTATTTTAACATGTTAGGTAGCATTTTAGGCTTAATTTTTCTCTATATATTAGTTTCGTATTGTCTCATTTCATTAAATTGCGTGCACTGTAATGTTTTATACGTGTTAAAAGAATTGTATGTTTCGCATATTTAAGTCAAGCTTAGTAAGTGTAATGGGTAACTCTATGTGTAAATGTTAATGAATTGTATGCTTGGCATGTATACATTGATTGAATCATATTGTTGTTCAGATAGATTCAAATTATATGTTGCATGTTAGAGAAGTTCGAGCACGGGCTTGCCAGATCCGAAAATCTTCCAGCCCAAAGCCCGTTCGAAACCTGGGCCGAAAATGCTGCTGACTGTATTAAGTGAACCAATTTTAACTATTTTAACAATGCTCATATGGTATTTGTCCTATAACAGGGTACGGACAGATCGTTGTTCCCTTTCACTCTAAAGTAATTTAGTAATTTATAGTAGAAGGGGACAAATACTTGTCCGTAATCTGAACGTTGCCCTCTCTCACTCTAAAGTTCTTTAGAGTGTGAAAGGACAACGATCTGTCCGTATCCTGATAAAGGACAAATACATCAAATTGACTTCAAGGCAGCCTAGTTGCACTAGAACTATGAAATATTTTAAAAATGTATTGCATAGCCAATCTAAGCTATGTTCAATAGACGGCTAACTTATCACTCCACTAGGAGACCAGCGGCGCTCGTAACAATAACAAGAACTTGGTACCGTATCTAGTATCTTAGTTATCTAACAAATATTACAGATCATGTACAAAATGGTTTATATCTCGCATATAAATGGGCTTGGAAGCATGGCCGCCGATACGCGGTGTATCAAACTGCACATGAGCAATTGTTAAATATTGCTGTTGAATAAAAGGTTCAAGAAGAATACCACACTAAGCAATAGTGCTAATCAAGTAATTATGTTAGTCTAATTTGTAATAATTAACCTTTCTTCATTGAGTAAATAAGCTGTTTACACCTTTCCAAACACAATCTACTCTTATGTAACCGTGGTATTTTCACTTTTCTCTTTGATCACTGATTTAAATTAATTTGATGAAATCGGAAGCCAGCATGCAATTTCAACAATACGTTATACTATAACCACTTTGGAAATTGTGTAACGATTCATGTTAGTCAGTTAGTAAGGAAAACGACGCAAGTGTTAGTCTAGTTGTGTAATAAAAGTTTCTCTCAGCACCGTAATTGCTCTTGAACTTAAGAACGTAAAAGAGTAAAGTACAACTGGTTGTACGCAATATACACACAGACGATCGATACTAAATTGGAAGTTATAAAGTCTAATTTTGTAAACGAACGAAGTTAAGCCTCCAAGAGTTCGCAGTGATGTAACTGACTATAATTACGTAACTAACACGTCGCACTGCGTGGTATATTTAAAAAGTATTGGTCGAGTAAGTACTTCGAAGAGATGACCCGGGCAATTGCAGTTTCCCTGCAAAACCGAACGCAATTTCTGATCTCGTCTGACCCATTGCTTAGAAAGCTGCTGGGGCAGAATACCTCTGCCAACTATCAGTCTAGGGCATGGTGCACTGCATAACTGAACCCTCACAGCAACCTTCGATAACACTCATAGGTGCGGACTATAAATTTGCCACTCAGGCTTTCGCCCACCCAAAAAAGGCTAACGAAAACACAAATTATTGAGTTTCTACAAAAGAAAAAATTGTTACTAAAGATATGCCTTTGAATTAGCCCTAATATGGTAAATTTCTTGCCCTCGCCGCATGCTGTATTAGGTTTAGTGCGCTACACGAATTCATGAATTCTCTTAACGATAATACGGATAGCCCCTCGACATTGCATACCGATATGAACCATTTTCAGCCCGTATAAATTCCAAAAGGAGGCCTTAAAACTTTCCATACAACTCCTAACGGTGAACGCTAAATCAAAAGTGCCTCGAAAAGACCACATAAGGAGGTGAGGAATCTATCCCACTCTCACATTGCAAGAGCTATTGTAAACCTGTTAAGCGAACAATTTGTTACAATTACATTAAACTGGTTTCTTTAATAAGGTTTGAACCTCAAACATCACCTAAACTACAATATTGAATACTACAAAATCTGCAACACAACAATCAACTGTCTGTGGACATAGACTACTCGTGGCTGCTAAATCGAACTGCTGTGCCGATGAGCAGTCTCGTGACAACCCATCGCGTAAAAGTTTTAGACCCGAGACTTTCCGAAATCGCCCCAAACCTCCACAAGGTACCTGCCTCCCTCACAGCTTCCTAACAGACACCGAGGCGGAAAATAGCTAATAGTTTTGACACGGTTTAGGTGGTCCCAAAACTTACCAAAATTGCCCAACAAAAAACACTCCATGGCATACTAAACAAAATTTCTACCTCTACGACAACTAGAACTAAAAAACCCCTAACAGAAAGTATCCAACCTATTCTTGAATTCTAAACTCTCACGCAAAACAACCTCAGCTACTAAACAACTAACCACCTGTAGACGTTCATCATGATTCTGCGAAACGGAATTATTCCAAAAGTACAAGACGCAAATGCATCAAAGGCACCTAAAATCTATCAAAATTAGGCAAGTGGCAAATAGCCAAAAACGCAAGATATAAGTGTGCCAAATCAACAAAAATCCATTAAAATGGTGCAATACAAAACACCCAAACTTATATCTGCTAGCACTCATTTACTTTAGCCCCACAGAAAGAAGAACTAGGTAACATAGTTTCTTAATAATGACATGCCTTATGGTGCAAGGGGAAGGACAAGATGATATCCTTCCCCAATAGTTGCCTTGTACTCATCCAATTATCCTACCAACCAGTAACCACCCTTCTCGGCTCAACCTATTCACCAAAGATTAAAAAAGAGACAAAACGATAAAAATCCGAAGAAGAAACAGGAAAACCTCATCTATGACTGAACACTAACTTAGATAAGCTTCGGCTGATCAATCGTTCTATACAAAAATTGCCTACTGGTATACGGTAACATGAGACCGCTTTAAGAAGAAAAAACTGCTAACTAAAATGCCTCGGACCAATGCGCTACGCAACCTGAAACAGGGTCAACTGAAATCTCACAATACTTAATTCTAAACGCCAAAACTACAAAAGGCCCAAACATCCACTTACATGAACGGCAAAATCCAAATAGCTTAATGGATAAAACGTTATATACTAACCCAGGATGGTCAGAATGCCAAATACAAGATGCCTAAAATGCAAAAATACCTAAAATGTAAAATAGCAAATACTTAAGATGGCTCGGATGCCAAACACCTAAATCATATGCATAGATGGAGAACGTCTTAAATAAATCTCGTGGTCACAAAACGAATCTACTCTACTCTACAGTAGTAGAGTAGACTGCCCAAACCTCATAAACTCCTAAATACCAAAAATATTTACCATACGCCTCATGACTCTTGCAAACATATTCAAAATTAACTAATCGGCCTAGACGAACAGGATGGAAGAAACAAACAATGTCCAGAAGTGCTTAGAGACTAAGTTACAATTTGTTACGTGTCAAAGCGTAATGAACTGGAATATGAGTTTATATAATGCACGGTCATGAATACTCGATCGAATGTATAAACGCAGGTTTTAGGAAACAGCGTGGGGGGGGGGATAATAAGTTCTGTTTTTCTGAATGGTTTGGACAAAAAAATAAAGAGCTTTCCTGTCCGCATCAGTTTTCTCTGTTAATATAGTGCACCAAGGTATTCTCGAATCCTCACGAATGGTTTATGGTTAAAGTAAGATTGCTAGTAGGCATAGAAAAGAGTAGATACCTTTTTCGGAAATACTTTCCACGTCGTGAGATGAATTAAGGAAACACAGAAGGTCTTTGTCAAATAGACGTTGCCTGTTTTATACGAGGTAGGTAGACGTTAATTTCGTATTAGAAATTCTTTATTTTATAATAGGTATGTTATTTGGAAATTGTAGTGTCAAGTTCTAGGCAAAGTTGTAACATTATTTATGAGGAACTACAACCAACGCTGAAGGGGTCGTGTTGGTACCTACATCTCGGCCGTCGGCTCAAGTGACGCTAATCTGTCAGTGGTAGTTGTTCCGCGGTGTAAGCCGTTTGGGAATCCTCTATCTTCGCTGCTGGAGAACGTTTATTCTATCTATGAGGAGCTAATCTTCACCGCAAACAAGCGTATTCAAATAAGAGAAGTAAAGTCATAAGTGATTAACTTGATATTTCTCACAGCCCAAAATTCACATCATTACGTCTTTAACAACAGCAATCTGTACCTAACTTGGGTATCCCAATACGAAATCATACACCACATACAGTTAAAGAAATGTCCTAAAAGGATTTTCCTAATACCAAACAATGCTATCTAAAATTTTTGCCAGCAACTACAGGAGCTCTAAATAGAAAACCTTACAGAGAACATACATGATTGGGCGCCCATTTGTTACATAATTTTTTTCGGATTATGAACGGAATATGCCACCAACCAGCTACGGAGAATGGATCAGGGTTAACTTACATTCTAAAAGGTAAACACTGAATTATGGGCCCCCAGGGACCACCTTTTAGAGAATTAAACAAAAATTCGACATTTGAACCTGGATTAATACAGATTCCATGTCAGAGCCATTTAGTATGTCCACGTTAATTAACGAGAACGTGAGTGCAACTGTTGGCTGCACTATAACGTACAAATGTAACAGGTAGAAACGACTGCGAACATAATACTCAACATACGCTAGCAACGAAAATAAGGTAATTCTGTTCGAGTTGAACTTCATGCCTTGACCTTTTATCTCCGAACATCCGGAAGTTACCGAAAGTTTTCCAGCTTGCACTACTTAATATTAAACGCGCTTTCGACGGATCCAACTTTAAATCGGGTTTCCGGCAAGCCGCAGAAGAGCTTAACTTCCTCAAGACCGTCCGTTAAATAAACTGCCCAAATGGTCACCGCCGGCAATCAAAACTTTAATGGTGCCGGGCGGTCTTAATATATTCCCGAATATTATCGCGAGTACGCAATTTGCGGCCGCCGACCACGCCTTTGGGCAGCTAAGTGCTAAAGTGCTTAAAATTACATCAAAGATGGACATAATTAGTGCTGTGAAGCCGAGTCGACTGCGACTTTCAAGCCCGAGAACGAGTCGCTGAAATTTCAGCCGCTCGATGGAGTGGTGCGAGATATTATATTTCTTTAAAAATTATTGCGCTCGCCAGGAAAGCGTTACACTTGCAACTTGTTATGGAACAACAGTTCCATCCATTTATGACGCTGTTCGCGATGGTGTAATAACGTCTGATATATCGCTTCTGGAGCTGTATTTGTTTTACTTAGCCGTGCATTACTGCATTGTTTTTCTGAAGACTAGATGCTCGTAGCGGTTGTTGTATATCAGTTTAAGGTTTTACTTTAGATTGTGTTTATGAAAGTTTTACATCAGAGCATACTCATTCTGTACAATGGTCCGTTCATTCAATTAGCGTGTTTTTATGACGTTTAGGTGTTATGAACAAAATCCGATACTTTAATTTCGGAAAAGTTTTGAGTTCTGGCGTATGATCGCAAGAGTTAGTGTGAGCATATAACTTCGCCAATATTCACAAGAATATTAACGAGGTGACATGTGTAAAGCAACCTATACTGGCGATACTCACAGATCCAAACGGTAAAGCTATTTTTGAAACTGCTACTAAACTGAAAATGTAGGTAACTTATATTTAAAACGGGAGCTTGACCTTCGTCGCCTGAGTGTATTTGCAATAACATTTTAATATACAGCCGATTTGTACATCGATCTTCCTTATTGTTTTCAAAAGACTTAAATAAATAGATTTGTAACGTTTCGCCCAGCAGAAACGCGTTTTGTGAATTAAAATCAATTCGCGCGTTCCAGCCTAGCGATTTCTACGTTACAAGTTTGAATTTTTCGCACGCGCGGCCGGCTACGTCATCAAGAGATCCCTGCTTCACGTATTGCGCTGCTCCCCCACTTAGAATCCCCGAGGTAGTGGCTTGATGCACGAAGCACGAAGAGGAGCTATAAAAGCCGCTTCTCGTCCGCATTCAGGGGCAGACTTCATTCATACATTCATTCGCATTCATTCCAGTATCCTTCCAGCCCCAAATCATCCCCAATCCTGATCCTGTCCGACCGTTTAAGGAGAATTTTCCCGTCCCGTCATTAGTATGTTCCCTTAGCTACGATCTAACCCGAAGCCTCCAGTCTTGGAGACCGTGTTCCTAGCTAATGTTTAATTGAACTCGTTCCCCGAATAAACAGCTTTAAGAGACGATGCCCACGAATGGGAAACCGTTTCGCTGTTTAAACTAACACTTGTGAATATCCTGAACTAATAAATTTTGAAACATCTCCTGGAGGACGCTAGTAAATAATTATACCAAAATTTCCTGGAAGACGTATTCGAAACGAGAGTTAAACAACCAGGCCGTTTCATATGTCAATTTGGTAACACTAAATAAATCCACCGTCTAACATAACATTTGCCCGGCCTTGAAGGCCCCTGTAAGATTGCACTTAATTTCTGTTTGACTACAGGACTAAACTTACCGTTCGAAACTTCTACCTGTCATAACACCGGAGATCTGCGGCGCCCTCGGGGCCGTGAGCTGTCAAACTCGTCTCCACGTACCGAAACCCCAGGTGGACAAACGTCGATAACTTCTCCTCCGGCCGCAACTCGCACTACCACTTCACAGTATCCCCGAGATTCACAACGCTAGCCCGGTGTCGTAAGGCGAAAAACATAACATTTTCGAATTAACCTATATTTGCAGCTACATGCGGTTTCCAACGTCGGACGGGACATTTGAGCGCGAAGGTTGGCTCCACTGCAAATTACTTTGGGCAAATCGTCTCCCCGGCCAGTGGCGTCCCGTCGATTTCTGCAGAAGGCGGCCAATCGGATCTTCCACACACAGATGCAAAACGGGTTGTCGGCGCGTAAGGAACTGGCAACTGGGTGCCCATCATAATTAATTAAATACATTGTAAAATACATTTTATTTGATTTCTTAAGAGCAATACCTATGTTTGTAAATAGTGAACCTTATAATTAAACTGTCTAAAATTATCCTGGTACTTGTTTGCTTCTCTCAAAGTGTATATCTGGCTGAACCAAATTAGCTCCGACTGATAAGCTACCCGATGGTGATTAATTAAATTTATTGGCCCTAATTAGCAGAGGGCTAGTACCGTTTCAGATTTAGTAAAGTGTGCGAATGTGAAGTAGACGCCACTATTACTTTTAGTGCACGCTGTGTTTGCTGAGGATAATGTGAGGGGGAGTCTGTTTTAAACTAGCAGAGAGACAGGGTGTGTGTGCTCTGTATCGTAGGCACAAGTGCACAACGGGCGCCCTTAGCTTGCAGGATGTATCTCAGCATCATTGTCAGTTTAAAGGGAGCTTTCCTGTATTTTTCTTGAATGCTTCTAAAGTGAAGTAGTATCTTTATAGCGGCTTGTTGACACCATGTAGAGTTTTGTAGTCCTATCGACATTGTTATTTGATGACCCAACATAGAAGCGGCCACGTACCTACTTAAGTGATTTACAACACGCGTAGACTACCAAAGTAATGGTTAGTATCGACCTTATTTACTCTACCAAAAGAAACAATATCCAATATCTGTGAAGAATATCTTCGAAGCATGCTAAACTAATTAAAATCTTAAGAGCAAAAGAAATTGTTGAAAAAGGCATATCTATCGTAACAAAAGAAGGAAGATCAGGCATACTCATAACGGAGTTGCAGTGATATAAAGTAATAAAAATCCTTAGTTTTAATATTAAATGATATGGTGATGTTTCTTGTGATTCCATCTCTTAATTGGTTCTTTAGCCTCATTTAATCTTTAATTTGTGAATTTCCCTGGTATTTTCATTGTCACTAAATCTGGGGATCTTTGAATTTTATGTTTAGTCATATAGGTAATTTTTATAATATAGTTTTAATGTGAGATAATTTTATTTCTCCATTTTGATGGTGTTTCTTGGCCTTTTGACTTAAAAATGTTCAACTTTTAAATGTTAACCCCACTTTTGCCATGTGATTTTAATCCTGTGATATATCGTAAGTGTAATCTTTTATTACGAATGTCAATTTTAATACTGTAGATCAACGTTAGGATAATGATGAAACCAGTATTGGTTTCGAAACATGCCGCTTGCTAAACTGTAATAAACTTGTGGAGAATACTAAAAAATTTTCTTACTTCATTTCTATCGCAATAAATATAACAGTCAGTACAGCGAATCTGGCCGATAGCTTTTCATAAATAATCGAATTCCGTAGACAAGTGTTTTTAACCTGACTTTAAGCAATCATTACTCTGAGAAAACCTTTAGAGCAGTGTTGGTAAGGCAGCTTGGAATAGAAAGCAGTGGTGAGACAATTAATAACATCAGCTATGTAGATGATGCAGCTATTATTACTAACTTTCTAGAGAACTTGCTACAACTAATATCCAAAGTCAACCAATACTCGGAACACTACGGGTTGAGTCTGAATATTTCAAAAACCGAGTATATGATGAGGATTCGTTAAGCCCTAAGGAATTTTGAACATAAAGGGCCAAGTAGTTCAACGCGTAAATACGTTAAACTATTTGGGAACTACGGTTTATAGCAACTGGAGATTATAGAGGTGAAGTGCTGTCGCATCGAGAAAGCAGAACTTGCTTTCACTAAAATGAGAAAGTTGTTTCTATCTAAACATCTCAACTGAGTTCTCACAATAAAAATGGCAATACGTTATGTATTCTCTATGGTAATAAACTGCTTGTCTTCTAGATGTGGGTGTACCGACGTATCCTTAAAATCTTCTATAGGGATAATGTAGGGAATAGGGACATGTTAAGAAGACAGCAATACTATAGTCCAGTAGGTAGCTTTAATTGGAGTACCTAGAACACATACTACAAGAAACAACAAATACCGAGTTTTGCAAGTAGTGCTTCAGGAAAACTAAAAGAAATCCACTGAAGATAATCATGTTAATCACCAACGTCTGGAATCGATATGGCACCGCGAGAAGTGAAATAATTTTTTTTAATAGTCGGCTTACACAAAAAGAAACAGTTTTTAGTTTTGTTTTGCTACGATATTCTGGTGAGTGGGTGGAATGGTAATGCAATTTATTGGACACTCTATATAGAAAACATATTTGGTTAGATTTCTGGTGCTGTGATAATCAGCGCTTGGTTTTCCTTGAAATCATTACGTTCTTTTTTATCTTGAAATTTTTATAAAAATAATTTAGTCTTCGATACAGATGTGTTTTGGTTTCCACTAATATCTGAAAAAAGCACTTTCGTATAGTCTAAACTGAATAGTTTACAACCATTTTTCAAGAAAAAATTAACGATAGTTTATTATGTCCGTTGCCAAACAATGAGGGTTTTAAGACGATATAATTTATAAAGATACGAATAACATGTTAAGTTACCAGTGTTAATCTTATTCAATTCCAGATAATTTTGCTTTAAAGGCGGACATTTTGTTTTAAAGTACCAGGAAGGTAAAATTGAACCTGACATTGTATTATTGCGTTTACCTAAAAGGTAGACAGTAAACCCAGTCATTCACATGGTTTAATTCGATGTTAGATAGGATTTTTGTAAAACATATGTTAAGATCAGGTTAATATCCCGCACTTACAATTCAAATATCATCACTTTCCCGCAGATTTTATTTCAAATAATGGCAATTCGGCGTTCCCTTTTCAAATTCAAATACCGACGCTTCCCTTTCGTTCTAGTATAGTACAGTTTTGATCGCTTACACTACCCGGGGCAGGCGGTCTCTCACGCCACGTAGTAGAAATTAGTCCGGTGATTTAAGCCCCGCACTACAGCAAAGCCGTCGTCACATCTTTATCACGGTGTACCGCTTGTTGGCCCAAGGAAGCGGTGGTAATGTTGTGTTAGAGCCAATCAGTTGCATGAATAGGACAAGGAAAGCAAGAGAAAGTGCCCCATACCCCTCTTTTTTCCGACCGCGTCTCGAGGGAGCTGGTTGAGCTGTGTCAATCCCACGGGGATTTCGGCCGCCGTGGGGTGTCTTCAAAATTAATATGAAGCCGTTGTTCGTATGCTTTTTGTGATGCGTTTCATTGCAGGAGACTCAAAGTCTGAAGGTGGTACTGTACGGTTATGCTGTGTGGTTGAACTTCCCTTGGCGGATGTGCGCTATGGTCAACCAATCTTTTCTGTTGTACTCTAGCACTGGGCGTGCAATTAACACTTTAGCGAACATCTGCGAGAGAGGTTTTCCGACGTACCGAATCCGGGGAGCTGTGGTAATTATTGTGTCGTTTTTCCCTTTTCCCAATGCTTGTCATTACAAGCTCTTTGGGGTTAGTTTATAACGTCGTTTCGACAACCAGCAATCTACGCTGTGTTTAACCATCGGCAGAGAAGGCGACAAGACGATGGGACCTTTCGGCTGCAGGACTCAGCAACATCGCCGGCCATCATTCACGCACTGTTCTTATTGCCTGTGTACTTTAGAGCGTCTGTGTGACGCAAACCTAATTTAATGGTTGGCAACAACCATATCTGTAGCCGAAGCGTGTGACCTACTTTGAGAGTAAACTTTCATTACTGTTGCGTCATATTATACAGAATGTTTCTACGGCTTGTTTACGTACCACTGTCGATTCAATGTAACCAATGTACTTTTGTGTCATACCTATCATTACCAACCCCCTTTACAATTATTCATGATAAACATTTACCGGCATACTTAAATGTTAATAGATTAGCATTCGTTTTGAACTTCCTGGAATGTTATCTATGATACTTATAGGTGTTGATGCACATGTGTTAAACTTTCTTAGATTTATTAATTGTGAGATAAAGGCAGATTGCTGAGCAGCCGGAACGTGGCATCAGACCATCAAAGAGAAGCGTCGGTCCTCTGACTTCCAATTTCTCCGAAGGCCGGCCGGGAAGTTTCATTCCCATTCTATCAATGAAATTCTTGGCGTTCATTTTCCTCCCTTATTTTGATTACAATCACCCTCTATTGTGACAGCAGCTCGTTCTAAATTACGTCGTGTTGATCCGAACCCCTCCTTCTCTGAGTAAATAGCCGGTTAACCGCCTGGTACCGCAAGTTGAGGCATGATTGAGTGGGCTTGGCCTTTTTGAAGATTAACGTGTCCTTATGACCCATTTATAATATCTCCAGAGTGCTTTAAAGTCGTTAAAGTAGTTTTGAGCTGTAACACATCCTAAATTGTTTTGATGATGATTAAAACTTCATTTGTGTCTGCTTCATGAACTAAGTATAAGCTTTAGATATAGCAATTAGTCTGATACCTGGTGTTGAAACTTCAGACATTGAAAATGTCTTAGAAAACATGTTAAGTCATTTTGCTGTTGTAGATGCTTAATTGCATTTCACGCCTTTAGGGCAACTTGTTGCTATTTTAAAACCATTTTCAATTTTTGCGCACAAGTACAAGCTCATCTTCCGCACATTTGATTCAGGTCATTTTGTATTTTAAGTAGCCACCTAGGCTTTAGGGCAGCGTGCCCGTATGCTAAACCCTTTCAGTTACTTATTTGGCTCCATCGCCTAATTCTACAATAATGATTTTGCACATATTTGGCCCCAAACGCAGTATTTCTCGTCAGTTGGAGCACCCCTTTGCTGCTACTTTGGCAGCCGGGTGTTATCGCTCGCAAGAATTCCGAAACTTCTAGAAATCACTCCTTTGAGGCGCATCGCCATTGGCTGCCGAGAGTCACGTGGCAACGCCGTTTGGCTCACGCCACTTTAAGCGTCCTAACGCTTTTTGCTGGGGGAGTTCAAGTCAGGCCGTTGATCGAAGAAGTCGCAGAGTGTGCCGTTTCGCGGCGTTCCCGCTATTTGCGGGGACGCCAGCCTGTTTTTCCAGTCTCGTGCTGTTTCAGCGAATGTTGCCGAATATGCCATCCTTTAAGAGGTCGCGTGTGGTTGTGTGAGTGGCACGTCTTTACGCCAAGGCGTAGGTGTGTGAAGGGCTTCTTGGGGCCAGTTCTGCGTTGGTGAGAAAGGGTGCTTTCCCTTTGCAACTCGCTGTTTCGAGGATCTTTCTAGGCAGGACGAAGTAGGCCTCTTTGTCGCTGTAGTGTGCTCTCAGGAGAGCGTCCTAACGCCGCCATCTTGGCGGATTCCAACCCGTTTACCCCTAATGCCGTGTTTTGGCGATTGAGCTGCCACAGACTGCCGCCTTCTACCAACTGACTGCACGCCACTCTCATGGACCGTCTGCGGACTAAGGTATTTGTAATTGCAACCATTTAAACATAGTAACTGTCACTTGTGCGAGCGTTGGTGCTTTGTGCTCAACTTTATGTGGGCGGATGCATGCCCCTTGCTTGCTTGTCGCGGATTTTAATGCCGGTTTGAAGCCACCATGCTGCAAGACGCTACTTTGGTAGCCTGCTAGTAAGTTCATGTGCGCGAGTTTTGCGTTTCATCGCCTAAATAGCTAAAGAACTCTGCGCCCATGTCTTGGTGTTACGTTTGTGCTAGCTTTTAATTCAGTAACGTTGGGTGCGCGAGCTTCACTATATTGTAGCACTGTTATCGCGCACTAACGCGCCCTTTTGCCGGAGCGCGTATTTCTAAACTGTACTCTAATATGTTCATTAGCATAGCGCGTCCATCAGCTGGTGCTTAACGTAAGCAGTAACATAAGCTTGGCGGCACGATTTGCTGCCCAGATGTAATTAGCGATCAATAGACGCATATTTAGTTAAGGGACGTATTATTCCTATTCGACCTGTGCATGCTTTGTTTCAGATAGCGCCTTTTACAGTGTAAAGATTGGTGTACGGCGAGACGTGAGAGATCAGAGCGTGCAGGTAGGTCCAGTGATTGCGCAGTCTCGGCCAAAGAGTCCCAATATTACCATTGCAGTACGAAATTGTTATTTGAGCTTGCAGCTCATGAGAATTCTTATCGACGGAGTATCTTGAATACTTCGCTCCCGTTTAACCGCCCAGGCCCGGTTATTCGAGCTAAGACAGGCTTGGTGGCGCCCTCATAATTTTGACGTACCCTATATATATATGCCTCAACACGCTTGCCCAGAACGTATCGTGTGACTCATGCCCGACTCCCTGAGCGTTCCAGCCGTGGCTCTATAGCCTGTTTCTAGCAAATCTCAGGGCAAGTGTGCCAGTTTTCCAGGACTGATTCCGTGGTGCGATGCTCACCTTGGGTGGGTGTCGTAAAGTTGTTTTAATACCGTAACAAGCAATCCTCTTACTCTTCATTCTTAATTCCCTTAATTCCCTAGTGGCCAGGGATGATACGATTTGCACAGTTTTTCGTCATATTTATCTATCTTGTGCCACTTACTTAATCTGGCTAGCGTGTTGGTGAGCAGCTTTAAGGTCTTATTTCTGGAATTTCTCTGGAATTGTAAGTTTTTTCTAATATCTAAGTATGCGTTTTAGAATAGTGGTCGATAAACATTGTTGCATATTGAATTCATGAAGTGTTGATATATTGTTTCGATGTGTCATTCCGTCTCACTTTGCCTTAATGTCCAGGACTCACATTTTCAGTTGTTTGAAATATTTACCTTCCACATTTTCGACAATTTGCTGCTTGCAACTTACTGTTGTACCTTACCTCTTCTTCTACTAACTATTTTATCTATTGAACCGCCATTGCTTATTAATGATTCTAGGTATACATAATTTGTAAATTTGGTACTAACGGAAATAACATAAAGTTTTCAGAAATTTGAAACATAACAAACTTACATGATATTATAGTCAAATGTTCTTTTATCGCACTATTATTTTTTAATATTTTTAAAACTATTTCTAACAATTTAATTTTTCTGCCGTCTGAGAACGAAGCAGAAAAACGGCCTTTTCGGAATTCTTTGTTGGAAGCTTCTGTTACAATTTTCATAGTTTTTACTTAATAATTTGCAATTTTTTGTTACCGAATAACGTTTATTAGCAGAAAATTTTTATTATTCACGAATACTACCATTTTATGGGCGGTTACTTCAAAGAATTGCTCATATTAATGCATCTAATAATAGCAGTAACAAAAATCTAATATTAATCACTCTTATATTAAAAAACAAACACAATGAAGAAATCAAGTTAAGTTTTCAGATTCCTTTTATTACTCAATAATATGTAATTAGATAAGAATAGGTTAATTTAATAGAAATTTTTCTTCACGTTATTTAGGATCTAGTAAATGGTGTTTGTGTCGTAGAAAATTATCAACTATTATTTAAATGCTTTTTTCTATAGCACATGTTAAAGTGTGCTTTTATCAACTCAAAACAAAAGGTCAAGTTTTACTTTAACAGCAAGGGTAGATAAAGTAGCACTTTAACATCAAGGATAGATAAAGTAATTTAATTTTCTAACTTTTGTTTAAATTAAATATGACAGCTTCCTATTATCGTAGCAACCCAATCTGGCTACTGACATTTTGAAATGTGATTGACTGTCATTATTTTCTTTTGAAATTGTTAAAGTTCTTGCTATAGAAAAAAATATTGTATTATACACGACGATAAAGTTATTTCTATCCACTCTTGAATCATTAACGTCTCGACTTCGTCTCGACGTTAAACGATTCACTCGTGGATAAAATTTAACTTTATCGTCTTGTATAATAAATTACTATTATACGTACATTAAACTTAGTTATTTTGCGTTGTCATCTAGTAATTCTAAAAATATTAGGTAGTAAATAAAAAGTAAATATTAGTGAAAACACAACTCAAAAATACTAGACAATGTTGCACTGACAATTAGAAAAACCTATTTTAAATTGCAGTTTAGCAAGAGCTTCTACATATAGGTGGGTTTAATAGTGTTAGCATAACACATTGGTTTAGGGAATTTATTCCGACTTTTTAGAATTTAAAGCAATTCTTTTAAGATTCAAATTAAACACCCGAAATATTTCATATCTTCAACTTTTTTAATGCCCTGTATGACATTTTTAATTGAAACGAGGGTAAGAAACCGTTTTAAGAAAAATGTTGGTGTT
Organism: Agriotes lineatus; assembly: GCA_940337035.1. Classification (NCBI taxonomy): domain Eukaryota; kingdom Metazoa; phylum Arthropoda; class Insecta; order Coleoptera; family Elateridae; genus Agriotes; species Agriotes lineatus. The sequence continues at coordinate 46,466,732 of OW679196.1, read as the reverse complement.
GCTTATTTTTAAGTGCCGAAATAAATCAAATTCAACTCGAATTCCGGGCCCTGTATTGGTACAATAACTGTTATAGTAATTTACGTTACAAGGCCGATCCAGACGTGTGTGTCCGTCACGAATATTGCAGACGCGATGTCCCTGGTTGAGCGAATGCGGGTTACGGTAGCGGAGCCCCGTTGGCCCCCTTGGAGAAGGGTGGAGCCCCAGGACCCCTTGGAGAGGGGCAGAGCCCCGAAGGCCCCTTGGAGAAGAGCGAAGCCCCAGGGGCTTCCTTGGAGAGGAGCGCAGCTTCAAGGGCCCGCTTGGAGAGGGGCAAAGCCTCGAGGGCTCCCTTGGAGAGGGGCGGGGCCCCGGGGGCACTCCTAGAAAAAATTAGAGCCCCGAGGGCCCCTTAGACAGGGGCGGAGCCCCGAGAGCCTCCATGGAGAAGGGCCAAGCCTCGAGGACCCCCTTGGAAAGGGGCGCAGCCCCAAGGGCTTCCTTGAAAAGGGGCGAAGCCCCGAGGGCCCCCTTCTTTGGTCAGGTGGACGGCAGGGGCGTGGGACGTGTTATGAAAATTTATGAGATTTTTTGTAAAAACAGACAAGAGGCGGAAAGTGATGTAATGTTCCACTTTCCGGACCAAATTAATGACGCAAGGTCATTTTCCGGACAGTATAAAATAAAATATATTTTCGAAGTAAATGATCTCAACTCGGATATACAAGACTTCTTGCTGACGGTGGGACATCTGCGGTTTCATACGAGGAGGTGACAGCTAAAGAACTGGTGTACAATTCAATTTAGTTCACTGCTATACATAAATTTAAATTCAGTTTTAAAATTCAATTCAATTCCATTAATTCAATATAATTCAAAGTAATTCAACTAAATTCAATTCAGTTCAAGTGATTCATGAATTTTAATTCAATTCAAGAATTTGTATCAATATTTCCATTCATGCATACAATTTTTTGCTCTATCCGGGAGCCAAGTGGAGATACGTGAATGACCAATGAAACTAATCAGGTAAGTAATTTTCTCACAGAAATCTTCACGCCCTAGCGTCTTTGTGCCCTTGTATCACACGCGCTACTGTCCCGTGCCGTAACGGCCGCGCCTGAATGGCCGCGCCCGTATGGCCGCGTCCTGTTGTCCTATAGAGCGTCTCAGGGTGACAAGACAGCGTGGAGAGGATAGGGAATGCTTTCCTTATGGGAATTTCGCTCCGACGTTGCCAGTTCTATGCAACGGGTGATGGTATAAGTTGACCGAAATAGACGAAAACCAGAAGTGCCCAATAAGTTCTCACGCAAAATTTTAATTCAGAAACCATTATTTATACAGGGTGATTTATAAAAGGTGTAAAACACTTTACTATCTTGTTCCGGAAGTAATTTTAAGATAAAAATGTCATATGGACATAGGTCATATTCCAATTAGTTACAGAACTACAACAGATTTAAATTTTAGTGAATTAGTAATGATTATTAAAGAACAATTTCAAAACATAAGTAAAAACAAATTGGAATATGACCTATGTCCATATGACATTTTTATCTTAAAATTACTTCCGGAACAAGATAGTAAAGTGTTTTACACCTATTATAAATCACCCTGAATAGAAGATTATAAATAATTAATACCTAGATCTTATCATTTTTAAAACTGAAGTAATTTACTGCACATCAGGTTTAACGTCTGCTGTATGCATCAAATTGGTTCTTAATTACAACCATAATGAGGGTGACAAATTTGTACTTCCAAAAGTTTGAGTGATTCATAACTACTTTTTAATGAAAAATAAATTAATAAGCCATTAGGGTAATTTTTGTACAAAATATGTTTAGTCTTCATCTGTTCTCAGAGCCTGTTGACATATTCCATTTGCGATTATTTTTGCATAGTGTTCTATACATTTATCTATTGTTAGTGCTTTTATTGTTGTTTATTGTTGTTTTGACCGCTCAATGGAGGAAATTGTTAAATGGAAACGTGGACAATCTTTGCAAGTTTCAGAAAAGCAAATAGTAATGAATCTCGTCAGTTACCATTTAAATCAAACTAACGATTCGATATCCACTATAATCAAAAAAGTGTCCGAAATGAGTGGCGTGGGTGAAAAGAAGCTTTACAACGTGAGACAAGAGTACACTTCACCAGCTGGACTACTTCCTCCAAAAGAAAGGCCCAAAAAGCGCAAAATTGTTACATCTCGTGAAAACAAATACGACGGAGAAATGAAGAGTGACATTCGCAGAATAGTGCACCAGTTTTATCGGGACAATATACCGCCTACAATAAATTCTGTGTTAGCTGCAGTAAATGGCAGTGCAAATTTGCCTAATTTTTCGCGCGCAACAATGCATCGCATACTGAGTGACATGGACTTTGTGTATGAAAAGCGTGGCAGAAAATCTATTTTAATTGAAAAGCAAGAAATAATCTCTTGGCGTCATCGTTATTTACGCGAAATTCGTAATAATCGTGAAGTTGGATACAATATCGTGTATTTGGATGAATCGTGGGTAAATATCGGACATAGTGTATCGAAAGAATGGGTCGATAAATCGATTAAATCGCATCGGGATGCATTTATTCGTGGATTGACCACAGGTTTGAAAGCTCCTACAACTCGTGGTCCACGATTTGTCCTGTTACATGCAGGATGCAAAAACGGATTTATTGATGGAGCAGAGCTGACTTTTTTGGCTAAGAAAAATACCCAAGATTACCATGATGAAATGGATGGACCCAACTTCGAAAAGTGGTTCGAACATCAGTTGATTCCGAATCTACCAGAAAAAACTGTTGTTGTTATGGACAATGCGTCTTACCACAGTAGAAAGTTAGAGCAAATTCCGAACAGTACTTCAAATAAAGCCGAAATTCAGGCATGGCTTCAGGACTATTTAAAAAACGAATTGTTGGAAGTAGTTAATACCTTCAAACGAAACTATGATGGGTATAAAATTGAAGAAATTGCAAAAAGGCACAATGTGAAGATCTTGAGACTCCCGCCCTACCATTGCGAACTGAATCCTATAGAATTGGTGTGGAGTGAAGTAAAAATGTATTTAATTTAAATATTGTCATAAACACTGTTTAATTTTGGCATTTATTGAATTGTAATGCAGCAAAAGCTTCCAAAATGTCATTTAAATAAATTTTTAATGTTATCAAAGATCGACACCCAAGATATTATAAATACATAATTAAATTAAACATCCTTTGCTTAATTAGTTTATTGTCCATAATTTTCTTATTTAAAATTATAACATCCACGATTTATCACCATATTTTTTAATTATTTATTATTAATCTTTAAAAAGTAAATTTAATGCACAATTAAGCGGATTTTTTAAGGTACGTAGCCGGACATAACACGAATTTTAAGGAGAATGAAGTCCGAAATTTAATCAGTGAAGCATATTTGCGAGTTACGCCAGAAAAATGGAATAACTATGTAAATCACGTAATAGCAACAGAACACTGTGGGAAGTCGATAATTTGTTAGAAGATATAGAACCAATTATTATAAATATAAATGATGCAGATAGTGATAGTGACATTAATAGTGAAGCGAACAATAGTGACAGCGAGTAGTGATACACGAATTGTACAATTTTTAAACTTTACAATTAAAAATTATAATCAGTTACTGTTTTTTCCAATTTCTATTTTAAATATATAAACTCGATTGCCGTGAAACACATATTCGTTTTATTTATTTTTACCGGCTATCAAATCCACTAAATTTGGCGAATTTTATGCTTGTTAAAACCTAATTTTACTCATTAAAAAACTATGACAAGTTCCGATTAAAAGAATTATGTGTTTGTGATAACGGAGATCCTACTGTACGTAATTGTTTCGTTCTTAAACTTGTTTGAATGCCACTGACAAAACGTACCAGGTAATGAGGGATTATAGTTAAGCTGTCTCTATTACAATAGCCGGATTTGTTTGTCTGTGATGGGGGCATATTTTCTACAGAACACTTTTGTGGAGACATATGGCATCGCTGTTTGCCATAAGGCCCTGTACTGTCTAGTCACCCTGAGACGCAGTATAGTCCTAGACCGACATCGGTTATCATGCTCTTGATGTTCGCTGCATTTAGTACAAGGCTGAATATCTCACATAGAATCATAGCAAGCCGAAATAGGATGTACGACCTGGTGTGCAAAGAGAGAAGAAAAAAACATGACCTTAGAACACCTTTCTTAACCTCATATTGAAAATCACCTCTGTTTTACTGTTTATTATCATTTTTAGTCAGACTTTCCTCCGTACTTAGTAACACGACTAATTAGTCATTAGATGTAAAATTTTGTTGTCAGTCTTGGCAATAGAACCTCTAATCATATAATAGTAATTAACGTATTAAGAGGGGTAACCCAGTCTTAACATTCGAGCATATTTTTACCACTCGAGCGAGCGCAGCTAAGCAAGAGTGGTAATTTATGTGAGAAATGTTATGTCGGTTTCCCCTCGAAATGCGTTCTTTAGTTTATTGTTCATTGAGGCAATAATTTTGAATCAATAATAATGACTAAAAACTGCTAAATCGAAATCGGACTACCATGAATATGTGTGATGTTGCTAGAGTGAATGCATGTTAAATGAGTGGATGCATGTTAAATGTATCTTAACATTCGAGGACGCGATCATGTTAAACACTATTTACCATTTCAATGAACAATAAAATCTTAAACTTAATGACTCTCTCATTTTGATACATTTTTCAGTTAAGGTTACTGCATTTCAAATGAATAAAAAGATGTGTTGATATTTTAGATATAAATTAGAAATTTACAAACTCGCCAAGGTAGTGTTGGCCAATATGTACAGCATTAATGAAAACACATATTATTTTATTGCATAACACGCTTTATTGGACAAAACAGTTTTATGTAAGTGAAAATATACGTTGCCATATTTATTTTTAATCAGAAATTTGTTTTTCTTCGGAAGCGATCTGCACCTTTCGATATAGAATTCATTAGCCTTTGACAGCTTTTTAGGGTTATGTCATCCCCAAATTATCTCTAAATGCTTGCTCGAGGCAAGTTAAATTCTTCTTGTTGTTTAGAAATACATCTGGTTACTCTTTAACGTGCATACTCTCATTTTTTAATTAATCATTTGGCCAAGATATTGATTAGGGCTCGGGGGGAGAAGCACCGCACAAGTACTTTGCCCGAGAATAAATGGCAGTCGGCCTGAATCATAGACAAAAATAAGATATGTGGCTGCGGAAAAATTATTGACGTTTCTAGGTATAGTATTCCAACCAAAAATTGGAAAGCTATTTAAAATCCAGTACACCATGAAAAGTGTAAGTCATGTCTAAGTTGGTTTCATACAATCAGTAAATAATATTCTAATGTCAATCAGCTTTCAAGTAATGACAGTTCATCTGCAAACTGTACATGTAGCTGTTTTGTTAAGGCATAGTAACATTGTGCATGATTTAAGTAGGTACTAGTTGAGTTTTTAAAACCGTATAGTAGCATAGAAAATGTTGAAAAACGTATATGTCTTCCAAACTTCCCAATGCATCTGTCAAATTTGAAGGTTACTGTCGAAGTGTCACTGCATGTCAATCACACAGTAATTTTATGAATTAAATTACGAAGTGACTTACTGTTCTCAATGCTGGCCTGATTTTAAATAACTTTCCAATTTCTGGTTGGAATACTATACTCATGGAGTTTTTCGGACAATCTCAGTGAAGTAGTCTACAAGTTTGAAGCTTCAATGTCCCCTCCCGTTGGAGGGTCTTTCATAACATCATCAGGCTTATGCAACAAGTGGCAATTAATAATTTATTTAGAATTTTTCCAGGTACGTTTTGGTACAGCCTATTTTGCTCTTCGCCAGTGAGCATTTCTTATAACCATACTCGTCCCTCCACCACTGAGCTGACTTTGTTCTGTGCGGTGTCGTAATTTTGTTTCTGACCTAACAATGTAAATTTCGGACTTCTTCTTTATTATCCAAGTTTTTGTTTCATCGATAATAATTTCTAGCTATACTTTTTTATTGACGACTTTTCTAGTTGTGGAATTTGATAGAAGTAAAATTTCAACTCCAAACCTTAAACGAATGCTTCTTTTTAGTCCATATTATTAGATACAGAGTGGTTTTAGTGTTAGAGTCTACTTTGAAACTTTTATTAAATCCAGCTTGTTCCACTGTTAGCTTTCTTCTACGCAATGAAACCGCGAAGTTCATCTTTCGCCGAAAAGCTTAGCAACATCTTTCTAAGCTACGTTTAGTTTAGATGAGTAAGGCTAGTCACTTAACCGGTTGACGTGCAAAGAGTGCTAATAGAACCACAACTTTGTAGAATTAGACAGGTCGATGGTTTAATATAAGAGGAGGAAGAAGCAAAATAAATCAAACAAAATACAACACCGCTCCCTCATAACTATCGACATAATTGAAGCTCCAAGTACTCGTTTAATGTATTCAAATGCAAGTCTGTATGAGTAATCTATAACGAATTCATACAAAAACTATCTACACACTTAACCGTAACAACAGCAATAAATTATATTGAGTAAGTAAGACTGAGGTAAAGTGAACGGTAAACAAAGAACGTCATAATCTAACGAACGTAGTTAATAGGAAAATTATTTAAGCAATAATTGTTACAAGAAGTATATTTCGTGTTAAAACATAGTTATAACCTTGTAATGTAGAACGTAATTTGTAGAACTAAAGTTCTGGTTTCGGAAGAACCATGAAAGCAGTCATGAGATCCTTCCTATAGCGTCTGCCCCAAGGTGTCAGATCGAAGTAACTGAAGGAAATAGCGGCACGAAATTCGGTTGCTCACAACGATGTGAAAGAAGGAGACACTTTAACAAAGCCGTGGAGGACTGACGGCGAAAAGTTTTTCGAACGGCTATTTCCAGCAAACGCCTGAAAAATTTCTTCCGAAAATGGAAGCAGACAGAAGTCGAAACATTTCATATAAAAAAAGGCAAGAGTGGACGCATATAATCCCTGTTCCGGAATCTTGCGGTGCCACTACGTCAAATGGAGTTAGCCCTAGAGTTGGGTGCTTGAGTGAGTATTCACTCGTCACGCACGTTTCACGCTTGCTTTAAACACTCACGTTCACGCACGCTTACACTCAGGTTCACTCACGTTCACGGCGTGACCCTCCACTCACGACGTGACCCGCAGCTTTTGAAATAAAAATTGGCTACAAAAGCTTAAAACAAAGGATAAATACTGATTTTTCGAAAAAACATTTCTTGCAACCGTCGTCAAAGACAGTACTTACTTACTTAATTCTAAACTTATTGTAGCGCCATGCGGTATCGAAGTGTCAGAGAAATTACTTGTAATACCAAAAGCTGTCATTGAAGTTGACGTTTTTCTTACTGATACAAGTACAAGAGGGTATATGTTCCTAGGCAACATTTTTAATTCCTAACACAACACAGGTGCAAAGTTCCGTCGCTGCAGGTTGTCACACGGAAGTACAAAACCTCCCGATCCAGCTCTAGATTTTCCACTTGGGCAGCGGGAGAGCGGACAACCTGCAGTATTTTATTCGTTACGTGAATCACGACTTGGAAATTTTCGCTCACGTTCACTCATGTTTTCGGCCCGATTTTCAAATATTATTCACGTTCACGACGGGACACACCATGACCCAGCGTGCCCCGACTGTTTTACGTCAAGCGCCTATTCTTAGTTAGAGCGCTTAGAAGCTTTGTAAGTGACCTTTCATGATTTCCACACAACCTTGCGAAGGAAGAAGTCATACCACAATTCTGCCGGTTCTCACTAGGTAAAACCGTCTAGTTTAGAAAAACAGACCGTCAAATTAATGGCCCACGTATAGAAATTCGGTCATACCATATAACTAACAGGTGCTTTTATTGGGTGGATTTTTTTAGGACGGTATAATTTTATGTAAACTGTTCTACATTTTGTATCTTTGGTGGTTACCTTTCTTATTCTGGACAGATTAAATACTAATTAATACAGAGTAAGCGATTTTTATATTTGTAGGTATTTACGTTTACATTTTTCTTTTGTACAAATCGCTTGTATGTAAATTTCTCCACTAATTTTGAAGCCGTTAATTTCTAGTATCAAGTCAATAATACTCTCTGGCCTTTCGATGGTTCTTTTATTCTTAGTTGTCTACAACAGGGCTGTCCAACTTCAAGGGGCCCAAGGGCCACTGTAAAAAGTTTGAAGGTTGTGAGAGCCGCATCATAAAATGTGTCGAATGCGACTTTGTGAGTGATTTGTAATAAATATAAAATGTGTGTATTTCAATACTAATTTTTATTTATTCAAGAAGCTTAGGTTACATTACAAAAAGCATTGAAACATAAAAGAGATATACAGGGTGTTGCCTGAAGTAACCGACAAACTTACACTATATGTTCTAGAAGTAATTCTAAACAAAAAAAATCATATTCACTTTAAGTTAGTTCCTTTCAGTTCTTGAGATACCGACAAAAAAAAACATCAATTAATGTAAATTTACGTATAGAGATGTGACGTTTCACCCCCTTACTAAAGGCATCAAAGATTTACCCCTCGGGTTAAGCTCAAATCGAAGAAATACGTTCACTCAAATATATATTCGATTAGGTAAAACACCAGATAATTACCAAAACAAATATAATGCGTTTAGCTAGTTACAATGATTAATTAAAACTAACTCTGAGTTTCATATTATTTAAAATTAACACGTTCTTCTGGAACGGTGTCTGGTTTCGTTGGTAGAGCTGCAACCCAATGCACCGGCGAGTGTTGCGGGTCCCTATTGGTAGTCCGCCGGTACGCATGCCGATTCTTCGGGAAATGGGCTGAGTAGGTCTGTTGTTCCTGTAAACTTGTGATTTTAAGCTGTAACTTTTCGGTGAATTTAGCGATTTTAAGGGTTACCTGGGGCGGGCGTTAGTGCCTATATTCTGGTGAAGAGGTTGCTGGTACCTTACGACGGCTAGACGTCGTACTTGGAGCCAACGCGGTGTCAAATCCTGCGGATGGAATTTTTTTGCCTTGAGGCCGGAAAATGATGTTGACATTCCCCCGGTAGGGAATTTGCGGGCTGCGGAATCGAATGTCGAAGTCCAGGAATTCGCCTTTAATGATCAAAAAGGGGCCCTGCAGGTGAGTTATGAAGGGCGGCTACAGGACGCTAGCCGCTCACAAGCGGGGTAGAGGCTGCGATTGCTACAGGTTACAGGTTTTAAGTATTAGTAAAATGAGGGTTAATGCGATAGTATTTCACCTCTCGGGGCGCCGGCATTTGTGTATATAAATTAGGCGGTCGGAAATGGCTTTTAAGCAGTTAGCCCTGCAAGACAGTACAGCGTATTAAGACAGGGTTTAAAACCTCAGGGATTCATTTCCCAAGAAAGTTCAACAATCAAGGTAAATCGAATTCTAGCGGTCTTGCTCTTGCGGAAAATTTGAACTTCTCGGGCTGACAGTACAACACGTCATCTTCCTAGAAAGCCTGGCCTGGTAGGGTTGGAGGCCTACTTCATTAGACAGTTCAGCGTGTCAGGCCGGAGGGCCCAGGTAGAAAAGGAGAGAACAGGATCAGGACTGGTAGACTCAAGAGGGAATTTCATCCGCGGGCCGCAAAAATATCCTGGCGGGCCGCATGCGGCCCGCGGGCCATATGTTGGACAGCCCTGGTCTACAACATTCAGAGCAGCCATTAAGATCTTACGATGAAGACATTCAATCAATGCAATACATATTGACCGTAATACTGTCTTGTGCATATTATTGTTTGAAATGTTGTTATGTTGGTTTCAGATGCGGATACCGCCGCCCACTGGTTTCAAGCCATTCCTGTAATTTGTTTAATCTCGTAGCGGAAATTAATCCTATAACAATATTTCTGGGATTAAACCTTTTAGCATTTTTATGAAGTTCTGCATATTTAAAACCGCGTGTCTGGTTTTATACATTTTGCTGATAGTGGGTCATTATCACAATCAGCCTCAAAATCATTTGGTTTATAATAATATTATAGTAAGTTCAAGAGAGCCGTAACTGGATTTGGAATAATCAAGAGCAGTAACAGGAAAAACTTGATTCTGTGTTACAGACGTCTTCGTGATGATGTTTCCAACAAACTTGATGAACCTAAACAATGGAGAAATTCGTGAAGTTTATTAAGATTTATATTATAGCACCTGTGCGAAGTAGGTCATATTTCAATTTCTTGTTCGAAAATTGATTAGAAGTGCTCTAGTTGGAAACTAAGTTGGGAACAGAGAAAAATTTCGCGCAATAAATCTTGCTCGGACATCAACATGATTCCAACATTCCCGGTAATGATAGGTGCTTTTAAAAGTTTAGGATTGTTAATAAATGAACTCCAGCAGCGTCCAGTCCCACACGCTAATGCATTTTGCGCTACGACGACGGCTGCCCCGATGTTTTATGATCGCTTGAAGTTTCGGCCGATTTATTGTTGAAATCGCGGCTTAGATAAAGTGGCCAACCCTTACCGCCGGCAATTTTGTTGAGCGAATCATTATTTTTATGAGAAAATAAGACCCGGTTTAGGCAGTTTTAAACCGCAGCCTCATAAAAGCGGCAAGAGGTTTTTGTATAGCATTTCCGGTTGTCCGTATAGGAGAAACTGTTGTGCACAGTTTGCACTATTTATACACTTGATTGATTAACACCAGAATATAACATAGAACATAAAGTAACATAAATAACTGAGTAACTTAATTGCAACTGAACTGTTGGGCACCCTGTTCTCTGGAGCAGATTAGGTGTGTCAAGTGTGTTGCCTATGTGTTAGCGGCACTCACGGCGCTAGAAAATTATTTATTACTTACACATCAAGGTTATCAAAGCTCCTATAAACACGTGTTTCCAAGCTATCTTTATCAAGATACAAACTTCCAAAGCAAACTTTTAATTAAAAGTTTCGTTGTTGTAGTTAGCAAACCGTTTTCTCGATTAAAATAACTTTCTGTGCAAAGGTTTAACTCCATCGCCTACAAATTAACGACTTTTCCATCACAAATTAAATGTTACCTAAACGCTTAAGATCTAGGAATAATAGCACGTTTTAAAGAAGTTTTATGATTTTATATTTTGCAATGTTCTGACTTGCAGAGTAGACTCGATTGAATTTCTCCGTGCCGAACAATTTCGTTTGACGGCCCCAAATTCTTACGGATAGAAATAATTTTTGGATCTCCGCATTTCCTAGGTGTTAGTGATCATCATGGGCAGTGAGGAGAAGAAAAAACCCGCAGTTTGGCCGAGTTGGAACAAGAAGGGAGTTCAATATTAAAAGTGGTAGATAAACTGTTCGCGTCTGCACTAACGTCAGCAGCAAATTTAAACAAATAATAGAAAAATATGAGCAAAAAATATCTATGCTTGAACAGAAATTAGCGACGGAGATGCAAGAAGCTGATGAGTCCAAGGATAAACTTGAACATTATTCCAGGCGGAATAACCTCAGGATATTTGAAGTGCCCGAAAATGCCAACGAAAGTACGGATGAAGTGGTTGTAAAAAATTGTAATAAGAAGTTGAATTTAAAAATTTTGTTTGGCGATATTGACTACAGCTACCGTCTATCAGTAAGAGAACCGCAACATCAACCATTTATAGTGAAATTCACAAGTCGCAACACTAAAGCTTTCGTTTTTAGGAAAAAAAGATGAAAGACGATTTAATAAATAAGTGAGTCTACCTGCTAAAATATGTTGCTGCAACTTCCTAAATAAATGCTCACTTGTAATTTTGACCAGACGTAAAAGCCAGATTACTTGCCTTTAAATTATAACTACAGTGGATCCACGGTCCGTCATAACATTCAAGTAAACACAAATAAACAAGAGATAAAACATAAAATAATTCTATTGTTCTGTTATACAGTCTGTTTGATTTTAGCTGTGTTAGATGTAGCAAATACATTCAAAATTTTAAATAGAACGTACTCAATTTTATTACATATTCTAAAACTGTAAAAAATGCTCTTTACAACGATATATCACATGTCATAGTTATCTAATAAATTAAAAACGTAAATCAATAATTAAGTAACAAATGCACGCTTACGTAGATTAGAGCTTTATTCAAAAAGGTAGGCGGTGAAACAAATGAATTATTTGTCAGTGTCTAGTTGAACAATGTTCCTTAATACTCTCTTGACAACTCGACATAAATACAACATAACAACATGAACAAACTAACAATAAATTATCAATAAGTAAACTAAGTTTAAAATTTCAGTTCATAATATCTAGAGTGTTTGTTCAAAGTGACCTCCGTTGTTTGCAATACATTATCGAGATCTGCTTATTAAGTTTCTTCTAGCTTTCTGCAACATGTGATGTGTTATTTGGCCACAGGCCCTACGAATACGATTTTGAAGATCGTCTAGATTTTGTGGACAAGTAACGCAAACTTGTTGTTTAAGAAAACCCCACACAAAAAAATCTAAAATTGAGAGATCTGGCGATCTTGCTGGCCAGTCGATGGGGCCATCATTTCCTCTCCATTTTGTACCAAACTTTTCATTTAAAATATTCCTGACGTTTCGTCCATTGTGTGGAGGTGCACCATCTTGTTGGAACCACATATTGCGACGTATTTCTAGGGGTATATCATCCAGATAATCTTCGAATTATGTCGGAAGAAAATCGGCATATCGTTCTGCATTAAGCGATCATTGATAGAAATAGGGACCTACTATAACATCGCCTAATATGCCAAGCCATACATTAATGGAAAATCTGTGCTGGAATCTGCATTCCCGAAATTGACCTGGATTCTCCGTATCCCAGAAATGATCATTTTTTCTATTAGAAATTCCGTTATTATTGAAATTAGATTCACCACTCCAAAGAATTAAATTTAATAAATCTTGATCATTGTTAAGCCAGTTACACAATATCGACCTCCCTTTAAAATCACCAGCTCTTAAACCTTGTACTAATTTAATTTTATACGGAGTCATTTTATGTCTTTTTAGTATAGAAAATGTTTTATACTGACTTATTCCTAAATCAGCCACTGCTTGACGTATTGAATTTCGTGGGTGTGCTCTAAAATACGTCAATACTAAAATATCTTCATCACTTGCGGCACGTCCATTTCTTGCCCTTCGTACCTGATCATTAAAACAGCCATTTCTTCGTAAATTACTTTAGAGCCTTGTAAAAGTACGGGGATGTGGATGTCTTCTTTCTGGATACATAGCTTGATACATCACACAAGCTTCTCTATTATTGTCATTACATCTGATGTACACGCTTAGCATATCCATTTTTTCATCATTAGAATAATTATCACCCATTTCGTGATACTTAAGATGAAAATAACAATATGTAGAAATTTACTCAGTTAGTTTGACACTAAAGTTACAGCAATTGTTTTCATGGCCTACATTTTCACAGCAATGTGTTCAATTCGCCTAAGCGTACATTTGTTATTTAGTTATCGATTTATGTTTTTAATTAATTAGATAACTATGGCATGTGATATATTGTTGTAAAGAAACTTTTTTAACGTTTTAGAATATGTAATAAAATTGGGTACCTTCCATTTAAAATTTTTGCATATATTTGCTACATCTAACACATTTGATGCTCAATTGTTTTTCTGGCTATGGCGGATAATAGAAAATTAAATGTAGAACAACTTTTACTCTATAACATTTTGTCATATATCCAATAATAGCCAAGATATCTGCTGTGACAACTAAAATTAAACAGACATAAATTTAAATTTGTCAACTCTGTACAATTGATTTACAATAAATTGATTCTTCGGGGGTGTCAGATAGGCAACCAATCTAACCGCACTAGCAAACCGGTCGTCCGCCCCTGGTTTGGAGAATTTGGAACAGTAACCTATGAAGACGTTGGTGTCTACTTTATCGACCTGTTCTGGAAAGAGAAAAACTACATTAACTACATTTAAGTTGTAAGCATGTGGGGGCTTTGGTGCAATTTTCAAGCTTCCAAAACAACCCCAGAGTAAAATATAAACGTTTAACGGGTTGTCGTTATTGCCTGAAGTTGCAGGAAACCTGTTGACCAGGTAAGTGGCTTTCTGAAGCTCGCTTCGCAGGGGATTGCCACAGGGCATCCTACTATTTTAGCAATGCAGTTCCAAGATCCGGGCATTAGGTACAGGGGAGGTATATTGTTTTGCGGCTCCGATCACAGGGCACGCAGAGAGGGTACTGTGACGTTTTACCCCCTTATTAAAGGCGTCAAAATATACTACCTCAATTAGCTCAAATCGGAGAGATTTGTTCCATCAGATATATATTTGATTAGCAAAAAAACACCAAAAAATCACCTGAAATAGATATATTTTGTTTAACTATAGTTACAAAATCAATATTCACTCGAATGTTAAATGAAATGTATATTATTCAAAATAATAAATTTCGCCTAGAGCGTCGCGCTTCGTTCGCTCTGGAAGTCGCTGCAACCTCTCTGGCGCCGGTGTATTGCTGGGAGATTTGGCTCATTCAACGACTTTCCTGGGTGCTTTTCGAAAAGCGCTGGTCCAGGAGACAATCGACCTAATTGGTAGTTCGAATAGCTCGGCGGCTTAACCTCGAATTCCCAGTTCTGTTTTGTTGTTACCACGCTGGAATTACAGGGGTAATTAAGTTACTTAATGTGTTTGCTACACCTGGGAACCCTGCTGGAAATGCCTGCGGGCCCAACGGGAGATCGCTGCGTGCCCGCGAACTTGCTGCGAATGCGGAATTCGCCGCGTTTTTTCCGGCTTGAATCAGCCGTCTCCGGGCGATTAACCTCGGGCTACTCGTGATGAAATTTGCCCGGTGATGACGATTGCAGGTGAACTGGACGTTCCTGCTCGGTGCAGACGACTATCTCTACTTCTCGTGGAGCCTCCAGGTAGGTATTTGCCTGCAGTTATAATAACTAATAGATGTTTAAGCGGCCTCTGTAGTTTGGGCCACGTAGAAACTCTGGGATTCAATGTTTGTTGGGAACATTCCGGGGCGGATTACAACGCGGGTTCTTTCTGTGTGTTTGGTAACGCAAACCAGAAATCCGGCACTCTTTACGAGTCGCCGATTCAGACTGATTTCGGAACAGGCCTTCACGGTAGCAAAACCAGGAATCGGGCACCTTTTGCGAGTCCCCGATTCCGACTGATTTCAGGTAAGTCCGGAAACTCAGGAAGATTCTCTAGGAAAGAGAAAAGGATAAAGATTCTTTCTTATCTAGAACTGGGCAGGATCAGGACGGGGTAGGAGAGGTAATCTCGAGTTGGGTTAAAACTCAAGACTCGGAATGGAAGTGCCAAGTAGAAGTCGAAGTCCCGTGAATTGGTCGCGGAAACTGCTTTTATATGCCTTGCATCGTGTTATTAAAGCAACCATTTTGGACATTCTTGGGTGGTGGAGCGGCGCGAGGATTGACTCTTCGTGTCTAGGGAGCAGAGCGAGCTTGCGTTCGTTAACTCTTCTTCGAGCGTCGGCAAGATGTAACCCGTGATAACGCTGGGCGATACATAAATTTAATATATTTTTAATGTTTGTTTATAATTTATCCATAAAATTCGCATACGGACCTTGATAAACTCAAAACTACGCTTACTGCTACGGAGAAGTAAAACATAAAATGGTTATCACCGCCAGTCAGCACTTTCGTGCTAGTGTATTTTAAGATACGTGTTTTACTCTTTCCCCATTTAATAGTCAGCCGTAATACTTTTTTAGTTGTTCTTCCTATTATATGTTTCTTAATGATTAATTTACGTAGGCCTTATTTAAGTATGTAACTTCATTTAATTTATTTTGATGGTCGAGATAGCTCATTAGGTCATTATTTCTTAAAATCAATTAATTTCGAGAGCACGAGCTATAGAATATTTTTATCCAGCAACCTTATATGTTTTAATTGCCACCAGCCAAACCACATAGCTGATAACTGCCCGAAACAAAAAGAAATGACAAACATGCTACAACCCTCAAAGGAACACTATCTGACACTACAAATCCATCGACACCAGAAAAGGAATGTCCGCAGTAACGAAATACAGAAAGAAGCACAATCTGAACATTTAATCCAACAAACACATGAAAGACCTTCCCAATCTTTAATTAAAGTTATCAACGACCCTAAAACAAACCAAACAATAATTTATAAAACCAACATATCTATCGAATCCGAACCTGAAACAACATCATTGAAAGAAATCTTGCTACCCATACCTAAGAAAATTGAACTAACTCCAAACGACTAATTACTAAGCTTTAATAACCTTAAAGATTTCCTGAAAAATGTCAAGGGCTCCAACGACCTTTGGAAATTTTCAGACAATTTACGAAAGACCCCTTTGCGTTAATAAATATGATGAAATTTCAAACACTGAAACCAAACAACGATCTGTGAAAACGAAATTCACCAAAATAACGAACAAAATTCTAAGCCAAATATAAGTAGAAATAAAAGGAAACCGACCAAATACCCACAGTTCTGACTCTGAATATTAACTGCAAACATACATAGTACCTAAATATGTTACAATGGCTAATACGACTCAAACATATTTACTACAGTGGAATTACAAAGGGCTTCACAGACGTCTAGACTCTAGACTATATTCAACGTCGAATCAAGTATTACAAACCGAAATGCTTGTATATTCAAGAAACGCCTCTGAAAAATACCCGAAAGGGATAGAGATCACAATTCTAACTAACCTGGAAGTAATAGCAGACAAACTACTTTCGCTCTTTAAATTTATAGTATGTAATATATACATACCAAACCAACCAAAAATATGACATATCAAGATTTAAAGAACATAATTAATGAACTACCATCACCATTCATAGTAACTGGCGACTTCAATGGTTATAACCATATGTGGGGCTGTACAAATACCGACCGAACAAGAAGAATAATAGCAACACAGATCAAGAAAACATTCTATTATTATGAGGCGTGCAATTCCCTGGACGATACCAAAGACATTGCGTCTCTCGGCCGTCTTTGAAGCGAATTACATAAGAATGTCATTTAAATCTACACCAAATGTTTCTATCCTATGCAGGTGCAGCATTGCTAGATAGGTTAGTCTTCTCTGCTTTATTTTTCTTACGTACAAGCGCTTTTTCATTTAAGAAAAAACAAAGCTCTGTGAAGGACAGCACAGATAAACCTTCTTTACCAGGTAGTAAAATTGGAGTGGGCGCGGTACCCCCATTTGATTTTAGGGGGGGGGGGGGGGGCATTTGTCGATCTTTCTCCACACCCAGTGTTATTGAAATAAGCCAATCACAAGACATAGATGCTATAATACACAACTATGCCACACTAATATTTATACAGTGGCGCAGAATCTGCAATGGGAACAATATCTAGCACACTGAATGGGAAAGCTGTACCATGGTGGAATCAAAACTATAAAAATCCGGTGTGGTACACTCAAACAACTTTCTTTTACAATGATCTTATCAAAAATTTCATTTTTAATTTTTAAGCATTTGTCAAATATTTTCAAAAATTACAAATTCTACAAAAACGGTACAAAATAGGGCGTTAGTTGAAGAGACAAATTTTTTCTGAAATTTTAATTTAAATTCAAAAGTGTAATAATATACTGGGTATTCTATTTAAAATAGGAGTTGATAAAAAAATAGAAGAAAAACCAAAAGAAACAAACTTTAGAAGTATTCAACTAGAAAATCACCTATCTCACATCAATACACATTAAATATGTAATAAAAATGTAAAGTTTGTAAAAATCGTTAGAGCCGTTTTTGAAAAAATCGAAAAAAAAACTGAAAAATCACACGAGTAAACACCTACTTCTGGTTATGGCTTTTTGGGTTAAGGAGACTCTAAACCGTGAAGATCTGTTGAAAACTTAATTTCGAATTTTTTGGGTGAATCCAATACTTCCTTTATCGTAAAACAAAGTAAAAAGGTGACAAAGGCCTACAAGCCAGTGGCATAACTAAGGTTTTGCTCTGAGGGGTGTTCTGGGAGAGTGATCTACCTTACAATAACAATTTTAAAAGATTGAGCATACCATAAAGTTGAAACGTGCCAATTCGTGCCACCTGTATTTACCTATTTCATACCTTTATTATATACCCAATTAGTAATAAGGCCCAGCAGTATGTGTTCTTATGTCTATTTACGTAGCATTACATCATAAGTGGGAAATGCTATGTGAGTGAGCTTGGACTATGGAGTCCCGAGTGTGGACGCGCTAGTGTTACTTGAGAAAATGTGCCAACAATACAAGTTAATTCGGAGAACAAGAAGCAACGGATTTGAAACGACACTGAGGCCTGCAACTGCAAGTGAACTCATTCGCTGTCAATACGCGAAGGGCGAAGGTCGCCCTGATTCGCGCCCTAATACGCGAATACTGCAGATTAATTGGTTCGCGCCCAAATTAACCAAGTGAAGTCTTTCGTGGGGCCACCATGGGGTACGTGCAGCTCTAGGCGAGGTGCCAGCCAAGAAGCGAAGCTACGCATTCGAGACGCCAGCGGTGTCCAAAAGGAACAAGGTTAGTTCTGTTTGCAATTGCGCTAAGAGATTTGGAATCTAGTTAAGGCATTTTTTCATGTGCAGTGCATAAATGCTGTGTGTACTCGTTTTTATGTATATTTTTCTTTGTGTGTCTATGTTTGTTTACAGACTATATGTATTCCTGTAAACTGTTGGGTTTTTATTACCGTTGGTGTTTGCATTTGTAAGTACAACAACATTTCAGGTGTCAGCGAGCTGACCTCAACAATATTAGTTTTCCCTTAACTGCACTGACGATGTTAATAGAGCTTCATAGCTCACCGACTGGATAAGCTAGCCAACCAGGGCATTATAATGTAATAATGCAGTAGATGTAGGGCTAGGCTAGGGTTTGTTAATAGACAAGGTCTAGGCATGCAGAGTATCAGGTACCTTAGACACCGACTGCTTGGGTCATATGGTCAAAGTATAGTTGATTTCATTTCTATAGGACTTGAAGTAGGCCTTGATTTAACTTCTTGGTAGTGTAGACCACCTAGTTACATTTAAAAATTTACTAACTGATGTTGAAAGACGTCTATTTAAATAGGTGAAATTAACTAGTGTGGAATTTCATTTACTTATTAACCAAAAGGCGTCAGAAATAATTATTTGCTAAATAAATAACAACTTAGCTCGCTTGTAAAACAAAATTTCAAGATATGCCTGTCCTTACAATAACTATAACCTATGAAAATGTTAAAAGTCATTTTGACTGAAAAAAAATATTAGTTAATGGCCTACGGCAAGTCCTATAGAAATGAAAGCAACTATACTGTTTATTTATAGACAATAAAATAATTACAATTCTAATACAACTTACAGTAGTAATTCAAGTTTTCTTGGTTTTTTTGCTAACTCGTTTATGATTTCATCTACGTTCACCTTAAATTCTCTGTGAATGGAGAGCATTGCTGTTGCAGTTGACACAGGATCACAGGAATCCCTGCAAGGATTTGTAGCAACTTGAATATGTTGGGAAACGTGTCATTATTGCACGTAGCTAGCGCATCCATTGCTGTCTTTTGTGGAAGATTTTGTACATTTTGGCTTTTCCGGTATAATTTGAACTCAGAAATCACGTCCGAAGGATGTTCGTTGAGATCGGATTTTAAAAATGGTCAATTCCGAATGTAATAATTGATACTCAATTATACATTACTAAAATGTAATTTTAGATTTTTTGTTTAAGTCGAATTTTAGTTATTCCTAAAGCCTCTTGGGGGTGTTCTGACACCCATATCACCCCCCATAGTTACGCCACTGCTACAAGCATACCTTAAACAGACACATGAAAGACAAAACAGTAGAAAATCTAACGAAATTGAAAGAACTCCGCTCTATAGCCACAAGAATAATCAAAACAACAAAGAAACAATTATGCGATAAATATGTGTCTTCTATAAACTGCAATAGTACTGCAAAAGAAATGTGGAGAGAAAAATCCAAGCAATAAAAGGTACCAATACACAGTTCAAAGTATAAGAACTAATAGATAACTATAACGTAATAACATCACCTGTACAAATAGCGAACAATCTAGCCATTTGAATACAACTCTAGCAACAACCAATACGACCCGGATTTTTAATATATAAAATTATCAAAGAAACCAAAACATTAATTTGGGAGAACAACACAAGCACACTATCAACCTACATTAACTAAATGGGAATTTGAAGAAGCCCTAGCATCTTGTAAAGACAAAAGCCCTGGCCCTAATAAAAGTCCATCCCAACTAATAAAAAACTCAAAAACTATCTGCTACAAATATACAACTCCTTATGGGAAACACATAGCTTTCCAAATATATGGCAAAATTCAACAGTAATACCAATCCTAAAACCAATCATCGAGTTGTTACCGTCTAGTCGCCCTAACTTGCGGCCTTAGTAAACTCCTGGAAGAAATGGTAAACGAACGACTAATATGGTATCTTGAACACATCACAACTTAATATCCACAGTACGACACACACGGGTTAATTTAAAATATAGCCCACTTTATCAAGAACTTTCTCCAATACAGAAAATTTTAAATTAGAAGAAAAAGAGTGTACTCAAACAGCCATACACAAATATATGGTGTCCTCCAAGGATCTGCAATCAGTGTCACCTTATTCCTGTTAGCAGTCAACGATGTAGGAACAAGAACACCTCTACTAACTAGAAAATCTATTTACGTGGAGGCAGAGGGAGAAACATCACTAATGTGTAAAGCCATATACAAGAATCTATTAAAATATTAGAAGAATGGGCGGAGACAACTAGATTCAGGTTTTCAACTTCTAAGACCAAGTGTATGCTCTTTATTAAAAGCCAAAAGTACAATATTCCAGAAATCAAACTCAAAAATATTAAAGTGACGTATGTGAACACGATAGAATTTTTGGCTTAACTTTTGACAATAAACTGACGTAGAGATAACATATCAAGAATCTAAAAATAAACTGTAAACAAAGATTAAACCAGCTGAAAACCTTAAACCGACGCCAATAGGGGGCGAACAGAGAAAACTTACTTCGGATCGAAAATCGACTACGCAAGCCAAATTTATATCTCAGCAAGCAAAACTTTATTAAAATCTCTAGACACAATGTAATGCTATCCGGGGCTTCGTATTAATTTCTAGTTTATATTTAATTTGGAAAGTGCCCCTATAGCATTATCAATAATGCCCTTTTAAGAATGGTAGCCCTTGTTGGGTCCAGGTCCTGATTACTCACACTTAGACTGATTTAAAGAAAGAGGTTTGACCAAAATATACATTTATTCCCTACTACTGTACATAACTAAAATAAAATTAATGCGTGTGTTGTATAAAGTTACAGTTTATATTGTATTTGAGTTTTCGTCCTGGTTCCTGGAGACGGTAGGCCACCTCGTGTGCATCGATGTATGCCCGTGAGCTTCAAAGTATAAGGCCTGCGGGATCAAGTTGGTACAACTGGAAACCAAAATAAAAAATTAAATATGTCAATGAGTGTCGGTGTAAACAAAAGGAAGATTCTGGTTTATTTTAATTATGAAGTGACTGGATCGGAACTATAATTTGTTTAAATTAAGTACACATCTGTACACGTGCACCTCCTTGTGATATGTTAAGAGTGCAGTCGACCTTTGACCGTGGATCAAAATTCCTTTCGAGGTTATCTTATAAAACGGCGTGTGTGAAGGCCGCTATAATATAAGCTATCACAGGGTAAGTATCGAATTTGTACAACTGTTTACTATCTTCCACATGAAATGTGAACTGGTTCTAAAAATTTCAATTCTGTGATTCAAACTGACTTTACTTTAATGTACTCGGATGCATTCTTGAAATTAATTGTATTTTGGCAGGTCTTTCGTCACTTTACTGGATTTGAATTTATTGTTATTTCAGTGTGCGTGGATGTTATATTTGAATGTTAGTTTTATTCCTACGGAATAAACTCAATTGAAACTCGCCGATATTCCAGCCAAGTTCAATTGGGATTTATTCGTTCCGTAAGTGTACCTGGACTGCCCGCCCACGAAATTAAGTTATTTCGATAGCCCAAATATAAGCTTAATTCGTATGTGAACGCTCGTGACAAACTTCACGGAATTGTAAGAATAAAACTTGCACAATCCGATTCCCAGATTTGTGTATAATAAACTTATTGTTTTCAATTTACGAATAAATCCTAATAAACGCAGTCCGAGTCCAGAAATACGTTTATATAGGCAGGTACCTGGGGAAAATCGAGTTGCTATTTCGAATTCTTCAGGTCGGTTTCTGGTTTGAGTTTGGCTGAAGGCCCTGGTTAATTTAGGTCGGAGATCCGGGATGTTCTGCGGCGCTAGCCGCTAAGGGCGGCTGTAAGCCCTCTTAAATTCTGGTCAAGATCTCCTCGAGTCCGCTGCTCGAATTTTGTTTTAAACGCGACGATCGGCTCTCGGGACTTCTCGTGTATTAAGGAAGGACTGCGCGGAGTATCGATTCTCCGTACCGCTCGCGTCGATCGAGGGGCTAGCGCTAATCTTGCCAGTTCGATCGCTTTGAAAAATTTCCATTGTTGTAACGTTCATTGTTGGCCTAGACGAAAATTAAGCGCTATTAATTTTAAATTAACTTCGATCGCGCTTAATTTGGAGTGAAACGTTACAACAATACACCACGGAGCAATGAGGATAGTAGGAGACGTTTTTAAAACCAGTCTTACAAATAGCATTACCATGTGAGATAGAAGAACTACCACTACAGCTAAGAAGACAACAATTAACACTCTCCTATGCAACCAATAGAATTGCACATTCCTGTTTCAAATTAACTTTCCGGCTTGCATAACAACTAACATTCCAAAATCATCAGCAGATTTAAAGCTTAGAACACATAATATCCTGGAGCACGTAAACCTAAATATCCCAAAATTAAACCACACCAAGCAGAGTAAAATCTCTTCTTGGACAAACAAAAAACCAAAGACGATTATTCCAAGGCACCAAAGAAGCAGACAAGGCTGCAAAAATACCAACAAAAAACACTAATGCTAAGATTTACCAAGCAAATTTGCATTTCGATCCAAATATCTGGTATAGTATTCCAACCAGAAATTGGAAAGCTATTTAAAATCAGGCCAGCATTGAGAACAGTAAGTCACTTCGTAATTTAATTCATAAAATTAATGTTTGATTGTCATTCAGTGACACTTCGATAATAACCTTCAAATTTGACAGATGCATTGAGAAGTTTGGAAGATATATACGTTTTTCAACGTTTTCTATGCTACTATACGGTTTTAAAAACTCAACTACTACCTTGCACAATGTTACAATGCCTTAACAAAACAGTTACATGTACAATTTGCAGATGAACTGTCATTACTTGAAAGCTGATTGACATTATAATATTATTTACTGATTGTATGAAACCAACTTAGACATTACTTACACTTTTCATGGTGTACTGGATTTTAAATAGCTTTCCAATTTCTGGTTGGAATACTATATTCAAATTGCTTTAGGAATTACCTTCAAACCACCTAACGTGGATGTCAATTATTTTTGGTTGAATTGAAAACGTAATCTTTATGAATTTGCCTTGCCTTGATAAAATTATGTTTTGGCAATTTTAATATTGCCGTACTAAAAACGGATATATTGGCTGTTACCGATTTGCAAAGATTTATTTAACCACTTGGTTTGACACAGATTATTGAAGAGCCGGCGCAGTTAACAGCCACAAGTGCATCACTTATTGATCTTATCAGAGTATCTGATGAGTCCATGGGTATTGATAGTGGTGTAGTTGCCTGTCATTTATTGAATTATGTTGTGATTTATTGTGACATTGTTCTGAAGAATTCTAAAGCAGCATCCAAACAGAGAACTGTTCGTAAAAAACAAATTGATGATAAGCCTGTTTGTACAGATTTGGAATCAATACCCTTTCATAATATGTATATTAAGAATGAATGCCATCAATCAAAAACTTTTTCAATAATTCACTTTTAAACTTGTTTAACAAGCATGCCTTTTTAAAGACGTAAAATTACAAAAGCCCCTGCGCTAGCGCTTTGTGGTGGATCCTTTATTATATTTAATTTACAAAATTAGTAGCTGCAGTATACATGTTTACGCTGATGGTAACCAGCTATACCACTCATTTAATCCGTCAGATGTGCATAATACCGTGCAGTTAATAAACTTCGTACTGGAATTTATTGTTAACTAGTGGACCCGTTGCAAAATATTTTGCAAGTTACAACACTTATTTGTAACGTGTGGCACGATCCATCACGTAAAATTTAAGTTTTCAAAGCTACTCACACGGGATATTGCTATATATACTTGACCATGGCTAAATACTGGTTTTGGCCAATACGATATATTTCCACTGTATCCATAGTTTCTTCTTGTGATTTATTAATTGTCATCGTAAATGATAGGCGTATAGAAAAATTTCTTCTCCGAAGGCAAAAAGGTAGTGCAATATTACAATGTGTTAATATATACGCGGTAATAATACTCTTCTGCCTGTGGCTTGTCCATTTAATACCAAATCTAAGTAGTTCATAAATAAATTGCGTGCCATTAATCTTATCTCATTATTTAAACCAGTAGACACATTAAAAATTTTAAAGGGAATATCTATTGATCCTATTTTTAGTGTTAAGCAATGTGGATATATTTCACTGAAATTTAACGAATCTAGAAATTCCATAGAAAATTATCAAATGTTGTCATTATGTGATGCAATTGTATTTACATCTACCCCATTTAAATCTTTCGGGAGTTTATTTTGAAAAAGCCTGAAATGGATTTGACCTATTTTGTAAAACGATCTAATATGCCGAATTTAACCACTTTGAGGGGATACATTTCGAAAAACTCTAAAAATGGTTTACAATTAGTAAAACAATATAATATGACGAATTTCAAATCCCCGTGGCGATATAATGACAAACAGATTTGTCTCATTTAACCCCTTTCGGTAATGAATTTTCCAAAACCCAAAATATGATTTGATCTGATTTATACAATGAACTAATATGCGAATTTCAACTTCCTATAATCCATTCAGAAAACTCCCGTGACGTAAAAATCACTATCAGTTGGTTAATATGAAAATCGCTAGTAGAGTGTTAGTAATTTTTGCATTTTCTGTTGACGACAGTTTTAATTTAAATTTCAAGATTTTGTTGTTTTATTTTCACTTTGACATTTGAATTATTGAAGTACATTTCATTTAATTTGGTTGCATATATAATACAACGTTACTTACTAAAGTTATTAATAAATTATGTTTTTACTTTGTTTCACTAAAACTACGATTCATATTTAAGTTTAGCAAAATAACAAATAATTTTTCATAACCTTACTTACAAGTTTGACGTTAAGTACATTCACTAAAAAAGTTGATAGGTTCTGTACATGAAGTACACTCCAAAATTTTCATTTGTCAGTGTAAACGTCACGGTTAACTGAATGGATAATACCTGTATCTATCTCGTGACGATTTTTAGAAAAACACACCTCCCCCTTTTAATCCCTTTGGGGAGATGCATTACAAAAAATCTTAAAAATGATTAGACCAGATTTGTAAAAGGAACTCGCTGCATTTCAACTTCCTACCTGCAGCAGTTGCCGTGTTAATGCGACCTTTAGAAAAAGATATCTACCCCATTTAACCCCTTTGAGAGAATACATTTCCAAAAATCCCTGAAATGACTTGATTCGATGTTTAAAACGAACTATTGAGCCGAATAAATTTCCTACTTGCAGCAGTTACACTATTATGGCGATCTTTAGAAAAACACATCTATCCCATTTAATGCTTTCGAAATGCCTGAAATTGATTTGACCTAACTTCTAAAACGATCTAATATGCCGAATTTCAATTTCCTGCCTGTAGTAGTTCTTTTGTGGATATTTTTAGAAAAACACTTCTGGCCAATTTAACCACTTTGAGGGGATGTACGTATATCTTCAGAGCAACTGCCATTTAAATAGCATCGTCGAGAAGATAAAACCACAGTAAATTTAAAAAAACCACCAATGTTACCCATTGAAAAATATTTTGCAACTTATAAAACTTTAATCCATCCATTAATAAAATATTATCATTTAAAAATCTTGAATTTTGCCCAAATGTTGATAGCACATTGCATACAAAGTATACCAAATGGTTCCCAAAACTTTTTAAACGTTCCGAGAAGATTCAAAAGCTATTAATTCCCTTTTTTGTCTTTCCTCTTATTTTTGTTAAATATTTTTTTATATTTTTATTTTTTAATATGATTTTGTTAATGCTTTAGTTGATATTTAAAAACAGTGCAATTAAATGCTTAATATGAGTACACTCTAAAACAAAAAGTTTTATATATATTTTATGATGTAATGTAACAAATACTATTTTTATGGGTGGTCCAGTTCATTTGTTGAGCAGTATATATTAGTACTTTATCCAGAGTTTGTCCTTGCGATTTATTAAATGTCATGGCAAATGCTAGGCGTACGTCGTCTCCAAAAGCAAAACGGTAATGAAATATCAGGTGTTAAATCTACAGATTGGCAGTGGATAATGTGAACATAGGCAGTCAAATGAGTTAGAATGCAGTTTATGGGTTTTGTATGCGTTAGACAGAAATATACATATATGATTTAAAATCTAGTATCTTAGGATTTCTGAAAAGAAAAAACCTTAATTCTGCGGATGCTAAATGTTAATCGCATATGTCTAACGCATACAAAGCCCATAAACTATATTCTAACTCAATCAGCGGCTGTATTTTACGCAAACAAATTCGAGTGGTCCATTGCAACAATCAGCAGAACACCGCGGGTCGATTTCGAAAGTTTACGTGTTTCACTGCTACGGCGTCAGCGCTCCAAAGCTACGTCACTACAATATTTTGGGTTTTCTCTAAAAGTTATGCAGTTATTTGCAGTTTGTGCACATCTACCATAGAAGACCATGATTGGGGAAAATGTGTTCTAAATGACTCTAGTAACCCACAATAATACGTATTTTACTAATTTGATGAATAAAAAATCGTTGATGAAGGAATAAAGTTTGTTAAACCTGTTTTATGAGTAAAAGTCATATTTCTTAAACGGCACCTACTAAGGGCCATCGTGCCATTAGATAGAAAATTTAATTAGTAATCGATATGCATCATGCACTACTTTATACATAGGTAACCATAAATGGTTGTGATTTTTTTTCTTAGGTTGACACTGTTAAAGTTGGTTACCCTGCGATCAATTTTAAGTATATGTCAAATTCGAGGTGAGCAGGTTAGGTTTTGTGTCAGTTTGTGTCAAAACTGACGGAAAACCTAACCTGCTAACCTCAAATTGACTGCAGGGTAACCAACATTAGCAGTGCCAATCTAAGAAAAAGAATCACAACCATTTATGGTCACTCGGTATTTTATATGGCGTAAACATGTTTAATTAATAAATCTGTAAAATATTTTTGAGGAATACCTAAGCAAATTTGGCAACACTGTAGTATGTAATTCGAGTCGTAGATTCCGAGCAACATAAAATATACAGAATAATCCATTTAAAAACTCAAACTTAATACATTTCCCGTGAAACCGGAGGTCGACCATTTTGATTATATCTGTTTCTCAATCCGAAGTTATGTTTATTATCCTTGTAACAAGTTTTATCCAAATCCGTTGATAAGTAAAGGAGATAGAGACATGGCCCTGATCTCATCGTCACCCGGTATATGTCATATATGCTATATAGGTAGAAAGTGGAACACTGCAGAATGAGTTAAGAATTAGGAATTTCCTGTAGGTTACGCAAGTGATATTGTATAACATTCTACAAGAAGTCAATGTTTAGATGGAAGAGCAAAGAAGGTTTATGACCTTATTTGAATTTCGCCTTGTGGTTGTATGACGGCGTTGCTTCTTCGTGTTTTCGCGCTTAGCGGGTGCGTGATTTGTTATCACCAGTTCGATCGCCCGATAGATGTAACGCTCGATTACGCCTTAATAAGCAATGTACAAATTAAATACATTTAATGTATAGTTAAAATTTGCTGCAGAAGCTAGCGTTACAGTTGAGCAGAATCTAGCTAGAGGATGTATTTTTTCCTTATTTTGCTCAGTAAAATGATATTACTATTATTATTATATTAGGCATCAGGAGCAAACTGAAAACTCTACTTTTAAAATGGGAATTGGCATGACCTTTTTCCTGAAGTGATATACTAAAGATTTTCAAAGGAAGAAGAATGTCGATCGCAAATAATAAACAAAAATTTCTTAGTAGAAGCATAGGCAACCCAGCATAAGCAACAATTCTCAAAAATATTCAGAAATACTGTACCAATAATTGAAAAGAAGCAAAACTAAATTAAAACAGTTAGAAAATTATGTTCTGGAAATTGAGTTTGATGCTCCCGTTTCAGAAAGCTGTAAACCATGTAACGAAATATATGTAGTTATAAGATTTATCTATTATTTTGGAGAGTAGAACATGTTTGGATCATTTGGAAATTTAGATGCCACGTCATGTTTGGCGTTCAAAGAAAAAAGTAGGAAGAAATATTTCGTTTCGTTCAGCCCACCATACAATCAGCGCGCTCGGAGACCATTCTTAAGTTCTGTACCTATCCTCAAACAAGGAGGCTGCTCGTGGAGCAAACATTTTTACCATGATTAGTTCTTGGAGGTTGCTCAGAGACCGTGAAGCATGGAGGTTGTGCGTGGTGCATTTTGTTCCGTGAATGTAGCCGTCGGAAAGCATTATCGTGCCTAGGCAAACCTCGACTTAGTCAGATATCCCAGCTCCTCAAACAAGAGAATGATCAATCCGAACTTCCGATACCATACCGTCTACTACTTACTCAGAGTTTATAACGATCTTAAATCGGATATCGTTCAAAGGAACACCATGTATCGTCCCATCACCATCCTGTGCATCAAAGCCGCCCTGAGAAAAGCTTCCTCTTTCTTGTATGTAGTACTTCTGCAGACTACCCGAAACAGTCTGTTTTCAACTGCCGTCCAGAAGACCAACAATTCTGCTCTCACCTTGGTAACCAGCGATCCACCCGCTCTGTTCAACATTTTGCTAACGCTCGAACTTCGCGACTACCTGGAACTTTCAACTTTAACCCCCTCCTACATAGTTAACTGCACCCAGGTAAGTTGGCAATTGTTATTATTATCCCGCATGGGTTATTCATCATTTGGTTTGTAATGTGTTACATGTACTTAGCATACAATTTGGCGTATGTTACTTGCCGCCCAGTTCCGAACGGGTATTACTAAGTAACTTGTAAATTAAGTTTTGGGGCATACCCCGTTTGCATTGCATTGTCGCCTTCAGCTTCCTGCCGCAAGTATATAAAAACTGTCTTCATTATTGTGGTTTGCCGTGTAAACAGTTGAAGTTATTATCGCCTGATATCATTGCCTACGACTAGGCATAGAACCCTTTGAGAAAATTGAATTCATTGTTTGTTACGCTCCCGACTGATGGGCTGAAATATAATTTAATCTGTATGTTATTTAAATAGACGTTTAAAATTATTGGGACTTCCATTTATGCAGCGCAGTGTAGTTTGGCGTAATCTACAAATAAAGAATTTCAGCTTCTAGTTTCGAATCCGAACGTGGCACCATATCCTCCAGCCGCCTCGAAGAAAAGCTGCCAGTTGTGGGGCTTCCCCCGAAACCACCAGGTTGGTGTAGTCGATTAGGTGGCGCCCACTATTAACAGAATTTTGCACTTTTCTACCGAATTGGCCTCTGTACTATACTACTACACCTACCTTACAGTAAAACCCGCCCATGTCGCATTGATGCTGACCGTGTGCATCTTTTATTCTGTTATATATTGTAAATTAGGTTTCATACGTAGCAAATATCAATATATGTAAATATCCTACATATTTATTCTTACCCCCTGTGAA
This sequence comes from Agriotes lineatus, assembly GCA_940337035.1. NCBI lineage: Eukaryota > Metazoa > Arthropoda > Insecta > Coleoptera > Elateridae > Agriotes > Agriotes lineatus. The sequence continues at coordinate 46,436,790 of OW679196.1, read as the reverse complement.
AATACTCTGATTTATTTGACTAGTAATGTGTTTTCGCCATCAAATTAACCTATATTCATCGTAGGTGTGTTTGCTGCCTACCTACTAAATTATTTCCAATACTGAAACGTGAAATTCATATTCCATGGCTAATTTCGCGGCCGCAACTACATTGACAAATAATAAAACAAAGGCACCTCCAAAGCAAGTCTCAATTTTTGTCTTTTTATTTGAAGGGAAAAAGCCTAACGAAAAATAAATTTTGCACTAGGAATAGGATTTGGACTCGCAAAGGAACCGCTGCGCTGAAAGAGTTGTTTGCAGAGACGGAACAAAGCGGCGACTGAAAAAATAATATGAGCGATGTGACAGTTATTAACCTCACGAGGCCGCTTCCGCTTCCATCTTGGTTGCTGCGGGTTATCGCGAGACAATTGCGTGCACTAAAATAGATAATTGGGAATTAGTATCGGCAAGCCCAGAAATCAATTTTGTAGCGTTACTTCTGGGCACCGAACATTCGAAATTGAATATTTAAGCACTTGCGTAATGAATATTTTTGCATAGGGTCGGCGAATGTAAATTTGCCTCTGAAAGGGCACAGGCGTGGCTGCATTCCCTTTTTCGAAATATCCATTTTGACGGAAATCGCCAGGGAAATAATTTATATCCGAGCAAATTTTTCAACGCCAACGCGGCTGTTATTAAGGAAACGGATAAAATGAAACAGAGGTTAATCGAATAAAATCCAATATCCTAGAACGATTCATGATGTTTCGCTGGGTATTTCGCCACGGCGAAAAATTAAAAATATTAATAAAGCCTACATCATGGAAAAAAATGAACAAAAGGTCTAGAATAGCTTAAAAATGCTTCCAAGATTGTAATAGAACTGTAATACACTATTAGCATCATTATCATCTTAGTTAAACATGAATTTTTGTATAGTACAAGGTTCATAACGATATGACTGACACCTCAGTATATGTACGGCACCCATTTTTATGTGGGAATAAACTTATTAATACATAACTTCAAATATCAAATGAAAGCAAATTGTGTTTAAACAGTGCTGCCAGAAACTATTTTTATCGTCATATATTTCGAGAATTAAAGCTATTGGTCTGTTCGATCTAATATACCTTCTCTATAGAGCTGATCGCTTCATAATTTTCTCAGACATCCTACACCTCTTGATTCTATTGGTCTGTATTTAATAGTTAGCGACAAGATTTCGGTGAGGATTACATCAGCACTGGCCCCTCGCCATGCCTTTCATTTCCGAGTTCGCAATTTTCGATAAACCCATCGTTTTGGACAAAGGATTTTCGCTCAGTTTCGATGCTTAACCGCTTTTATTTCTTCATCATTACCTTTCAGTAGCAGTAGCATGTCAGGCCATTTTGGCAGTCTTTGGCAACTCAACTAACAATTTAAGCCTTCAGAGCAGTCTGACTGTATTTGAAATCCTTTTTTTAGATATTTTTGTAAGCATAATGATTTTGTAAGCCCCTGGTATTATTGTCGCTAATTTGTGGCATTTTGGACATTCCTCTAGTTTTGTTTCGGCAGTTGCATGTTAAGCACCTCAATATTTCGAACAATTAAAAATTCATCCTGTGGGTGCGACAAGGATGGCTATGGCTTGCTTCGCGGCAAACAGCTGTATGTCTAGCGCATTCTGCGCTGTGATTGGTTGAGGCGATTTCTCATCGAGCCCAGCTGGTCGTTGGCGACCGTTAGATCGATTCAGCCCCGAACCGTCGAAGGAGCAAGTTGGAATTTAGGATTTGGTGCGGCGTCCCGGAGCTTGACGCGGGGGCGTCGGCCTTTCCCGTTTGTGCTGTTACAGTATGTTTGGTGTTCATCTGAACTGTGTTTGCCTCTTGGCAGTTTCCAGAGAGACGTGTTTGAGTGAGCTTGTGTGGTGGCAGTCCGGTCTCTTCTTACGTGCCGCTGCAGGGAATAGGGTGTTATGTGGCTTGTATAGTCAATCAATCCGCCATTGCTAATTATGCGGGAGCACGATCTCTGTATTTACTTATGTAACGGCTACGTTGCCAACAATATGCATAACTAAGGGAGGTCAACTCAAAATTTCAATCCGAAAGGGGATCCATTAGAATATTCAGCCAATTTCTGTATCACTTTAGCCACGTTTGGTGCAAGGTGCCCGTTCGACTACTATGTGAAGTGCCTCCTCGTTCGCTATCGGCTGAACTAACAAGGTAACGATCTGTAATAACCTTTGTACCGCCAGTAGCTTTAATGGTACCGCTTTCTGTATTCAAATTTGCTGTAAATATAATAATACTGCGACGTACACTCTGCCTAAAATTCACTGTGGCATGTTAACCCCAACTTTACAAATATCGCATGCATTACGTAAAATCGCTTGTGAGATAGTGCAGTGCAACGTACATTCCGACTAAAAATTCACTGTTGTGTGGCAACCCCTGTGCCGTCAGCCCGTTCTAATTGTAGCGCATTTATTGCATAAATCTATCATTGCGTAATGCCAATTTGTGTGGCTTTGGGTGTCGTAATACAGGGCGCTCGGATGACTCGGGCCCAAATTCAGGTTTTGCTCTCACGCGTCCCGGCGTACCGCCGTTGGGCTCAACCCTACGTTTACCCTTCACTTTCGGCCCGGATCTGGCGTCCGGCTCGACGGTGCGCCCCCCTCGCTCATTAACAGTAAGCGCTTTTTCCAGCTGGGCGTACTGAATAAGCTACATTTCGAGTTGCTACACTTGTAATTTGTAATGTGTTTGATAGGTCACTAACTGTGATCCAATAGATCTATTAACCTTATTATCTTTGTATTGTATTTGTTGCGTCTTGTGCATGTCTGTTACAGGGTGACTGTATCACAGTGCTACAACAATTGTGAAGTGAGGCCCGGACGCGGAGGAAAGGCATTCCAGGTAGGTGGTCGCGTCTGGTACTGCACCATGGCTCCGTAATAGTTATTTGAGTATTTTCCCGAAATAGTTATTTGAGTATTTTCCCGAAGTAGTTATTTGAGTATTTTCCCGAAATAGTTATTTGGGTATTTTTCCAAAGTAGTACTTTGAGTACTTCTCACCTCGTTTGATGCTATATGTATCTTAGTACACGTAAACTTCCCTGCAGTTGTGCAATAGGTTTTAAGCGGTATCATCCTTAAAAGAGTTTACTAATCACCAGACGTGACGTCATGATGAGGTTAAATTTCTTGTTTGATCCGACTGCAGCTACAATGTTTTTTATAGACGTCTCTTAATAGAGTTTTCAAATTTACTGTATAATCGTATTCACAAATTTTTCCGTGGTTTCTTATAGGAAAATACGCTCTTCAAGCTGAGTATGCCCATTTCCATTATCCTGGCAGTAGTTTCCTTCAGCACATCATCGGCGGACAAGCACCAGGTGGCGCACACCAAAAGAATGCGAAACCGTCCCCGTATCTTTCCAAGTACATTTGGTTTGAGTATCGCGAGCGACCATATTTTATTTTAGTCTAAGGACCGCCCACCATGCCTTTAGGCTTGCTACAGTTGTAAATGGGTTTTCCCTGTAACAAAGTCTGTGGTATTTCTTAGTGAAGTTTTCGATCCAGAGGTGTGTATGTAGCCTGCTGTGTGTTTCAGGGATTTTGTCTACACTACTTTTATGTATATGCAACTACCTTCACACGCTCATTCGAAGACATACCTTCAGTTTCTGTTATTCTAATACCTTTAGCCTGTCTTTTTCTTCTCAATACACAATTTTACAATCATGTCAAAGTAACAAATTTGTTTTTTGTACGATTAACTTGATAAGAGGCTTCCACGAATGGGGCCCCCAATTAATCCACTGCGAGTTCCGGTTCAATGGGATTGCCGGGAACTGCCACTTAATAACCCTAACTTGGGTTCAGTTAGTTGTTGGAGTGAAACAAGACTTAACAAACACGAGTATATTGAATAACAACGATTACAAACGTCACTGATGGACCGATGGTTTTTTACAAAAGCTTCAACTGTTGTGACACGCTTGGATTGGCCACGCGAAAATAGCGAATTGCGCGTAACCGTAACACAAAACAACCTGGAAACGTCTTTACCAGGGAGTTAGACCGAAACGCAAACTAGCACAAAGCATAGCTGAACTTGCTTCCTCGAGGCTCTGAATCTAACTCACTCTGAATTTACAGCGAGACGAACTCGCCAATTCAAGGAGGGGCAAGCTCAAACACTATTGGCTGAGGCGATCCTGCGTAGCCAATCGGAGCATCGCACGTTATTTAGGAAAAATGCTTATTCTAAGAAACCTTAATGCTAAGCTCTCTCAATGAGGCAATTGAACGAAATCCATAAACCCATGATTCCCAAATATGCTAAGTCGGCTTAAGTTCTAGTAGAAAATGTATCCATCCGCTTTAAAGCCATTAAGGGAAGCTTACAAATTCCTTTCCAACATTAACAGAGGCAAACAAATACGGCAAGATGCAAATTTGGCTTTACCACGACCTTTGAATGAGATAAAACAGTTATGACTTGAATTACGTGATTAATTATAATCAAAAAGGTTTTGATGCACGCATCTGTGTGAATCAAACATGCCGCCCCCGAAGTGCCGACTATGGCACGACGTGATTAAATCCCAAAATTAAACTGAAATCTAACACTACAAAATAATCAAATGCATAACAAGAACTAATGACAGATGATAATCCAAGAGTCTTACAGATAACTTACAACTAGCATGAATACAAGCAAAGAAACAACTAAACCTAGCAAAATGTTCAATTAGCGAAAACTACCAACTAAGAGCAAAGTCAATGTTTATTGCCCTTGATCGCAATGATCGTCTTTGGGTAGGATGTACACTTTACGCACCGAGCGTTTCAGGAGATTCCCTCGGGAATCGCGCACTTGCACCACACGCACAACACCATCCGCTCCTGGATATGTGGCCGAAATGATTGCCAGTGGCCAACGGTAGCTTGGAGATGCCTCGTCGTGGACGAGTACCACGTCGCCCACCTGGGGGGCTAGAGACGTGCTGGAGGACTTCCACTTAGGCCGGCGCTGCAGGAGGTGGAGGTAGTCCCGGGACCAGCGATCCCAAAACTGCTGGGACAGCCGCTGGACCAGCCCATAGCGGCTGAGACGATTTTCCGGTATGCCCTGGAGTTGGGCTTCCGGAAACGAAGTCAGCTTCCGACCGATCAAGAAGTGGGCAGGAGTAAGGACTTCGGGGAATGAGGCGTCGGTAGGGAGAACACAGAGTGGACGGGAATTTAGTATCGCCTCCACTTGAGTCAGCATGGTGTAATACTCAACGAAAGTTAACTTTGCATTGCAAGATATTCGCCTTAAATAATATTTCAATGACTTTACCCCCGCTTCCCAAATGCCGCCAAAGTGCGGAGAGCGTGCCGGAATAAAATTCCACTTAATGTTATGTTTCGACAATTCTTCCCTTATGCATTGCTCACTAGAGCCTGACAGGATATTTTTTAATTCCGATAGCTGATTTCTGGCACCGGTGAAACAGGTAGCATTGTCAGAAAATATGTTGGAGGGTAAACCGCGTCTGGAGATGAATCTCCTCAATGATGCGATGAAAGCCTCCGTCGTGAGGTCTTCCACGAGTTCAAGATGAATAGCCTTCGTGGCTAAACACACAAATAGGGCTACGTAAGCCTTTACTTCTTTCGCGCCTCGCCCGGATTTGTTTTTTATAAACACGGGACCCGCGTAATCTATCCCGCAATTACTGAAAGGGGGAGAGGGTGTGACACGAGCTTCGGGTAGTGATCCCATCAAGTGTTCATTCATCTTAGGCTTGGCCCGGAAGCATATCACGCAATTGTGTATTACTTTACGTATTAGGTCTTTGGCTCTCACGATCCAAAACTTATCCCGCAATGAGGCCAGTAACACCGAGTGTCCACAATGCAAGAGCCGCAAATGCTCTTGCTTCACGATTAGCAACGACAAAGGGTGACTAGCTGGTAACAAAAGGGGATGTTTCTGATCAAAGCTTAGATTGGAGTTTTCTAGACGGCCGCCCACGCGCAGTAGGCCCTGATCGTCCAGAAATGGGTTTAGAGAAAGCAGCGCACTATTTTTCGGCAATGGCGCTTTTTTAGACAAAACTGCTATTTCTCCGGAAAAGACTTCCGCCTGGGCAATTTTGATCAGGCGGCGAGTCGCGTCCTCCAATTCGTCAATGGCTGGAGGTCCCGACCAGCGCGTTTCGGTGTTTCTGTTTCTCGCGAGACGCAGGCAGTACGCGACTACGCGCTGTAATTTTGTAAAACTGGAATAGCGCCTGAAAAGTTCAAATTCTGGGACGCGATGGTGAAGAGTGGCCACTACTGGGCGCGACTCTTGGGCTGCTAGCTCACCCGAATCAATTTTAACGGGCTGGGGTTTTAAGTCCGCCTGTGACAAAAATTCTGGCCCGTGCCACCACAAGCGTGAGTTGAGTAACTCCTGGGGTAACATTCCCCTGCTAATTATATCGGACGGGTTGCAATTTGTACGCACGTGAAACCATTCTTCCCTATTGCTTAGTTCGTGAATCTCGGACACCCGGTTCGCGACGAACGTCTTCCAATTACTCGCATCCTTATTTATCCAGTGCAGAGTTATGGTGGAGTCCGACCAATAGTACACGCGGTCAAATTTAAATGCGGAGGAATCGAGTATAGTTTTAATCAAACGAGCCAACAGTAAGGCTGCGCAAAGCTCCAAACGAGGCAAGGATATTGTTTTTAATGGAGCGACCCTTGACTTAGCACAAAGCAAATTGGTGGTGACATTACCGCGCGCGTCAACGCAACGTATATACACGGCGCACCCGTAGGCTACAGAACTCGCGTCCGCAAATCCGTGGAGATCTATCGAATTTATGTCATCGCAAATTACCCGTCTCGGAATTGCCAACGAGCCCAAAGAGCGTAATGAAGAATGGAGTTCGTCGTATCTGGAGCGCATCTCCATGGGCACCGTTTCGTCCCATGACAACTTCAACTGCCAAAGCCGTTGCACGAGAAGTTTCAAAGTTAGAACGCTTGGACCAAGTAGTCCCAAGGGATCGAATATTTGAGCCATACTAGAGAGTATAGCCCGCTTGGTAACTGATTTGCAACAGCTAGGGTTTACTCTGTAACTTAGCACGTCCCGCCGAGTATCCCAAAAAATGCCGAGAGTTTTCTCCGTGGCGTCTTCCGTCAAAGAAATGGGCTCCATGCTGCCGCGATCTACACCAATGGCGCTAGCTACTTTACTGTCGTTGGATGCCCACTTTCGCAATTCAAACCCGTACCCCGACAAAGCGCTACTAATTTCGAATTGCGTTTTTATGGCTTCCGCCCTATTTTCAAAACCAGTCAGTAGGTCATCTACATAAAAATCCCGGCTAATTCTTAATGGGGCCTCTGGAAGCGATGCTTCGATTTCCTGGGCGATTTGTATCAAGCACCTAGTTGCTAGGTACGAGGCTGATTTAGTACCGTAGGTGACCGTTAATAATTTGAAGCATTTTACCGCTGAGGTTTTGTCGTCACGCCATAAAATTAATTGGTATTGCGTCTGCGAGGGGTCCACGAGAATTTGCCTATACATTTTGGCGCAATCTGCTTTCAGCACGTACTTGAATTGCCTAAAGCGACAAAGAATTGCAAACAACGACTGCTGGACCACTGGGCCCTTATGTTGAAGGTCGTTAAGCGATACTCCGGAGGAGGACGCACAACTGCCGTCAAAAACAACGCGATGTTTGGTCGTTGAACTGTCCTCCTTTATGACTGGCAAATGTGGTAAATAAAACCTAGGATGAGGAAGGCTCGCTTCGTCGTCCACCTTGCTCAAGTGACCAAGCGACTCGTATTCTTTGAGAAATGCGGAATACGCGGTTTTCAACTCGGGATTTTTTGACAATTTGTTTTCTAATGAATAGAAACGCTTTAACGCTATACCGCGCGAGTCTCCCAGCGATGGAGCATCTTTCCTGAAAGGTATGCTCACGATGAACCTACGCGGCTCCGACGACGCCCGTTTCGTAGTCGATTGAAAATGGTCTTCGCAAAATTTGTCATCAGCAGAGAGTCGGCCTGATGAACCGTAAGCCCCCTCGATTTCCCAAAATCTCTGAATGCCGTGCTCGATGCCGGCTACACTTAAATGAACTCTATTTGAAAGCATGAGCGCTCGATTTTCGATGTTCATGTTTCCGCCTAAAACCCAACCAAAAGAGTTTTTGTTAAGAATGGCTTCTCTGGGCCCAATTTCACCTGTCCCTGACAGAGCACTTGCCAAAAGACATTCGCGCCTAATAAAAGATCAATCTTTCCCGGTGTATTACAATCTGAATCGGCTAGCACAATGTTTGGTGGGATCTTCAAATCCCTCAACGAGAAAGAAAGGGCCGGCAGAGGGTCCGTAATTTTGTCTAACACAATACAGCTCAAAATGTCCTCGTATTTCCCGTTACGGGAGCGGATTCGAACGTTTGCTCTGAATTCAGCGTTCAGAGCCCTGGCACCAACACCCGACAGTGAGGTGATATTACCTCGTTTCTCAATTTTCAAATTTTGACACAAGTCGGCGCTAACTAAGTTAAGTTGGGATCCGGGGTCCAAAAGAGCTTTTGCCCGGGAAAATGACCCGGAGGATCCTTCTACGAATACGCTAACCGTGGACAATAAAACTTGCGCTGGCGCCGCGATTGCAGGACGGCTACAAGCTGCTGAAACGGATGCGACGGGTGCCTCGCTCGGGGAGACGGCCCCGACCTCCCGTGCGTCACTGCTGGATTCTGGCGGTCCAGGACGCGGCGACGAAGTATTTTCGTGCGCGTCGCGCTTTGGACGCAAACACAGTAAAGTATGGTGCTTTTTTCTGCATACGCGGCATCTCGACGATGTGCATTTTACCACGAAATGTCCGGGCTTGAGACAATTGTTGCATAATTTCAAACGACGCGCCTCTTCGATACGAGCGTTTACCGACAATTTTGAGAATGATTCGCAAGCGCTAATCGAATGATTACTATTTTTGCAAAAATCACAAGAGTGATTACCTTGCTCTCTGGCTACATGAGCGCGTGCATGACTTTTTTGCTCGGATCCCTGATTTCCCAAACTCGAACCTATTTTCGCAGCTTCCAGCGAACCTAATAAGTGACTTTTGCTCTCTAAAAAATCTAACAACTCTCGCAAAGTAGGAAATTGTCCGGCATGTTTGCATAATTCCCAGTCAGTCTGCATTGCTGAGCTGAGCTTCGAAACTATGATATGTATTAGTATGGTGTCGACTGTGGGTTCCCCGTACGCCTTTAAAATTTCCAAAATTCTAACTACACTATCGAGCAGCCTTTGAACAGACGAATGTGAATCCTTTTTTACGTTCTCTAAACTGAATAACGCATTTATGTTTGATTTTACGATCAGTTTCTTATTTTCAAATCGCTTGACTAGAATGTCCCAAGCAATGGTATAGTTATCGTTGGTAACTTTTAACGACGAGATTGAACTAGCAGCTTCTGCCTTAAGGGAAGAAATCAAATAGTAAAATTTCTGAACGTTGGTCAAATTAACGTTGTTATGAATAAGCGACGTAAAGGAGTCATGAAATTGAACCCAATTCTCGAATTTCCCCGAAAAGGAAGGCAAATCTAAGGGTGGTAATCTTAATCCAGCGAGCTCTCCTGAAGGGCCACTTTGCGAAGAATTTTGACCTACATTCGGTTTTATACCCGAACTGATCTTATTTTTTGATAAGAATTCCTTTACTGCGCTACTAATCTCGCTAAAATGAGTCATAAAAGAGTCAAATTCATTGAAAAGTTCATCAAAGTTTTCAGCGTCGGCCTCCATTAGGCCCTCCATTGACTTCTTATACTCATCCAACAAATTTTGGAAACAACTAAACTCTTCTGACACGTTGCCGACCTCGTGAGCCTTCACGGGGCTGGACGAAGAAATTCTATGAAATAGAGTTTTGAAACGATCTACTTGGGCTTTTATGAATTTGCAACGAGTGGTTAAAGTGCGAGTTTCCGACATGACCGCTGATGTCGAACGAGTTTCCACCATGACTGACACAAGCAAAAAACAGCACTAAACGAAGGTGTAATGGAAAAGGACTTACTTTTGATTTGAGAACGTAGTAACTTCTTGACGAACAGAAAACCAACCCGCTGCCGATCGCTGCCGCTTGACGTGGGACCTGGACTCGGTGTAAGCTCTCGATGGTTGAATTTCCTGGTGTTGGCGAAGCTTCTTGACGCTCTCCGACGAAACGATGTTGGAGCAATTGCATCCACCAGCTACTGGAAACTTGTACACTCGCGTTTTTTAGCTTCTTCCACATCCGGCTCGAAGGACCAATGTTTTTTGTACGATTAACTTGATAAGAGGCTTCCACGAATGGGGCCCCCAATTAATCCACTGCGAGTTCCGGTTCAATGGGATTGCCGGGAACTGCCACTTAATAACCCTAACTTGGGTTCAGTTAGTTGTTGGAGTGAAACAAGACTTAACAAACACGAGTATATTGAGTAACAACGATTACAAACGTCACTGATGGACCGATGGTTTTTTACAAAAGCTTCAACTGTTGTGACACGCTTGGATTGGCCACGCGAAAATAGCGAATTGCGCGTAACCGTAACACAAAACAACCTGGAAACGACTTTACCAGGGAGTTGGACCGAAACGCAAACTAGCACAAAGCATAGCTGAACTTGCTTCCTCGAGGCTCTGAATCTAACTCACTCTGAATTTACAGCGAGACGAACTCGCCAATTCAAGGAGGGGCAAGCTCAAACACTATTGGCTGAGGCGATCCTGCGTAGCCAATCGGAGCATCGCACGTTATTTAGGAAAAATGCTTATTCTAAGAAACCTTAATGCTAAGCTCTCTCAATGAGGCAATTGAACGAAATCCATAAACCCATGATTCCCAAATATGCTAAGTCGGCTTAAGTTCTAGTAGAAAATGTATCCATCCGCTTTAAAGCCATTAAGGGAAGCTTACAAATTCCTTTCCAACATTAACAGAGGCAAACAAATACGGCAAGATGCAAATTTGGCTTTACCACGACCTTTGAATGAGATAAAACAGTTATGACTTGAATTACGTGATTAATTATAATCAAAAAGGTTTTGATGCACGCATCTGTGTGAATCAAACAGTTATTGAAGTGGCACTCCACAGATAGATATTTTAGAGTCTATATCTCTTAAATAATGCAGACAACTTTATGCCGTATTAAACCGGCAAAAGTACGAAGGCTTCAATCAACGGTACCTATTTTCGAGTTTTTCTAAACAAACTTCCCGTTACTTTTAATGGGGAGATTATTACAGGAAAAAATTGCTTATTATGCCTATTGGTTGTGGTTTCTAAAACTACGAACACACGTATATTTCAATTAATAATAAGGAGGGTTCATTACTGCCTTACCGAATGGTTCCACGGTAACCCACACGCTCCGTTTAAACACGCCTTTATTATTTCTGTTATAATGGTCTACTGTGCAGGAGTCCTATATTTTAAAAGCGGCATACGCCGCGGACTCCAGCTAGTTTTGGAATAAGAAAAGAGAGAAACAAAACTAAAGAAAATAAAGCCTGTTGTACCCCATCTGATGTATATGCATGATATCACAAACAAAAGCAATTATGATGGTACTAAAATAGTAAAATATTACAGTAGGGTCAGAAAAAGCCGCCAAGCTCAATGAGAATAAATAAACCCACATTAACTTAGAAACAAGAATATCAACCAACTGTCTGTGGAAAAAACATAAACTAAATCAAACATGAAAAATGTATTGAACCATGAGTGTTGCTCTTGTCAATAGCCTATATGAATATATTGGGTAGAGCTTTAGTGTTACGCTAAGAAAAGTAATATTAACCGACAGTTTTCGAATAGAGTACATTATAAGCAACGTCCTCCACAGGGACCTGTAGATCGAGCAGTTGTAAATAAAATCAAGAGACTTCTCGTAGATTTCTTAAACCCACCTTTTCATTTTCATCTTGGGTGATGCTGCAGGCGTCGGTCTTCGTCACGTCTCAACGCCTATTAGTTCAGTCACAGAACTTGGCAAGGGTTGAGAATTAAATAATTGGTCTTTCAGGGAGACACAGATAGTTTTTAGAAATCGCACAATGTAGATACTAATTGGGGATAATTTAGAGCATATCTAAAATGTCTATTCAAATTATACGTTTGGAAACCAATCTTATCGTTTGAACTGTATAAGCGACGAAAATATTGTCGGGATTGTAAAAAAAAATAAGAACTGAGTGATGAGCACAACAAATAAAAACAAACGCAGAGATTTTGGTCAAAAGTAACCAAGTTACGAAGAATTAAGTTCAAGTTTGCAAAGTTACAATTGTAGAATAGCTCCCAAGATAAATGCGCGTTTTTCCGAAAGTTGCTCTCGTATGTTCAACAAATTGCGCTCATTTCACCCATAGTGATTTTATGAAAACCCTAAGTTACGGCGTGAGAACTTTATTTCTCCGCGTGGTGGGCAGAGCTGAATTCTGCGGTTCCTTATAAATTTAAAGTAAATTCATATAAAAGCAGTTTTTAAAGTAGATAGGTGAGCAGATAAACGCAAAAGGCGTGTGTAGCGCATGAGCCTTGTAATAACGCTCGTCGTATATCAAATACGTCGTGGCGTTACCGTGAAACTTACTTCGGAAGTTCCGGTGTGGATACGAAAACTGAAATTATTGCTAACAAAAATACTGCGTCAATTAATCATGTTCTATGGGACAGAACAAGAAATAAGGTTTAAATACTGCTTCTTGCCAGCGCTTGTATTCTTTATCTGACTGCGAGGAGGATTCTGCTGGAGTCCTTTACGTAGACTATGATGGAGGACATAATAATGGATTTCTGCCAAACAGGCGATAAAGTTAACTGAATATTAGAAAATGATACAGTTCTTCACAAAGCAATTTAAATGGATTTTTGCTACTGTAGTGCAAACAAAAAAACAACATTGAATCAAACACTTTACATTTTATCAAGAAGGTATTTAAACAATTACACCTGCTCGTATTTACTGTAATATTTTTTTTTATACTGTCTTAATACTTCGCAAGATAGATAAAATATTTTTAATAATAGATCAAGCTATATTTTCTTTATATATTCGAAATTATTCAAATACATATGCATAATTTGCGCTTTTTATGTGTGTGTGGCATTTGATGGAGGCACAGCAATGATAAAGTAATTTCTATTAATATTGTGTGTAAAATTTCTTTTCACTTATATTGGTAATGGAGAGACCATAAATAAATTTCTTTTTTAAGTAATTTCATCGTGTATTTTGGTATTCTTACTCGGCTTTTTACTGTTATTATAAATATAAGATTATTTTTTATGTATATCGTCTAGATATATATTGTTAGATATTCGAGTAGCTACCACTGTGCAAGTACTATATTTATATATACGAGGGTAAGGTAAAAAATTCTCGACCTGACAATGAAAGACTGCGATTTTCAGTTAAAAAATTATTTTATTTTTCTACATAATCTCCCTTGACTTCAACACACTTGGTCCAACGTTACTCCAACATCAGTATTTCTTCCCAGAGGTGAGAGTTTGAAAGGCTGTGAAAATATTCATCTACGGCTCTCTTAACTTCTTCATTGGAAGCGAAGCGCTTCCCAGAAACAAATTTCTTCAAGTTTGGGAACAGATGGAAGTCCGAGGGTGCCAAATCAGGAGAATAAAAAGGATGGCCGAGCAAATCGCACCCTAAATCCCGCAGTTTTTCCATCCCCAACCCACTCTTGAGAACAGGTGCGCTGTCCTGGTGAAAGATGATTTTTTTCTTCTTCAAGCCAGGCCTCTTCTCCCGGATTTTGGCATCCAACTGCTCAAGAAAGTTGGAGTAAGAATCGCCTGTAATTGTTCTGCCTTTTTCAAGGTAATCAATTAACAGGATCCCTTTCGCATCCCAAAACACGCTGACCATGACCTTTCCAGCAGCTGCGATCGACTTCGCTTTCTTTGTAGCTGAACCACCGGCTTCCACCCACTGCTTCGACTACTGCTTCATTTCTGGGGTGTAGTGGTAAATCCATGGTGACAAATCGCCGCATAAAATCGGTCGGATGCCTATTGAATCGGCCCAAACATTGCTGAGAAACTCGTTTGCGCATTTGCTTTTGATCGGCATTCATCAAATGCGGCACCCATCTCGCGCAGAGCTTTCTCATCCCTAATTCTTTGTGCAAGATGTTTCGCACCCTTTCTTCCGACATTCACTATCCTATTGTCCAACACGATAACATGCACTTTTTCGATGGTTTCCGTTATGGTTGCGGTTTTTGATGTCCTTCACGTGGGTCATCTTTGAGGGACGCACGACCATGTTTAAATTCAGCTGCCCACTTTTTAACGGTTGACATGGAAGGAGTAGAGTTCCCGTAAACTTTTGTCAACTTCGGATGAATTTCCTTAGGGGTTAATCCATCCAAAACGAAGAATTTTATGACCGCACGATATTCAAATTTATCCATTTTAACGAAAAACACGCAAGACGTCCACGGCAGAAATTCGTGTAAACACAAGTTGAAACTTGTCATACCAACTATCAACTAATAACACATGCATGCAGGCAGGAAAAATAAATCTTTGCAGATTGGAACGCCATCTTATGTCAAGGCCGAGAACTATTCACCTTACCCTCGTATATATATATTAGCGTGTTTTATTACAGCTCTCTTGGCCGTTTCTCGCAATCCAAACGCCATCTTTTGCTATTTTTCCATGCGTCTTCTTCTATGTCACGTGTTCGCATTGACTTTTCTATTTTGTCTTTCCATCTCGTTCTACGCCTTCCTCTTCAACTTCTCTCAGGTGGTGTCCATTCATATATCTTCTTTGGCCATCTTTGTTGTTCCATTCTTTTCATATGACCATACCATAGAAATTGTTTCTTTCTCGACTATAGTTTGAAAAATCCTTCTTTTTGTAGTATCCTTTATATCATTACCCCATAATAGCGAGTGCAGTTGTCGTGTAATTACTTTAACCACTACCATGTATTGTGTTTTTTCCAAATTTACTTCCAGTCCAAATTTTTTATACTTCTTGATCGGTTTTCGTGTCATAAGTGACATATCGTCTTCATCCCCCGCCAGTAGCACCTGATCATCAGCGAATAAAAGCGTGTACACATATTCATCCCCTATTTTAACACCCATTGCACGGCATTTCCGTACCTATTCGTCCAATGCAGCTTTTATGTACACCTTAAACAGTGTAGGAGATATACAGCAGCCTTGTCTTAGACCTTTGTTCACAGCGAACTTGTCAGATAAAAGTAATCCTATTTTAATACGGCTTTTGCTATTTCTACTATTTACTCCGAGAAATTATATGTAACTACCAACAAATCTAAGTTACATAGGGAAAATGCTATACTTATATAAAAATATACGAAGTGTCTCACTAACAAAAGGTACGCGTTTTCAATTTTTGCATTTTTTTAAATAAAAATTGACGAAAAATGAATACTGAGAAAACGTAACAAGGAGTTACCAGGGCCGGATGCTCCCGTGTTCAGTTTTCGTCTGCCCCGCGCATGACGTCACTCGCAGAGTGATTTCCATTACGGGGATACCGAATTTGTGCGTTTTTTATCTGTAACGCGTTTATTTTCACAGTTACACAAAAATGTCTAATATAAAAAATGTTTGTTATGGTTTATTTTATAACTTAAAAATATAAAATGTCTTAATTGCGCGTAACTGTGCTGCTAAGCGCATTACTTTTACTGCAAAATTCGTTTCTTTAAGGTTTTCACCACGAATCTTGGGAGAACGGTGCAAGATAGACTAAAATTGCACATGTAGTATTTTTTAAAGCAAAAATTTACTATAAAAAGTCTATTGAAGGGTATTATAATATGCACAAAAATTATCATAATAATACATGGTTTTAAATGTAAGGTTTTATTTATGCAGTTTATACACACACACAATCAAGGACGCTAATATAAAAAAAATTGGGGTGGGGGAGGGGGGAAGCAACAAAATTGGTTTGGTAAGCGGATAACAAAGGGGTATAAAATTGCGTAATTCTCACATAGAAGTTGTAAAACTTATTTAATTTGTAAACACAAAGAAAATGAATGTAGATGCCCTAAACATTAGAAAAAAAATCTATAACTTGATTAAGACCTTAAAACTAAACAATAAACATTAAATGTGTATAGAAAAATACATATTTAAAATAAAAATATAAACAATTACAAACAAAATTTAAGTTATTATTTGTATATGAAAATAAAAATATAAACGCATTACAAAAACAAAATTAACCATGTATAGACTTCTTAATCTCTTTGGTCTTTGGTCATCAGTATGTCTTTAATAAGTTGAGCCCTTTGCCTTTTCTTATAAACAAGTTTTCGCTGTTTCCCAGCCCCAGATGTCGAAGGCAATGAAACGGATTGGCATAAATTTTGCGTAGGAATTGCGTCATCTTTCAGTCCACGATAATTTTTAGGGGTGTAACCCAAGAGAGTATGTTTTAAATTAACTTTATCTACTACAGTGGGATAAGTCTCTCATTACGTCACTCATTTGATACTATCTCCGTTAGGTAATAAAACTCATTACACCACTCAGTTATATAATGGCTTCATTACTTAACTGAGTGGTATAATGACTTCATTACCTAACTGACATAGTGTCAAATGAATGACATAATGACATTTGCTTACTAAAATATTTTTGAAACTGACACATCTGACATTTCTCTTAATGCACTTTTCTCAATTTTAGGCAGTTGTAGATAAAATTTTGTACAATACATGTGTAATAATGTATCATTAATATACTTGTGTGCTTACATAAGTCGTGCTATGCAGTCGTTTGTAACTTACACACACGTATATTAATGATGCTTTTATCGCACTTGTATAGTAAATAACTATTATAATCACTTTCACAGAAATGTTTGAAACAAATTACATCATCTTTTATATTAACTTTGTCTTTCCTCTTGGTAAGAGGCAACTACTACTTGCTTAGGTTAGGGTCTTTAGGAAAATAAAAAACTTAATGTTTTTGCACGGATTCTGTTTAGATTGGATGTCGGAATCACATCCCACAACAACACATCGCATTTTTATCACTTTGGCAACCAAATATCGTCTATAAACTACGTAAAATTGATAAAAAAGATTTAAAAACGCCGAAAAACAAACCGTCAGCATAGTCAAGGCTCTAAACAACTCTGTGAGTGACGTTGCACGTCAATATAAGGACCGCCCACTTGTGCGCAACAGCCTATCTTTGGTGGGTATATCGTGAGGAGTTACAAAGTAAATGTATTCACTAACAGATTTTATAATTATTATTAGAAAAATTATAATATATCGCACATTCTGCTAATAATGTAGGCGTTTAATGATAGTGATACACGTATAACCGACTTCAATTTTAGAATATCACTTGTCCCCAAATAATTGTTATTGAAACAACTTTGCAATTTTTTACTGGTGTAATTTATCTTATGTCATCTGATAAATAGCGAGTGCACGTCTTGTTTTGGTCTTCCAAGTGCTAGTTTTTCCAAAGGAAGTATACGTCAACGACCTGAAAATTTCTAATATAACTTATTTTAATTAATATTTTATATTCTTTGTGGACTATGTGAACGATTTACGTTATTTATCCAAATAAAATTATAAAGGTAAAAGGTTGATATACCGACAAAAATATACCTTCTCTTAAAATATTTTTTACAAAATATAAAACTCTGAAGGGCTTTACTCAAAACTTATTTCGCGAGTGGACGTTGTGACAACAATTTTAAAAATCGAAGAAAACTAGGGGTAAAAATATTTTACCGTTTCTAATAATACTGAAACAATAGAATGAAACACTTGGCAATGCAAAGTACAATTTTTAAATAAAAACATATTACCGATGATGGGATTCGAATTTCAGTGCCTGTGAACGACCCTGCGTATTCATTTCATTGTTCGCCAGTAGCCCATGGATGAAGCAGGCCCTGCCTGCCTGAACCACCAGGACGCTTCGAATACCTGCAATGCGCTACACATAACGTAAGACACTTATTCGTTGCCTCTTTTCTCGCACAACATTTATCCTGTATCTGCTGGGTCCCATTTGTGGCAAGGATAAAGCCTGCGCTATGTACAAATTATTACGTTTATATCTTTCTCAGTTAAAGCAAAAAATAACAACATTTTATTTTTTAAAGTGCTTACCCTGTATATATTTCTATGAAATTTTGTCTGCTTCATGCCAAGTAGGTATATAATGTGTATGAAAAATATCGTCTTTCTCCAACAAATAGTTTCCGAGTTATACCACCAACAGACAGACAGACAGACCGATGGAATTGAGAAAACCTGTTCTTCGTCATCTAGGGACCCTGAAACGTGAAGATCTGAAGAATTTTTTTCGCGATTACAATACTTCCTTCGTCTTTTAGACGAGATAAGTAAAAATTACTATCCTTAGGTACATAAATACACAAATAAAACTCTGTATTTACCCTCCGTACAGCAGAAATGTGACCATTGAGCTACCTGCTATGGTATCATTACACAATATTACGGATTACATGTCAATTACTACAGTAAAGCTCTTAAGTAAAAAGTTTTAGAGAATCCCTTTAAACATTATAGTAAGCCAAGGGGTTTTATTGCAAAAACTGTAATCTCATATTTACTAATTTTGCATTATTTACAAAAAGAATCGACAAATTATTATTTCTATTAGCTTTTAGATCCGTTCTAAAACGTATATTTACAATGGAAATTGACAAGTTATAAATAGTAAGTTGTTGATGCAATCATATCTATATTTGTTCCTTTTATCACTTAGCTTGCAGGGTGTGTTTTGAGATAAGACACGCCATTTTTGATATTCTTCTATTTAGGATAACCGATACTTTTGTTCCAGTGTTGGAACGCAGTTTAGAAGCATTATTAAATTCATCATTTTACAAGAGAGCACTCAATTTAATAAATATTTAACGTATGTTGGAAGAAAAGAACTCTTGGTCAATGTAGCAAACAACACATTAGATGACAAAGGTTTATGATTAAAGCTAACTTACACAGTGACTGATTGGCCAAGCCCTGAAGGAATAACCGAACATTAGTTTTTACAATCATCTGCATGACAATCACAAGGCTGTGCCTGCTCATGGTCATTTACACCAATAAACGATTCCCAATGAATACATTAAATATTGTTACGGCTATTTTGCTAATTAGAGTTTGGTTACAAGTATCTTTATGTTATCCTAAATTCTGTCTTACCTGAGTTGAGTTTCTTGAAACGCAGTTAATTACTATAATACGAAGGTAAAAAATATATGATGTAGTAGTTTCGATACAGTAATCATAAAATAGCAGTTTTGGCTTATGATCGGGGGTACTACCCGGGTTTGCTCAACGAATTATGCAGAGACAGTGACGATTTTCTGAAAGAAATAAGTCGTGCAGAGTTACATTGAAGTGCTTAGTTGTATGTTTGACCGTTTGAAAGTTAGATATGTGGCAGCTGATTTGTAGTAATTTTAGTTTCGATCAGGAATTCTAGTGTCATTGCGTGACATTATGCTGGCAATAGTTTATTATTACTTTGGTTGTTTGGAGATAGAATGGGAGAATATTCGGCTTCAATTGAAGAAGAGCTGTGTGCTTATTATGGTGCTCAATTCGCGCATGTGTGTCTGTGTGTTTGCATCATTTAGGAACATCACTTCGATGATGGATTTGAAAGGCCTCTGCAAGATTTATTTGCAAACCATATGATTGTCTCTATTTAGTAACTCTGATAAAATTTTATTGTATTCGTTGGGTCAACATCCCAGGATTATTCGGAGTAGGACTTGAGTACGCAGTTTTAAAAGCCGTTCAAAATCTAAAGTAAGATGTGTAAACCAAAGACACTCCTGCGATTTAGTAACATCTGTCTTCCAGGAATTTTCTCTTTTGGTTTTATTTTTGAGGGTTTTATTGGATTGGATTTATGTTAATCTCTTTTCTTTGCTGTTTTGCACTATTCATTTCGCTCCTCAAGTATTTGCGTGTGAAAGGCATCTGCGTCGTCCAATGCAGAACCGGTGAGCTATCGAGACCACATCAGTTGCTATGATCTACCTTGGAGGCGACAGATAAGCTAGTAATTTATTTACCTCTTACTTAAACATGTGGTCACAATTAGAGTAAATTAAGGTGATGTGAAAAATCACTTTAGTTTTTCGAACATAGTGAGTCACTAATGTTTAATACGTATTTTCTATGTACTCTTACTTTGGAATTATTTGGTATGTTGTGATTACCTAGCGAATTTGTATGTACTGATAAATAATATAAATTCAAGATTACATATGTATATAGATATATCAGAACGAGGAACTGCCTCTTTTGTACAGAAAACAGTAATATATATTTCTAAATTTAATTGTCCCGCATTTCTGTCTTGTTTTTACCTTAACAAAGTATACTTTATCAGTTTGTTTGCATTTCATAGAGGCCAGAACGATTGAGATTTCATATTCATTACAAGTTAACGATAATCATAATATCAGAGAATTTTACAATTTAGATTTATGAATTGTTGATTAATTACATTGGTGACGCCTGTAAACAGTTATATTCAGTTTAGTGTTTACCCACATCTTACTGCCGGAGATTAGTTAGCGAGGCCCGTTGAACGGGCTACGCTACGTAGCCATTTTTGGGTATTCACAATTTGCTATCTAACTCGCTTTACACAGTGTTAAAATGGTCATTGGTTTAGTTCAGTGATGTTAATTGTTAGAGCGTTCAACGGTGCAACAATGTGTTTTGTAATATTGTTTTATGGCAGATGTACAGTTCAGAGATTTTTGTTTTGCTCGTGAAATGCGCATAGGATAGAAAGGGCGAGTTAGTTTGCGAAAAATATAGATACACGACAAGATTAGTCACAAAACTAGTTTGTATCTTATAATAATAGCAATGAATATTATTTCGCGAGCGCTTTCAGAAAAGTGAAGTCCAAAATGAAAGTCACTCTATGATAATCTCTGACACTTTTTTGTGGAGTGAATCTATAATTCATATTCTTATTTGGATATTTCGCCACTCTGTAAATAAAAATTATTAAATAACGTAAATAACGAACGTTTCGAGGGACAATTTACCCTCATTATCAACGAATAACAATTAAAAAGGAACAAGAAACTTAGCTTTTTTCACGGAGATTGAAAAACCACCAACCTCCAATGAACTGCTTGACACTGGCGTTTGTTGATTATCTAAACCTACTTGATCTGATCTTTAAGAATCGATAGCCAACTATTGTATAAAAATATTGAGAAAGACGACACGCGTTTTTCTTCTTTGAGTAAAATATATGCCGTCTCCTTAATTTTACGTTTAGGTGACATCGATTCTTTAGACAAGATCTTTGTGTTACGGCAATTTATTTTGTGATTGTTATCCCAAGCATGTTCTCCCAGCTTGGAGTTATTGAATTGATAGGTTTTCATCACATTTTTATGTTCTTTAACTCTAATTGCTACAGGGCTGGATGTTTCACCGATATAATATTTCCCGCATTCACAGGGAATACTATATACAGATTGCGGCAGGCAACTAGGACCATTGCAAAAGCAAGGAGAATATTCATTTGGCCGTCGTGGTGTTTAACAAACGAACAATCAATGTACGATAGAGGTAGGTCGTTAGGATCATTATAAATACAAGGTATATATTCGATTTTTAAATTTAAAGTCCCCTTGCTTTTGCTATGGTCCTAGTTGCCTGCCGCAATCTGTATATAATTCTTTGAATGTTTGCGGAATTGCACTACAGCATAACGTTAGTGCAAAACTTTTTAAGTATACGATAGAATTTACTCTTACAGAAGTCCCATTTGCGGTCTGCTGCTTTTGCAGTTGTTATTTTTTTTTCATATTCCAGTTCTATAAGATATTTATAATTTATATTATGTATCAGTACGTCTTGATTAGGCAAAGGCAATTAGAGGTGAATAGTAGAAAATTGTTTTAATTAATAAATAAATACTATAACATGATCAACATAAGGGTTAGTCAAAATTAAATTATTGCAGATCGAAGCTTTAGTATTCATAAAATTATGAAGTAGTTTTGGCATTACTCTGTAAATAAATGTAAAACTTTAAAGTACATACATACATACATAAGATTAAACAATTATATGATGAATTGATGCATATATTATATGCCTTCTATAAATCTAGGTCGCTTTATAAATATTTGGGAGATCCCTCTGTGGGAATTGCATGAAAGTAAAATTTACTAAAAGAATCGATGCGCGAGGGCATATTCGGTAAGAAATCGCCCATCTATTAATTTTTCATGTTAGCTATGTATACATAACCTCTTCTAATCAATTATTAATATTATTTGCATTACCACTTACCAGTCAAGTATCAAAATTCATTTGTAATATTAACGATTTTACTCTAAATAATGCTAATTATAATAATGCGAACTGCGCCTAATCTGGTCGACACATTATGTTTAAGGCGAACAACAATTTTCCAAATTAAAGCTAATTAAGAATTTCCTAAGGGCGTCTATGTGTTAAGACTGTGTGATACAGCGTTAATATCTATACAGAGGTCTCCCACCGACTATATTATTTGAAACATATATTTTAGGATTTGCGGCAAAAAAAAACAAAGCCAATTTGTATATAAATTGAGTACTAATAAATTTTTAAGGCGAGGTGAAAGGCACTGACGTTTTCAAGTTTCTATAAATAGTATTAATACTATTTATTTATTTTTGTTCGTGTATTACTAAACATAACCATATATACTTATTTGTTAGAGTTGCCTTTTATGTTTTTATTTAAGTTCCTACAGAATCGTAGTCGTTTATTTACGTATAATACAGCTTTTTGGAACATCACATACAGACCGCGCGGCGTAACTGAAATTCGGGGCGCGCAGCTGCTCGGCTGCATTTTTAACGCAAGAAGACAGAGTGTGCTAAATCTAATAATGATCGAAGAGCTTTCAAAATTATGTAAAACATAGAAAAAAAATACGTCATTGTTTCTAATAATACTGAAACAGTTGAAGAGGAAATCATTGGTACTGTGAATTACATTAATTTGCAAAGAAACAAAAATTCAGTAGGTAGGATTCGAACCGGCGCTCCCAGAGGTAATTCCATTTATAGTAATACCCTTTACCCGCTCATATAGAAACGCTACCGACCTAACATGCTTATTGTTGCACTATGAAGAGCATAATAATTATGGGACCGACCGTCGCGGACGAAATCGACCCGATCTGTGACGATAAAAACGTCACACACTCAGGCAGGCACACAGATGGACAGAAAACATGTTTATATACAGAGTGTGTATAAACTGGTGAAGAAGCTAGTCGTAGCAATATTCTTCGTTAGAACCGAAATTTTTTGGAAGTGTTGTTCCATGCTTCCTGTGTTCTCAGGAAACATTTTAAAGATATATCCTTTTGCCAAAACTGAATCCGTGCAGGTATTAATATGCACGGTTCTTTGTAAATAACGTAACATTGCGGAAAAGCAGGTATGACACAAAAATTAAAATAAGTATGTATTTATTTTATAAGTGTTAAAATTTGACAATAACACGATGGGGCTACTTACGGTTGCTTTGCAATGTTGCCTTATGTATTTTGTATGAAAATGAATTAATGAAGACATTTTAAAAACAGACTTTTGAGGCAGAAAGGCAAAAAATACATAATCTTCAACATTTTCTTGTATTCTAAAATTCAGCTTTTTCTATTACCTGATATTGAATAACAACCCTCATTGAGAGACTAAATTTAAAACTCTGACGGCCTCATGCAGATGCAGAAAGCATGGTACAACATTTTAGTACGTTTTAAGATTCTAGATGAAGAATATCACGACGTATAGCTTTTTTTACACTTATACACACCGTGTGTACAGATGTTGACTACAGAATAATATGTATTTTTTTAAATTAAATTGTGTTTTACGTTCTTGTGTGCCTTTTTCCTTTAATTAATATTCGATTTTGTTATTTTACCATTTAATTGTTTAATTTGATTTTTTTTTTGTAAAAATGTTAGATTTATTTTTGAACACCTACCAGTTTGTTTTGAATACAGTACATCGCATATACGGAAATAAATGCAGAAAGCATGCAGTCAAGCTACTATTTTTGTCATCACTAGCTCTAGTGTACTGAGGGGCACAAAAATGTTGGCTTGTCTACAGTAAAATTTTGCCTACCCTGATAGAATTAGAACTGTTTCTGCAATGTTCCTAAAACCGACATATTAATAGCTGCTAAATGATATGTTTTTTATATTATGAATATCAACAGATGTATTTTTTGTCATCACTATCGTTAGTGTACTGTGGGAGCAAAAATTTTGGCTTGCCTACAATAAAATTTTGCCTAGTTACAACCCTGATCGAATTATCACTGTTCTCATAATGTTACTAAAAAACGATATATTAATAGCGGCTAAATGATACGTTTTTTTATAATATGAATATCAACAGTTTTAATTTTGTCATTGCTATAGTTAATGTACTATGGGTCCAAAGATTTTAGCTTGTATAAGTTTGCCTAATTATGGCCCAGATGGAATTATCACTGTTCTGATAATCTTCTTAAAAACCGATATATTAATAGCTGCTAAATGATATGTTTTTTATAGTATGAACACAAACAGATGTATTTTTTGTCATCACTGTCTTTAGTGTACTGCGGGCGCAAACATTTTGGCTTGCCTACAGTAAAATTTTACCTAGTGACAACCCTGATGGAATTATCACTGTTCACGTTTCTAAAAAACTATATATTAGTAGCTGCTAAATGATATGTTTTTTATAATACGAATATCAACAGATGTATTTTTTGTCATCGCCATCGTTAGTGTACTAAGAGCGCAAAAATGTTAGCTTACCTACAGTAAAATTTTGCTTAGTTACAACCCTGATAGAATTACCACTGTTCCCATAACGTTTCTAAAAATTTATATATTAATAGCTGCTAAATGGTACGTTTTTTACTTCCTTTTACAATAAAGGAAGTATTGGATTCACCCCAAAAATTCGAAATTGAGTTTTCAACAGATCTGCACGTTTTAGAGTCCCCTGAACCCAAAAAACATATTTTTTTTCATTGGTCTGTCTGTTTGTCTGTGTGTCTGTCTGTCTGTCTGTCTGTGTGCCTGTGAACAGAATATCTCAAAAACGAAAAGAGGTATGGCGTTGAAACTTCATATATAAGTTTTGTGTACTATGTCGATGAGACAGTAAGCTTTTGAAGAAAATCGCATAACCGGATGTAGGTGTTTACTCTTGTGATTTTTCAGTTTCTTTTCAATTTTTTCAAAAACGGCTCTAACGATTTTTTTAAACTTTACATTTTTATTACATTTTTAATGTGTATTGATGTGAGATAAATTATTTTCCAATTGAATACCTCTAAAGTGGGTTTCTTTTGTCTTTTTCTCTATTTTTTTATTAACTCCTATTTTAATAAAACACCCGGTATATTATTACATTTTTGAATTCACCTTAAAATACTAGAGAAAATGTGTCTCTTCAACTAACGCTCTATTTTGTACCGTTTTTGTAGAATTTGTAATTTTTGAAAATTTTTGATAAATGATTTAAAATTAAAAATGAAATTTTTTACTAATTATAAGATCACTGTAAAAGGAAGTTGTGTGAGTATATCACACCAGATTTTTATAACATGAACATCAAGATGTATTTTTCGTCATCGATATCGTTAGTGTACTAAGGCTCAAAAATTTTAGCTTACCTACAATAAAATTTTACCTAGTTACAACCCTGATGAAATTATCACTGTTCTCGTAATGTTTCTAAAAAACAATATATTAATAGCTGATACATGATATGTTTTTTTAAAATATGAATACCAACAGATGTATTTTTTGTCATCGCGATCGTTAGTGTACTAAGGGCGTAAACATTTTAGCTTGCCTACAGTAAAATTTTACCTAGTGACAACCCTGATGGAATTATCACTGTTCACGTTTCTAAAAAACTATATATTAGTAGCTGCTAAATGATATGTTTTTTATAATACGAATATCAACAAATGTATTTTTTGTCATCGCCATCGTTAGTGTACTAAGAGCCCAAAAATGTTAGCTTACCTACAGTAAAATTTTGCTTAGTTACAACCCTGATAGAATTACCACTGTTCCCATAATGTTTCTAAAAATTTATATATTAATAGCTGCTAAATTGTACGTTTTTTACTTCCTTTTACAATAAAGGAAGTATTGGTTTCACACCAAAAATTCGAAATTGAGTTTTCAACAGATCTACACGTTTTAGAGTCCCCTGAACCCAAAAAACATTTTTTTTTTCATTGGTCTGTCTGTGTGTCTGTCGGTCTGTCTGTCTGTGTGTCTGTGAACAGACTATCTCAAAAACGAAAAGAGGTATGGCGTTGAAACTTCATATATAAGTTTTGTGTACTATGTAGATAAGACAGCAAGCTTTTGAAGAAAATCGCATAACCGGAAGTAGGTGTTTACTCTTGTAATTTTTAAGTTTTTTTCGATTTTTTCAAAAACGGCTCTAACGATTTCTTTTAACTTTATATTTTTATTAGATTTTTAATGTGTATTGATGTGAGATAAATTATTTTCCAGTTGAATACCACTAAAGTGGGTTTCTTTTGTCTTCTTTTCTAATTTTTTTTATTAACTCCTATTTGAAATAAAACACCCGGTATATTATTATATTTTTGAATTCACCTTAAAATACTAACGCTCTATTTTGTACCGTTTTTATAGAATTTGTAATTTTTGAAAATTTTTGATAAATGATTTAAAATTAAAAATGAAATTTTTGACTAATTATAAGATCACTGTACAAGGAAGCTGTGTGAGTGTATCACACCAGATTTTTATAACATGAACATCAAGATGTATTTTTCGTCATCGATATCGTTAGTGTACTAAGGCTCAAAAATTTTAGCTTACCTACAATAAAATTTTGCCTAGTTACAACCCTGATGAAATTATCACTGTTCACATAATGTTTCTAAAAAACGATATGTTAGTAGCTGCTAAATGATATGTTTTTTTATAATACGAATATCAACAGATGTATTTTTTGCCATCGCCATCGTTGATGTACTAAGGTGTAAAAATTTTAGCTTACCTACAGTAAAATTTTGCTTAGTTACAACACTAATGGAATTATCACTGTTCTCATAAAGTTTATAAAAAATGATATATTTATAGCAGCTAAATGATAGTTTTTTAATAATATGAATATCAGCAGATGCATTTTTTGTCATGGATATCGTTAGTGTACTAAAGCCGCAAAAATGTTGGCTTACCTGCAGTGACATTTTGCCTAGTTACAACTCTGATAGAATTATCACTGTTCTCATAATGTTTGTAAAAAACATATATTTATAGCCGCTTAATGATGTGTTTTTTTATAATACGAATATCAACAGATGTATTTTTTGTCATTGCCATCGTTAGTGTACTAAGAGCGCAAACATTTTAACTTACCTACTGTAAAATTTTGCTTAGTTACAACCCTAATAGGGTTACTACTGTTCTCATAATGTTTCTAAAAAATTATAGATTAATAGCAGCTAAATGATAGTTTTTTTTTATAATATGAATATCAACAGATGTATTTTTTGTCATCGATATCGTTAGTGTACTAAGGGCGCAAAAATGTTGGCTTACCTACAGTAAAATTTTGCCTAGTTGCAACATTGATAGAATTATCACTGTTCTTATGTTTTTAAAAAACATATATTAATAGCCGCTAAATGATATGTTTTTATATAATATGAATTTCAACACATTTATTTTTCGCATCGCTGTCGTAAGTGGAGTGAGGATGCAAACAATTGGTTTGCCTACAGTAAAATTGTGCTTAGTTGGAACCATGACGAAATTATCACTCTTCTCATAATGTTTCTAAAAAACTATATAGTAATAGCTGCTAAATGATACGTTTTTTATAATATGAATATTAACAAACGACATGTTAAATATTAAAAGTAGGTAATTGTAGAATAGCAACATACAAATTCGAGTGTAAATTAGAGAACTCAGAATGCGACTTTAAAAATGAGATGGTTATAATCACTTTTATTAAACAGACATATTTCTTTCACGTTTAAATAATAAGCAATCAAATACTGAAAACGCATTTTAAGCACTATTGATTATATATCCGTAACTGACATTCCCAAACATTCCCGTCCATTTTCCTGTTGATGCACATTCTGTATAGACTGCCGGCTACTGTTCCAATTAAACGAGGGTAAGTTAGGAACCCCATTTATCGGGGGCCATATTTAGTCGCGTTGTTGAACAATAACAGTCAAATTAAAAAGATAGTTGCAAAATACGGGCGAGAAAAACAGATTGAACAAGCAGACGCTCCAACATATCAAGCACCCGGTGGGAATGATTATCAACAGCGACAATATTCATATGTGATTTAGAACATGACTGTAATTAGGGGTACCATAAAATGCATGCTAATAGTCGGCGGCTGTTGCATCGATATATCGCCTGTCTTGCTCGCTGAAACACTGCTGAAACACGCACACTATTATAACATAGAGTGCTTATTTGCAAGTGTTATTCAATTTATCTGGCCGCACCCGCGCCTTGTTTATTGGCTCGCTGTGATTTCTACACGTGTCTCGCACACGTGTGCTACTTGCTTGTGTTATGGCGCCTAAATTTGACTCCGAAAATTGTTACTGGGCCGTGAGTCACGTGCGTATTCTACCATTGAAACTTCAGCCGAGAACAGATTTCGCTCTCTGCAAAAATCACTCGCCCGGAAATATTGACACGGCAATGTATAAAGTTTTCTTCACTATAATAACACTTGGAAGACGCACTGTCGGAGTTTATATCGTATATATCGTTTATCTTCAGTTATTACCTTCTTTGGTTAGTTAGAAGTAAATATTAATGAGATTTTTTGACGAGAGACACTTTTCTCAGCTCTTTATATTGTTGTTTACAAGCTTGTACCATAATAACAATTTTTATGGTATATTAAGTATGGCTATTTAAAATCTGAATCAAATATCAAAATTGTTAAAATTAAAAAGGTATGAAATTTAACAATAAAACGTTCCCCCACTCCATCTTGCCATTATCGTAAAAGTGAATACGGTGATTGGTTACTTATTAAGTAATTAACAGTATTATGTCTCTAATTGGTTATCCCCACCAACTCTTGGGACACTAACGAACGTAAAATTCCTGATTTAAGGCACTAAAATTCCATGTTTGGTAGGACTTTCTGATTAATCTTTGAGTTATCAATTGTAATTTGCAGTTCTTCGAAGTAAATAAGTTTAATTACTCTTAATGAATTACCTTAGAGCGGTAGAGAGTAACTTGAAGGTTTAGTAAAGCATTACCGATGTAGACAACAATAACATCCTTTTTATTATTTTGTAAGCACACAATAAATATACGGAAATACATGTGAAAATCCTACAATTATCATCGACTAGCTGACCCGACAAACGTTGTTTTGGATTATGACATGATGGGGAAAACCCTCAAACCATTAAGCACAGAATCATAAAAATATGACTGCAAATAGAAAGTCGTACAGTGTATAGAAAAACACACTTTCAATATTTTCCAATTTTCCGGTTTTTCCTTTCAATTTTTTCGAATTTTCATTTTTGCTAAACCACCTCGAGAGTAAGACGAACAAAACAAAAAAAATCATCCAAATCGGTCAAGTCGTTCTCGAGTTTTTGCGTTACTAACACAAAGCGATTGATTTATATATATATATATAGAGACATAGACGGTCATTATACAGCCCATAGGATATATTTGCTGTTCAGGGTACCGCTCACCAGGGGGCGCCTTGTATATACACGGAAAACGTATACAGACATTGTGAAGCCCACTACACTCACCACTCGTTGTGTGGCCCGAAATTAGGCAACACTGTACGGTATGCTAATAGTCTGACTTATCGATGTAATCTTACACCAGTTAATTAAATGAACGTGTCGGAATTCTCTATTAAACTAATACATTACATATAATGTAGTCTTAAGGTATATGTATTAATAAATGTTGAATTAATTAGTATTGTGTATTGAAATATTATTTACTTTTTTAAAGGATTTTTATATGACAAATATTTGATATTAGTAGGGTAAATTTAAAATAAAAATCTCGTACAATAATAATGGATCGTAAACAATGAATATAAGTAAATGTCTATTTATATTAAACGGAATCATACATCATGTGTAAATACTTTAATTTTGAACACAACACTTTAGTACCTATACATTTTACTGTACATTCATTACATATTTTACAAGAACACGCATGGCAACGATTTTACTGCTGCAATGAAACTGTAAATTGCTAACGCATTTCTGATTTTCAACGCTACTCAAATCTAAGACTTCTTAAGTTTCGTAACCTATAAAATAATTTTCTTTATAATATACCCTATACATAACTCAACTTTTATATTCAGCTACCACAATCACATACATTTCTGGCACATGACTGTATAGTACTAGCTTACAGAAGTATAAGATTGAGCTAAAAATAACAGTTATATATTTAATATACCTGGTGACAATAATGAGACCAGGGCCATGCCTCTATCTCCTTTACTTACGGATGAATTTGGATGAAAATTGATACAAAGATGCTAGATATAATTTGGGATTGACATACAAGTATAATCAAAATGACCGACTTTCGATTTAAACCGGAAATAACACTAACATTGATTTTTTAAATGCATTTCCTTATATATTTTGTTTTTCGCAATCTACGACTCAAATTACATGCAAGAGTGGTGTTATATTACACAGAAATATTAAAAAAAATTAATTAATAATTCTTCAATTTTAGATAACGAAAAAGTAGTGCACGATGCATATCGTTAGATTGGTAATTACATTTTCTGTTTAATGACAAAATGGCCCTTCGTAGGTGCCATTTAAAAAAGTGACTTTTTCTTTAAAAAATGTGTTTAGCAAATTTTGTTCTTTTATTAAGGGTTTGTTATTAACTTTATTGATAAAATAGCTATTATTATTAGTTGCTATAGTTAATTAGAACAGATTGTTTAAGTCACACTCTTCTACCGTAAAAATTAAATTAAAAAAAATCAGTTTGAAAAAATGAAAATTTTGCGAGACTGTTAGTATATGTATTTTGATTTGTAGATTCCGAAAAACATAAAATATATAAGGTGATTAATTTAAAAAATCAAAGTTGGTGTAATTTCCGGGGTAACCGGAAGTCGGACATTTTGACTATATCCATCGGTCATTCATAAATTATGTCTAGTACCTATCTACATTTAAAATCTGATCCAAATCGATTCATAAATAAAGAAGATATAAGCATGGCCCTGTCTCATTGTCACCCGGTATACTAAACCAATTCTTAAATCACAGATTTTTGCTTGCGTATTCTCGCTTTTTTGGAGGAGGGCTTTACAAATTTGCAGCTGTAATAGTGGGAATGGAATTTTATTTGAATAATTTATTTCTTATCGCTAATTCTTTCAGATTCAAATTCCTTTCTTTCAAAATGAGCCTGAAACAAAATTATGATGAAAGTCATTTGTGTGTGCGGAAATGTACTTCACAAATACTTGCTCTAAGGGGCAATTCTCCTCTATCGATACATTTTAACTAGATTAGCCTCCCTTCTAGATTATTGGTTCCTTGGAGTATGGAGAACGATCTAACCCCATTTTCGGAACGATTGCTGCAACAGGACACACTGCAGCCCGGCATTTTCTATCTATAATTAATACTTGTTAATTTTTAAAATATGAAGTATCTACTAAATTCATACAAAAAATGAAAAGAACACTGCAAATAAGCACAACTTCGAATTCGAACTAAATTATTTGACATGCGCACAGCTGTTGATTTATGGTGCATTCGCCATATTGACTCCAAAAATACAAAACACTGGCGCAATTAATTGCGGTACTCGATTAATATAGGGACTCTATCCTTTATCTGAACAGTCGAAGAAACCCTTGGTTTACAAAGTACCGCAATGGCGGCCATATTGTTTCAGAAATGACATCCTTCAAAGGAATACGAAAATTCATTAGATACGATATTTTGCAATTTTTTCCGTTATACTTATGGAAACAACAAGAAACATAGCAGCGAATCATTCTTTTAGGTTGGGTTTTAATAATTTACTTGCTATTTGATAACACATCCACAACTTCTAACCATGCAATTTATATACTAAACTTGTCAAAATGACATTACTTATACTCTGACAGAAATAATTGACCGAACGATGCCATTTCTGAAACAACATGGCCGCCGTTCCGGTACTTTATAAACCAAAAGTTTCTTCGACTGCTTTTTTTTTCTTTATGTGCATTTATTTTACCAGAAATTGTACTCACGATCTTTGAAGCAGGAGTGAGGAACTCAGGATGCTTAACCACGGCTTAGTACATTGTCACCAAGCCCGACAGCAAGTGCATGCTTTGAGTATTTCCCGGAATTTTTAAAAATGGTTTTTCTTAAAATATGTTTTAAGTCGCACTGCATTTAAAAACTCACAATAGTTTCGTAACTAGCCTGTAGGAAGTTGGATGAACTTAACACATTAAGTATGCATTCAAAGCAAGCGTGTATTGTAGTAGGTACTGAAGCATTTACGAACATATTTTATTTAAACATTTTGCATATACCCCTAGAATAAATTATGCAAGTCGTTTTTGATAATTTTAATAGTTAAATTTGACCAGAAGTACTCGATTAAAGAAAAGTGTGTAAGCGGTAGGTGCCGAAGAAGATTTTTACATGCAAATCTTTTAAAAACATAATGGCTTGAAATTAAAGTCACAAATTGTGAACTACGGTCCTGGTATACAAATTTACATAGAGATAGGAGAAAAAAACTGAGGTAAACAATGATTTTTACTCGTATAACTCCACAACGAGGCATTGTCCTACCACAGTTTACAGATATTTGTCTTCCTTACCTTGTATTAGAGTTTGCAATCCCGCAGTAAAAATGCAATACTTACCGGGATTTCGGGATCGGCTACTATGAGTTGAATAAAATATAACAGGTAGATACAGTCACAGAAACAATATAGCTGACACATTCGTTTTTCCAGTGCAAGTCTATCAAAGTCCACCAGCTTAGCAAGAGATAATGCTAGAAAAAGCTAAAAAGCTATAGTCGGCATGAAAAATGGAAGGGCTCCTGAAACTGGTGGCATCTCTGTTGGACTTTTAAGGCACGGACCAGAAACATTTTATAAACTTCTCACTTACATATTTAATTTGTTCCGAAGAGGAGAAGAACTTCCAGTTTAGTGGAAAACGGCATACATAACTAAAATCTACAAGAAAAGGGATAAAACAAACTCTGGTAATTATAGACTACTGAGTGTTACAAATTTGCTACAAACAATATATGGAAAAATAATAAAAAATAGGCTCGAGAATGAAGTTGCAGATATAGATGAGCAAAGTGGATTCCGTGCTGGACGATCTGTGGTAGACAACCTGTTTTGCTTAAAGCAACTGACAAACGACTAGCATGTAATCTCGAGACCCATATGTATTTTACAGACCTAAGGAAAGCCTACGACAGTGTCCCATTATTTAAATTATGGCTGGTTATGCGACAAAGAGAAATTAAGGAGATCTATATTCAGGCTATACAAAAACGTTACGAGCCCAGAATCATATCATTTGGGCCAGATCAGTATAGCTCTTAAATTTTCAGATGTAGTATTTGGAGTTCGTATATTTCATTCACTATAATACAATAATTGCAGTTGTTTGTAAATTTTGCCACAGGAATTACGAAAATTCAACAAATTGACAATAGCTTTACCACGTACCACTTTTGCAAGAAGAATACAGACACCAGACTGCCTATATGTTATTAAACAACAAACAGCTTGTTTCACTTCATCCAAAACATGTTAAGGTGACCGAAATGGTATTTATTTTATCATATGATCCAAATGAAATGATTCGCTAACTTATTTTTAAGTTAGTGTTTCCCGACGCACAGTGCGACTTTCACTCTGATGATGCAAGCTGCAAGGTCTTGCGAAACGTTAGTGAATATGGATGCACAAACAGCAAAACGGCCAAATCTGCCTAAGTATCCTCGTTCTCAAGATACTCAAACAACACGAGCCACCAAAGAGCATGGCCATCGCGCGGGTTTTTGTTCGACTTCACAAGGTGCAAGGCACATTAAGCCAGAAAATGCTGGGTGTTCATCTACAAATACTGTTTGATTCACACAGATGCGTGCATTAAAACCTTTTTTATAATTAATCATGGAATTCAATTCATAACTGTTCTATCTCATTCAAAGGTCGTGGTAAAGTCAAATTTGCATCTTGCCGTATTTGTTTGCCTCTGTTAATGTTGGAAAGGAATTTGTAAGCTTCTCTTAATGGCTTTTAAGCGGATGGATACATTTTCTACTAGAACTTAAGCCGACTTAGCATATTTGGGAATCATGGGTTTATGGATTTCGTTCAATTGCCTCATTGAGAGAGCTTAGCATTAAGGTTTCTTAGAATAAGCATTTTTCCTAAATAACGTGCGACGCTCCGATTGGCTACGCAGGATCGCCTCAGCCAATAGTGTTTGAGCTTGCCCCTCCTTGAATTGGCGAGTTCGGCTCGTTGTAAATTCAGAGTTAGTTAGATTCAGAACCTCGAGGAGGCAAGTTCAGCTATGCTTTGTGCTAGTTTGCGTTTCGGTCTAACTCCCTGGTAAAGACGTTTCCAGGTTGTTTTGTGTAATATTGTACTCCAGTAAAACAAGCAGAGGGCAAAAGAATGAGTGGGAAGAAGTGAGAAACAAACGGAATAAAAATGAGGAGACCATCATACTCAAACCGTTGTCTGGCTCCACCTATTCCGATGTAATCAGGACGATGAAATGCAAAGTGGACGCAAAAGGAGTTACAATAGAGAGACTAAGCAAAACAAATGAGGGTAATGTGAGGCTCAAGATTAAAGACAAGGAAGAGAAAAACAGAAATGAGTTCAGACAGCAACTTGCGATGGAAATGGTCAAGATAGCAGAAGTAGGACCGCAACAGAAGAGACAAACGGTGATGATCCTGGACATTGACGACACGACAGAGCAACAACACATAGAGGAGGCTCTACTGCGTGAGGAACAACAACTGGGGCGACCCCAGAAAAAGGAGTGGCAAAATTTGAGACTGGCGGGAAAGGCCAACAAGGCGGGATACAAATATGCATTCCTTACCGCCACAGAAGACTTTGCCAATAAACTATTAGAGAAGAAGAGAATAGGCGAGGGATGGAATCGCTGGAGAATCAGGGATGTCACTGTGCCCATGAAGTGCTACAGGTGCAATAAGGTGGGTCACTTATCAATGAACTGTAAGCAGAAAGAAATAACATGCTACAACTGTGGAAAAGAAGGGCATCAAATGAAAGAATGCCAAAATGAGCGCATGTGCTATCTGTGCGAATCCAAAGAGCACAAGGCAGAGTCCATGAGGTGCCCCATCTACAGGGAGATGGTGCAACGACAGCAGTTGAGGGAGAAGGGTACGCCCCACCTTAACAAATAATGCGGATCCTACAAGCCAATCTTAACAGAGATAGAAGGGCTATGGACCTGCTAAGACACAACTGCATAGCTGCGAACATAGATCTAGCCCTGATATCGGAACCAAATCGCAGCGTGGTCAAAAGCGGTGGCAAGTGGATACCGGACACAGATGCAGATGCGGCGATATATGTACCGCACTCTAAATTAATAATAAACAAAACTGGCAACGGCAATGGCTTTGTGTGGGTACAGACGAAAGATCTGACGATATACTCGTGCTACATATCGCCTAATATCCCAATTGAAAGCTTTGAAAGATATCTCGCGGAGCTGGGGCGAGATCTTCGACCCAGGCGAAGAGCAATCATTGGCGGCGACTTCAACTCGAAATCATACAGATGGGGATCTCCAACGGACGATAGAAGAGGGGATATAGTTGTGGAATGGATGGAGGAACATGATCTGCACATATTGAACCAGGGGAATACGCCGACATTCGAAAGAAATGGGAGCCGGTCATATATTGATTTAACCATGTGCACAGAGAACCTCATAAGAAACGTGGGCGAATGGTACGTTGGAGAAGAAGAAAACCTCAGTGATCACAAAAATATCCACTTTGTAGTGCAGGACAACGCAGTTAGACTACGACAAGAAGGAACCGGCAAAAAAGGCTGGATATATGAGGAATCAAAAACAGAACTGTTTGTAGAAACCATCGAACAGGTTACAAGAGATGGCAGAGGAATCTCTACAGCAGATGAGTTTATGTCAACGATAAAAAATACTTTAAACGTAGTATATCGAAGGAAGAGCGCTCATATAACCAAAAAACCAATTTTTTGGTGGAACAATGACATTGCGGAATTGAGGAGAACCTGCATCAGAGACAGACGGCAGATGACAAGGACAAATGCTTGCACGAACACTTCGGAAGAACAGAAGGCAGCGTCACGAGGAAGGTACAAGAACAGTAAACGAGCGTTAAGGAAAGCTATTAAGGGAGCCAAAAAGAAGGCATGGAATAGACTATGTAAAGAGGTAGACGATGATTTGTGGGGAACAGGGTACAAGATTGTCACTGGAAAACTGGGGCTACGCTCTCCTGTTACGCTGTCCGACGAGGATCAGCTCGCAGTGGCAAGACAATTATTTCCCGAACATAGGAAGGTGGAATGGACAATAGAGCCCCTAGTCGCGGAGAACATTTCTGCCTGCTCAGAGGAGGAGGTGAAAGAGGCGGGGAAGCGAATTAAGTCGGGTAAAGCCCCGGGCCCCGACGGAATCCCCCCAGAGATGGCAAAGATCCTAGCGGGAAATAACACCAGTTTGTGCCAAAAAGTAATAGGGAAGCTGATTACAGAAGGACAGTTTCCCAGAGTGTGGAAAATAGCCAGATTGGTACTATTAGAAAAACCAAATGGCTCACACAGACCCCTGTGCCTGCTGAATTCATTGGGCAAGCTGTACTAGCAGATTTTGAACAGGAGGCTAAACGAGGAAGTGCATGACAAGGGAGGCCTATCAGAAAACCAGTATGGCTTTAGGGAAGGGCGATCCACGGTAGATGCCATAAGCAAGGTCATCGAGACAGCGAAGGAAGCCGATTTACAACGGCAATACGCAGTACTAGTAACTCTTGACGTAAAGAATGCGTTTAACTCTGTGCCCTGGGTCGGAATTATTGAAGTCCTAGATAGTATGCAAATATCTTCTTACCTAGTTAATCTGGTGAAGAGTTATCTCAAGGATAGGAGACTGGAAATAGGTGACAGCAAATCCATGGAGATCACTTGCGGGGTTCCACAAGGCTCCATACTCGGTCCCACCCTGTGGAACATATACTACGACGGAGTCTTTAGGTTAGAGCTACCGGAAGAGGTGTCACTGATCGGCTACGCGGATGATATTGCCGTGGTGGTCCGAGGAGACAACAGGAGTGAAATTGAGACAAACATAGAATGGTCCATACACAGAATCGAGACATGGATGAGAAGGAAAGGTCTACAGCTAGCCCCCCACAAAACCGAAATGGTAATCTTAGCGGGGAAACGAAAACTGAAGGAGGTAGAAGTAACGATTGGCAACACAACAATAAGAAGCCAACAAAGCCTGAAGTACCTAGGTGTCTTTATAGGGAAAAATTCTTACATGGGCAGGCACATCGTGGAGGTGGCGAAAAAAGCGGAAAAGGCCACGAACAAACTTAGCCGCCTAATGCCAAACGTGGGGGGGCCCAAAGCGGGACGTAGAAAAATACTGTGCTCGGTGGTCAATTCCATTGTGCTTTATGCGGCGCCCGTGTGGAGCACATATATGCAGACAGAGCGGCACAGGAAAAAACTGGAGAGTGTGCAAAGGAGAGCTGCGATTCGAATTGCGAGCGCATATAGAACTGTGTCCACAAGGGCTATACAAACAGTAGCGGGGGTTGTGCCCATACACTTGCTTGCAAGGGAGAGGACGTACCTGCGGGGAGCAAACACCAGGGGCCAAAAGACGCTAGCCAGGCAGGACACCCTAAATAGGTGGCAGGAAGAGTGGCAACAAGAAGGCACTGCCGGATGGACGAGAAGACTCATCCCTAACATCCAAGAATGGGTAAACCGCAAACATGGCGAAGTGGGGTATCACCTTACACAAGCTCTGACAGGACATGGCTGCTACGGAGCTTATCTCAACAGAATGGGATTGCTGAATAGCGGAGAATGCGTCTACTGTGGAGAGGAAGATACACCTCAGCACACCTTATTTGAGTGCACAAGATGGGAGCAAACGAGAACACAAGCGGAACTACAAGTAGAGGGACAGTTGACGGCGGAAAACATGGTTCGATATATGTTGGAGACGGAGGAAGGGTGGAATACCGTGGAGAGAATGGTGGTGGAGATTATACAAACCAAGGAGGCTGAGGAGAGGAGGAGACAGCAGGAGCGCATTTAATGATAAAGTGTGGGTTGCATCGTAGCAATGTCGCAAGACGGATCCAATGCAACCCATGAAAAGAAGGGGGGTTTTTTAGTGGGTAGGCGACTGGGACACCTCCCCAGTTGAATCCCACACGCCCAGGCTTGCTGGGTGTCTTTAGAAGATTTTTCCCTCCTTCCCCACGAAAAAAAAAAAAAAAAAAAAAAAGGTTGTTTTGTGTTACGGTTACGCGCAATTCGCTATTTTCGCGTGGCCAATCCAAGCGTGTCACAACAGTTGAAGCTTTTGTAAAATACCATCGGTCCATCAGTGACGTTTGTAATCGTTGTTAATCAATATACTCGTGTTTGTTAAGTCTTGTTTCACTCCAACAACTAACTGAACCCAAGTTAGGGTTATTAAGTGGCAGTTCCCGGCAATCCCATTGAACCGGAATTCGCAGTGGATTAATTGGGGGCCCCATTCGTGGACGCCTCTTATCAAGTTAATCGTACAAAAAACATTGGTCCTTCGAGCCGGATTTGGAAGAAGCTAAAAAACGCGAGTGTACAAGTTTCCAGTAGCTGGTGGATGCAATCGCTCCAACATCATTTCGTCGGAGAGCATCAAGAAGCTTCGCCAACACCAGGAAATTCAACCATCGAGAGCTTACACCAAGTCCAGGTCCCACGTCAAGCGGCAGCGATCGGCAGCGGGTTGGTTTTCTGTTCGTCAAGAAGTTACTGCGTTCTCAAATCAAAAGTAAGTCCTCTTCCATTACACCTTCGTTTAGTGTTGTTTTTTGCTTGTGTCAGTCATGGTGGAAACTCGTTCGGCATCAGCGGTCATGTCGGAAACTCGTGCTTTAACCACTCGTTGCAAATTCATAAAAGCCAAAGTAGATCGTTTCGAAACTCTATTTCATAGAATTTCTTCGTCCAGCCCCGTGAAGGCTCACGAGGTCGGCAGCTTGTCAAAAGAGTTTAGTTGTTTCCAAAATTTGTTGGATGAGTATGAGAAGTCAATGGAGGGCCTAATGGAGGCCGACGCTGAACACTTTGATGAACTTTTCAATGAATTCGACTCTTTTATGACTCATTTTAGCGAGATTAGTAGCACAGTCGAGGAATTCTTATCAAAAAATAAGATCAGTCCGGGTATAAAACCGAATCTAGGTCAAAATTCTTTGCAAAGTGGCCCTTCAGGAGAGCTCGCTGGATTAAGATTACCACCCTTAGATTTGCCTTCATTTTCGGGGAAATTCGAGAATTGAGTTCAATTTCATGACTCCTTTACGTCGCTTATTCATAACAACGCTAATTTGACCAACGTTCAGAAATTTTACTATTTGATTTCTTCCCTTAAGGGAGAAGCTGCTAGTTCAATCTCGTCGTTAAAAGTTACCAACGATAACTATACCATTGCCTGGGACATCCTAGTCAAGCGCTTTGAAAATAAGAAACTGATAGTAAAATCAAACATAAATGCGTTATTCAGTTTAGAGAACGTAAAAAAGGATTCACATTCGTCTGTTCAAAGGCTGCTCGATAGTGTAGTTAGAATTTTGGAAATTTTAAAGGCGTACGGGGAACCCACAGTCGACACCATACTAATACATATCATAGTTTCGAAGCTCAGCTCAGCAATGCAGACTGACTGGGAATTATACAAACATACCGGACAATTTCCTACTTTGCGAGAGTTGTTAGATTTTTTAGAAAGCAAAAGTCACTTATTAGGTTCGCTGGAAGCTGCGAAAATAGGTTCGAGTTTGGGAAATCAGGGATCCGAGCAAAAAAGTCATGCACGCGCTCATGGAGCCAGAGAGCAAGGTAATCACTCTTGTGATTTTTGCAAAAATAGTAATCATTCGATTAGCGCTTGCGAATCATTTTCAAAATTGTCGGTAAACGCTCGTATCGAAGAGGCGCGTCGTTTGAAATTATGCAACAATTGTCTCAAGCCCGGACATTTCGTGGTAAAATGCACATCGTCGAGATGCCGCGTATGCAGAAAAAAGCACCATACTTTACTGTGTTTGCGTCCAAAGCGTGACGCGCACGAAAATATTCCGTCGCCGCGTCCTGGACCGCCAGAAGCCAGCAGCGGCACAAGGGAGGTCGGGGCCGTCGCCCCGAGCGAGGCACCCGTCGCATCCGTTTCAGCAGCCTGTAGCCGTCCTGCAATCGCGGCGCCAGCGCAAGTTTTATTGTCCACGGTTAGCGTATTCGTAGAAGGAGCCTCCGGGTCATTTTCCCGGGCAAAAGCTCTTTTGGACCCCGGATCCCAACTTAACTTAGTTAGCGCCGACTTGTGTCAAAATTTGAAGATTGCGAAACGAGGTAATATCACCTCACTGTCGGGTGTTGGTGCCAGGGCTCTGAACGCTGAATTCAGAGCAAACGTTCGAATCCGCTCCCGCAACGGGAAATACGAGGACATTTTGAGCTGTGTTGTGTTAGACAAAATTACGGACCCTCTGCCGGCCCTTTCT
The DNA here is from genome assembly GCA_940337035.1 of Agriotes lineatus. Lineage (NCBI taxonomy): Eukaryota > Metazoa > Arthropoda > Insecta > Coleoptera > Elateridae > Agriotes > Agriotes lineatus. The sequence continues at coordinate 46,395,743 of OW679196.1, read as the reverse complement.
TTCTCGTTGAGGGATTTGAAGATCCCACCAAACATTGTGCTAGCCGATTCAGATTGTAATACACCGGGAAAGATTGATCTTTTATTAGGCGCGAATGTCTTTTGGCAAGTGCTCTGTCAGGGACAGGTGAAATTGGGCCCAGAGAAGCCATTCTTAACAAAAACTCTTTTTGGTTGGGTTTTAGTCGGAAACATGAATGTCGAAAATCGAGGGCTCATTCTTTCAAATAGAGTTCATTTAAGTGTAGCCGGCATCGAGCACGGCATTCAGAGATTTTGGGAAATCGAGGGGGCGTACGGTTCATCAGGCCGACTCTCTGCTGATGACAAATTTTGCGAAGACCATTTTCAATCGACTACGAAACGGGCGTCGTCGGAGCCGCGTAGGTTCATCGTGAGCATACCTTTCAGGAAAGATGCTCCATCGCTGGGAGACTCGCGCGGTATAGCGTTAAAGCGTTTCTATTCATTAGAAAACAAATTGTCAAAAAATCCCGAGTTGAAACCGCGTATTCCGCATTTCTCAAAGAATACGAATCGCTTGGTCACTTGAGCAAGGTGGACGACAAAGCGAGCCTTCCTCATCCTCGGTTTTATTTACCACATTTGCCAGTCGTAAAGGAGGACAGTTCAACGACCGAACATCGCGTTGTTTTTGACGGCAGTTGTGCGTCCTCCTCCGGAGTATCGCTTAACGACCTTCAACATAAGGGCCCAGTGGTCCAGCAGTCGTTGTTTGCAATTCTTTGTCGCTTTAGGCAATTCAAGTACGTGCTGAAAGCAGATTGCGCCAAAATGTATAGGCAAATTCTCGTGGACCCCTCGCAGACGCAATACCAATTAATTTTATGGCGTGACGACAAAACCTCAGCGGTAAAATGCTTCAAATTATTAACGGTCACCTACGGTACTAAATCAGCCTCGTACCTAGCAACTAGGTGCTTGATACAAATCGCCCAGGAAATCGAAGCATCGCTTCCAGAGGCCTCATTAAGAATTAGCCGGGATTTTTATGTAGATGACCTACTGACTGGTTTTGAAAATAGGGCGGAAGCCATAAAAACGCAATTCGAAATTAGTAGCGCTTTGTCGGGGTACGGGTTTGAATTGCGAAAGTGGGCATCCAACGACAGTGAAGTAGCTAGCGCCATTGGTGTGGATCGCGGCAGCGTGGAGCCCATTTCTTTGACGGAAGACGCCACCGAGAAAACTCTCGGCATTTTTTGGGATACTCGGCGGGACGTGCTAAGTTACAGAGTGAACCCTAGCTGTTGCAAATCAGTTACCAAGCGGGCTATACTCTCTAGTATGGCTCAAGTATTCGATCCCTTGGGACTACTTGGTCCAAGCGTTCTAACTCTGAAACTTCTCGTGCAACGGCTTTGGCAGTTGAAGTTGTCATGGGACGAAACGGTGCCCATGGAGATGCTCTCCAGATACGACGAACTCCATTCTTCATTACGCTCTTTGGGCTCGTTGGCAATTCCGAGACGGGTAATTTGCGATGACATAAATTCGATAGATCTCCACGGATTTGCGGACGCGAGTTCTGTAGCCTATGGGTGCGCCGTGTATATACGTTGCGTTGACGCGCGCGGTAATGTCACCACCAATTTGCTTTGTGCTAAGTCAAGGGTCGCTCCATTAAAAACAATATCCTTGCCTCGTTTGGAGCTTTGCGCAGCCTTACTGTTGGCTCGTTTGATTAAAACTATACTCGATTCCTCCGCATTTAAATTTGACCGCGTGTACTATTGGTCGGACTCCACCATAACTCTGCACTGGATAAATAAGGATGCGAGTAATTGGAAGACGTTCGTCGCGAACCGGGTGTCCGAGATTCACGAACTAAGCAATAGGGAAGAATGGTTTCACGTGCGTACAAATTGCAACCCGTCCGATATAATTAGCAGGGGAATGTTACCCCAGGAGTTACTCCACTCGCGCTTGTGGTGGCACGGGCCAGAGTTTTTGTCACAGGCGGACTTAAAACCCCAGCCCGTTAAAATTGATTCGGGTGAGCTAGCAGCCCAAGAGTCGCGCCCAGTAGTGGCCACTCTTCACCATCGCGTCCCAGAATTTGAACTTTTCAGGCGCTATTCCAGTTTTACAAAATTACAGCGCGTAGTCGCGTACTGCCTGCGTCTCGCGGGAAACAGAAGCACCGAAACGCGCTGGTCGGGACCTCCAGCCATTGACGAATTGGAGGACGCTACTCGCCGCCTGATCAAAATTGCACAGGCGGAAGTCTTTTCCGGAGAAATAGCAGTTTTGTCTAAAAAAGCGCCATTGCCGAAAAATAGTGCGCTGCTTTCTCTAAACCCATTTCTGGACGATCAGGGCCTACTGCGCGTGGGCGGCCGTCTAGAAAACTCCAATCTAAGCTTTGATCAAAAACATCCCCTTTTGTTACCAGCTAGTCACCCTTTGTCGTTGCTAATCGTGAAGCAAGAGCATTTGCGGCTCTTGCATTGTGGACACTCGGTGTTACTGGCCTCATTGCGGGATAAGTTTTGGATCGTGAGAGCCAAAGACCTAATACGTAAAGTAATACACAATTGCGTGATATGCTTCCGGGCCAAGCCTAAGATGAATGAACACTTGATGGGATCACTACCCGAAGCTCGTGTCACACCCTCTCCCCCTTTCAGCAATTGCGGGATAGATTACGCGGGTCCCGTGTTTATAAAAAACAAATCCGGGCGAGGCGCGAAAGAAGTAAAGGCTTACGTAGCCCTATTTGTGTGTTTGGCCACGAAGGCTATTCATCTTGAACTCGTGGAAGACCTCACGACGGAGGCTTTCATCGCATCGTTGAGGAGATTCATCTCCAGACGCGGTTTACCCTCCAACATATTTTCTGACAATGCTACCTGTTTCACCGGTGCCAGAAATCAGCTATCGGA
>OW679196.1:46275594-46392738 GCA_940337035.1 Agriotes lineatus | reverse complement strand
GCAGGCGTTTGCTATTGTAATTTGTTATCATGACACCTAAAGCTGACATACTTTTTATCTGGCGCAAGTTTCTGCCTTTAGTGAAACCAATTGCGTGTTTTCCTGGATTACAATTTATATTAAATTATTCACTTAAAAACCATGTTCAAAAATAGTTTGAACAGAATGGATAATACCTGTATCTATCTCGTGACGATTTTTAGAAAAAACACACCTCCCTCTTTTAATCTTTTTGGGGAGATGCATTACAAATAATCCTAAAAATGATTTCACCAGATTTGTAAAAGGAACTCGCTGCATTTCAACTTCCTACCTGCAGCAGTTTTCCGTGTTAATGCGACCTTTAGAAAAAGATATCTACCCCATTTAACTGAAATGACTTGATTCGATGTTTAAAACGAACTATTGAGCCGAATAAATTTCCTACTTGCAGCAGTTTACACTATTATGATGATCTTTAGAAAAAACACATCTATCTCATTTAATCCTTTCGAAATGCCTGAAATTGATTTGACCTAACTTCTAAAACAACCTAATATGCCTAATTTCAATTTCCTGCCTGTAGTAGTTTTTTTTGTGGCTATTTTTAGAAAAAACATTTCTGGCCAATTTAACCACTTTGAGGGGATGTACGTATATCTTCAGAGCAACTGCCATTTAAATAGCATCGTCGAGAAGATGAAACCACAGTAAATAAAAAAGAACCACCAGTGGGACCCATTGCAAAATATTTTGCAACTTATAAAACTTTAATCCATCCATTAATAAAAATATCATTTAAAAATTTTGAATTTTGCCCAAATGTTGATAGCACATTGCATACAAAGTATACCAAATGATTCCCAAAATTTTTAAACGGTCCCGAGAAGACTCAAAAGCTATTAATTCCCTTTTTGTCCTTCCTCTTATTTTTGTTAAATATTTTTTTTTTAATAATTATTTTACATTTTTATTTTTTTAATATGATTTTGTTAATGCTTCAGTTGATATTTGAAGACAGTGCAATTAAATGCTTAATATGAGTACACTCTAAAACAAAAACCTTTTATATATATTTTATGATGTAATGTAACAAATTAGTTATTTATGTACCTAGAGCGAAAAAATTATGCATTAGGCGTGAGTTCGAAAGTTTCGGGCCGAGCGAAGCGAGGACCGAAAAAACTCGAACGAACGCCTAATGCATTTTTCGCTCGTGTTGCATACAAAATTTTTTCCTACGACTGTAAAAATTTTCGAAAATATGTTTAAACTGGTGTTTTTTGCCATTTCCAAAATTTTCCAGCGACGTGGAAATTTTTTACATCAGAATTGGATATTTTATCGCCGATTTCTTATTTTTTCTTGACACTTAAACACCGACAATACACAAAATAAAGCACAAGTAACTTTAAATTGCGAAAAAAAGGTTTAAATCAAAATCACAGTGACAGCTGTCAACGTTTTTCAAATAGCTGACCACTAGCCGACTTAGGTATATAATCATGAAAGCTTATATAAAATTTATGTATGTTGCTATGTATTACGATTCACGATTATATACTTACGTATGACGGCTGCCGCGATGAACTGATTCAAAACAATCAATTTTTTGAGGTACGTCAACAAGGCGGAAAACTTGATTTTAGAAGCAGTCGTAGGAAAAACTATTTTTATGGGTGGTCCAGTTCATTTGTTGAGCAGTATATATTAGTACTTTATCCAGTTTGTTTCTTGCGATTTATTAAATGTCATGGCAAATGCTAGGCGTACGTCGTCTCCAAAAGCAAAACGGTAATGAAATATCAGGTGTTAAATTTACAGATTGGCAGTGGATAATGTGAACATAGGCAATCAAATGAGTTCGAATGCAGTTTATGGGTTTTTGTATGCGTTAGACAGAAATAGACATATATGATTTAAAATCTAGTATTCTAGGATTTCTGAAAAGAAAAACACCTTAATTCTGCGGATGCTAGATGTTAATCGCATATGTCTAATAACGCATACAAAGCCCCTAAGCTATATTCTAACTCAATCAGCGGCTGTATTTTACCCAAACAAATTCGAGTGGTCCATTGCAACAATCAGCAGAACACCGCTGGCCGATTTCGAAAGTTTACTTGTTTCACTGCTACGGCGCCCAGCGCTCCAAAGCTACGTCACTACAATATTTTGGGTTTTCTCTAAAAGTTATGCAGTTATTTGCAGTTTGTGCACATCTACACTGTAACGGCGTTCAGTTAAAAAGAGAATTATCGAAATCTCAAAATAGATGTGGAAAGAAAACGCTTCACGTTTTAAATATACCGGGTGACAACGATACTAGGGCCATGCTTATATCTTCTTTATTTATGGATCGATTTGGATAAAATTTTATACCAATATACTAGACATAATTTCTGATTGGCTGATAGATATAGTCAAAATGGCTGACTTCCTGTTTTACCGGAAATGATACCAACTTTAATTTTTTAAATGGAACAACCTTGTATATTTTTATGTTTTTTCTAATTCTATGAGTCAAATTACATATAATAGTCTTGCAAAATTTCAATTTTTTTTAAACAAAAAAAATTATTTTTTAATTTTTATTTTTTTACCACAGAAGGTCTTGACTTGGATTTTTTTTTTAATTGACACTAGCAACTCTTAATAATAGCTATTTTTATCAATAAGGTCAATAACAAACCTTTAATAAAAGAATATAATTTGCTAAACTCGTTTTTTAAGAAAAACTCACTTTTTTTAAATGGCACCTACTAAGGGCCATTTTGCCATTAGATAGAAAATGTCATTACCAATCTAACAATATGCATCATGCACTACTTTATCTTTATCTGAAACTGGAAATTAATAAAAAAAAATAAATTTTTTCTTTAAAAAAAATTAAAATTTGGCAGGGACTATTATATGTAATTTGACTCGTAGATGCAGAAAAATATAAAAATATACAGTGTGTTCTATTTAAAAAAACAAAATTAGTATCATTTCCGGTAAAAACCGGAAGTCAGCCATTTTAACTATATCTATCAGCCAATCAGAAATTATGTCTAGTATCTTGGTATAAAATTTTATTCAAATCGATTCATAAATAAAGAAGATATAAGCATGGCCCTAGTCTCATTGTCACCCGGTATAGATGCCTGTACCCAGCATTCTTTATAAATTAGTTCTAATAAATCGACGTTATTATTACTTGGTAATCAAAACAATTGCAAAAAAACTGATAAATGGCATAATGTTAAAATAATTGATGTAAAAAGTTCCTGTTTTTGACAAGAAAAAAAAAAGTGTAGGTTCAGTAATAGATTAATAGTTTTTAGATATATACGTCATATATGATCATATTAAGCTTGTGGTTAGTGGTTGGTTGTCTATAAAAAATCAGCGAATTCTTCAATGTCTGTGTTTGTACCAAAACATTTTAACAAACACAAGTCCGCCGTACCTATATAACAAAATAAGTTTCCGAACTGATGTTGGTGTCTCTAGTTCAATTGCCTTTTAAGATATACCGGGTGACAATGAGACCAGGGCCATGCTTATATCTCCTTTATTTATGAATCGATTTTGATGAAATTTGATAGGTGAATACTAACATTATTTTTTGATTGAGAGATAAATATAGTTGAAATGGTCAACTCCCGGTTTGACCGGAAGTGCCATTAATTTTGATTTTTTTAAATGAATCACCCTATACATTTTACGTTTTTTTGGAATGTACAGCTCAAATTCCATATGATACCGTTGTCAAATTTTCATTTTTTTTAAAACAAAATATTCTGGATGTTTTTTTGAGGCTTTCACGGCCATTGTCATTAAGTAACAAACGACTTTCGGGATTGGGACCGTGTCATGATTGAGATCGAAGAAATTAACGTTTTCGCCCCACTTTCGTAAGGGGTGGCAGTCGAGTTTTCGCCTCTGACGTGGTTTCACACGTTTGAGTTTACCGTGCTCTTCTGTCCCTACCCTGCAAAGAGTTTTTGCCTCTGGCGTGGTTAACACGTTGAGTTACCGTGCTGTTTTTGCTTTTTTTCCTCCTGACGAAGCCCCTTACGAGAGTGGGCGAAACGTTGAGTTCTTCGATCTCAATCATGACACGGTCCAATCCCGGAAGTCGTTTGTTACTTAAAAACAAAATATTCTTTTTACAAATTTAATGTTTATCCATAGAAGACCATGATTGGGGAAAAGGTGTTTCTAAATGACTCTAGTAACCCACAATAATACGTATTTTACTAATTTGATGAATAAAAAAATCGTTCATGAAGGAATAAAGTATGTTAAACCTGTTTTATGAGTAAAAGTCATATTTCTTAAACGGTACCTACCAAGGGCCATCGTGCCATTAGATAGAAAATTTAATTAGTAATCGATATGCATCATGCACTACTTTATACATGGGTGACCATAAAATGGTTGTGATTTTTTTTTCTTAGGTTGACACTGTTAATGTTGGTTACCCTGCGATCAATTTTAAGTCTATGTCAAATTCGAGGTGAGCAGGTTAGGTTTTGTGTCAAAAACTGACGGAAAAACCTAACTTGCTAACCTCAAATTGACCGCACGGTAACCAACATTAGCAGTGCCAACCTAAGAAAAAAGAATCACAACCATTTATGGTCACTCGGTATTTTATATGGCGCAAACATGTTTAATTAATAAAAACTTTTAAATATTTTTGAGGAATACCTAAGCAAATTTGGCAACACTGTCGTATGTAATTTGAGTCGTAGATTCCGAACAACATAAAATATACAGAATAATCCATTTAAAAACTCAAACCGGAGGTCGACCGTTTTGATTATATCTGCTCCTCAATCCGAAGTTATGTTTATTATCCTTGTAACAAGTTTCATCCAAATCCGTTGATAAGTAAAGAAGATAGAGGCATGGCCCTGACCTCATCGTCACCCGGTATATGTCATATATGCTATATAGGTAGAAAGTGGAACACTGCAGAATAAGTTAAGAATTAGGAATTTCCTGTAGGTTACGCAAGTGATATTGTATAACATTCCACAAGAAGTCAATGTTTAGATGGAATACCAAAGAAGGTTTATGACTTGATTTGAATTTCGCCTTGTGGTTGTATAACGGGATTGCTTCGTGTTTTCGCGCTTAGCGGGTGCGTGATTTGTTATCACCAGTTCGAGCGCCCGATAGATGTAACGCTCGATTACGCCATAATAAGCAATGTACAAATTAAATACATTTAATGTATAGTTAAAATTTGCTGCAGAAGCTAGCGTTACAGTTGGGCAGCATCTAGTTAAAGTAATTATTATTACGCTTTTTTTAATGATGTATTTTTTTCTTATTTTGCTCAGTAAAATGGTATTACTGTTATTATTATATTAAGCATCAGGAGCAAACTGAAAACTCCACTTTTAAAATGGGAATTGGCAAGACCTCTTTCCTGAAGTGATATACTAAAGATTTTCAAAGGAAGAAGAATGTCGATCGCAAATAATAAACAACAATTTCTTAGTAGAAGCATAGGCAACCCAGTACAAGCAACAATTCTCAAAAATATTCAGAAATACTGCACCAATAATTGAAAAGAAGCAAAACTAAATTAAAGCAGTTAGAAAATTATGTTCTGGAAATTGAGTTTGATGCTCCCATTTTAGAAAGCTGTAAACCATGTAACGAGATATATGTAGTTATAAGATTTATCTATTATTTTGGCGAGTAGAACATGTTTGGATCATTTGGAAATTTAGATGCCACATCATGTTTGTCGTCCAAAGAAAAAAGTAGGAAGAAATATTTCGTTTCGTTCAGCCCACCATACAATCAGCGCACTCGGAGACCATTCTTAAGTTCTGTACCTATCCTCAAACAAGGAGGCTGCTCGTGGAGCAAACATTTTTACCATGATTAGTTCTTGGAGGTTGCTCAGAGACCGTGAAGCATGGAGGTTGTGCGTGGTACATTTTGTTCCGTGAATGTAGCCGTAGGAAAGCATTACCGTGCCTAGGCAAACCTCGACTTAGTCAGATATCTTAGCTATTCAAATTAGAGAATGATCAATCCGAACTTCCGATACCGTACCGTCTACTACTTACTCAGAGTTTATAACGATCTTAAATCGGATATCGTTCAAAGGAACACCATGTATCGTCCCACCACCATCCTGTGCATCAAAGCCGTCCTGAGAAAAGCTTCCCCTTTCTTGTATGTAGTACTTCTGCAGACTACCCGAAACAGTCTATGTTTTCAACTGGCGTCCGGAAGACCAACAATTCTGCTCTCAGATTGGTAACCAGCGATCCACCCGCTCTGTTCAACATTTTGCTAACGCTCGAACTTCGCGACTACCTGGAACTTTCAACTTTAACCCCCTCCTACATTGTTAACTGCACCCAGGTAAGTTGGCAATTGTTATTATTATCCCGCATGGGTTATTCATCATTTGGTTTGTAATGTGTTATATGTACTTAGCATACAATTTGGTGTATGTTACTTACCGCCCAGTTCCGAAAGAGTATTACTAAGTAACTTGTAAATTAAGTTTTGGGGCATACCCCGTTTGCATTGCATTGTCGCGTTCAGCTTCCTGCGGCAAGTATATAAAAACTGTCTTCATTATTGTGGTTTGCCGTGTAAACAGTTGAAGTTATTATCGCCTGATATCATTGCCTACGACTAGGTATAGAACCCTTTGAGAAAATTGAATTCATTGTTTGTTACGCTCCCGACTGATGGGCTGAAATATAATTTAACCTGTATGTTATCTAAATAGACGTTTAAAATTATTGGGACTCCAATTTATGCAGCGCAGTGTAGTTTGGCGTATTCTACAAATAAAGAATTTCAGCTTCTACTTTCGAATCCGAACGTGGCACCATATCCTCCAGCCGCCTCGAAGAAAAGCTGCCAGTTGTTGGGGCTTCTCCCGAAACCACCAGGTTGGTGTAGTCGATTAGGTGGCGCCCACTAATAACATAATTTTGCACTTTTCTACCGAATTGGCCTCTGTACTATACTACTACACCTACCTTACAGTAAAACCCGCCCATGTCGCAATGATGCTGACCGTGTGCATCTTTTATTCTGTTATATATTGTAAATTAGTTTTCATACGTAGCAAATATCAATATATGTAAATATCCCACATATTCTTACTAGAAAATACTCTGATTTATTTGACCAGTAATGTGTTTTCGCCATCAAATTAACCTATATTCATCGTAGGTGTGTTTGCTGCCTACTAAATTATTTCCAATACTTTAATCGCAATCTGAAACGTGAAATTCATATTCCATGGCTAATTTCGCGGCAGCAACTAACATGACAAATGATAAAACAAAGGCACCTCCAAAGCAAGTCTCGATTTTTGTCTTTTTATTTGAAGGGAAAGAGCCTAACGGAAAATGAATTTTGCACTAGGAACAGGATTTGGACTCGCAAAGGAACCGCTGCGCTGAAAGAGTTGTTTGCAGAGACGGAACAAAGCGGCGACTGAAAAAATAATATGAGCGATGTGACAGTTATTAACCTCACGAGGCCGCTTCCGCTTCCATCTTGGTTGCTGCGGGTTATCGCGAGACAATTGCGTGCACTAAAATAGATAATTGGGAATTAGTATCGGCAAGCCCAGAAATCAATTTTGTAGCGTTACTTCTGGGCACCGAACATTCGAAATTGAATATTTAAGCACTTGCGTAATGAATATTTTTGCATAGGGTCGGCGAATGTAAATTTGCCCCTGAAAGGGCACGGGCGTGGCTGAATTCCCTTTTTCGAAATATCCATTTTGACGGAAATCGCCAGGGAAATAATTTATATCCGAGCAAATTTTTCAACGCCAACGCGGCTGTTATTAAGGAAACGGATAAAATGAAACAGAGGTTAATCGAATAAAATCCAATATCCTAGAACGATTCATGATGTTTCGCTGGGTATTTCGCCACGGCGAAAAATTAAAAATATTAATAAAGCCCACATCATGGAAAAAAATGAACAAAAGGTCTAGAATAGCTTAAAAATGCTTCCAAGATTGTAATAGAACTGTAATACACTACTAGCATCATTATCATCCTAGTTAAACACGAATTTTTGTATAGTATAAGGTTCATAACGATATGACTGACACCTCAGTATATGTACGGCACCCGTTTTTATGTGGGAATAAACTCATTAATACATAACTTCAAATATCAAATGAAAGAGAGTTGTGTATAAACAGTGCTGCCAGAAACTATTTTTATCGTCATATATTTCGAGAATTAAAGCTATTGGTCTGTTTCGATCTAATATATTTTCTCTATAGAGCTGATCGCTTCATAATTTTCTCAGACATCCTACACCTCTTGATCCTATTGGTCTGTATTTAATAGTTAGCGACAAGATTTCGGTGAGGATTACATCAGCACTGGCCCCTCGCCATGGCTTTCATTTCCGAGTTCGCAATTTTCGATAAACCCATCGTTTTGGACAAAGGATTTTCGCTCACTTTCGATGCTTAACCGCTTTTATTTCTTCATCATTACCTTTCAGTAGCAGTAGCATGTCAGGCCATTTTGGCAGTGTTTGGCAACTCAACTAACAATTTAAGCCTTCAGAGCAGTCTGTTTGTATTTCAAATCCTTTTTTTAGATATTTTTGTAAGCATAATGATTTTGTAGGCCCTGGTATTATTGTCGCTAATTTGTGGCATTTTGGACATCCCTCTAGTTTTGTTTCGGCAGTTGCATGTTAAGCACCTTAATATTTCGAACAATTAAAAATTCATCCTGTGGGTGCGACAAGGATGGCTATGGCTTGCTTCGCGGCAAACAGCTGTATGTCTAGCGCATTCTGCGCTGTGATTGGTTGAGGTGATTTGTCATCGAGCCCAGCTGGTCGTTAGCGACCGTTAGATCGATTCAGCCCCGAACCGTCAAAGGAGCAAGTTGGAATTTAGGATTTGGTGCGGCGTCCCGGAGCTTGACGCGGGGGCGTCGGCCTTTCCCGTTTGTGCTGTTACAGTATGTTCGGTGTTCATCTGAACTGTGTTTGCCTCTTGGCAGTTCCCAGAGAGACGTGTTTGAGTGAGCTTGTGTGGTGGCAGTCCGGTCTCTTCTTACGTGCCGCTGCAGGGAATAGGGTGTTATGTGGCTTGTATAGTCAATTAATCCGCCATTGCTAATTATGCGGGAGCACGATCTCTGTATTTACTTATGTAACGGCTACGTTGTCAACAATATGCATAACCAAGGGAGGTCAACGCAAAATTTCAATCCGAAAGGGGATCCATTAGAATATTCAGCCAATTTCTGTATCGCTTTAGCCACGTTTGGTGCAAGGTGCCTGTTCGACTACTATGTGAAGTGCCTCCTCGTTCTCTATCGGCTGAACTAACAAGATAACGATCTGTAATAACCTTTGTACCGCAAGTAGCTTTAATGGTACCGCTTCCTGTATTCAAATTTGCTGTAAATATAATAATACTGCGACGTACACTCTGCCTAAAATTCACTGTGGCATGTTAACGCCAACTTTACAAATATCGCATGCATTACGTAAAATCGCTTGTGAGATAGTGCAGTGCAACGTACATTCCGACTAAAAATTCACTGTTGTGTGGCAACCCCTGTGCCGTCAGCCCGTTCTAATTGTAGCGCATTTATTGCATAAATCTATCATTGCGTACTGCCAATTTGTGTGGTTTTGGGTGTCGTAATACAGGGCGCTCGGATGACTAGGGCCCAAATTCAGGCTTTGCTCTCACGCGTCCCGGCGTACCGCCGTTGGGCTCAACCCTACGTTAACCCCTCACTTCCGGCCCGGATCTGGCGTCCGGCTCGGCGGTGCCCCCCCCCTCATTAACAGTAAGCGCTTTTCCCAGCTGGGCGTACTGCATAAGCTACCTTTCGAGTTGTTACACTTGTAATTTGTAATGTGTTTGATAGGTCACTAACTGTGATCCAATAGATCTATTAACCTTATCGTCTTTGTCTTGTATTTGTTGCGTCTTGTGCATGTCTGTTACAGGGTGACTGTGTCACAGTGCTACAACAATTGTGAGGTGAAGCCCGGACGCCGAGGAAAGGCATTCCAGGTAGGTGGTCGCGTCTGGTACTGCACCATGGCTCCGTAATAGTTATTTGAGTATTTTCCCGAAATAGTTATTTGAGTATTTTCCCGAAATAGTTATTTGAGTATTTTCCCGAAGTAGTACTTTGAGTACTTCTCGCCCCGTTTGATGCCATATGTATCTTAGTACACGTAAACTTCCCTGCAGTTGTGCAATAGGTTTTAAGCGGTATCATCCTTAGAAGAGTTTACTAATCACCAGACGTGACGTCATGATGAGGTTAAATTTCTTGTTTGATCCGACTGCAGCTACAAAGCCGTGCCGATGAATGTTTTTTATAGGCGTATCTTAATAGAGTTTTCAAATTTACTGTATAATCGTATTCACAAATCGTTCCGTGGTTTCTTCTAGGAAAATATGCTCTTCAAGCTGAGTGTGCCCATTTCCATTATCCTGGCAGCACACCAAAATAATGCGAATCCGTCCCCGTATCTTTCCAAATACATTTGGTTTGAGTATCGTGAGCGACCATATTTTATTTTAGTCTAAGAACCGTCCACCAACGCTTTAGGCTTGCTACAGTTGTTAATGGGTTTTCCTTGTAACAAAGTCTGTGGTATTTCTTAGTGAAGTTTTCGATCCAGAGGTGTGTATGTAGCCTGCTGTGTGTCTCAGGGATTTCGTCTACACTACTTCTATGTATATGCAACTACCTTCACACGCTCATTAGAAGACATACCTTCAGTCTCTGTTATTCTAACACCTTTAGCCTGTCTTTTTCTTCTCAATACATAATTTTCCAATCATGTCAAAGTAACAAATTTGTGGCCAGGATTTTTGAATATAGCAACATACATCCCATTTTATATATAGTATAGATATAGATAGTTTTTGGTTAGACTTCAGGTTTCCAAACTATACAATAATACAGGAAGAGCCACAAGGTTATAAAATTTTCATAGTTTCTTTGCTTGTAGATTTGAAGTGTCTTATATTGTCTGCACATGTAGTTTTTTGTTTTTGACTTCATTGTTTTTATCATAGGAAATACTGTAGTCCAGTTAATTAAAGCAATTAACATGTGTTATTTGCTCATTGTCAAATATAATTCTTTTTTGAATTGTATCAGTTCCTAGAAAGTCCATTACTTTTGCCTTTCAAGTCAATATTTCTAGACCGTATAGCTTAGATGCAATATTAATGGACCAGTGTAGACAATATAGATATATAGGTCAGGATTAGATAAAGATGTGCATTATACAGCCAGCAAAAAGAAACAAAAAAAAAATCTGGTGTGATACAAGCACACAACTTCGTTTTACAGTGATCTTATAATTAGCCAAAAATTTGATTTTAAATTTTTAAGCATTTGTCAAAAATTTTCAAAAATTACAAATCTTACAAAAACGGTACAAAATAGAGTGTTAGTTCAAGAGACCAATTTTCTCTAGAATTTTAAGCTGAATTCAAAAATGTAATAATATACTAAGTGTTCTATTTAAATTAGGAATTAATACAAAAAATAGAAAAGAAAACAAAGGAAACCCATTTTAGAAGTATTCAACTGGAAAATCAGCTATCTCACATCAATACACATTAAAAATTTAATAAAAATGTAAAGTTTAAAAAACATCGTTAGAGCCGTTTTTGAAAAAATCGAAAAAAATCACAAGAGTAAACACCTACTTCCGGTAATGCGATTTTCTTTAAAAGCTTGCTGTCGCATCTACATAGTACACAAAACTTATATATGAAGATTCAGCGCCATACCTCTTTCCGTTTTTGAGATATTCTGTTCACAGACAAACAGACACACAGACACACAGACACACAGACAGACAGACAGACCAATGAAAAAATATGTTTTTTGGGTTCAAGGGACTCTGAAACGTAAAGATCTGTTGAAAACTCAATTTCGAATTTTTGGGGTGAATCCAATACTTCCTTTATTGTAAAAGGAAGTAAAAAAGTGGACAGCGAACAACTGTAAAGAAATAGAGAATTTACTAAGAAAACACTATTTTAATTTGCATAAAACAATTCAGAAGCTTATGGGTAACTTAAACAAACGTTCCCGTAATCAGTCTAGAAAAAGAAACAAAGAAAACAAAACAAAACAGAAAAGAACCAAATTACTAAGATGGGAGGAATATCACAGCGGTTGCACTGGGTCTGGTCAATTTTATTTTAATAGCTGTTTACAAAGCCACAATGTATTCCAGAGTCCAAAGTCTGCATCTGGAGTGAATACATCGAGCAAGTTGTACTAGCAAGGTTTACTCTTAGATCTAATTTATAAAGTAAATAAAATCACTCAAATGTCAAACCTATAGCAAAACAGAATGTTTTTCTGGAGGCCTGGGGCTGCGAGTTCCTGCAGTTTTGAACGCGTAACGGGAAGACCATGCAACATACATTTTTTACGAGGTTTCCGGAGCAGCATCCAACCGAGCGCTGTTTTCCACCTGCACGGCAGAGTAAAACTCATATTGTTAATGGCCGTTGTTTTCTTACCTTAATGTGTTCGAATTCGGGTGTTTTAAAAATGCAGGAATCGGGTAGGTTGATTAAACGTTCTGAACCTAGCATATGCTAAACTGCAGGCGTTCTGCCGCTGCCATTTGTGTGCTGGCGAAATGTGCCAGTGACCTGGAAGTCAAGCCTATGGAAGGCCGAATTATCATTCTGAACAGCATTGCCGAATTATAATTTTGAACGGCATTGCCAATGATACCGGGTACTAATCTCTACAGTTTCAACGTGGGGATTGTCGGAAAGGAGCTCTATTTAATATGATAAATAAAAATGACGTTTACTGACTCAATGCTGTAGGAAAGTGTCTAAACGAGTCACAGGCTGACAGCAGCAAAGTTTACTTTTTCGTACTTTGTTTAAAAATAAAAGCCGGTCTACGATCTAAGTCTAAAAATTACCAACATTTTAAGCTATCATACGATTTAATCGGTCCAGTATCTTCGGAGTAGATAGCGAAACAAACATACAAACAAAGAGACCACTACCTAAGAATATGTTTTATTATGTTTTTTTAACCGGACTGCATTTGTAAAACGTGTTTGTTTGTTTGTAATTGACCAGGTCTAAGCATGCAGAGTACCAAGTACCTTAGACACCAACTGCTATGGTCATATGGTTCAAGTCCTACTTAAAATTTTGCCGAGACTAAGGAGTTACGACCTTAGCAAGAAATCTTTTACATGCTACACATCGTCGTAATGTGTAACGAAATTTTTAGTATCTCCTTTTTTATGGAAAGGGATTATCACGGATGTACACCAATCCTTTGGGTGTTGGCCAGTTTCCCATGTGGTCTGACAGAGTAGGAGCAGCGTGGACAAGCAACTCTCATTCAAGCACCTCCATATTTCAGCAGGAATACGATCCAATCCAGTGGCCTTCTGCCGTCTTCATGCAGTTCTCCGCAATACAACCTCCATACTTCAAGAGCTCGATCCAGTTTCCGTTTGCAACTCGCCATTTTTGTCCTTCACCGCATATAATTAAGGCTTAAAGCTATATGTACTCTCCTACATATGTTTGCATACTAAGTTTCGGTGAAGCCCTTTAATGCTCGCTGACGGGTTTTACACTAATGTAGAAGAGTCTGACACGATAGGTCTAACTCGAGAATTCGAGTTAGTAGCGTAACGAACCCAGCCCATGAGAATTCTAACTTCTGTGGCCCGCTACCGCATCGAGATCACTAGCGATTGGAAACGTGTGATATTGAAGAGAATTTCGAGGAAAACGGTTTCAGCGGTTAATTGTATACATGTTTGGCAAATGTACATACATTTTACAAATTTTTATTACTTCAAATAAAGTGAGTATAAAACGTGAATTACAATTTAGGTCACATTCACAATATGAAAACTTAGGTTAAATTAAGCACATTACTACAATTACAATAAAATGTTCAAAACAGCAGGTTTATACCACATGGTATTAAAATTTAAATGAAAGTAAGAATTCGCATTTTTCTTGGAGACTGCCGTTTAAAGATTCTCGTTCATGCGATATTTATATTATTTTTGGAATGGCAGATATTGTTGTGCATAGAGACCACATAGGCACATTCTGTTTGATTTTTTTTCAAAATAAACGAGAAGCTGTTATTTTGTATTCTGACTATTAAAACTATTTTTATTAATTTGAAATATTTCGATCTCGGATTTGTTTTTCCGAGAGTTCCATCTCATGGTTTTTGGACACATTTGAGTGATCTTGCCAAGTGAATTTCTACTTAAATCACACTATGTAAATGAAAGTGGTTGGGTAACACCTTTACAGTTCATGTGTTCAATTATATTTCAAAGAAAATTTTCCAAAGAACTTGAAAGTTAGAAATAAGTGGGGATATATGATTCCTAACATTCAAACAAAAAGACCTTATTTATTAGTCGCATTAATAATTGTACATAGAATAAATTACTTGTAAGATGTTAGTTCTGGTTGAGTTTTTTTGTACCTTACAATAACAAATCTGCATTACGATGCGTGCAGTGCTACAAAAGGTTTACGTTTTAAGAGACCTTAACCCTATTACATAGGAATCACATTTTATATACATGTAATCATTGTTTGATATTTAAGTTCCCTTTTATATGACATATTTGATTAAGTATAAAAGCATCACCTGAAAATCGAATACGGTTCAAAATTGTGATATAAATGTATTACAAGTTGGGAAGAACGTGCATATGTAATGACACTAAAGTAATCATTCACAATTCTGCACTTCTATTTTGCCCTTTGCTAGGTAGCTTTAATAGGCCAGGTTTGTTTCAAATATTCACTTTGACTGATTTAAAGAAGAAAAATAACTCAATATTTATTAATAGCTATGTACAGTTCAGATTTATGAATAAAATAAATAAGTATGTAATTGTTAAATACGTATACATAATGAATAAATTAAATAATTGGATTCAAGGCGCGGCCTGATACCCAACCATCCTCCTGCTCGGTAGAATTTTTCGTTTAAAGCCGGCCGTTGACTTCTTTCTCTGGTAGAATTTAGAGTCTAGATGAGACATGTCGTTGCGACTGCGAATCGCGGTGGATATACAGCCTCGGGCGCTCTAAGACTGAAGACCATTAGTAAAATGTAAAGTTTGAACGCTCTTCATATTGCATTATGATTAATTAAGGTTTAAACCGGACCGAAACGTTACACATAGACAATGTATTTGAGGTGTATAAGCAGAACATAATGTTATTTTAAACCTATGAAAATATTTTAGAGCAAGCATCGTAAAGTAAAGATGTTTCCAAATGTCAAATCGTTGAGGTCATTATCAATCATCTAATTTTAATGAAAATCGCGTGTAAATATGTTTGGAAGTAGGAAATGGCCTATGTTCAATCTTATTCTACTCTAAATTAATTTATTTTTAAGTATGTGTTAAATAGACGAGAAGTAAATTCAACATTGTTGGTCTTATGTCGAGTGAGGTATCGAAATGTTTCTTATAATACCAATTCATGGGTAACTTGTTTTGGTAGTTAAAAGATTGAAATTATTTTTAGTTATTGATTTTTAATTCAATTTTAACTTTATGAATTACCGTCATTGGTTGCAAAATAGTCAGGTCATTTTTGTTCTACCAATTATATAAAAACCATTGTAATTTTTTTTTTGCCAGGTAAACTACATAAATTTGATGCTCCCAGAAATAAATACAAATGTCATTTTGCGTATGTACCAAGATAGGGTGTATAATTTTATGCTTTAGTAAACGAAATAATTATGTAACAATTCCAAAATAGAAAATGTATTTGTGTTGCTTATACCAGAGCTGGGCAGTAATTAATTACTTTGTAATTAAATTACTATAATAATTTTTTTGTTTATTTGCCTTGGAATTGAATTACTTTTCAAAATGCGCTAATTGTAATTGGAAATTGCCATTTTTGTTGCAAAGTACTTAAAAATTACTTTTTAAAAGTAATTAATTACTACATTTAATTACTCAATTACTTTTGTATAATTAAATTACTCTAAAGTATTTAAATTACTCTACGAGTATGTGAATTACTGTGGTAATTGAAATTACTCGAGGTAATTGAATTACTTTATGCTGTTTCAATTACTGAATTACTGACCTCGATTGGGTGCCAAATCTCCAGAACGCAAAAAATAAGATAAGGGTTATTAAGTTACATATTAAGCAAATAGCAATAGGGTAGTCTCGGCCCAATTTAAGCATAATTTATGATTTTCTGTGACGCGTTTTTGAGTAAGACATTGAAGTAAAAGTCCAAATTCCGACAATAAAGTTTAAAGAGCGTACAACGCATAAATATAATGTAACTAATTGCAAAATCCCATGTCAGGTTGACTCAAAAATGCAGTATGGGATATGGTACTAATATAATTTAAAAACGCAGCATAGGTTCACCGCATTCTTGCATTGAAGATTTTTGAAATTATTCATGGAATAGTGTTTTATAGGAATTTTTATAATTCCGCTCACCTCATCCAACATGACTTTTTTACGTTATACAGGGTGCTGCGTTGACGGACAAAAAATACAAAACCTCCATGCTAATTACGATGCAGTCAAATATTGGCTTCTCTAATGATTTTACACAAAATTCCATTTAAGTTTTTTTTAAAGAACGGTGCGTAGTGACCCAATTTTTCTAATTTTAGATATTTTATTGCCCTAAACTTGAAATCAATAGGTATTATTAAATATTTTGATAACATTAATAGGCAATATTAAAAATGTCAATAACATTTTGAAATTTGAAGTGAAAATGTGAAAGCAAACTGAGCAATTTATTTGTCGAGCGTTGACAGTAATTTTATGAAATAGGTACGTGTTTTCCCCGTTTCTTATACGGTGTGTTAAACAAGAAATTACGTAAGGGTTGGCCATAGAATATAAAAGTAATGTCAACAGCAAGCTTTAGAATTCATTAACTGTCTCAGCACTGTTTCCATATAGTTCCCTTTGAAATATTTATTGTATAAATAACATGTTGGTGACACTAGTTTTGTGTCAATTTTGACACAGACTGACGCAAAATCTAACCTACTAACCTAGAATTTAACATAGACTTATAGTGCCACCAACATATTATTCATAGAACAGGTATTTCAAAGGGAACTTTATGGAAAAGCATTTATAATCACTCGATATTATACGCTGATATCGTGATTAAACACTCTAGGGATTGCTGTCTCTTAAGCTTGCTGTCGACATTAGTTTTATTTTCCATGGCTAACCCTTATGTAATTTCTTTTTGAACACATGGTATCAAGGTCTCTTGAATGTAAAAATGTGCTCTGATGTAAGAATTCTTATTTCAATCAGTCGTTTTTAACTAGGTTTATCAGTCATCTATCAACTTTCAACAGTCCCTGATCAACACCAATTTGATATTTTGTTTTAAGATTTCAAAAGTTGCCTAAGACATTTTTTATATCTATTTATATTACTAGAGAGGAAAATGTAGAATTTCCTCCCGCGGATGTGGTTTGATGTTCCAGCGTTAACGATAACAGTATCTAATCGATTGTAATCAAGCAAAGAAGGAAATGACATTTTAGTCCAAAGCTATATATATGACACTTTTACATTTTATGATGCGACTATCTCTTGTATTCAGCAGCATTCAAAAATATTTAAATATGAACATCAGGAGGCTAGTTGATTTATTATCAATCACATTGCCTTCCGTCTCTAATGTCAACGGGAGTCAATGTATTATATTTTCTCCCACTGCCATTGGAAACCAACCAGCGCACCAAACGCATATTTTCGGGAAACCCCTAACAGGTGACAGATAATGTCACTTTCGTATAAAGGGGTAAAAAAAGGATTTTCGAACTGAACCATAAAAAAAGCGCCAATTGGATCACCATGTAGTGTTCTTTACAAAATCTAAATAGAATTTAGCTGTCAAACAGTTAAGATATTCAATGCTGCACCCTGTATACTTAGGTAAGTTACATATTTTTGTCATTCAGCCTCATGTTAGACGTATTTAATAGTAGATTGTTCTATAAGTTAAGAAAAGCCAGAGTTTTTCAACGTTTAATTTACGAGCGAACGATGCAAAGCGAGTGGATTAATTTTACACGAACATGGAAAAATCACTTTTATAACATATTCAGGGTGCTATTTTTTCTAATACCATTGCAAAATCTAGCCAAAATAAAATTCGATATTTCTTCATATTCGAAAAAAAGTATTTTTTTTTAAATCGGCAATGAAGAACGTCGAAATCGTCATTAAAATACGAGAAATCGGCAGTGAAGTAATCCATTGTTTGACTACTTTTTGTAAGCTGCTGGACGATAGGTAAACGTCAACTGACGTCAACATAACCTACAAAAGTTGGTTAAAATGTTGTAATTTCGCGATTTCTCGATTTTAGAAAACAATCTACCGCTCGGCACTGGAAGTTTCTTTTTATCCCTCGTGTGATTTATTTGCTTTGGCCCTACGGGCCTCGGCATCTAAACCCATCTTCCTGATAAAAATCTCAACTTCAGTGATAACATATGTGGAAATTAATATTAAAAAAAAGTTAAATTAAACTTCCAAGTCCCTATACCTTCTTACTGGAGGGACATTGTACTAAGGTATAATCGGTTTATTATAACCTAAGGACTCTATGACCAATCGGTGTCCCATTCTTTTTGGGACACCTTGTACAATTGTTATCCTTGACTTTATTTATTAACTAACATCTTACATCAAAACAAACTAAACACTTTTGGTTTTGGTGAACGGTGCATGTAGCTACAAGATTTAATGCGCCTACAAGATTTAATTATCGAAAAACCTTCAAAAGTGATGGAGTATGTAAGTTACTATATTTAACAAAACATAAAAATTAAGCATTTTTAGATTACGAGTACGAATCGACACGACACTAATGATAGTTGCAACTTGCAAGAAAGTTCTACTAAATACAACTATATGACAATAATTTCTGTTGAAAGTAATTGAAAAAGTAATTGATGTTGTACAATTACAATTACTAAGTAATTGGTAATTGAATTAATATTTCATGTGAGTAATTGGAATCTCTGGTAATGAAATTACTGCATTGGATGGTAATTGCTAATTAGTAATTAAATACTTTTTTAAAGTAATCTGCCCAGCTTTGCTTATACCTTACAGTTGACAGCGTCTGAATACATAATAGGATTTTATATCCATTGAAGTAATCCAGTATTTGATTTAGCTCTTAGTTGAACGAGTAAATAGCAGTCGAGCAGCCGATAATAAATTCTAGGACAGTAGCAGTTCTACATAACTGCCTCAATACAAGTAAGGAACCACACATTAGGAAATCATCAGTATACATCCAAAAGAAAGGCGATTTAACATAAACAAAGTTAACCTCCATATACACAAACGAGTAAGAACGTATCGGCCAACTGCAGTTTCAAGATAGTACCAGAAAATGATGGAATTCTACAGGCGTTTCAAGATATAGCAAGTGTTTCCAATTCTGAGTTTTTGAAGAAATCCTGTAGCAAAAGCTTTCCCTGGGCTTCGAGATGGTCAAAACAACTCAAGCGGCCATTTTAACTGTTTTATATGAACTACTCGATAAAAGTTGTGGTTACAAGCGTGCTAAAATAATAATTGGCAATATACGGTATACATGCTATTTTGTTTGATTAATTAACATATGAGTTGTTTGGTATAAATTATTAAGTTATAGTTTACTTGAAATACTCTGGCGAGGCCTTATAAGTAGGTACTTAATTTTATACGTAGTGCAAGGGTAGCCATGTGCTCTCCTCTTGTAGTAATTAGATTCATACGGGGTCTCAACAAAGATTATGTGCTGCACTTGGTCTGACTTCACATTCGTAAACTATTTTGCGTTTACAAATATTGAATCTGAGTGCGAATAAACGTTGGGTTACAGAAATTTCTGCTCTTTATTTTATTTATTTTTTAATGGGGGATGTTATGCCATCCCCGAATTTGTCCTACTTTTAAATATGTCCTGGAAATTTTTGTAAGTTGTCTGGGTTTTAAAACCAATTAAGTCTGAATATTTGACTAATGAATTTTGTATTTCTACTACTACCAAACACTTAATAATTTTATATTTGTTGTGCACGGATTAAATTCTGTATAGTTTCAGTTTCATAATGATTGATTAGTTCCTAAAGCCTTTGTTACATGATTCAGTAAAAAGTTAGTAAAGATTAAAATGTATAGCTATTTAATCTTTTATTTGATTTGATTACAACTTTTTGAACATAAAAGCGATAAATAGTAGCTCAAATAATTGACCTTATCGTTAAGAAAAATGTTCAGGGATTAACTTGAAAAGTCCGGAATTTTACATTTTGGTTTAGCGAATTTACAGAGGGCAACCCTGAAAAAACTTTGCTACACTGCAAGACAATTCCTAAACCACGGTGTTCTGTTTCATAAACATTTATTCAGTAATTAGTTAATTTTTCGCCAGCACTTTGTCAGATACTCAGCAGCTAATTCAATGTCCTGCTTTGAGTACAACATTTATTGCCAGCCTCTCTTGTATCAACTGATTAAGCATTTACAATTAACTTTGCTGGTGTATAGGTATACAGTGAAAATTCATGTACTGCGAGCACGAGTAAATCAAGGCAAATTTACGATTGCCTAAAAACACACCAAGACCGATGGACAGTCGGTATAAGGTACTCTGATACTAATCCACGGGTCGTCTGCGTTGATTGTTTAAGTACTTGTTCGACACAGACGAGGCATCCACGCATAGTGTAATTTTTGTTAATTAATTATTATATCACAGATATAATGTATGAGGTACTGTGTTATTCTGTGATTAATTCAGGTGATAAATTCAGAGTTGAAAAACATGATTTTTAGAGATTAACAGTAAAGTAAAAGAAGGTAGTTCACAAAGTAAAACGTATTCTGAAGAAAGAAATAATTTCTTCCGAACAAACTAACTCATAGTAAAAGAAAGATGTAAACAAAAGTAAAACTATTTTTATTTCAAACAACAAAATTCAAGAAGTTTAAATTAGCTCGTGTTCAAAGAGCCTGCCTTCTTGCGCTAAACAATATCCTAAGCGATCATAGAAACTTCTCCGCACATTAGCCAACGTATTAGTGCTAGTGCTCTGAACTACCCCTTTAATTTTTAAACGCAGTTTTTCAAATCATTAGTTGTAGTGGAAACGACTTTCCAGAGAAAGTTTTCGGCATTTCTATCACAGTTTAACAAAATTCCATACTTCTGAAATAGCCATCGGGAAAAATATCGTAGCTAAATCTACTAGTTCTACAATGTATTTAAATGAACAATCTGGACAGTCATTAGCGGTAATACAAACCTCTTTTAAATTAATGTCTTCGTTGGGAACATGTGCTTTTGGGGAGAAGCACATCCAAAGTTTTTAAAATTTGAAATAACTCTAGGTATAATTGATAACGATGAATAACGCCTATTTCCAAATGTTGTGAAAGAATTTTGAATTTCTCGGACCGTTGGGCCCTAATAATACCATTTTACAATTTGCACTGTTCCTTTGCTTCTTAGTTATCGATTTTACGATAGAAATGACAGCCGATATTAGGTGCTGACAAAATACGCGAACTGTCAACGTCAAATTCTCGGCATTTGTAAATTCCAGATATCGTCTGCTATGTTCGTAGTAAAGAAAATCTCTCTGTTATAGGAATGTATTGTATGAGATATTGCACAATTTGATATAACGACATGACTCCTATGTATGCAGTGGGTCTCAGAAATCAAGGCTAAATCCACTTTGCAGTTTAATAAAAAATGATCAGTTCTAGAGTGCGCCGTGCCAGTCTGTTGATATTTCATCATGTTCGTTACTGTAATTGCTTCATTACGAGATTTCGCATATCTCGCATTTTATTAAATAGATTGGATACAATTTTTCCAGTTTCTCGTTTCTCGTGATTAAAACGTCCCACTCTTTGAGAGAAGGATTTGGTTGGTATTATGCAACTTTTTGGAACCGCTTGTCTTTGTTTTGCTGTTCGTTAGTTTCCGTGTTTTGCCGTAGAATGGAAAATTTCTTAGTTTGCTTTTCGTTATGGATTATGACCGTAGGGAATGCATCGGAGAGGTTTGCTCCGGGGTCCTTGCGTATCTGGCTATACCATACATTGGGCGCATCGGGGGATGGCTTTCGGTAGTTACTCACGGTGGTTCAATGCTCAAGTGGACATTGAAAAGATATTTTATTTTACAAATAGGTTTTACACCATTTTCTAATTTTACGAACTAAATGTGGATACTCAATGTATCTAAGTCAGTTTGTTTGGTGGCAGGAATAATAGTTTGCACATGACATATTTATCTGTAGTAAGTAACATTGATGAAGGACTAGTTTGTTTGAAATTTCCTCCAGGTGTTTCCGCTCTCGTGAGTGACTCTTTTTTTTTACTGTCTTTGTGTAATTTCGCCTAAAGGTTACGATTCTCGCATACTTTAGGTGAGTTGGTTGTTAGTATTAATACACATGTGATCCAAAAGTGTATGAACTCTGCAAACGCTGCCCTATTAGCAATTTGAAACCGCATTCGCCACTCATCAGCTAGAAACCGTAACAAGAAGTTATAGAGCCAACTCTACAGAAAACGGGCTACACATAGCAACCGGTTAACTGCTTTTAGCAAAAACGCCAGGGCTTTGACATTTCGAATTGATACTTTAAATTACCTTTTTTAGTGCGAATTGATAATATTTAGTCTTTAAGCGTCACGATATCCATGAAACGTATTGGAATTTTGTGCAGAGTCTTCGCAATTCAATTCCATCTAGCGTTAGAATTTAAAGTCGTAAAGGGTTCTAATTTTGAGATTAAATCTGTCAAAGCAGTTGTACTCGTAATTCTAGTTCAACACTGAAATGTTTAAGGATGTAGTGAAGTATAAGTTCCTAAAACTTCTGCTCACATTAATGTTGTCATCAGGTAGTATCAGCATAGTTGTTAAAGTAAAGTATCCAAAGGGCGAATAGAACTTTCAGATATTTTTAATTTCCATTATACTTAGGCTACCAGAACCTTTTATCGTATTAAATAAATTAAAGTGCTGTCGATCTAATTGTTGAAATCCCCATTATTTAAGTGGTGTCTACTTTGTTCAGGAGAATTACAACAATTATCTGCTTTGCACACTAGAAATTGAGTTTAAGAACGGCAAACTTCGGCTGGGAGTTTGGCATGAGCCTTTTCCTCGGCACATTAATATTGTTTCGCCAGTCATGCGGTTGATCTGCTAAACGCCTAGTTCGGAAGTGACTGCCTGTACACCATTTAATATCTTGTCAGCATTTAGGACTATGATTGACATGTTTCTATAAACTTCGGCAACTAGCGCCTGCGCCTCCGGTGTTTGCATAGGGGCTCAGCGACCATATTTTGAGAGGGCGATAATTGCGTTTTGCGTTGCTGCTCCCAGAGCGGTGGATTTGTGTTCTCAGCCCGTCGCGAGCGTTTCAATTTAATTATCATCATTAATAGAACAAACTTAATTTGCAATTGTACAAGAAGCCTAATTGCAACTAGATGGCTAGATGAGCGGCGGCGCCCCTTTTTGCCGCTGATGGGGTTTCTTGCTTTCCCTTTCGCAGGCCCGAGACTTGATTAAACTATCAAAGATTTTTGTGAATTAAGAACAGGATGACACTAGTGAACTGGTGTTCAAAAGCTCATGTAAATAGAGAATAAAAACTTATTTTGTTGGCAACAAGTTTGCATCCTTAAGGTATGATAAAAGAAAAAAGACTGCAGTGTCGTAAAACAGTCCTGCATCGCCGAGGTATATTATTGTTTTTCAATTAAACAAGACGTTCCTGAGGTAACTGTATATAATCATTCATATTTGTGCATAATAACACGTGATTATAATATTTTTTTCTGTTTATTTACTGAAATCACTAATAGAGTTACACAAACAATTACGCTACTACGAGTGCCTGTACCATTTTCACTTAAAATTATGTGTAATAAATTCTATTAATTTTATTGTGGACCTTCACCAGTATCTGCAAAATGTCAACTATAAAAGAAAATTGCTGTAATATATTTTTTCCTTTAAACAGAAAGTTTTCCGTCACAAAAGTGCTTCTAGAGAGTAACACAAATTAAAGATTAAAGATCGTTTTTTATCTTATATAATGTAAGGGACGACACAACGCACAGGTAATTTTAAAAAATAATTTATTGCGGTTTCAGGATGCAGATGTGACCGACGAGAGATTGGTTTTTAATGGGGGTTGCTTCAATATAGCCGTTTCAGGTTTTACGCTGCATGTTTTAATTTGTGAAGTGAAATGCAGTTACGCGAATTTTTAAAACCAGAACTTTCCAGAGATTTCTGACGCAAAGTAAGTCATACCCTAGAAGCTGAGCCCATTTCTCTACAGCCGAGGGAAAGACTTTCTAGTGGAAACTCTCCAGTAAACATATCACGTGCTACCCACATATAAGAATCTATTCGTATTTTTCAAGGTACAATTCGTTTTAACAATCGCGAGCAAGTCTTTTCTGTCGACCTGCAACCACCTCCAACAGAGCTTGTTACGGCTCGTTAACAGGTTTTTGCTATGACAATACAATACATGGGTTTGAGAAAACGGTATGCTCCTTGTCAAAGAGCTGAGTATTGGTTATTACAAACGAGTCTTGCTGAACTGCATAGTTAAAGAGTTTTTTTTTATTATTATTCAGGTCATAGTTTATATAGCAATCAATTAAATCGTATTATGATTTGAAAATAAACATTATTCTGAAACAATAAAGAAGCCAACCTGCTATCGATTACTAATAATAATCAATGGTAGTATAATCGCAGATCAACCGCCTTATCATTTATACACCACGGTAGCTCTGAAAGGTTTGTACCTACCGTAATGACCTAGCTAACTCAATCTCGGCGGCCTTGGGTCGCAGATTCTTATCATCAGCTGTACTACTGCAAGCTGTTTTAATAAAAAACAGATTTCGAGAAATAAATAAAGTCATAGCAAACAATTACGTTTATTTAATTAACAATTCATAGTTGCCTTGCAACATCGATATTAAATCCTTAAATTGATTGTCACAGTATTAAAATGTCTGAATACAGTATTTTACTTATGCTGAAAATGCAGCACGCACAGCAAAAAATATATGAACCTCTTTTGGGCTCTTGGATTGAATGTGACCACAATTCAATGAAAAAGAAAGCTTACCACTGTCATATGTTTTAACCGTTATCTCGGTAATGATAGTAAAATGGCGTGAGGGCAGTTTTTACAAAAATTACGTAATAAGTATTCAAAAAAGCATTTTGTAATAGATTAAATTTGTGAATCGTAAATTTGGGAACAATTAATACATTGCATTTTATAATAGATTAAATTTGTAAATCGTAGATTTGTGAACAATGAATACATTGCGTTTTAAGGTAGACTAAATTTGTAAATTGTAAATTTGTTAGTTGTGGTGAAGCGCCGTTGGAATCAATTCAGCCAACAATTCATGGGCTGACGGGGTTATCAACAAACGTTGAAATAAGACTAACCTGGATTGTGACAAAAAAACGTCGCATGCAGGCGATGAATTGGTCCAAGATTATCTTAGCGTTCCATGCCAACAGCAGTACCGACTTGGCGACGGAAATTGATAATGAAACGGATGGTCCTCGTTACGAACTGGCAAGCTCAAAATGACATTCCAGAAAGGAGTTGCGGGCCCAAGTTATTAATTACGGTGTCAATTATGACATCAAAAGTGGCGTCGATCAGAAGACTCAAATAAGAAGTCGTTTGAAAACGGCGTTTAAGGGCTAATAAGAAAAGGGAAATGACTAAACTTGAATATCAAACAAAGTAGCGCAAACATACCTGATTTCAGTCATCAGCCCACAAACAAAATTAAACAATTGAGGTGCAATATAGCACACAAGATGCCTTCTTGGAACGAGTTGCTCCAACCAAAAGCGAAAGTTAAATGAAATCGCGGACGGAAAAAGACCGCTGCGGCTGGCGCATAATGATAAGGAATTATTTGGGGAAAACCGAAATCAGAGAGCTCGCGCGAAGCAAGTTTGGTATCATTTGAAATATAGCAAATCATAACTCGAGTGAACATATACAGGCTGGCCCGGAATAGATGAATAATTGACGAAACAAATAGCCGGAGCTAAATATTTGTTTCAATTCTTATTTGAAATTTAAATTTCCTTATAAAAAAAGTTAATACGTTAATATGTATAATATTGTGCTATGAGCAGATGCAATGCAGCATCCGTAAAACAATAACAAATTTAACTGCTGCTAACCAAAACAGGAACTGAAGACACTTTTGCAAGCACTGTAAAGAGCTAGTACCAGTATCACATATGATCAAGGCAACACTAAAACGGTGCTCTCGTCTTAGCATACGTATTTTCCTCAAGATAATACAAAAGCACAGACAATTTTGAGCTGCGATCACAGCATTTATGTACGAAAAGGATCTAGAGGCAGTTTTTGATTTTAAAAATCATCTAAGGTTGCTTGCAGAACAAAGTTTCAGGTGCAGCATCCCCTACTTACAAGTAACCAAGTTCAGCACCAGATGCAGACTTAAATATGTGAATTGAACAACACTACATAAACAGTGTTTAAAGTGTAGGTTTGTGAAATATATGCGGAATAGACAAAAAAGTGATTTAGACTCTTAACATACGTATGTATTGTGCTCCGAAAGATGGAGTCGTGTTGATTAATGTGTTGTTCAGCATTAGTGCTTTGTAAATGTTAATTATTACATAAAGTTCAATATATTTTAGATTATACTGTAATGATGCAACCATAAGGGTGTTAGAATTAAATTTAGAAAATATTAAAAGATTATAATGGTTAAAAATAATTTGGATTTATTCATGTATAAGGTGGGAATATGAATGGAAAATAGCTATTTGAAGAACAGATGGTTTTGAAAATAATAGAATATTGTATAAATTGCAGTTTGAAACGAATAACAAATACTTAATTTGAAATAAAAAAGAAATTTAATAGCTTTAACTCAACTATATTAAGACTAGAGTGTATAAAACGGGATTTGATATCGTTAAGTAATTTTGTTTTAATTATTGATAATAAAAATTTTTGAAAATGTAGTAAAATGAATTTGGTGTGATTAAAAATATTTAAAATAACCCTGTTTGTATTGAGAAACGTTTTGACTTATAAAAAGGGTATACTTAAAACCTACGTGGTGAATAAAAATTGAATTTTAAAATAACAAGAAGAAACAAAGACTTAACTAATGAAGATTATTGGTATGTGGTTAGAAACTCATGGATAGCAGAATTATTCTACAAAAGTAAATCATTGAAAAAATAGAATGGGTTAACTATATTGGACAAGTCTATTTCACATATTATATTAATCAAAGTGGATTACGTCAAGCTGTTTGGTGCTATGTAAGACTTTCAGAGGAGGATCATCGGGTATAGGAAGCACATTCCAGGAAGGAAACAGATGCGGTAGTAAGTAGATGTCTGCAAGTTTGCTCTGTTCGCTGGGCGCTGTAGAAAATATGGAGTTTGCTGTTCTTGGACGGTTAGGACGTCTTGTCTGTCTGTGAACCGTGCATTGCGGGGAGGTGCTTAAGAGGGTCGAGTAGCAGGTTAAAAAGAGGTTGACATCTGGAAACGTTGCGGACCAAATAAAATGTGGGTGATTTCTTATTAAAATCATAACTAGTAACGAAATAAAGACAATTAAAAGGTGAACTAATTAAGAAATAATTACTTACTGTGTTTCTAATATTGTTGTGTATTGTAAACATTGGGTATTTGCAGATTTGTTTTCACAGTTGGTTGATATAAGTATTGTGACTTATACAGATGAGATAAAAAATGTTAGAATATACATTTTTCAAAAATCAAGTAACTAGATAAAAGAATCCACTCCTAATTTTTCAGGAGCTGTTTCTAATAATAATAATAATTATTGACATTTCAATAGATAATAGGGTAAATTTGTATTTTAAAAATAGATTAATATCATTATACTTGAAGGTTTAGTTCAATACCCATATTTTGAGGATATACATCCAGGTGTATCTATTTATTTTCGTGTTTTTTATATTTTCTATTTTTTCACATACGTATCAACATAGGGTTTATAAAATACACCACATAACATCAATACGGTTTGTGGGTTCATGGAAAAAACAATAATAAAATTATTTGAGAGTCAAAATAATGAAAACTTTGTTTTATTTCTGACTCTTTCAAACACCCATTTTCGCCATCTTAATTATAACAGAGCTCAACATTATAATGAAATTGAGCGAGCTATAACTTGAATAACAGTATGGAATAACTTTGCTAACCTGTTTCTTCACCCCATTGTCGGCCCGTTTTGAACACTGCAACCTCACGCTGCCTCATCCCAAGTGGCTCCAAAAAGAAAGCTATCTATAACTTGAACAAGTCCAAAATTATTTTGAAGAGTTGTATAATCACCCCAAAACAATATAAATCAAGCACTAAGTTTAAAACACCGTTCACAAACGACAGCTATTTATTTACACGTAAATAAATATTTCACAACAAATTACACATACATCAGGTCAAAACAATTAACTTAACCTCTAAAACTAAACGACAAAAGGGCGAGGTTACGCTGTCATATATAAATTATCTGGTCTCTGGATCTCGGCGCTGTTTCCTATAAGAGCCACTCAAAAACAATAGGTGAGTGCTTCAATGTAAATCCGTTAATTGGCTGAAACTGATATCAAGCTAGAACAACTGCAAAGTGACGCTTTAAAACAAAATAAACCAGATCTAGTAGCTAAATTATAAAAACGCCTAAACTAATTATACAACAAACCTTAGATATAAATACAAAACTAATTACACCATCTTCTTCAGCTCATTTCGAAGCACAATATTCCGAATTTCACACCGATCCGAGCTGGTACCACTACGAAACTTTTTTAACATGAGCCGTACTTCACCCCACACAAAACCCAGATGTGATGTCTGATAGATAGTTCCACAGCTCTAATTCACGTGTGTAAATGTTATCTACAATGAGAACTGACATTCAGCAGCATAATTTGGAGAAGGGGGGCATACTAGATTCGAAAACAGAAACGTAGACACATTTTCCGGCGGTGTTCGTCTCTTTTTTCTGCATATTTACAAGGGCCAATGCAGAGGCGAAACTAAAGCATGGGCATTTATGGAAAAACTCAAATGCGAAAGAGTTTCTAGGTTTTGTTTGTCTATTGCTGTTGGGCAGGGGTTTATAAATCTTACGACGGGGGGATTACAAATTTATGAAATGTTGAAGAAGAACACTACATACCCAAGAAAACGATAATGAGGAACAGGTTTACTGCAATTTCCCAATGCCTGCGTTTTGATGATGCCGAAGCTAGAAGACAGAGTCGTGGTTCAGATAAATGACAGCGATTTGAACCCTTTTTGAATTATGACCACCTACCTTCTAAGACGCATACATAGCCTATGAGTGCATACTGGTTGACGAAAAGCTGCTAACTTCTCGCTGAAGATGTCCTTTCAAACAATATGTATCGTTTAAATCCTAAAAATATGGCATAACCATTTCGGCAGACGTTTAGGATTGTCAGATTCTATAGCGGTAATATGGGTGATCAGCGTGAACGCAGTCAAGGCAAACGAAATATTTTAGTAATTATAGGAGAATTGGGAAAATCAGAGAGGAACGTGACCAACGATATTTATTTTACCATTCCCGAGTTTGCAAGAGATTTATAAGAGAAGAATTCAAGACTGCTTGGAACAATACGAAAAAAGGTACCAGATCTTCCTAATGAGAACTACATTCAACCAAATTGGACTATCAATACAATGTTGCGTTAGTGTCATACATTGCAAACGCTTCCTCTAATAATCACCAGATCACTGTTTATTCTACATCTAAATCTAGCAAAGTGTAGAATTATGTTATTATAGTTGTTATTAGTATTCAGAATAATTTTCATATTTACAATTACAATTAGCTCTTTAAAAATGTACATTACCTTTGAAATAAACTTTTTGTAAAATACCATGACGTTGGGGAGTTTGGGATCACTGATGACCCCACTGGTATTATGTCTCACAACGAAGATGCGGTGTTATGAGGGTTAAAGAAGATCTGCTCACATATGCCGACGTAAACTTTACATCATAAAATCTTGCACAACCGACGTTAAGAGGTCCAGCAGCTTTGCCGGTGGATGAAAGTTTCAATATATCCAATACAACCTCCTCCAAGTATGTACTCTAAGTTTGTACTTGCTTTATTAACTTCACGGGCTCCTCTGAAACATGTTCGGTGCAATAATTTGGTTTGAAACAGCTCTCACATCACTGGTACGTAAGTGCATAGTTCTAATGTGCGCAATATTCAATTTTCTCTGTTTAGAGGTCCCCAATTTTAAACATTCACATGCTCCTCAAATATGACACTTAAATTCTGCAGCTGACCGACGTCAACAAGTCCAGCAGCTTTGCCGGTGGTTGAAAGTTTCAATATATCCAATACAACCTCTTCCAAGTATGTACTCTAAGTATGTACTTGCTTTATAAACTTCACGGGCTCCTCTGAAGCATGTTCGGTGCAATAATTTGGCTTGAAACAGCTCTCACATTACTGGTACATAAGTGCATAGCTCTAATGTGCGCAATATTTAATTTTCTCTGTTTAGAGGTCCCCAATTTTAAACATACATATGCTCCTCAAATACGACCCTTAAATTCTGCAGCTGCGACCCCAATTTTGTGTTGCTGAAAGCCCTCGGCTTCCATTAGAACTCAGACCAACTCCGATTACAGTTCCAGCGCACACCAACGGCCCATTCTGCTTTGCCAGTACACCGAGTGTACACATATCTGGTGTTCTTGCCCGAATTTACACGCACTTTAATCGTAACTCTACTGCATGTTCAGTTTTCATAAGCGTACTTCGAAGCGAGCACTGTAGCGCACAAAAACTTGTCTAAAGTGTTCTAATCTGTGCCAAACTAACGCTAACATGTGGCGCATTACGTTTGCTGGCTCTTTGTGTGGCTTAAATTCCAAGTGAATTTTAACTCAACTTTGCCAAAACATAACCCCCTCTTTTTTCGACAGACACGAAAGAACTTCGAATGAACTTGGTATTGTGTGAAACGCACTTTGTATGTGTGTTTAACTTAAAGTAACTATGAGTTTGAAACAAGTTTTGCCTTGAATGTGACTATTTACAACGGCCGGATAAATTCTACGGCAAGGAAATCTGTTTTGTGCCAGCAATTTTCCTGGTGCAAATGGAACTTTGTTAGTTACTCATTACATCTCCAATGTAAAAACGAATTCCACAGCAGTATGAATTAATAAAAATTAGATGTTTTAAACATTCTTTATTTTAATGTGCAAAAACGCAAGGTTTTTTGAGC
Source organism: Agriotes lineatus (assembly GCA_940337035.1). Taxonomy (NCBI): domain Eukaryota; kingdom Metazoa; phylum Arthropoda; class Insecta; order Coleoptera; family Elateridae; genus Agriotes; species Agriotes lineatus. Next base: position 46,361,290 of record OW679196.1, on the reverse strand, counting down.
CACATAACATCATCGAGATGCGTATCTTTGTGCCACAGAACGTCTTCAACGTAGAACCGGAAATGTTTTATGACTCACCGACACAGGTCTAAACTAATTCCCTGAATTGCTTCAGAAATTCTTAGCTGTAATTAATTAAAATTTATTGGTATTTTATTGTAAACCTTTGATCCGTATAGAAAAGAGTCCATGGGTGTTGTTAAATCTGAGCTTCTGGGTTGCCAATTAATGTTCTCATGCTTAGACATCACTTATTCTGGGAATATGGTCGAAACGACTTTCATAAAAAGGTTTACAGTATTAGCTGGGTCCCCATCTTAATATAAACGACCTATTGCAACTAAATTTCTAAGGCTTCTACCACTTTTCGAGAAATTCAACGAACATGAAAAACATTCCTGGACACCCAGTGTATAGAATGCACTTATAGGTCTCTACGGACACACATTTTTATATTGACTTTTTAGTTTGGTTAGTTATGAGCCTGAAAACATGCTATAATTTTGTTTGCCTTCTAAACGTTGACATAAATTCTATTACGCAACTGTCACTATTTGGTAGATACCCTGTTTCGCAAGAGCAGTAGCTTTTACTCTAAAATGGAAAAACAAATAAAAATTTTTAAAAAATTTAAAAACCCTTTTTAAAATTGTTTTGTGGTTGCGCGAGGATGGTGAAAATTTAAACTGTTTTTCAATTTAATTTATTAATTATTTTTTGTTTAAAATCTTAACCAATCAAGCAAGAAATCGTAAAAGCTATGAAGGACATCGCTGGCTTTACTTCAAGTAAATCTTAAACGAGAAGGTATCGATATAAAAGTGAATATCTTGTAGAGCTAAGCTCTTTTATAGTAATGTTTGAATATGATGTGTGGTCAAGCTAACAATTTAAATCAGGTTGAAACATTCTGTAGCGGCGGAGAACTATTTGCCTGTAATGTTTGTAGAAGCAAATTGTTAGATAGTATCGGCTAATGGGCTCGTGGTCTTTTCTTCTTTCATGAATATTTTGTTCAATTGAATAATACTATCTAAAACGCCTAATTTTTCTAGGGTTTTTGGGTTCTCATAATATAGGCCACTATTTGACTGATATTAAATTAGACGATAGCCTTTATATTCAAATAAACCTTATTTGAAATAAAAATTTTTGCTTCTTTAAATTGACTTTAATTACGTTGGTGTATGTTTGCGCACAGTTTTATAGCTTTATTGTGCACTAGAGATTCTCCACTGCTGCTGCATTAACTACATATTCTGTAACGTTTCACACCGTATAATAGGGGCGTTACCTCAAATATATATGCGATTAGGAAAAGCACCAGGTACTTAATAGAAAGATATATTATATTTACAAAAATAAGTAATCACTTAATGTAAAATGAATTTTATATTGCGGAAATAACAGTTTCGCTTGGGGCGTCGCTTTACGTTACCTCCTGGTGAGCTGCAACCTTCCTGACAATGGTGTACGGCAGGCGGGTACAACGGGTCATTGAGCAAGTTCCTCAGGCATTTGCGGAACGCACCTGCTTGGCGGCAACGGACCGACTCTGCGTAGCGCTAATGTCCCGGCTGGCTAACCTCCAAACCACAGTTTTGTTGGTGTTTATGGTGCTATAGTCACATGTATAAGTACGCTGATGTATGAGATAACTACACTTTAGTGTCGAGCTAGGAATTCGCGTGGGCCTGGTAGGTGTCCTAGGAGTTCGCAGCGTATCCGTCGGAGTGACAGCGATGCGAAATTTGGCCTGGTTTTCTTACATCAATTTCAGCGAGCCGCGGACATTGAATCCCGGCAGTTCGCAAATAATTTACCCCGCGGTTGATTCCACAGTCGGGTTCGACGTTCCGGCTTCGGTAAAACGCCTCTACACGTTCCGAGGGGGGGGGGGGGGGCTTCAGGTAGCTGTATGCAGCTACAGGGTTTAATGAATCTTAGGAATCTTGAGACTAAATAGTTTTGGGACTATTATATGAGTGGATTGTACTGCGGGTTTTGCGGGTTTTTAAGTGATCTGAAAGCAACTTAGGAGCTAGGCACTGCAAACAGTCGCCGTCTCAATCTAGCTTCAGGAGAGAAGATTAGGATAAAGGTAAGTCCGTGGACTCAAGATAATCCAAATGGTCGAGAAACCTGCTTTTAAATTATTCGCGTCGTTTTATCAACGCAGCCACTTCAGACAACATTAGGTAGGAGGCGGCGCGAAGGTTGACTCTTCGTAGTTTTGCGCATAGCGGGCCAGAGTTTGTTATCACTTGTTCGAGCGTCGGCGAGATGTAGCCCGTGATAGCGCTTAGAGGGGCGATGTAAAATTTCAACAACATTATTTAATGTTCGTTTTAAAAATGTATACAGATGCGAGCGTTACAATTCTATTTCATTTATTAAAAAAATTACCTTAATTCTCAATAATTTTTTAGTTGAAGTTGAGATTCCTCAATAATTTTAATATTTTCCTTTTATTATTAATAACCGAAAATATAGTCCGAATCGATGTCCTTTTGAAACGTTTACAGTTACTCTAGAGGTTCGTAACAGGATTCATAGCATGTGACTTCTGTTAATAGCAAATCTGCAGTGTAAGAAGTTATCGTCAAAGCTTAGAAAGCCTGTCTTCTTAGAACTGTAAATAAGATGTCCTACCAGAAAACGACTTCGGTAAGCACAAAGAGGACTGATGAAATTCTCGTGGTGCCATAAAGCGCGACATTAAAACAGCTTGCCGTCTCTCGAAAAGAAGTGTTGACACAAGAACAATAAACTAAGATACTTTAATTACTTTTGTCCCGATATTAACTTGACAGTGTTTTGTAATTAATTGAGCCGAGCCTAACCCACAAATTCCACGATTTATATGAAGAGCGGTTCTGCTGCACCCAAAAATTCCACCCTGGCTCTGAAGTGAGATTTATAAGAAAATTTCTGGAGCTGAATCAGGTGCGTTTTTATAAATTGCAGCCTATCTTCCAAGCATAAAACCGGCGCATAAAGTTTGTCCGGATTATTTAGCAAATTGTTTGGGAGCGAGAGTTGTATGCAACTTAACGCGAGTTAGTATCAAACAATCCACATTATCTTCAGTTTAATGGCAGTTCTTGTTCTGATATATTATTATTTAATTTAGCTGCGGCCGCGTTTCGCTACACCTTCTTAGCGCTTCCATAAAAATTGTAATTAAAAAGCGGAAGTGACGGACCTAATTAATACTTCGATCATTATTACAACTTTTCTTTTTTCAACGAGCAACTGAAAAATTAGTAGGGAATTACGAGGTTTAAAAATATTTTACTTTGAGTTCCAGCGCAACGGGTGGAAACTAAAGTCGCTTATTTTACCTGGTTCATATAAAATTTGTAATAGCTTATTACCCTTGTTATACAAGGTGTAAGATTTCTACAAACTCTCGTCACTAACCGCCACTTCGTATTGTTCGTATCTTAGCAGACGAATCTTGATTGACTTCATTTATGTGCTTCAGCTTCTTTCTCAATTCCTAGAGCCATAATTAGCTTGGTGTATTGAACTATTGGTAAGTTTATTTACTTTAAGAATAATAATCATAACCAACTTATTACAAGACACACACGCATGGTTTGCGTAAAAACCTGAACACCTCATCTATGTGCCATGAGGACTTGTCTTACACACTAACTTAACCTTCTATTGCATGATTTTATTAAAACATAAAAATAAATTGCTTATTTGTATCGCAATTAAAAAACCAAAACAATTTGTTCGTAAGCGGGAACATCATGTACAGAAATAATAAAACACTTTTGCATGTTGCCCAGGCTATAGTCTCAAAATAGCATCCGAAGTCTACAATCTGAACTTGCATCACGTATGTTGCCTATGTGATAAACTGCACTATAAGAAATCTGGGGACGACTTCCTCACATACCACACGCTCTAGACAGTACCGAGTTCAGAAACTTTAACTTTCATTCTTTTAAAAGCAATTATTTCGGACGTATTTTATACTGTTTATGTATGTTAGTCACAATTACACTAGTTGATTTGGCTTGTAAATGCGAGTAGAACCAAGCTGCTTTGCCCGTAGTTTTGTTGTAATAATTAACACTGCGTATGTTAACAACGGCCATTCATTTTAAAGTTTAATCCTAGTTTATTTCTGTTTTATAATTTTATGTATGTTTTACTGTCAATATATATTTGTGTTAAGAAATTGGTTTTTATCGTGTATATTTGAAGTCAGTGTAAGCCTGACACACTACAGGTGCATGACCAGATTCTTGTTTTTGGCAAATTTGGAATGAACTAAAAAATCTTGATATTAAACCAAACAGAAACAGTGCCAACCTCTTACCAGCTTATCTTCAATCACTCACTTTTCATAGATTCTATTCTTGCTTCGAATGTTAACTTATCTCGCTTTGTACAGAATTATAGTCGCGGTAGTCAAAACTCTATCTAAAATTTTAGAAAAACGTAATAAATTCACAGCTAAATACTTACTCAAATGAAAATAAATTAATCCCGGGCATGCAATCTGGATTTAGACCTACTCGTAGCAGTACTACTACCTTGCTGAAGGTAACTGATGACTTGCTATCTGCTATAGATAGAAATAATATGTCAGTTTTGATTATGCTAGATTTTACGATACCATTAATCAGCAAACTGTATAAGCTATTTTAAAAGCTATTGTTATTACTCCGAATGCTATTGCTCTGCTTGAAAGCTATTTAACTGGACGATATCAAATGGTAAAGTTGCAAAATGAGTACTCATTACTCAGAACCATTACAAGTGGTGTAGCTCAGGGTTCAATTCTGAGTCCACTATTGTTCACAATTTGCACGCGACCTCTTTGTGAAAATATTAATATATGTATGCTGATGATACTCAGCTGTACCACTCTTTGGAATACGAAAACTGCTAAACTGCTATGAAAATTATTCAAAATGATTTAATAGTATATTGTGCACCGAGAGCGAGAACGGGCGTTTGCGCGCCACGTATAAAGTTGAGGTTCCCGAGGCGAAGTATGTGGTCAACAAATTCCTATAAAACTTTTGCAATGTGTGGACACCCTGTACATTTGATGTCAAATGTGAATAGCTGAATATTATTGTTTTCGAAAGCAGAGATTTTTATAAAGAATTACTTTTTTTCGTAACATTTATAATAACAAAGTTTTCCATATAGGGCCAACTTAAGTAGACACACTATATGCAGATAATGTATTTATTGTATTCCCTTAAAGCAGAGGCCAACATAGTTACTACATTATGCTCTAACTGACAAATGCATGCCTTGAAGTGTATTAAATAGGGTTGTGGGATTTGCATGTTTTATTCACAACTTTGTATAGAAAACAGTGTTTGACAGTTCATAATGACATTTTTATTTTTCAGTTTGTGGGCTAACTGACAGTACAACCGAAATGTTTGCAGACTAGTAAAATGTATTCTTAAATTTGAAGTTTGTTTAATTTGTACTGTAAACACCCAACTACATAGTTTCTCCAGCAGACTTAAATAGCTGGAAGCACAAATCTCCTTAGCAAGTTCAGTACACCAGTTTGTGTAATATTTAAGTAATTAACTTATTAAACTTCTTCGCTGCGTAATAGCTCCGAAATTATAATTGCAATCTGCTTACAACGCAGCGAATTAATAAGCCAAGGGTGGGAAGAAACACGTATGGTTGGGTTTAATAACAGTGAACTAAGAGCTGGGATATTGCTTCCTACATCTATAGTTTATGTGTTGTGACAGTTATGTTTAAAGTTCGCTTTGTGCACGGCGCGGTTCACACTCTAACTAATTGATTTTCTGAAAACAATAACTCGTCCTCGAAAATCTGCAGCAGCTGGCTTGTTTGGGCTTTGGAAAATCCGATCAGCAGTTTGTTACTTTAAAAGGTTTACGACTCTAAACGATTGGAGTTGTATTAAAGGGGTTTCCACGTTTAGGTATGTTTACATTGTACGAGAATTGTAGAGGGTTTGGTATATATAGCCTACTTATGTACTTAATTATTTTTCGATATACCCGTAGTTTCCATGGTGTATTAAAATACACCTTTTCCCCTTTATTCTAACCGAAATATTCAAACTTCCGTGGCAATGGTCAATTTTTAGTTGTCTTCAACTGCTTTTCCTATTAAACATGGTCTTAAATTTTGAAAATTAACTGCATAGCTTCCAGCTACGTCTCTATGGCAAGATATACTTTATAGGACTTAATGCAGAACTACACTTCTTTCTTATTGATCTAGTAGCAATTTCAGTATTAGAGCTACTTTTCTACAGGCTATCCTTGTTTCAAATAATTTTCTAATAAAGTTCGTCCTAAAAAAATCAGACATAACTTTTCCTGCAGACGGAACTGTTCTGAAATTGTGGTGATGTGGAGGTTTAGGGTTTCTTCAATAGGTACATACTTGGTCTGTGAGTAAAGCAGCATTTGTGAAATTGGACACCCATCTCGCCAACAACTTTTTTTCAATTCTAGATCATCCTTTAGCATGAAAAAAGCAGCAAGAATAACATCTAAAGGTCCATTAAAGTGCAATCGAAAATACCAACTTCCAAACTACAAGAAGTCAAAGAAGCAATACAATAATTTAAAAAGCCGCTAGAACAAGGATAAAAACAAATGAAAAGATGAACAAAGATTGTCTGTCAAAACCACCCATAGAAAAACATGTAAAGGCCTCCTTTCCAAACGTGACAGCCAAAATCGTAACAAAAGGGAAGATATCTTTGCGAAAGATGCAATAGAGAAAAGCAAAATAGCAAACAGATCAAACAACACAGAAAATACAATACCATAGAAGATAGATGCTAAACGAAAATAGCTAAAGAAAGACAAAACTAGAAAGGCTTGTAACAAACCTGTCTTGTTTCGGATGTTTCAAATTTAATTTCAAATCTCTGCCAAGGGTGTTTATTTAAACTTGACCAAAATTCGAAAAATTTAGTTTAAAATTGGTTGCCTTGGATAAAGCTCAAATGCCCAGGATCCGTTTTACTCAAATGTGTAACATACAAGAATAACACAGTGTAGAAATAAATGGTATAATGTGCTTAAGTATATACAACATACTTCTTAGTTAATGAAAAAGTTATGTACATAAATATTATAAAGGAAAATTCCTTCGGCATGTTAGTTCGGCGTTGGGTTATTTTTGGGACGTTTGGCAATCCACACTGAACGCTGGCTTAGCCCGGTTGCTGTCCCTAGATTTTCTCAAAGAAAGTTCGAAGACGGTAGGCGCCGGTGATCTGTAGCGCTGATGTACTGGATCCGGCAGTTCTGAAACAGGCTACATTTGCGCCGTTAAACAATACGTTTGTTATTTATAGATCATGGACGGACAAATTCAATAAAAAAAAGTATTTTACGGTGACTGTAATGTTCGCGGAGAGTTAATAAAGCCTGACTGGACGTAGTATGTCCTTTGTAAATAGGTTTGGAGCACTCAGAATAATATAACTAGACATTTTTACTTTACGCAAAAGTTTGTCTTTCACATCTCAAATCTTAGGGAACCGCAGTAGGTTCTCAGTCGGTCCGGCCTCACGGCAGGCTGGCTAATTTGCCTACGCCGAGGCATCTGTATTATGCCGGGTGCATGGAGGTTTCTCTTAATATTCTGGTAAACCATTGTTTATGTTGAGGTTATGCAGCGGTTATGGAAATATTGGCCTGGAAAATCAGCTGGTGCGATCATTAAACGGGATTGTTATCAAGATGAGGTCGAACGCATCTGTGCTAACTAAGTTAGGAAATTATCTAGCAAGATGTGTTCGAATCCACCGATGCTAACTAGGTCAGGAAATTATCTAGCAAGATGGGGCCGAATCCACTGGTGCTAACTAGGTCAGGAAATTGTTTAACAAGATGGGGCTGAATCCACCGGTGCTTACTAGGCCCCGTAGCCGGGACTTAGAGCTGGTAGTCAGGATCAGGTTCAGGTCTCAAGTGTTCTTAACTAGCTGCGGAGTCTCCTCTCCACTCTTAAGCTACATCGTTATCGGCACATTTCTAGAGGGGGTTGGAAAAGAAACTGCGCAGAGTACTGGTTTACGCTATTTCAGCGCATAGCGGCTAAGATTGCGTTATCGAAAATCCGAACGCTATAGAAATGTGAATGAAAATTGTAAAGCGAATTAGAGCCATTCAAATTCCTAGCACACTTATTTGAGTACAATACACCCCGCATAGTGCATTCTAACAACAGCTGTCAACCTACGAGGTGTCAAATAAACTTAATTTGAATGTAAACGCTAGGCTACCAAACACGTAAGAATGTAAAGAAGGCCACGTACAAAATAGGTTGTTAATTCTTTCAGAGGCTTACAAATCTGTAACGTAACAACATAAGAGAAACCTCTAAAGACGGAACAAAATGGAATGGGATACCTTAGTCGGGGAAAACCTTAGATGGGTGGTAAAAGCCGGGATGATGATTTTAACGACAATAATTCAGCAGACGTTAATGACAGTTAGTTGTTGCAAACTGCGATCAGTGGTGACATTGTGTGAGGACAGCCAATTTGATTTGAATTTAAATTTTGGTGCTTCAACAAAGCTATAGCATACCGAGTCAATTTTAATCTCTATCAGAGATGATCTTCACGCATACCGCTGATGATTTACTTGTAGAATGTCTGTAATACGCATGCTTACAGCATCTGCCGCTCATTAGCTGAATTCTAACTAAACTAATGAGCTCCGGCTCATTTCAGTGTAAATTGTCGCCCCCACAGTAGACCGAACCCATAAGATATTTGTGGAAAATGAGAATCCCATGACTAAATATGAGCGCTATGTGGATCACTGATAATTGCTTCAGAGTTAGTGAATAATTTCGTCGAATGTTCTTTAATACCAGATAAATAGTGTATTACATGCGCCACCACTTGGGCACCAACCTAAGGATACTAATGAGCACCGATCCACACAACAAAGCTTTCTAATACCAATGCAGCAATATCAATAATGAAACAGAGTTCAACTCAGTTGCACCATCAAATTACATATAACTTAAATTGCGAAGTTACTCAAGCAATAATATTTATTACAGCCCCTATTCTTTAATTTTGCTGTTAATCCACATAATTACCACAAGTAACACTTTAAAATCGCATCAGAGCTCTCGCAATAGAATGCCGTCCTCTGTGGCATAAAATTTCACATCCACATTTACACATTTCGCGTCCTGAAATTTTAAAATTGTGGCCTCTAAAATAATTTTCGGTTCGATTCGATCCTTAAATATTTAAAACGTGTTACATTCAAGCGGTTGATCTAATCAAAGACCCACTCATAAATATTATTATGATACGTAAATCAACTCAGAAAAGTTTAAAAAAGGAATGTTAGTTTATTTGAAAATAAGTAATGGAAGTTTCATTTGAGACAATTTACAATTTATTTTGAAAGGTAATGGCAATTGAGTATTCTATCATGGTGTTGAAATTTAATAAGGAAATATAAGCTAATTTTACACGTGACAAATATGCTTTCTATTAGAAATTAGAATACAGTAGGTAGAAAGCATATTATTTAATTTTAAAGAGTGTATGAATAATTGTAACTAGCATAAAGGAGTATTTTGTTTGGGATTATTGTAAAAATAACAAATTTCAAAATGTAGACGTATTTTGAAAATATTCTTTCGAATTTAATACAAAAAATGGAAAATTTAACTTAACTTGTATTGTTTGTTTGATATAATACAATAGACAAGGCTTTAACAAATCTGCGAGGTAAAAACAAGGTTAAAATATGAAAACAAAATAGTGCAAGTATACAGTTATTGAAGAGATTATGGAATACGGTTTAACTAGATACGAGTAAGAAGAAAATAATAATATTTAAATGGAATGGGATTATTTAATGACCACAAGGAATAATAAGTTACATTAATTACTGGATTTGGTTATTGGACGGAGGACGTGTTGATCATTTGACGGGAATTGCCGGTAGAACTGCTTGATTTGGACGGTTCTATTTGGTTGCTGACTACCAGAGTAGGAGCTGGGGAAAATAGAAGATTAGCTTGGGACCATCAGTAAGAGTGAACTTGCCAGGAAGTTGTTGGGTTGATAGTAGCGTGGGTGCAAGGAACAGGACCATTTCTGCAAGCACCCTGACAGGCTGGAGGTTATTTGACGGTTGGCAGAGCATCGTGGCTGATCTGTTAGGAATCCGAGCTGTGAACTTCAGGAACAGTGGTGTTTTGAGGTGACTAGCAATAAAGTACGAGTTCAGGTTGGTCTTAATTAGTCTTATAGAAGCATATTGAATAAAAGACAATTAAAAGAGTGAAATAAATATAATACAGGACATACTTTAGTGAATTGAGTCAATGATGTGTGAGTAGAAAGAATATTTGTCATTTTTGGTTTGATTATTGTTGGATTATTGTTTGAAGTCAATCTGACAGTTAGTGTCAGTTCATAGTCAAAAGTCATTATAAAAATTAAAATTTTAAATAACAGGCAACTAGATTAACGAACCACCCTTGAAGAATCTCAATGCAATACATTTATTCAAAAGAATAGATGAATTTGAAATTCAAATAAGATAAATCAATTTGAAAGAAAATAGTAGAGCTAATATTACCTAATTAAATAGGCGTCTCAACGTATTAGCCACTACAATATATTAGTAAATGAGTAAAAATTTATAAACAAATAAAGGTATAAAAGTCAATATTACAGTACGAAATGAAATTATAAACATTTGAATTTCTGGGTGTAGCCAAGTCTACGCGTACTTGAACATCAAGGTTGTGCTGCCATCGAGTCAAGGGTGGGCACTTGTTTTGTGCTTAGTCTTGTTACTCTACCTTATAAACCAGTTTTTGGAGATAAGCGACGTTAATTATTGTATGTCAACGTCTAATTATCACCCGGCTCGGTAATATAATGTTAATATCACTACAAAACACTATTTATATTAGCCTTTGAGTTAACATTTAGCAGCAAATAAAATGGGTGTTACGTGGGTTATATTCAACTGTTTATATCTAATATTATGTCAAACACGATATTACTCTCCTTTCTTAAAAAAAAGACTGTTACGCCATTAAATGCTCTAGCATTTAGTAGCAGCAAACTAAACCAATGACCATCGAAACACTTCAAAGCAAGCCAAATAGCGAATTGTGGATATCTACAAATGGTCCCGTAACTATTGCGTTCAATGGATCACGCTACCTAATATCCGGCAGTAGGGAGTGAAATAAAATTGACTATTCAATTCACCTGTCATCTGTCAAAAAGTGACTAATGAAAATTTAGAATTCTGACGTTTCTTGACCAATCAAAAAAATATCAGTGGATATATCTTCCTAGAAGGTATTCAAGTGACTATTTTTAACAAATGCGATTTTTATTACAAAAAGTCAATATTAATGTTCTGTTACTATAGAAATTGCGTAGTTTGTTGCTAGATTTACTGAAAACTAATTTGAAAAGGTAGTTTGGTTCATTAAATAGTCCCTCGAATACCATTCTTAGTCAAAGTTAAGTAGATTATTTTTGCGGTGGTATCACTACTCATGTCCATTGCGCTTGGGATTAGGACTCGTGCTAACGCACTCGTCCTAATCGTACCAAAGCGCAATGGACATTCGTGACACCACCGCAAAAATAGTCGACATAACTTTGACTACTCATGGTATTATAAGTGACTATTCAATTCACCTGTCATCTCTCAAAAAGTGACCAATGAAAATCCAGAATTCTGACGTTTCTTGACCAATCAAAAAAATATCAGTGGATATATCTTCCTAGAAGGTATTCAAGTGACTATTTTTAACAAATGCGATTTTTATTAAAAAAAAGTCGACATTAGTGTTCTGTTACTATAGAAATTGCGTAGTTTGTTGCTAGATTTACTGAAAACTAATTTGAAAAAGGTAGTTTGGTTCATTAAATAGTCCCTCGAATACCATTCTTAGTCAAAGTTAAGTAGATTATTTTTGCGGTGGTATCACTACTCATGTCCATTGCGCTTGGGATTAGGACTCGTGCTAGCGCACTCGTCCTAATCGTACCAAAGCGCAATGGACATTCGTGACACCACCACAAAAATAGTTGACATAACTTTGACTACTCATGGTATTATAAGTGAATATAACTAAATCAGGAATTACCAATTTAAATAGTTAATAACCTAAATTGGAAAATTTTCTAATATGGGTAGGTATCGTTAACTTGCAATGACGATTAACATTTGTTGCCCCCGTGAAACGCAACCGAACTGCCAAGCTATACCTTGTTAAGGTAAACACTAGATATCAAAGCGGCACAATTAAATTGGGGTATATACTTTTGTGGTTGGTACTTGTAGTGGATGTTATTATTTAAATGAAGGACTTTAATAATCTTATAGGGTGTATATGATATTATTATTAGATTTAATAAATCATTACAAGGGGTTGGGTTTCTACATCCTAGCATGTATTATCTTGATTTGTATAAATTATTGAAAATACATTTGCTATCAACTGAAATACCGAGTTATATTTTTAATAATTTAAAATTGTCTACGCTTTGAACAATGCTTATTTATACCACTGGGACCGCTACAATATTGGATATTTTTAACTAATGGGAACCAAAATCAAATATGGCGATCCAATCACAATCTCGCATAACAAATTCGCTATTCCTCGACAATTATTAGTGATTACTCAATTAAACCATCGACTAAAGGATAACAATAGCAGTAAGTAAATACACGTACAAAAAAGCACGGAAGTCCATAGAAACCGACGCTACTTGGAAATCACAAAATTCAATCTTCTAAGATAAACCTTCCTGACCTTTCTGTTGCTTTCGCCGTGGAAACTAAAGTTTAACTCAAGCCCCCAGCAAGTTCCACAATGCCTAGATCTCTCTTTTTTTGTTAGCCTGCAGAACGACCCCTGTTGCTCGACCGCACCGAAAAACGCTTTCAATTCAGCCTTTGCTTCACACCTAGGGCTCCAACGGCTTCCCACTCTGCACTGCACTGCTCGAACCTGGTTCACAATCTCGACAAACCACCTCATACTCGATGCACAAATTAAACACTTACCATAAACTTCTGTAGAGGTGCTACAAATTAACGCAACCTACTACAGCGTACCCAAAGGATATAGAATTAATTTAAAACGCACTGAATTAGAAAAAGGGTATTTATTCACGTATTAATAATTATTTATAGGGGAAGCCAAAATTAACGCCACTTCCTAGCTTGGCTTCCTTTCCCCAATTGTTTGTCTTCGATCTTACATTGTTTTACGTTATTTCTAATCCTGCTCTGATTACAATTTGTTGTTAAAATTAAGGGTAACACTATTTTTAATACCTCTTCTTCTTCTTATATCCTTTTGCTCTTTTATAAAATTTTATAAACTAGAAATTCACATTTCTGGAACATTTTGTAAAATATTTGATATTCTTGAAATATTTTAACTCATTTTGTAATCATAAAGACTTAAAATGCGTTCATAGCAATACAGCATTCTTTATGTACTGAAGAGGCAGTTCCTCGTACTGCCGTGTCTATATATCTGTAATCCTGAATTTATTTGATTTAACAGTACATAGCAAATTCGCCAATTCATCACAAAAAAGCTCACAATAAATTGGTAATTATAGATATAGGTAGCACACATGTCAAAATATTCCAAACTATAAGCACGTAGGAAACACATATTGAACAATACTCTGTCACTAAGACTGGAAAAAGTAAGTTATTTTCAACAACACCTTAATATACTCTAATTGTGAACAAATGTTTAAGTAACATGTAAATATTTTAATAGCTTATCTGTCGCCCCCAATGTAGATCACATCAACCGATTCCTCACCAGATCTTTATCGGACAACGCAGGCGCCTGCAGCACTAAATTCCCTGAGGATTCAAATTAACCGTAAAGAATAGCAAAAACAGAGAATAAAATAAATTCAATTCAATAAAACAGTAAAACAAGCCTCGACGTATTGAACGGCTGTTAAACGTACTTTCTTCACTTCAATAATTCAGAGGTGTTTACCGTAATGAATAAACAGCTCTTCTTCGTCGACAAAGTTTCTCATTTAAGTTGTGGTAAACTTGAAAATTTACAAAGTATCGAAAGACGCTTGCTTTTATAACAGTTGTATATATTTTTATTTTCCTGTTCCTAAGCCACCAAAATAAATATAGACTAACACCAACGCAATGATTCTAGAATATTTAATCGGAACTAGGAAGTTACTATACGATCGCATTACATCGTATAGCAGCCAACTTCATAGATTCACAAAGCAGATATACTAAACTACGAATCTCATCAAAGAATGTCGAATGGGCTCTATTTCTACGCAATACGCATAATTTAACATATTAATACTTAATTAATATCAGCTGTCAGTTAGAGTTACTTTTATGATACGAGAGACACAGGTAATCTTTAAATTTCATATAACTCACCTTTAAATGTCAACAGATACGCAATCATCTTAATGCAACTATTTAAACGGCTTACTTCTTTCAGAAAAGTATCACTACCAAGAGACAGCACGCATAACTCGCCGAGCAAACGCAGTTACCAGCCCCGACTGTAAGCAAAACTATTATTCCATGATTATTCACAATTTATAACCTTTCTACCTTTGTATTATAATAATTAAGTGCATTTAGGGCAATTCAAGTGAAGTAAAATATGCCTCAATTATAGGATATGCGCAACAAATCCCTAAATAGCCAAGAATCCGTAACAAAGCTGCCAGATAGGGAAGCTAATATAAATCTAAGAATGATTTATATTTGGCTATAAAACCTTCTGAATCTTTTGAACCATCCTTAGTCTAATAACAATAACATGTAATATAAAATGTACAATAATAACAATAACAGGATACTGAAACGGAAGATTTACTCAGTCGATCCAATAAACTGCGGAAAAAGTTCCACCTATTTAGGATTCGTACCGATAACTTGCTTATTGCAAGGCTACGCACTGCGCCAACCAGGTGATGGGTATCATAAAAATTTTAAAATATCTGAAGAATCTGCAAGAAAAAGATCAGAAGATCACAATTTTTCTAGCTACAAATTCGCGGTTCTTGTTCCGCGTACGCAATAACGTGCCGAAAGGCATAAACATTCAGAGTCCACACGGCGGAGCATGAAGACACTCATTCATACTCTCGCGCGGTGGCGGGTACTCAGTCTCACCATAAGCCAAGACATTGTAAATTCGGGAGTGTGTTCATCAGAAATGCATGATTTATAACCGCAATCAGAATTAATGGCGGCGGCGTAGGGCCGACCGATTTCAAGTCAGATCTCAAGCTATCAATAATAGGCGATTTTTCGGCTTCCAACTGCACCCGGAGGACTTCCGTCCCCTTCCGTTATTTTGATTAATTGCACGTCAGCATTTAATTAACTTTCCTCACCTGTTTAATTAGGGCGGCGGAATTATAGAGAAACATTAAATGGGCCCGCGCGTGCTCGCGCTTGCGATTAATTGCTAAGAAGCTGCGTTCGGATAGATATTAGCGGAAGAGCAATTGTACTAATTAATTAGGCGCCTTAATAGCTGGTTCTTCTTGCTGTTGCGGTGAAATTGAGCAACAGCGTCGTGCTGCAGCGGCCGGCTTGTGTCACTAACAGCAGAATTGTTAGAATTTTTAGCGATGCCGTTATTAAATTACGAGGAAACAAAGTGCCCGTTGGTGAACCGCTCTGAACGTAAAACGAATTACGGAAATTTGTTACAACTGCATTAATTTCGCGTCTGTTTTATTTTTGCAAAGTGCTTGAAATGAGTGCAATGCTAGAACACTTCCGCCTGCTATGTGCTAACCAATTAGTATAATATTTACGACCACACAAACCCTGTCCGCTCTTAATCCAAGAACGTAACTTTAAATATTTATATACAAAAATTTGTAACACATGTACTGTTCGCGCAAACAATATATTATTACAACACCTATTTAAGACACAGAAACAAGCTGACATGGATTGAGATAACTTAGTGCTGCAGGAAGAGGTAATTGTATACCTTTATTTTTCTTTTGAAAATTAATCACTTATTGCTCATTTCGGGCTAATCCGGCTCTGCTCATATGCTTCTGTACGCTTTAATTTATAATGCAATTCAAGACAGTGGCGCCTTAAGGCCGTTGAGCATCGGAAAACCACCCCACAAATATGTGGACAATTTCTGCTGCCATTAACCACGCTTTAGGGGGAATTGCCTTTTCCGCCGTTCCACACCACGCGAGGAAAATGTATCCTGCCGATTGCAAATTTTGTCCTTCAATTGGCATTGGAGTTTAGGTGTCGGTGCTAGCACGTCGCCTCGTTGGGAGGACTTTCTTATACCCCACGACTGCGGCTGGACTCGGTGATGCCGTCGCTTACCGGTTGTTCAAAATTCAGCTGGAGGTGTTTTGCTGTGTGGAGATTAGAATTTCCGCAAGCGCTGTGATTCGTGACTATATTATTGCAAGTATGATATTAGCGGCCGCAGGGCAACTCGATGTATTTCGAATTTGTTAAGTTGTGTGAGGCGTATTAACAATTTGAGATTCCCCCTCTCGTCTATCGTATGTTTCCCAGATATCGATTTTATGTCAGATCAGAATACCACACGTCAGGTATTTTTTCCGTAGAGCTAAGAAGCCGCTTCTTGTCACTTGATCATCTCCCGCTGACCTAGCAATGGCACTCTTCTTTTCTATTGTTCTACATTTACCACCGTGCACCTGGTAAGCCAACTGCTGGACACTGCCTTCTTCCTTCTATGGCTTAAGATACCGTAACGAATCCTGCATTTCCGCTATATTATAATGTATTTGAGTAACATTTGCTTGCTGTGAACGGTTTATGTTGCGTATCACCAATTTACCGTACTGCTTGATGTGCTTGAATGCTTAGATCTCGGTTTATGTTCGAAGTGTTACCGTCTAAATTTAGTAAATCCTTCAGGAAGTTTGAATGCCTCCTGGCTGTTGATTGTTCTTTACAAAGTTTGTATTTTTATGATGTCACATAGAGAAACAATTAGATGAAAGTAGTGTTAAAATTACTGCACCAGAATTTCTTCTGAGTTGGTATGTTAATATTTGTAGTATGTAAATATTACTGGGAATGTTGTAGTCTCTTGTAAGGCAAACGTTCTGAACGGGGTTTTTATTGTGAAATTATTAACTCAAAGCAAAGATAAGTGAACGAAGTCTAGATTGCCATTTTTCAGTGGCTTCGTTGATGTTTCTTCAAGGTTAAAGACATGGAGTTTGATTTTAACCTTATAGCGTTTACACCCTAATTAATCCAAGATTTATCCCTATTTGCATGTAGCAAACAATCTCATTTAAGGTGTTTAAAACCGCTCTTTCCTCGACCGAAAGCTAGCTGAAACAAATGTTTATTACGGGTTGAGAGAGAACAAAGTGTAAAGATAAAGTTCCACCGGAAAGGTGCAAGCCAATTCCGGAAAGCAATAAGCTAATGTAGTGCCTGCAGGTAGTGTGAAAAGCATTTCAATAGGACAAAGACTTTTTTAAGCTTTAGGATAACTGGACTAGATACTTCTAAACTTACCCAAGTTACTAAATATGTGTTACAACTTTCATGAAAAGAGTAGTACTTGTTTCCAACTTTAAACACAGTAACCCTGATTATTCGATGTACGTTCACGTTGAGTAGACGCGTTTTGCTATTTCTCTGTCTATATTTATTTGAAGTGGGTTATTTTGCTCCTGTATCAAAGGTACTGCGTCCCTATAGTGTAATTTTTCTTTTCCAAAATGTTAACGCGGGAAGATAAGCAAGAAATTTCCAAACTGATTATGTGTGGTCTTCGAACATTATTTCAATTCCAAGAAAATATAAAAATATATACCACGGCGTTGACTACAGAAATTAACATAATCCTGAACAAACGCCTTCGGACCTACGCTATTAATATAAAAAAATATCAGACGTTAATGAATCACTAAAACTGCAATGTGACAATTTAAAACAATACTCAAGGCGCAACAATATCGTGTAGGCTAACGTTTTGAAGGTGGACGAAAGGCTATTATTGTCAAATTTTTTAGTAATAAATTTAAAATGATTATTATGAAAACTACTGCCCCATGGAATTCGAGCGAGTGGAGATTAGACAAATACACGACACCAGTTAGTTAATGTAATTTTCCAAAAATTTGGAAAAGGAAAGTGTTGGACTATGGATAGAACTATTTTTATTAACGATGCCAGCGATACACACCCTATAACTAACTTCCTTTCAAGACGAGATCTGATATAACAATTGAATAATAGTTATTTACTATACAAGTGGGATAACAGCATCATTAATATACGTATGTAAGCACACAAGTATATTAATGATGCATTATCACACATGTATTGTACAAAATTTTATCTACGACTGCCTAAAATTGAGAAAAGTGCATTAAGAGAAATGTCAGATCTGTCATTTTCAAAAATAGTTTAGTAGGCAAATGTCATTATGTCATTCATTTGACACTATTTCAGTTACGTAATGAAGTCATTACACAACTCAGTTGCGTAATGAAACCATTACATAACTGAGTGGTGTAATGAGCTTCATTACCTAACTGAAATAGTGTCAAATGAGTGACGTAATGAGTTACTTATCCCACTGGAGTAGATAAAATAATAAATGATTTTGTATTGCTAAAAGAATAGCTATGTCTAATTATGAAACCTATGGTCTTCATATAAATGTTTGTAATTTTATCAACATGATAACTAAAATTAAGATTGGAAGTAAAGTAATCTCCCAAATCTTTATAATTGGTAACTCTATTTAGTTTTGTATCATTCGTAAGATAATTATTAGTTGTAAAGTGCTTTTGAGGTATAAGTCATAACAATACATTTCGATATGTTGAAGTACAACTTATTGTTAATACTCCAACGAAAAATGCTATTTATGTCACTTTGCAAATGTAGGGCTCCCGCTGCACTGTTAATAGGTTTTAAATCATCTTCATAAAGAACACATTTAGAAAGTTTAACAACGTCCGGCAAGTCATTTATAAATAATAAAAAGAGCAATGGTCCCAAATTTGAGCCCTGTAGAACTCCCGACGTGGCATAGAAAACTGAAGAATAGTGTCCTTCAAAGAACACCAAAAGTTATCAATTGACAAGATACGAATGTAAAAATTGGAGGAAAATTTAGAGAGAATCCAAATTGTTAAAGTTTTTTAGGTAAAAGACCATGATGAACTTTATCAAACACTATAGCGAAATCTGTGTATACGTCATCTACTTGATTACCTAAATCAAGTTCGCTGCTAATGTCAGTGACAAATTCCGCCAAGTTCGTGACTGTCGATTTTTTCTTAAGAAATCTATGCTGCAGACTCGAAATCATGTTATTAACATGGTAATAGATTTTATCATAAAGTATCTGTTCGAAAATCTTTGCAGGTACAGGAAGTATGGCAATCGGTCTATAATGTTTTATGTTGTGTTTATCCCCATTTTTGAAAATCGGTATGATTTTAGATCTCTTCCACGCGTTAGGAAATGTTGATTGTTTTAGTGCTAGATTAAAAATAACTAATAACTGTCTCAGTGGCAAAACTCCGAAAAACATATAATAACGGAAATGCTAAACTATCTTGACAACCCTTAAAAATGTAATTTGGAACCCCATCAACACTACAGGTTCTAGTGGGTTTTAATTTTTTTTATGGCAGTTTTTAGCTCATCCAATTTCACTAAATTGATAGTCAAATATTCATTTGAGTTTACATGTAACTGAACATCTTGTCTGTATTCTAAAAATGAATGATTGTAGGTTGAGGAAAACTACTGTGCGAAACCTTCAGCAACACCTTTACTTCCCAAGAGCGGTTGCTCGTCAAGAATGTAACTAGCAACGATATCATTGTTATGTATCTTGTTTTAATAAAGTTCCAAAAGTTGTTAGGTTGATTGTTTTGAATAATAGATTCCTCAACATTATGTACGTACTATTTGTAACTGTTTTTAATATGAATTTTTAGGTCTTTCCTTAAAATCTCTTAAATTCAGATAGATAATAATGGCTAAAATTTTTCTTCTTTTGAAAATATATTTATCTACTAGCAACATGATATTGTACATTTTCGTCATAGAAACAAAATATGAAAAGCTACTCATAACTCCCAAGGGACTTGTCAAATTATTTCTTCCTCAAACTCATGGTAACAACGCAACTACAATTAACGTCTTAGCAAGCATACAATGAGGCAATCCTTGATGTTACTTACATATTCTAATTTTAATTGTCATTATGACATTTTGAAATTTCATACTATTTTTACGAATATGCTAGTAGATAAAATATTGTATGCACCACGGGAGATATGCATGTTCTTTACCTTCAGTTGACTTACAGACCTCGGGCCAGAACCCTCGGTCTGTAACACATGTCATGTCAACCTCAGGGAAAAACATATTCATATCTCCCTTAATGCATAAATATCTATTTTAGTTTAATTTAGTAATTATATCTTTTGTAAACCACGGAGGATATTTGCGCTGACCAGTTTTAATTTTTGGTACACACTGTTGAAAAATTGGTTCAATTTTCTGATTAAAAATCTCCACCGCATGATTCACATCACTACACAACAATAAATCCTGCCAATAACATTCATTGAATAGGTTATACATTTCTAGAAAATTAGCTCTTGTAAAATTGTATTTACAAGGAAATGCGCACCATTCTTGAGGTTTTAGATTACCCGAATGTAAATGTAATGTTACCGAAAGAGCTGAATGATGGGAGTCCAAAGGAACTAACGGCGAATATTCGTTTTCAATAATTAATATTATTTTAGAAAAGACTAAATCGGGCGTCCTGTTATTTCTATTTAATATATTATTGTAGGAGTTTATCCCTAATGAAGTAAAACACTCCCAAATATTTCGACAGCTACAGCTACCGCTACTAAAATTTTCCGTTTACTTCAGGTAGGTTAAAATCACCTACAATTATTAAGTTACCAGTGATGAGGAAATTATAGGAGGAGTAATTTGCATTTTTAGATTGAGGTTCAAAATAAACTGTATTGATAAAAAAGGTTTGACCTGAAAGCTGTACCTGTACCCACAACGATTCAGTATTTGATGTAAATGGCAAAAGTGTAGAAGTAAATTTCCTTTTTACTGTAATCAGTCTACCTCCGCCGCTTGATCTTCCCGTTATCGTTGCATTTCTGTCGTACCTATAAACATTGTGCCTCTTATCAAGAATTTCACTGTTGAATATATCATCTTGTAACCAAGTTTCAGTTAAGGCTATAATGTCATACGATTCCGAACTGGCATTTGAGAAAAGTGTATGTAGTTTTGTCCTCGGTCTTCTCACGTTCTGGTAGTATAAACTAATATTCATCTAAAAATGTAATAAGTTAATTATCTACTAAATTAATAAGTAACTGAACCTAAATATGTAGTAACAAACGAAAAATTCTTTCAGGTTTAATAATTCTTTAAGCGCTTGTAGCCAGTGTCGAGCCATCGCCATTTTTTAAGATAGCTTCCAAATCGTGAGGATTATCGATCTTACAGAGAGTTTCATTGTGCCTAATTAGTATTAAACCATTGCGAGACCATATATTTTTATAGGAAAAGGCTGCTGTCGCTCGTTTAAATAACTCAGCTCGCTTCCTAGTTAGATCTCCTTTAATAACAATTCCACTTGACTTGAGATGTTTTGCATTGTCTACAACCACTTGACGAACTCTTCTACTAGAAAATTTTGCTATCACTACCCGTGGATGTGCGCCAGTAGCCTAACCAACTCGATGAGATACCTCGATATCAGAGCGTTTAGCGCTGTCGAGGTTTGATTTTTAAATAAGTCAAAAGTACGCATTTTGTTTCCAAGAGCTGATAATTTAATTCAGCTTTTACCAGGAATTATTTTCACCTGGAATTCTCAAATTGCACTTGGGATTGACAACCTGGGTTCCAGTTTCCTGTCCTAATTTGAAGCTAACACCTGCTATTTTCTGCATCGCTTCTGCACCCATGTTGCGTAAGGCTGCTTCCTTGTCGAGTTCCTATATGTATTAAGAGTTGAGCCATTGGATCCACAAATCAAGGACCATGTGATGTAACAAAGATATATTTCATTTGTTTTAGTTGAAAGAAGCATGCATAAAGTTTAAAATCGGCAAAAATCAGGTACTCCATGGTTTGTGGATCCAAAACAAGTCACCCTACATGTCCCAACTCTTTTATATACAGGGACTCTACTTCCTTGCTGTATGCGGGTTACCAGTGATAGCAGCTCCCGACTAGCGGTTACACCCTAAACTTGTGTGGGCCTAGAAGGTGAGTTGGTTCGTTTTTTTTTTATTACAACGCCAATCGAGGACGGGTTATGTACCTACCAAGTTAATCTTGTGCTGGTGATACTGGATGCTAAATTTATTACTAACATAATAGTTCATACACCCAGTAAATTTAATTAAAGATAGCATTTAAAACTATTGAATTTTTATGCACCCCGTTTTTTTTCTCTCAGCAACCTAGAAAGAAAGGTTTTTATAAATGACAGCGATATGCATATCTCTAGATTTATTTTGCAATTTCAAGTAATTTAACGACCCAAAAAGAGGTTTTTTGTGGTAATGCGTGTGGCCACCTTCAATTAGTTTTGGCTGCATAGTGTAGCAAACATTTTCAAATATTATATGAATTACATAGATTACATTTGGTGATTACCAATTTATTATGCCTTTAATAAATTCTGATTACTTGAAGTTAATTATATTATTCGAAATAATCTGATTTCTGGCTCCCATATTATTTTTTGAAGATTTTGCAGGGTACACAACTGGTGGCTTAAACCCACCACCATATCGCCGAATTTGAGATAGTTCGGCCTGCGCGGTAAGTGAAAATTATTAGAGCTTCAGTGTAGTACGTACTTTAAGGAGGTTAATCTGCGATTTTTACTACCACTGATTATCTTATCTAATTAATCGCAGGTCAGCTTCTTTATCGTAACAACCCAATATATGAAAAATGTGTCTATGTGCTTCAGAAATATTTAATAAACCATTAAACAAACTATTCAAGCTCATCACGAAGAGAAAAATATTCATAAAGGAATTGAAGAAACAGCAAAGGGAGTAACCAATACGTACTATTAGACCAATCAACAAAATTCTATTCAAACTTTTATAAACGATTGTGAACTCTTTCAATTAATAAAATATGACTGGAGACCACTTCGATTTGAATTCAATATTACACTTACTGCTGTTAAGATAGTATGGCCGTTATAACGATTCCAGTGATTTTCCCTTTAAACTCATTTTAAATGAAACTTAAAATCGTTTTTTTTTTTAATTCAAGTATAGTTTTGGCCTATACGGTGCAAAATTTGGAGTCATAACGTTTGAAAATTGTATATACTCGTACTTACATGGTGATGGCCTAGCGGATCCACATATACTGAAACTATTACTAATTAATATAGCAGTAATAATACTTACAAAAATTATCTTAAACATCATAAATTAAATGAGGAATCCGAATGTATTAAAATTTGCATACCTTACCGGGCATTTCAAAGAATACTGAGCCGAAAACTGTTACCAAAAATGTGACAATTGTATGCGGCTCTAACAATTTTTGTCAAACGTTTCATTTTTATTACATTTTTAATGTGTATGGATGTGAATTTCCAGTTGAATACCTCTAACATGTTTTTTTTAAATCAACTTCAACTAACTCTTTATTTTGTACGGTTTCTGTAGAATTTGTAATTTTTGCCAGATGCTTAGAAATGAAAAACATTTTTTTGTTAAATTATACGATCACTGTAAAAGGAAGTTGTGCGCGTGTATCTCACCAGATTTTTTTAAATAATTCGTGAAATGGTAATACAACTTTAATTGTTTTATAAATATTTGAAATGGTCAAATATTTGACTATTTTCTGGGACAGCCGTACTACCTTAAACCATTTCCAATTGTAAATGTCGACAGCATATTCTTAGAAAAGTGCAAGGTTTTAACGATCGTTGATAATTTTCCCAAATATGGTCAAACATACAGGCTTAATTCGTTACAAGGGATCGAAGTGGTTCATAATCTTGTAAAGTATTTGACCCACCATTGTATACCAGAACAAATAATTTCCGATAACGGATTAGAGTTTAAAAATTCAGTTGTCAGAGAACTACTGTATTATAATAATCGACTATTTATAACTATACTACAGAGTTGTACATTTTTAACTGTAATCGTTTCTAATAAAATAACAAGTAATTGTATTGCACTTTTTTTTAAACAAACAATCAATTTTAAAGCTTTGTAACTTTTAAGAAACTTCTATGCAATTCTTCGTAGAGCCTGCGTTTTTTCATTAAGTTTTGGTAACCAGACTGTCAGCGATTCTCTATGAATTTATGCAAGCTTTCGATTTGTGTAGTTCCGTGGATTATTTCTTGCACTCGTTCAGGAAGCATTTCGGAACATAAATTGTATAGTTATATGGCCAGGTTATTTTACTGAAGAAGTTTACACTTGATGAAGGGATGATAAGTTGAAGGATAAGATGTGAATTGAGTAGCCAGGCGTAACTACCCCTTAAGACATTTGTCGTCTTAGTCTGTTCATAAATGAATACACCTCAGAGATTAAACGTATATTGAAAATTCAAATAAAATACCCATCTTTATAGACAATTAAATTGTGTCGTGTTTTGCTGTTTAACCTGGTAACCTACAATGTGTAAAAGTGCAGACCACTCACATAAAATTACCTGCTTGTAAACAATGTGTTTGAAACTTCACCTAACGATACCATATTAATGCTGAGGCCGGTACCTGTCTACTGTAATTGTTATACACCGTGAACTAGTTTTACAGTCTAATTTGTTTCCGCATTATTTCACCCAATTGTCTGTTTCATGAGCAAACAGAAGTTTGAACACAGATGGTTGCTTTTTTGCCTCTGTTGTCATCTGAAACATAATTTTCAGATTAAAACTTTAATTTCAAAATAACCTTTTTTTATTTCTAAAGAGGGAATACTTTGTCGCATGGTCATGTATGTTGAAAAGGGTTAAGTAAATAACCCATTTAATTATTACATTTTCCTTCGAATAAAATAAATTATTTTTTTAAATATTAAAAGCGTAGAAAGTATAAATGTCACAGAACACAGCTTATAAAACAAGAATTGCTGGGTAAACCACGGTGCTCCTTTATATACGCACAAAAATGCAGCCAGCAAACCAGCGACCAGCGGCTTCTAGACAAGAATCTACAGGATAAAACGTGTAGATTCGTGAATCGTATGGAGCACGCTTGCAAACAAAATCGGGTTTCAGAGCGGTTTTGGGCAGCAATTTGATGTAATTTTAAAATTGAATAATTTTTGAATTTAATATTGAGTTTGTATTTAATAATGAAGTGTAAGGTGCATTTGCTGTAACTGTAATCAATGACTGACAACAAGTTTTTTTTATAATACATATTTAAATTGTTAGATAAGTACAATGCAGAATATAATTCTAAATTCTACATATTAGAAGTTTAAATGTTGTGGTATTGTGTGCCCGGGGCCCAAGGGCACTGCTCGTCCTGCCCTAACGAATGGTGCGGCTTCCACAGATATACAACAACAAAAAGAAAGTGTCATAAATAAAGCAAACAAAGATAGCAAAAAATTGGACAAAATTCCAATTCCAACAAAAGTGTTTGTAAAAAATAAACAAATACAAAGCAGAAAACGTAATAAATTCAAACCTGAAGTAGTTAAAAGCGTTAGCCTCAATTTAAACAGCTGAAATTAATCCAACCATCATAATACCGTTAATAAAATACACATTTCGAATACTAAAATACTAAAGTGAAGAACTCATCACCGAAAATTTAGGCGTTCTACATATAAACCTGGGGCTCGATAAACTTCAAACAACGAACCACACGTTTATTCATTATTACAATTTAGAACAGCCATATGTAAAATATCATGTTAATATTCCATACAAAGACCTTAGGTTAAGTCTAGCTAGTAATGAAGATTATACAAACGAATTAGATAACTACAATAAGGTAGCTCAAATTAGCAGTAAAACAGTACTGGTCACGATCGAAAATATAAGAATATATACTTTAAATAACCGAACCAAAGAAAGTTTAATCAATGGATTAGGATCACTAATTAAAGGCTTAACTGGAATTTTGGAAGCTGATGATGGAAAAAAATCTACAAAATTATTAATCATTTAGAAAATAGCCAACATTCCCTAAAAAATCAACTAGAAATGCAATATTCCGTTAGCAACCAAATTGTACAAAATTTTAATAAAAATACGAGATATTCAGCATAATGATATAATTTGTAAATCTAAAATAATGCAGCTCAGTGAACGTATTAAAATAGAAGCTTCGCGTCAAGATATTCTTTGCGTTGAAAATTTGTTTAAACAATTATTAACTCTTTATGGCTTTCTACTTAATACCTTACACACTTACGGGATATAGAAAATTCAATAACTTGCATCAAACAATCTTGGAATTCTTGATGTTTACAGACCTCGAAGTATTGAATAGAGTAACGGAGCTCACTTTAGTCAATAACATCCAAAAGAAAGTGGTTGACACCACAGTGGCTTCTAGGAGCCTGTGAAATTATATTGAAAACTAGAGGATATCGTAACGTCTGATCACCGAATGATCAGACTAGAGATGAAGTGTGACTCGCCTCCAGAAATACCCTGCCGGAACCTCATGGCGACAGACTGGGAAAGTTATCGTTCCAGTCTTGTTCAACAAGAAGGTCAACTAAGCAGGTAAATATCCACAAAGGTGCATATTAGCTACCGATGGTCCGATATCACGAATTAATGAGACTGCAGTAATTGTAATAACAGCATCTACTTAACAAAGATACAAAAAGCACGTCAGGCTCATTCGAGCAAGGTTTAAGATATGCCATCGCTTTCGACCGCTCTTAAAACATGCAGAGCCAACCAATTATAGAAATAATAAAATATATAATTTATTAGCCCTTCGTTATGGGGCTAATACTCTAAAATACATAAATTAGAGGGCAGCGATTAGGTCGACATCTGGACCGCTTCGACGGATCGGCTGTCAGAACCGCTAACACGGCCATCCTGACGATGGGATGCTCTCATCCCAAATTCACTCGGTCGATCCTGACAACTGCTCTGGTAACACCTGACCTGTAGTGGTGTCAGAATGTTCCAAGCACTAAAGAAAAGAAGAACGTTAAGACCATCAAAACGCTACGAGCATTTCCATAAAAGCATAATAAACTGACTTAAAGTCCCTGACTGCTTTAACCATGTGTAGAGTATTAGATTAATCCAAAACTACTTTAACAAGGTTTAGAGTCATCACAAAGTTCTCACCGACTGCTTTAACCATGTGTAGAGTCTTAGAGTAAATCTAAAACTGCTTTAACAAGGTTTAGAGTCATTACAAAGTTATCACCGACTGCTTTAACCATGTGTAGAGTCTTAGAGTAAATCTAAAACTGCTTTAACAAGGTTTAGAGTCATTACAAAGTTATCACCGACTGCTTTAACCATGTGTAGAGTCTTAGAGTAAATCTAAAACTGCTTTAACAAGGTTTAGAGTCATCACAAAGTTCTCACCGACTGCTTTAACCATGTGTAGAGTCTTAGAGTAAATCTAAAACTGCTTTAACAAGGTTTAGAGTCATTACAAAGTTATCACCGACTGCTTTAACCATGTGTAGAGTCTTAGAGTAAATCTAAAACTGCTTTAACAAGGTTTAGAGTCATCACAAAGTTCTCACCGACTGCTTTAACCATGTGTAGAGTCTTAGAGTAAATCTAAAACTGCTTTAACAAGGTTTAGAGTCATTACAAAGTTATCACCGACTGCTTTAACCATGTGTAGAGTCTTAGAGTAAATCTAAAACTGCTTTAACAAGGTTTAGAGTCATTACAAAGTTATCACCGACTGCTTTAACCATGTGTAGAGTCTTAGAGTAAATCTAAAACTGCTTTAACAAGGTTTAGAGTCATCACAAAGTTCTCACCGACTGCTTTAACCATGTGTAGAGTCTTAGAGTAAATCTAAAACTGCTTTAACAAGGTTTAGAGTCATTACAAAGTTATCACCGACTGCTTTAACCATGTGTAGAGTCTTAGAGTAAATCTAAAACTGCTTTAACAAGGTTTAGAGTCATTACAAAGTTATCACCGACTGCTTTAACCATGTGTAGAGTCTTAGAGTAAATCTAAAACTGCTTTAACAAGGTTTAGAGTCATTACAAAGTTATCACCGACTGCTTTAACCATGTGTAGAGTCTTAGAGTAAATCTAAAACTGCTTTAACAAGGTTTAGAGTCATCACAAAGTTCTCACCGACGGCTTTAACCATGTGTAGAGTCTTAGAGTAAATCTAAAACTGCTTTAACAAGGTTTAGAGTCATTACAAAGTTATCACCGACTGCTTTAACCATGTGTAGAGTCTTAGAGTAAATCTAAAACTGCTTTAACAAGGTTTAGAGTCATTACAAAGTTATCACCGACTGCTTTAACCATGTGTAGAGTCTTAGAGTAAATCTAAAACTGCTTTAACAAGGTTTAGAGTCATTACAAAGTTATCACCGAATAACTGAGTCGCTATACCGCGAGACCGTTATTCTGATGATCTGCCATGATTGTAACTGAACTGCTCTATTACCACAGTACACCGTCACAAATCACTCTCATACATTCATATATCACCGAATAACTGAATTGCTATACCGCGAGACCGTTATTCTGATGATCTGCCGTGACTGTAACTGAACTGCTCTATTACCACAGTACACCGTTACAAATCACTAGTTAACTATGATACTTGCTAAAATACCACAGAAAAAAAAACTTTGACTCACCTGGAAGACATTCCTCTTCCATTTCGTCAGCATCAGGAGTCTCCAAGAGCTCCTCCATCTCCGGCAAAGACCATTCACCGGTCCATATTCTTACTTGTTCTTTGAAGCTGATACACAGGGAAAACCTGCATCCCTAATAATAAACGTAAGCCAGTTGTTTTTGTGGTACTGACTTTAGTATCAACTGGATTTTCCATAACCGCTTCGTCCATTCTGACTACCCATTAACTTTCAAACCTATTGGTTTGAAAGGGTTTGCTTTACTGTTCTGCTTGGCCATTCGCCTAAGGTGTTCAGGCGTAATGAAAGTGAACCTGAATGGCCTATTGCGAATACAGCACTACCTGTATATTTTGCTTTCTTTAAATTGCTCCATTATCAGTTATACATTTACTAGGAGCACCAAAAACAAGGATAAAATTTTGGAATTGTTTCTGTCTCTGAAGCAACACAAACTGCATACCGGCTGCAGTACCTGGAAAGGATTCTAAACAATCCATTTGGACTGTAACGTACATCCCTACATAAATAACAACACTCGTTATGAAGGAGATGGAGAAAGCCCAAACGATTACCTTTGGGTAAGTAGCACTTTAGGCATCAGTTACTACCTTTTTCTACAAAATATAACTTGTTCTTTAATAGCTACTGCTTGTAGCTAAGGTTCCAACCCTTAGTGCATTACTAAGATGACGGGTTCTGTCAATTTTGTTCTGCTCTGCTTTCATTAAATTCGATAAAAACAAAGCTTTACTTAATTAATTCTCCGGTTCCGAAAAATATAAAACAAGTTCAGCAGTTAATGGGCTTAGTTAGCTATTTTCGTCGTTATTTTAAAAAATTGCGACATTAACAGCCCCGTCCCCTTAACAGCTTTAACAAAAAATAATTCCACAAGGCAGAACTGCCAGAATTCAAATCTTAACAAATATGTTAACGAACCGACCTGTTCTGGATTTGTTTGATCCTAATCCAGAAATTGTATTATAATGCTAGCAGCATCGGTTATGGGGCAGTTCTTAACAAGTAAGTATATTTAAATACTTTTCAACACGGTTCTTCATCCAACAAGAGCTAGTGAAATGGCCTGTTTTACGACACAAGTGGTCCGAAAGGACAGTGAAATTACAAATTTTCAGATTTTGCCAGCAAAGACATTTGCTTTTTTTCATTACTATAATTTCAAACACTGGGCTTTTCAAAGCGCCGTTTTGTAAGCGAGTCAGTACGAGGCTCA
The DNA here is from genome assembly GCA_940337035.1 of Agriotes lineatus. NCBI lineage: Eukaryota > Metazoa > Arthropoda > Insecta > Coleoptera > Elateridae > Agriotes > Agriotes lineatus. Next base: position 46,331,138 of record OW679196.1, on the reverse strand, counting down.
TCAAGCCAACGTTTATTAAGTAAAAATGATAAAATCGCAGTTACTAACTCGGGTATAATTTGACAATTTGAGTTTATAGATAAGACTCTAATAACGATCAGAACTACCAAAAATAATCATTTCCACTAAAACCGACTCGGACCAATTCTCTTTTAATTACATTAATTTTTCATATTTGTCCATAATATATTCCTCATATAAGGACATAAATCACAAATTACTAACCTCAGATAACTTAAGACCAGCATTACGTTTTCGAGGAAACGCAATTTGTAGATCAATTTTTAAATGTTTCCATTTAAGATCGGAAGGGTTCCGTTCCTCATACCAACATTTAACAGAACTTATAAAACATGCCACTCTTACCAGAGCATCTCGATCAGATTAACCAAATTCCCCTTTTAACCTCGCAATATTAGCAATCCAATTTTCAAAATCCTCCTGGGTGAAGCTTCAGGAACGCCCAATCGAAGCCGGTGCTGGTAGCTGACAGGTGATCTCTCATCGCGGTCATAAATTCTTCCATTTTCGCACACACAACACAAGAATTTACCGAAATCTGGGTACCAAAATTTAAAGACAAAAATTTTGGAATCCCACTTCTGATATTAGCTACCGATGGTCCGATATCACGAATTAATGAGACTGCAGTAATTGTAATAACAGCATCTACTTAACAAAGATACAAAAAGCACGTCAGGCTCATTCGAGCAAGGTTTAAGATATGCCATCGCTTTCGACCGCTCTTAAAACATGCAGAGCCAACCAATTATAGAAATAATAAAATATATAATTTATTAGCCCTTCGTTATGGGGCTAATACTCTAAAATACATAAATTAGAGGGCAGCGATTAGGTCGACATCTGGACCGCTTCGACGGATCGGCTGTCAGAACCGCTAACAGTGCAATTAACCAAAAAGGTAAATTACCTGGAAAACAAAATTGTCTCAGCTTATGCGGAGGCATGTCCTCTCAGGACAGTGGGGGTTGGAAGAGTTCTATGGTGGAATGGCACCCTAGCCGATCTGCGTAAGGAATTCAGGCAAACCTTTAGTAGTAATTTCAAAAAAGACTATACGGAGTTAAGCTCCGTATCGGATTCTGACACGCGGATGAAAATATTAAGCCGCGACACAAGTCAAACTATAGGAACGCTAAAGATGACTAATGGGTCATGGAGCACATCCAGAGCGGTATCATTACATTACCTCCTGGAAGTTCACTTTCCAGGGGATGGCATCATCCAATTAACACACATAGTGCAACAGGAACAGAATCCTCCAGAGAACTGCCAGTCGCTGAGTGTGTTATAACGCAGGGTGCGTCATGGGCACGTGCGCAGTGATTGAGTTCGAAGCCTTTAAGTCACCAGGGCCAGATGGAATCTTTTCAGCGTTGGTTCAGAAAGGTCTGGATATCCTTCTTCCAAGCGTTGTAGGAATATTTAGGGCAATCTAGCAATGGAACGGGGTCCTCGAACAATGGAAGGCAGCCAGAGTAGTTTTCATTCCTAAGGCAGGATACCAAATAATTTAGGCCTATTACTCTTACATTCTTACCCTAAAAAAGATGATAGATATCTAATGCAGATGGTAATAAAGGAATACCCTTTCCCAGAAACGAGCACGCATATAGACGTGAAAGATCAACTGAAACCACACTCCACATAGTCGTGCATAAGGTTGAAAAAGCACTTCATTACAAGGAAGTGGCTCTTGCAGACTTTTTTTGACATTGAAGGAACTTTTGATAAGGCTTAAGCTTCTACTATAAGTAGCTCTACAGCTCAGAGTCAGTTGGGTAAGATCGGCGTTGGAAGGAAGAACCGTGACGGCGAACCTAGATGACTGGTTTGTGAGGGCCGGAGTGATGGCAGGCTGTCCGCATTTATGGTGCCTCATAATAGACGGTTTTCTGGAACACTTAACGGTAGAAGGTTTCTACGCACAAGTATATGCAGACGATGGGCTGGTATTTGTGACTGGCAGGTTCTTAAGCGTCGTCTGTAATAGAATGCAAGTAGCTTGCAGGATTATCGAAAGGCGGTGTGAAGAGAGAGGTTTGCCGGTATACTCAGTTAAAACAGAGATCGTTCTCTTCGTTAAAAGAAGAACACTTGAGGATTTCAGGGCACCCATAATGTGTGGAAAACCACTCGCACTTGTGCAAGAGGTCCAATTTTTAGGAGTAACCCTGGATAGTAAATTAAGTTGGAGATTGCATGTTGATGAAACTGTGTGTACGTCGATAGCAACCTTATGGCAATTGCGCCGGGTAATCCCTGGAGGATTAACTCTTAGATTCTAGATTGGCTCTACATATTGCTAATAAGGCCAAGAGTTTAATATGGCTCAGTGATCTGGTGACAAAGTGTAGAACGACCCACAAGGGAATCACCGGTGCAATGAGGACAAGCCCGACAGCCGCTCTTGAGATTATACTGGGCTTCCCAGGCCTCGATTATTGGATAAAGAGGAAGGCCATGGCTACCCACCTCAGAATGCCGAATGCGAGAGAGTCAAGGAATATGATTAGGTCACGTAAGGATTGCTGAAGTGGCGGCAAGAGTAATACCTTTATCAACCTACAAATTAACCGAAGTGGAAGACCGGCTAAAGTTGGAAACAGGATATTCTGTTACTATACCAACTAGGGATGAGCGGAAGCAGAAAGAAACAATCGGATGCCTTGCTATAGGGATGGTTTTCGAATAGCGGAAAGACAATCCTCTGTAGCAGGGATATATGTGGAAGACGAAGGATACAAGAAAGCTATGCTTTAGGAGAATTCACTACGGTATTCCAAGCAGAAGTTTACGTCATACTATCGGTGGCAACTAAGAATGAGGTTAGGACGATATCAAGGCGTCAAATCTATATCTGCTATAATAGCCGGGCTGCACTAAAAGTAATTTACTCACCCAGTTCATGACTAGCGCTCGTCCAGGAATATGGACGTGCTTTAGCAGAACTGGCAAGATACAAGGATGTTGAACTCGTCTGGGTTCTAGGACAAACGGGTGCTCAGGGAAACGAGAAGACTTATAAACTCGTGGCCGAGGACATCAGTATTGGCCAGAACCCCTTCTAGGTATCACAAGGCAGCAGGTCTCGACGGCTCTAACCGAGTGGGCTTATAAGACTTATGAGGAAAAGTGGAGAAGGTGTAGAGGTTGTCGATAGGTGTAGTACCATATCGCAGAATTTAATTCGAATAAATCAGTCTGGTTAACGGGAAAAGTCGAAGAACCACAAATATTTTGAAAGAGATTTTAACAGGCCAAATTAAAGAAACTCCTAACCGTGATAGGAATCGACTAAGATCACGTTTGTCCGAAATGTGGTAGAGAAAAAGAAACATCCTTTCACTACTTGGGGTAGTGTGAGGTGTACGACTGAGGTTCAAAACTTTTGGTGCAGGTATACTTAAGAGGGAAGACTTGAACTCCTTCACGTGAGCAGACACTCTTAAAGTTTATCAGAGAATCGGAAAGATTTATGCAGGGAGAAAGATTTGATGCAGCAGGTGACAGTGAGGGTAGTTAAAGGGGTCGTAAAGGGTTGGAAAAAGAGCCCCGAAGGCCTACTTGCTTGATATTAGTCTCCCCACAACTACTACTACGGCATCCTACAATAGTTAAATCTAAGGAATTGTTCCTCGAACTCAAAAAAAATCTGATCAGTTTCTTTTCGAATTACAATATGAAAAAAATTCGATTTTGAATCCATCCTAAAAGTAAATTGTAAGATCCATTCAAATAAGATTACTTATGTTCTGTCAATATACTTATAGATTTTGAAATGGAAAAAGTCATCTGTTATTCAGTTCCAATTCTTTCAAGACATGAGTCACAATTTGTGACAATTGTTTCGAGTGTAAAATATTTGCTAAAATAAAAATTTGGTAATATGTTAACACCCCCAAATGAAAAATGTACCCAAGACAGACCAGACCACTCTTAATATCAAGTACAATCAAATTATAAAGCATCCTGGGAAGAAGGCATCCTACTAATGGAAATTCAAGCAAGTGCCTTTGTGCGAAAACTGAAAACTTAGAAAATCACATCGACATTATCTTCGAAAATAACCAATATCTGTCAGTCTTTCCGAAAGAAGAAAGGTTCCAAATTCAATGCGAGCAAGATATCGAAACAAAATTGCTGTTTGCAGTTTATTTAATAAAAGAAAATCCACTTTGCAACTTGTTTTTTCAAGGACGAGTTCTACGTTTTCAAGAAGCCAGTTACGAAAGACCGTTGGTAATGAACACGCTACATTTTAATTAAAAAATAACCTTGTACCAGAATTTAAAACTAAATTGAAGCAATAAATTTTTCAGAAATTACCTATAAACCCAATAATTCCAATTAAGGAAGCTTATTTGGAAACATATTATATACCTAGTGGCTGGACGATTATTCTATACGTATTAATTGTCGTCGCAATCCGCATTTTGACCAAGAAATGGAAAAACGTCCGAAGAAAAGAAAGCTGGTAAAAAATCAAGAATTAGAAGCCCAACCCTTAAAAGTAACAGTGCTTCCGGAGGAAGCTTCCTTTTAAGGATGGAAGAGTTATATTACTACCAGTTCTCACATTATACCAGTGCTAGTAAATGACAGTGCCTTATTTCACCTTGTTATGTCAGCGGCGCCTTTGCGCTAGCCCGAGTTGTGATGTCTGGCATCTTTGTTGAATAAAGTTGTGTTTTAAAAATGATCCTACCGCAGTTGGTAAGCTAAGTTGCATTTAAAATTTCATTACCAGAATCTTAGAAGTTTAAAAACAAAGTTACATCGCGTTCGTTTAAACCTTGTCTTAGATGACTATAATATTATTAGACTCACTGAAACGTTGCTGGATAACAGCATAAGCGTATCTGATTTTTTTGATGGCCGTTTTAACATATTGAGGTGTGACAGAAATAAGCCTTCTTTAAGAAGAACCAGAGGGCGTGGAGTGTTAGTGGCTCTGCATCAAAAGCACCCTGCTTCCGTAGTCGGCACCGGAAAATTAATCGAACACAATTCATCCAAACACAATTCATCGAATACAATTAATCGAAACTCAATTAATCGAAATCACAATTCATGGAAAGGACATTTAATCGAAATGCAATTTATCGAAATGCAATTCATCTACTTAATCCACAATTCATCGAAAGGAAAATTGATCCAAATTTGGCATTGTAGGAATTTCATCAGGTCCTTTGAAGATAATATTTTCAGTTTTTAATTATTTTTTTTTTGAGTTTAATTATACCAAACAAATCCACCCAAACTGGCATTCACACTTTATGAAAGCTTAGGACTTGAAGCATGTCCCTGGCGTGTTAGAAGTTTTTTTGTTCTTTTTTATATTTATAAAAGTCGCAAACCCTTACATTTCAAGCATTACCATCATTTTGCTTTTGTCGTGCTCATCATTTACCATTGGTATTGCTGATCATTATGCTTTAAAAAATATACACGATGACCAACGAAATTTGATATAACCTTTGAATATAAAAAAAATAAGAATACTTATTTAAAAGCAAACATATAACACACCTGGAGTAAACTGGCTGTTGACTTAAGCACGCTAGCGACATGCTGCAATTTCTAAGATGGGTTAAGTATAATTAAACTCAAAACAAATAAAACAAAATGTATTAATATATAATCCTTAAAAAAGTTGACGAAATTCCTATAATGCGAAAATTCGATGAATTTTCCGTTCGATGAATTGTTGATTCGATGAATTGTATTTCAATAAATTGCATTTCAATTAATTGTCCTTTCGATGAATTGCGTTTCGATTAATTGTATTCGGTGAATTGTGTTTCAATTAATTGTTTTTTTCGTACACTAGCATTGAAAGAGCTACTTTGCCGTACAATTTATTAATTAGAAAGTTACACTTTCCGGTATTCGTACGGCAAAGTTCTACTTTGCGGTATTCGTACGGCAAAGTAGCACTTTGCCGTACGAATTTTACTTTGCCGTACAAATACCGCAAAGTGTACCTTTCTAATTAATACATTTTACGGCAAATTTAGACGAGAGGATAAATTTATTATTCCGTTTTGCATGCTAGTGTACGAAATATTATAAGAAACTCGTATGAAAGTGGCTTTTCCATACTCGTCTCGAAATTCCGGACTCGGCCTAACGGCCTCTTCCGGAAACATCTCACTCGTACTGAAAAGCTCCACTTTCTATACTTGTAACGTAAATTACTATTAAGGAATTTTGCTAAACCTTTCCATAGTGGATGTGTTGGATGTCGACCTGCATTCAATACTGATTAAAATAGTATTTGAAGGTAAACTGTTCACGTTCCACCCAAAAGTACGCTATTTTTGTAAGTATTTGTGAATGTGTCTGTAACAGAAAAAAAATATTTTCTGATTTGTAAAAAAATGCTACGGTGATATCGACACATGAAAGAAAATGTGATGTGATGGATGAAGGTGGTTACACATTTATTTTGACACTTTCCATATGTTCAAAGATGTTTAAAAGAACCTAAAAATGCAAAACCACTACGGATGAGACCTTTACATTCACCAAATCCAGAACAGAATCTTTGGAAAATTTGTATACTCACGTTCATTTGCCTTTGAAAAGTATGTTGCAAGCTGCTTGAGTTAAAGTTTTATACGTACTTCTTTTATGCAGATATCTATTTATGTCTGGTTAATACCTTACTGATACACAGAAAGCAAATGGGTTCCCTTGAAAACTTCGTCTTCGGCAAAAGAATTGTTAGACACAGCGTTCTTCACGAATCAGTATTAGGCCCCCTGTTATTCTTAATTTCTACAAACGATTTTTCTAATTTTTCTCAGGCAGCTTCTAGCTGAGAAGTCTTACTTTATGCTAACTACAGTACTTTAATTAACACTACTGAGACGCTCGATGCTTTAGAAATTAATAATGTGTACGATAAATATTACCTACAATAGGAGGGTAAAAGTTTGATATTTCAGGATCGCCAAATGTGAGCGGTCCCTTGAGGATTATCTAGGTCAGGGAACACAATGACAGTGGTTTCAGCTTTTGATGGGTAACTTGCTACCTTTCCTTATTTATTAAAACAGTTACACTGCATATTGTGACTTTATGTAATTAGGAATGTTTACAACACACGCCATCAAAGGATGTAACTGAACGAGAAAAGCTGGAACGACACAGCATATTTGAACCGAGAATTCTTAAGGGTGATCCGACATGCCAAAGTTTTCCTTCAAAAGTCATGACCGGTCGTATATTATAGGTTCCATTAATTTAAAGTTTTGTAGCTCTATATATGATATTAGAATGAATCAGATTTTTATGCAAGTAGTAACTTTTGTTTCCTACTTTTATTCTAGTAGCTCTCTCTCTTCATCCATGCTATTTCTTGAGTTAAGTTAGATCCGGAGATTTGCTCAAATTATTGGACGTTAACGGAATTAAAAGGCTCACAAGAATATACAACTGGATCTATGATACCGCCCAAATACCAAACGACTGGCTAAAATCCAACTTTATAGCTCTACCTAAAAAAGCTACCCCAAAACGATGCAGTGATTACGGCACAATTAGTTTGATGAGCCATCTTTTGAAATCGTTTCTGAAGATAATCCAACAAACACTATACCCACCTTGTGAAGATCAAATGGGGAACACACAATTCGGTTTTCGGAAGGCAACTGGCACACGCGAGGCCTTATTTAGCGTGCAGGTATTATTCCCACGCTGTAGAGACGTGAGTTGCGACGTCCATGCCTGCTTCATAGATTTTCAAAAGGCATTTGACAAAGTAAAACATGATAAACTTGTCACAATACTGAAACAAATAGGAATCGACGACAAACACCTCAGAATAATACAAAACCTGTATTGGAACCAGAAAGCCCACATAAAACACAAAGGCGAATTATCGGAAGCCATGGAAATACACCGCGTAGTCAGGCAGGGTTGCGTGTTGTCCCCACTCCTTTTTAATACTGAATAAATGTTTGCCACAGCAGAAAATTTAGAAAATCTACAAACATTGATCAATGCAATATCACAAGTAGGTCAAGCGTTTGGAATAGATATTAATAGTAAAAAAACAAAATGCATGGTAATTACAAAGGGACAACCACCACAAGGCAGCTTCTGATAGGACAGAAAATTATTGAAAAAGCCACCACTTTCAACTATCTAGGAAGCACAGTGAACAACCAATGGGACCATTTACTTAAGATAAAATGCAGAATTGAAAAGGCGAGAACAACTTTTATCAAATAGTCAACAATATTCAAATGCCGCAAATTGAACAAAAAAAACGAAGATCCGACTTCTTAGATGCTATGTGTACACTGTACTATATGGCGTGGAATCCTGGACCCTGACCGATGCCTCGATAAGAAGACTACAAGGGTTTGAAATGTGGCTGTACCGTCGGATATTACGAATCTCATGGACAGACCATATCACGAATCAAAGAGTACTGCAACAAATGGGCCAAGGATTGGAAATTATTAACACGGTGAATCGGGGAAAGCTGGAATACCTATGGCACATAATGAGGAAGAGGGACCGTTATAGACTGCTCCAACTTATACTACAGGGAAAGGTCGAAGGAAGGAGAGGACTCGGACGGAGAAGAATCTCTTGGCTTAAAAATCTAAGGACATGGTTTTCCACATCAACAACAGCGCTGTTCCGAGCGGCTACCAACAAAGTAATGATCGCCAACATCCAGTAATGGATAGGCAAGCAAAGAAGAAGAAGTTAGATCCAAGATACGCGAACTTTTTTACCTCTTCAAAATTATAGTCCCCTATTTGTAAAATTCTAAAACCTTTGACTTATACGTTTGTTTCGATAGTCGAACATAGTTGGTTTTATTTTCATGTATTGTTAGACCCATCTCGGCTACAGTTCTTGCCAACTTCAAAAAAATATTTTTTTGTATTCGCTCCCCAAACTGGTTACTTTGGAAACTGTCTAGGATCCTCAAAATGGCCATTTAGAGGCCTTGTACTTAAAGTCGTCATGGCAACATTTTAGCGGACTCAAACATTAGTTGCCATGACGACTTTAAGTACAAGGCCTCTAAATGGCCATTTTGAGGATCCTAGACAGTTTCCAAAGTAACCAGTTTGGGAAGCGAAAAATACATTTTCGCGCGGCCTCCTAATATAATGCCGCGTTAATGGTAATTGAAACTTCATATTATAGTGTTTGGAGAGCTAATACAAAAAAACGTTGTATGCAACACGTCCTCAAATGGCTTTAGAGGACTCATCTTCATATTACGGACTCGGCTGCGCTTCGCTCCGCCTCGTCCGGAAACATTACGACTAGTCCCCTAAAGCCTTGCTTTGAGGACTAGTTACATAAATTACTATATTAGTACATGTCGACTCCTACTCACTATAACGAAAACATCCGCATATGCACATATTTGAACACATTTTGTTTTTATAGATACGGTAATATTAGTTTTTCTGATTATGACCGCCAGTACAAGATTGAAGATTAGAGATAAATCTCCTTGTTTTACTCCTGTATTAAAATCAAAAGTTTCTGTATATTTTCGCTGCACCCTTACCACTGCTTTTGTGCCCCTTAATGTCATGTTGGTTAAGATAATCAGCTTCTCAGGTACTTCAAGTTTTCTCATGTATTCTTCAATTTTATTCCTTTTCACAATATCAAACACTTGACGAAAGCCTAATAAATACATTATGTGGTTCAATATTGCACTCACCCAGGTCTGTAGACTAATGATTAACACGTCTGCTCAGCATTTGAGAGGTTGCGGGTTCGATTCCCGTAGCCCTCTGTTCTGATTCAGGTTTTTAGATGGTTTTGCTGAGTCAACAGAGTACCTTCTCTGAGGTGAATGCCGGGGCAGTGCTTCTTCATCTATCCACGCCTCCTTTCTCTCACCCATCCTATAATTCCCGTTCTTCGCTGAAGAGGGACGCGAGGTCCCTATAGCAGCCCGGCCCTAGTTGGGGAATTGAAATGGCCCTGAACCTTTACCGTTTTTTATATTGCACTCGCAGAATTTTTTATAAATTTGTCTACTCTCATGATTTTGGCTTTAGACAAATTTATTTCTACTCCCAGTGGTTAAAAATTATATTTCGTTTCAGGTGATCATGCTACCGGGGTGTAACATACGTAAAGATATTTGTCTGTATTATTGCTTTTCATAAATCTTTTGGCCCTCTTGCAAAATATGGAAATTGGATCCGTTGCCTGTATTTGGCACGAAAGTGTATCTGGACGGGAAAAATAGTAATTCTGCCTAGTTCTTGTCAAATCTCTCTTAGTAACATTCCAACTTTCCTTAAGCAGCTTCTCGCTCGGTAGCACTGACGTTTTCATCAAAAACAGCTACTGGAGATCGTCCAGGTCGCGGTTCATCTTCTAACGCTATGGGATCCAAAATAGAGTAGCACTCCAGGGTGTACGCGACTTGAAACGTGGGGGTATGCCAAATGGCAGATAAAATAAATAGATATATCAGGGGTCTGTACTACTATTTTTTTGTCTTCGGGATACGCGATGAAAAAAGGTTGAAGAGCATTCTTTAATCGTACACAATTTTGGTGACTGGTTATCTATATCTATGTCAAACTAGTGGCCGACAAGCAATTTTTGAAAACCAAAAGGCTTTCTCTCTTTACATTTTAACCTCAACATACAAGGTTACAACTATAAACTGTCAAAACGATCAGATTTTAAATTATGCAAATGTTTTTATTGACACAGATATCCTGCTACTAACAATTAACAGAACATCCCTTAAACACGACCCAGTGTAATAAAAAAAATGCAAATTTTTCAAATCTAGAAAACCATAGCTGCTAACATTGCTTTTCTGTGTATCAGAAGAAGATATGAAATTTCCATAATTATGGGACAACACTACAGTCGAAGGCTCTAAGGTATCATTTGAAGCATTTTGACCTGAGAAGTTTCCTTCTAATTTTGTTCATGTATATTTAGTTAGTCAATTAAATTTTTCTGCGATATCTTCCTTTACATGTCTTTCGATTAAGCGTGAAGATTTTCAACGCCCGTGGATTATGTTTCGGCACCTGTACAATTTGGCGACGTGACTCATGTGTAGTAGATACCTTTGAAACAGAAGCATTGGCTCTGTAAACAAGTAATAACCTGTTTGCCATAGCGCAACATAATTTCAATTCTTCCCGCGCTTTCTTTAGCGTTAAAAATTGGTCGTAGTAAAAGCCAAGTGTACAACTCGTTAATAAAATGCTTTTTTACACTTCTAATTGGTTAGCACGCGCTTTCGACTCGTGCTGATAAACTTCATAGTTGAACATAAATGTGTCATTTTATTCAATATTTGTGGAAATTATCATTTTCCCGACATTAAAGAATCCCCAATTTAACTAAAATTCATAAATGCAAAGTAAGATACATGTTCCCAAAAATGCATTAATATTTCATATAAGCGTGTATATTCATTTCAATATTCCATAAACGAAATTTATTTCCGAAGTAACTTAATTCCTGTTTGAAATATAATATTTAGTCCTGCAAAAATAGCTTTTTATATCATTACCGGCGCGATGGAGCTTTTAATAGAATCAGATATATTGAAATAAAATATCTGCAAGAATTAGATAAACAATCCGCTACTAAATAAAATATTAGAAAGCGTTGATATAAAAACCATTTACAACATTTGAAATGTTTCATGTTCGATTCTCATTTAACTCTAATAAACGAAATAACTATTAAACATTAATAAGCCTGCGTACAGAGACTTATACAGAACATGTTGCGGTTTGATATTCATTACAACTATTTAGCTTACTAGACTCTTGGAAAAAACTTAATATCTCATTTTTCCAATAATTTATTTTTCGGTAGATCGTTTGTTACCATATATGCGCTTGAGAGATTGAGTAATTTGATCTTACGACACCTGACGGGTTTCCATAGGAATTAGAACAATAGTGTGGGGTAAGTGAATTGTATAGCTCAACAAGTTGTAATTACTTGGATTGTACTGAAATTTTCAAATTTAATTTGAAATCCCTGCAAAGGGAGCTCATTTAAACTTGACTAAAATTCGCTAAATTTAGTTTTAAACTGGTTGCATCGGGTGAAGCTCAGATGCCCAGGATTCGTTTTACTCAAATGTATAAAATACGGGAATAACATAGTGTAAAAATAAATTGCATAATGTATGTAAGTAGATACAAAATAGTTCTTAATTAAGGAAAATATTTAGCACATAATTTTAACTACAATACAAAACATTTATAAAACTAGATAATTGCGCAATCTACCTAATAGTTACAGCGTGTTCTAAGAAAAAATAATCCCAGCTGTTGGTACTAAACTGATTCTGTGCATAAGTGACAGTGACATTTTGAAATAATTCCAGATTTAGTCACATCTCAGTTGCCAGGTAAAAATGCAGATTCACACGGCTAAAAATCCTTGTCCTAGTTTTAGTAGCAATAGTACTTAATCTGAATAGATCTGAAACAGACTATATTTGCACCGGAATATAGGGTGTTTCTTATTCATAGTTCACTTGCGGACAAATTCAATGGAAAAAAGTGTTTTACGGTGTTTGTGGTGTTTACGTCGAGTGCATAAACCCTGGCTGGAGGTTATCAGGTTAGGTTTTCCGTCAGTTTTGACAGAAATTGACACAAAATCTAACCTGCTAACCTCGAATTTGACATAGACGTACAGTGCCGCCAACATACTATTCATAACGAAACTCCGGCGACTCGCCGGCGAGCCGCTGGCGAACGACTATGAATACGGCTGTTAGTGTATGCAACATCAGCTAACACAATTGACGAACTGACAGAACGTGTAAATGCTGTTGCTGAAATAATTAGCTAAAATGCGGAAATACACATACAATTTTTTCTTTAATAATCGCTTCTCGACCTATGGCTAAGATCAACGTGTAGCATTCTGTTCTTATCAGCTTAATGGAAATGGCGAGCAATTCAAGTGACTACAAATGCCAGTTTGAAAATGGGTAGTTCCGCGATACGGAGGCGATATTTTCTGAGCTCAAATAATTTCATTTATAGTCCTTTTGGACGCTATGAAATTTATTGTTAGTGTGTGATTCAATAATATATGTGAATCTGTGATGCGGCCATCCTGAATAACCTAAACAATTTAATTTCGTGTGTGATTTGATTTTCTAAACTTCAAATATAGTTATTTCCAATGGATTACCTATTCATTGTTAGTGTGATTATAAATGCTTTTCCAACAAGTTGCCTTTGAAATATTCGTAGTATAAATACTATGTTGGTGGTAGTGTAAGTCTATGTCAAATTTGAGGTTAGCACGGTAGATTTTCTCTCAGTTTTGACACAGATTGACGGAAAACCTAACCTGCTAACATCGAATTTGACATAGACTTACAGTGCCACTAACATATTATTCATACAACAAATATTTCAAAGGCAACTTGATGGAAAAGCATTTGTAATCACCCGGTACAATCAAAGAAGTTGGTGCAACCAATTTTTAAATGGCCGTAGGGTTGGCAACTCATACATTGGAATATTTCAGGTTTTTCTGTGAGGTTTATAGTTATTATTGAGTTTCCAGCTTGACCAAGAATAGTGATAGAGGCTTATTACTTATTCTATGTTTGAGATTCGTTGTATTCTAAACTGTATGGTCGGTTTTAAAAAATGTGTAGGTAGTAAAGTGATTAATACTTCTAATTACAATGCTGTACACACGTTTACTGTTACTTAATACGATGCATTCTTCTTTCAGGTCCCCACTAGTTTTCTGTATGTTTCTACTGCGTGTTCGATAATTTTGAAGGTCTCATTTGCTAGATTTTTACTTTTGTTACTTGATAAATGCTGTTTATTACGCCTTTGCTGCTTTTTATACCATATATGTGTATATAGGTAGATGATTTTGGAATTCTTCATTGATTACTTTTGTGTTCCATTTTGACCTTCGTTTGCTGTACCGAATTTGAATATTTGTTTGAGGAGTGTTTTTTACATTTTTTACAACTCTCCATGGGTGCCGAGGTTAAATGAAATTCAAATGAATATTTGAGTTTCTTTCGAGATTTAGTGAAATCATGAACGGGCGTACTTTCTACTTACCATCTTCATACACATCTATTCGGCTGTCAAAGTACAACTCTACATTTACGTCGTTTCTAGACACTTTTGGTTTACGAGTATCTCCAAACAGATAAATTAGAATATACTTACATAGGTATATCAAACTATACCATAACGACAGAGTAGGACCACTTTATAATATTAAAGTAAATAGAACTCATCTGTCAATAACAAATACTTGTTCAAGATTGACTTTGAGACGTATCAACTTTTTCCATGACAATTATACACCAAATTTTTTCTGTCAGAATTCATCTCAAATTTATAAACTTGATGCTATTCCCATAGTTGCGGTACAGTGATATAGCAGTCTACTGTTAAACTGGCAAAGATTTCAAAATAATACAGAACCAGTTCAAGTCGATCGCAAAGCACTGCTTTACAACTGGTACTCCCACATTATGTCAATTAATAGATAATAACGTCTCTAAATTAGTTTGCGTGTCTTGCTTATGTAGTCAACCGTAATTTTTAAATCCATGCTAATTGCAATGACATTTAACGCTGACAACCCTTGATTGCTAATTACATTTCGATGCTTCAAGGCTTAATACTAAATTAGCTTGCCTCGTGACACTGATATTCACGTTGTCTTTGAATATTAAATGAGCTACAAAATCAAATATATCAGACTTGGCACGTAACTGGAAAGAATCAGAGACCTTCCTTCATGCGAGGGGTTGCATACGAACGCTTCGATTGACCTCTATTAAGTGTTTCAACGAACAGATTTAGATCGAAGTCTGCCGTTTGAACTGCTGCCTCTCACATGTTGATTCCCATAATTAAATAAAGAAAATTTCTTACCTCCAGCGATCGATGTAGACAATAAAATGCAGCAGTTGCAAACGCTCACAGTAATAGTATCTATAACACTGTAATTAAGCAACAATAGTAGTAATCTTCCTTGTGATCTGTAATTATTAAATTGAGGATTACAAATACATATTTACAAACAACTCATGTGCCAAAATCGTTTGCTGCAATATAATTTATTATTTAACCACTAAGAATGGTAATAATAATTGGCTTTCAATCAACAGTACTGAAAGAAAGTAAAACCTGCATTAGTTGCATACAAAGAGCTGGAAAATGTTTTGAAGCAACGACGAGTGCAATGGCTGAGCGACGTCATAATTCTTTGAGGAATTTCTACATTCGGGGCTCGTCTACTGATAGGTAGGGAGTTAGGTAAGAGCCTGCCAAATTCTGAAGAAATAATACAATGAAGTACACAAAAAGTGTTGTCAACTGTTGGACCAGCCTATCGACCTCACTTTACCGACAGTCGAATCCACATATACTCTGGTTTCTCTGTAATATTTTTGCAACTGTGTGTGTTTGAACACAAATTTGTTTGTTATTTTATAATGTTACGCCAGTAACAAATGTATCTGAAGCATCAATATTATTCCAGATATTTGTACGGCGCTTATTCCGTCACTATCTGCGGTTACATCGCCCTAATGCTCGATCAGAAGATAAGAAAACGTTCACCAGCGGTACGCAGAGTCTCGTAGAAGCAAGGACGGCGCCGCTCCCACTTATTTCTACCTGAAGCAACTGCACCGAAAAGTATGAAAGCCATTTCCGTATCCATTTCAATCACTTGAGTCTTGAGCCCTGAGATCCTGATCCTGACCTCCAGCTACTCTCCGGAGGTCTGGCCCCTTTTCGTAATACTTTCCCAACCTAGCTCTGCCCTGTGGCAGGAACCTGTTTCGTAGCGTGACCCTGTTAACCTGACTCTGACGCAGTTCTGCCTTGTAGCTGCCTGTTTCGTAGGATTTTCCTCTAGCCGGGAACTTCCAGAGTTGTACCATGTGACGGGAATTGTCTCGTAGAATAGTCTGTTAATCTAAACCGCGCACCCGACGTTCACTTCGTTACGTTGACCAGAAATAACCTGCTTCACGAAGGTCATTATAACCTAAAAGCTTATTAAAATACTAGCGTACCTGTAGTAACAGCATTGTTAGTCCACCAAAGGCAGGTCGTACTTTGCAGGCCGTCGAACTGAAGGACGCAAGCAATCTTTTAGCGACTCCCACAAAACCAAGTCATGAAGAAAAACAGGCCTTGTTTATGTTATTCCTGGAGTCCCAAACTTATATAATCCGCGGTCTACCGAGCTTAACATACTAATTGCACACGTCACCAGCACCGTAAAACTAGTTATTCCATGAAATTGACCCCCACACAAAATTTCCAAAAAATCGCCATTTTCGGCTATTTGAATAGTACAAGTTTCATACCTATTGTGTTTAGTTCAAGTACATCGGATATCCACATTATCCAAACTTTCTTGGAGAGGATCCAGGGGGAGCAACTGGGCAGAACCGACATAGCATCGATAGAGCCCGTTTACCAGAGGAAATTTTATGTTATATTTTTATATTTTATGTACATATCATTACTAGTTAGCATTTATTTTGTACTTTATTAGAAACATTCTACAATTTATTTATAAACTGTTTATTCCGATCTTTATACATTTGAGAGGTAACGAACCTATAGACATCTGAACATACCCGAGGCAGAAGTGAAAGTAAAGTAATTAATGAGAAATTTTCCGAAAAATTCATACACGCATTACAGAAGCACCTTTCTCAGGCACTTAAAACTAAATTTGAAAATTCTTGAGCAATCCAATGTTGCTTCTATTACCAAAAGACCGTTTTTAATAATAGTTAAATTTAAATAAAAAAGGTGAAATGAATTATTACAGCGTTACAACTTGTTGAAGAAACATCACCTAAGTAAGAATTATGAAGTCTCCGAACTATTAAAAATAAATTTGGAAAGTTGCCGTTTTGTCAAAACAAAAAAATTTATTAAGTAACTTGTAGTGAAATATACATAGGCCCAACAAGACGTCCCTCAGTAGTTCATTCTAAAGAATGTTTTTCAGTCAGTTTTGGAGAAAAATACATCTTATTAACTTTCAAAAAATGCAATTTATTTAACACAGCCAAAGGCTGTTTTAGAATAAAATAATTAATCGAGTATAAATTTTTAGGTTGTAGGTGAAATATCAATTAAAAGCACAAGTTGATGCTAATTTTGATTATTAACTGTAGTGTTGTACTACCAACAAGTGTGTTTCCTTCGACAAAAGGTCTTAGTTAAGCCGATTTAAACAAGGAAAAGGTCCATGAGCATGGATAATAAAGGTAAATATTATAGTGAATAGTCAAAATCTCAAACGAATTCGCAACACAGCAATATAAATAGCGTGCGGCACTATATAGAGGTTAGAAAGCCCGAAGGCGGGCAAACATAAGTCACGTGAAAGGTCACAAATGCGCGCAGGGAAACAGTACGGGAGAAGTTTTTTGGGAATAAAGGAGCAAACGGAAGAGGTAGAACACCCTTTTGCAAAGAGTGAGAACGTATTAAAAATACACCATCCTGACAATTAATATCAAATGTTGCTGGAACAAACAGCTGGAAGTCAAGAGACAGAAAGAGTTGAAAAACTATTTCGGAAATGTTGGTGGAGTGGAAAAATAATTTAATGGAAATGTGACAGTGTAAGAAAGAAATAGCAAGAAGGCAAGAAGAAAGAAAGAATTAGCTAATAGCAAAGAGAACTGTTCTCGAGGTAAAAATTGAAAACCAAGGAAGGGAAAAGAAGGAAAAGAAAATCATCATCAGCATTGCAAGGGAGAAGAGAAACAAGGACAAAAAACCGAAGGTAGGGTAGAGAAAACTAATGACTGATGTTGAAAAATATAAAGAACTGATTAATATCAGAAAATGAGAAAGGGTAGTGAAAAGAGCACCGAATCAAAAATTAAAAGAATTATAAAAAAAACAGATCACAATTTCGAAAAAAGCACAATGAATAGAAATCGACAACAGACAGAGCTAGCTAAGGAACAAGTCTCAAAAAAAAATAAATAAAAGAATGACGAAAAGAAAAGCGACGACACAAAATGAAAGACAAAACACGAACAAAGGAAAATTGATCAACAGCAAGCAAAAGCAACAGTAAAAAGACAATTAAAAACGGAAAGAAACAATACAAATCAGTAAACAACGAAAACTAAAAAAAATGTGCACAAAATTCAAAAGAATAGTATAAATAGCTGCTCATAATTCTAGTGAAACGCAAAGTGAATTTTACGACCTTAAAATACTTTGGGAATACCTAGTCTAAATGGGTCGCTACGATACGCTAATTTCTAAAAGCAAAGCTTACTCTAATCACATCTCAACCTGCTATAACAGACGGTTGTCCGGCTATTTGCTCACGGAAAAGGGCAGGTTTTGTTCAACACGACGTAATTCAGAGCGAGATGCTGCCATAATAGGGATTGATTGTAATCAAAATAAAGGGCAAAATGAGCGCCACGAATTTCATTGATAGAATGGCGAAGAAACTTTTCGGCCGGCCCTCGTAGAAATTCAGAGGACCGACTTTTTACTTCGACGGTCTGGTGCAACGTCCGGCTGCTTGAAAACTTCTCTTTGCTGGTCTGTTAGCTACGCCTGTCATCACACAATTAATAAACATAAGAAAGCATAACAAATGTACATCAATACCTATAAGTGTCATAAATAAAAGTCCAAAAAGTTAAAATCGAATGCAAATCTATTAACATATCAGTACGCCGGTAAATTTTTGATATGAATATTTGTAAAGGGGATTAGTAACTCTAAAATCTACTTAACAATGATAGGTGTGACACAAAAGTACATTAGTTACAACAGTGGTAAATAAACAGCACAAAAATTCTGTATGATATCACGCAACAATGATGACAGTTTACTCTCAAAGTAGGTCACACGCGTCGGCCCCCAGATATGGTTGTGGCCACGCATAAAATTGCGTCACTTTAAAGACAGCACAAATGCGTCGCACATATATTTTAAAGTACACAAGCAATAAAAACTGTAGATCACAGTACCTGTAGCCGAAGGGTCTCATCGTCTCGTCGCCTTCGCTGCAGATGGTTAAAGGATGGCGTAGATTGCTGGCAGTCAAAACGACGTTATGAAACGAACCCCCAAGAGGCTGGGCTTTGTGTAAAGATTCTTGTAACGACAAGCATTGGAAACATGTCAAAACGACATCTAATTACCACAGCACGTCAGAAAACCTCTCTCATAGATATCCGCCGAAGCGTTAATTGCACAACCAGTGCTACAATACAACGGAGAAGATCGGTTCAGCCATAACACACTCCCGCCAAGGGAAGTTCAACCACACACGCCACCGTAACAGTTTCAAACGTTGTGTCACTTACGACGAAAATTATCACAAAAAGCATACGAACAACGACCTTATATTAATTTCAAAGACAACACCACGGCAGCCGAAGCCCCTGTGAGGTAGATACCACTCAACCACTTCGTAATGCTGCCGCTGGGCGAATGCCTCGAGAAGCGTTCGTAAGAAAGAAGGGTATGGCGTGCTTTTGCTTGCTTTTCCTGTCCCACTCAAGCAACCGATTCGCTCTAACACGACATTACAACCGCTTCCTCAAGCCAACAAGCGGTACATCGTGATAAACCTGTAACGACGGATTTTCAGTAGGGTGGGCCTTAAACGACCGGACTAATTTTTACGAGGTGGCGTGTTAGAGCAACTGTGCGAGTCACCCAAGTGTGGAATTCCAAATATGTGCAATATATTTTTTTTTAAATTATCGCGTATGCCAAGTATGTTCTGTTAAGTAAATCTTTAAACAAGTAGTATATTAGTAAATAATTTTTAAAATATAAAACTGCTGAGGTTAAAACATGCATCTATAATCTAGATACTAGATTTGTAACAACTATTTCCGTTCAAACTCAATAGTTTTTTTAATATAACCTGTACGTTGACAGTTCACATAACTGTTCAACTCAAAAGCTTTTATGAGTATCACTTCTTCGTTTATTTCAGGTAATTATTAATTAAATATTATGTTACACTTAAAATTTTCAGCAAAACATATTGTGAGAATTTTCACCTAACCTTATAGTTTATTTCGTTTGCGGTGTTGTATGGAAGGTTGGACATCCTCTTTTTAGAAATGTTCGGATTTTTGAAGTAGGCTGTGACAGATAAAAGGCAGATTTTTAAAAAACAAGAGCTTGTTTCCTGTTTGCGGTTTTGGTTGCTTCTTCCGACAGCATCGAGGGGAAAAGGGCAAGTCCTGGTTTTGTGCTTTGGACGTCCTCATATATTAAATATGGATTAATTATCCCCTTTGAATAGTTTTGGTGTACTTGTGGATCTTATAGGTATGTTATTTTGGAATAATCCCAAGTAAAAGTAGCCATTTAGCGATAATTGCTGAGCACATGTTGTCGCATAAGAAGAATCCTTCCAACGAAGAACCTGGAATAAACTAAGCTCCCTTCTGAAGCCACAAGGCTACCAATTATTCACAGTAATAAAGACTAGGGTTACATCGTGAAGAAAACACCAGATCTGCATACTAACGTGAAGTGTGAAGCCACCACCTACCACTTTCAGCTTAACCTGGTTACTGGCCTAATTCTTCGGGCACGTAACGTACACCCAACTACCCTATGATCACCGGCCGTGGCAGCCTTCAACGTGAACAGCCATCCCGAGCTATCGTTTTGGCTGACGATTGCTGCTACCCTATTCGAAAGCTTCCAAGCAAGCTGTGGGCCATCCACTGGGACTGTAGTTCCGTTAGTCGCTTCCACCCTCTTCGGAAGCTTGTAAGCAAGCTGTGGGCCATCCACTTCTGCCACCGCAGTTCCGTACGCTGCTATTGATTTGGCTGTCGATTTTCAACTCCTCACTACCAGTTGGGACCATCTGTCGTTTGGAAATATATCAGGTCAGATCTATTTTATTCTGCAGCGATTTGCAAATTTTATTTGAGGTTATGAGTCGAGTTTTGCTAACGATTTACTGTGTAACCTGGAATCTTTACAAGTTATATAAATTTCGATTAGAGAATTGATGTACCCACCTAAATTTCAGTTCGTTGTATTGCGATTTCAATACGTATTTATCGCTTATGAAGTATAATTAACTTAACGTTTTGATTCTAGTTGCCATATTTCGGGCGACTCTTCATACGTCGAATTTGACCTAAGTCGAATTTTTTAACGGCCTCATATACACTTGGAATTGTGAATGATTCGCAAGCAATATTATTAAATAACACAATTATATGTGATTTTCCTTGAATTCGTGGTCTGTTAATTAAAGGCCTTTAACTCATCAGGCGCTTGCATAACGAAAATTTTGAAATATGAATTAATTTATTATTACCTTGTAACGTTTCACTCCAAATTAAGCGCGATCAAAGTTAATTTAAAATTAATAGCGCTTAATTTTCGTCTAGGCCAACAATGAACGTTACAACAATGGAAATTTTTCAAAGCGCTCGAACTGGCAAGATTAGCGCTAGCCCCTCGATCGACGCGAGCGGTACGGAGAATCGATTCTCCGCGCAGTCCTTCCTTAATACGCGAGAAGTCCCGAGAGCCGATCGCCGCGTTTAAAACAAAATTCGAGCAGCGTACTCGAGGAGATCTTGACCAGAAGTTAAGCGGGCTTCCAGCCGCCCTAAGCGGCTAGCGCCGCAAAACATCCCGGATCTCCGACCAAAATTAACCAGGGCCTTCAGCCAAACTCAGGCCAGAAACCGACCTGAAGAATTCTAAATATTAACTCGATTTTCACCAGGTACCTATAAACGTATTTCTGGACTCGGACTGCGTTTATAAGGATTTATTCGTAAATTGAAAACAATAAGTTTATTTTACACAAATCTGGGAATCGGATTGTGCAAGTTTTATTCTTACAATTCCGTAAAATTTGTCACGAGCGTTCGCATACGAATTAAGCTTATATTTGGGCTATCGAAATAACTTAATTTCGTGGGCGAGCAATCCAGGTAAACTTACGGAACGAATAAATCCCAATTGAACTTGGCTGGAATATCGGCGAGTTTCAATTGAGTTTATTCCGTAGGAATAAAACTAACATTCAAATATAACACCCACGCACACTGAAATAACAATAAATTCCAAATCCAGTAAAGTCACGCAGGACCTGTCAAAATACAATTAATTTCAAGAATGCATCCGAGTACATTAAAGTAAAGTCTATTACATTTGCTACACACGGGAATTTATTCGCACGTAAAAACAAAAATTATAAATACTTCACAGCAGGGTGGTACAGGAATCGTCTAGTCGTGTAGCAAACGTTTGCCAAGCTAGGTCCTGAGCAGGATGGGGTGGGTTGTCCGGAAGCGCCACTGGTTTGAGACGGTCCAAACCAGAAAACCTACAGGTGGCCGTGTAAATTCCTAAACCACTAGCTGTTTCACAAAAACAAATAATAAAAGACAGAAAACACCAAGACTCGAAATAACCTAGTTATTTATTTACAGTTTGTACACCTTCGAAATTCTGTGTCATACTTGGAAAAGGCAACACAATTCTGTGATTAAATGGAATAGTTTGTAAATGTAATCTTAGTGGTATGTAATGTACAAGATTTTATATCAATAAAGTCGAAAAGGTAACTACGATAATCGCAATTCGTTCGAGTACCCGTGTATCAACTACGATAGTGACTTAAATATAATTAAAAACAGCGATACCGGAATGCGGGAGAATAGTAAGTTCTAAATCGCTTGATTAATTAGGTAAATACTCTATCTAGTCGCGAACCTCTTCGAATTGGTACCATTTCGCCTAGGGGAGTGCTAATACACATAAAATGGTGTATTTACGGTGCTCATATTATGTGAAATGTCAAATTAATGCTCCCGGAGACCTCCGCCAATAATGGTTTAAATTTTGAAACACTGACAAGTACTTGAAAACTTGAATGCAACCAAAGCAGTACTACCAAACGTGAAGATATTAAATGCATAGAATGACATCCTATTCTACAAAAGTAATTGCACGTGATGTACAACGAAGCTATACAATATTCCGCATGTAAAACGGCATGAATTTCGCTAGCATATACCTAGGTAAGTACAATACATAAAGTAAAGATCATAGTGCCATAACGAACGATAGTTTCAGTTCAATAAGCACCAAAAGGTATATAACACTAGGTGTTGTAGATACCTGGATCGTGCACAGAAGGATCGCTACATCAACAGCTATGGGGGATAGCTATTAAGATGTCCACCAGCTTGAGTAACCTCCAAAGAGTCAGGGCTTCATCTAACTTTGCAGGTGAGAAACGTAGTCGAGTGCAGTCACCATGGGGAGAAGCCTTGCATGCGAACTATCACATGTGCTGAGGGGCTCGGATTGGAACGGAATTGTTGCTCCAGGTGCCTTAGCCAAGTAACAACAATGCCACATGCATAATAGATCCCGAAAAATCGGAGAACGATACAGCAAACTAGGACGAGGAGGCCAAACTAGGACGAGGAGGCCTAAATACAAGACGTTATCGAAAAATATTCTACGGCAATCATAAATTAACATACCAGAGTTGTAATGTGGCCTCGAGTAAGTAAATTGCAGAAATATATATTTATCCCAATACAATCGGATTCATTTTAGCAATATTACACCCATTTCCTATTTCTGAATGGCAGATTCCTCAAAGAACTATGGAAACTATATAATCCACTTAAGTGAAAATTCCCAAAGATCACATGCAGCTCCAAAAAAGGAAAACTTAAAAATGGTCGCCGGAAATCGTACTATCAAAACAATTTTCAAAATTGTTACTCAAAATTCCCTAAAAATCAAGGATTTTGCAAAAATGAGTATGCAACCAAAGCTACACCTAACGTATGCAGGTGAATCTAACTATATGAATGCATTTAAGCTAAGAAATTATCCAAACAATCCTTAACTGTATCTAAATGTAAAATTACACGTAACAGACTCTCCCCTCACTTAAAAATAGGTAAATTCACTGAATTTACCGACGTAGAACCTATGCCTGCACCATAATGAAGCTTCGAAATTTTACAGGTATCACGATGATATTCAACCAACCCCAAACACAAAAGAAAGATCACCACGTACAACTACGGTAGTACCAAATAATTTAGAAAAGGATAAGCAGCCTAAAAGAATCGCAAAATAGAAGTCGAAAGGAAAAAGGGAAATTACAAAGGAATGTTAAAGATAGAATTCAGAAAAAGGACCGTGGTTTAGCAAAAGAGTCGGCTCATGAATCCAACAAAAGTTGACACTACAAAAGCGCAAAAGAAACCGTCCTCAATCACCAATCACGTCCAAAAGAAAACAAAATGTAAACCAGGAATGAGATTCGCTTGTGAAACAAGAATCCGCATGCGCGAAAGGATACCACAACATAAATAAACACAAAACGTACAGCTGAAGGCAACCCGACAACATCAGCTACACATCGAAAACCTCAAAGGGGTATCCAAAATAAATTTCAACAACCTAAGCTCGAACCCACACAAATAAAAAGAACAACAGCAAAACCAAAGAACAGAAGGAAGGGATAAATAGCTCTTACAATGAATGCCGCTCCGAAAAGGAAATCAGAACATCCGTCGCTGCTGGGTGTAAAAGGCGTGCCGGTGGATGAACTGATCCAAGCCCAATTCGAGACAACGTTCACTGGAAAAACTATCTAACAAGAAGAAGAAAAACGAAACAGAATAGCAGGAAAGGGGAATGGGATCAAAAGCTCCAGAAAAGAATTGGGGGACAACACAGAAGAAGGATGAGAAAGGATTAGTCCGATGTCACGTCAGTCAGTCGACGTAGGGTGGTATAAAGAAAAGCTAACTGAAAATTTCTAAGTGGGAAATAGCCGAAAAATTTTGAAGTCACCACAGAATACAGGTACCAGGCGCGGGACCCCGTAGAATACACCGCGATCATAGGTAACCATACTCCATGAAGACTGAATAAAAACCCTACACCCTACTAGTCAAGGAAAGTGTGCAGCCCAGGATCGACTACACACTGAAACACCATCCACAGTGACCAGATGGCAGAACACCGGAAATGAGACTGCAAAAATGTCTCACTCCTGTATGATGGAACGTCACTGTCCCACAAGGAGGGGGAAAGAACGAGATGATAAAGTTCCCCAACAGCGAGTCCTCCCTTCAAGCAGCCCAACCATCCACCCAAGGTTCAACAAAAAACCCTTGGTCCCTAAAGCCTAACCTAACATTCAAAATCCTAATGCCAAACTCGAATGCAAAGTCCAATGCTAAGTTTGTCTTCGTTACGACAATCCAACAGAATCTAGTTTTCTTCATCTGGCGGGTGTTGCTTTATGTCTTTGACATGCCATGTGCCGCGAAATGTCCCATCTTCATTTTGAAGCTCGTACGTAACAGGTGATAATTTCCTTCGTACAATCAAAGGCCCAATAAATTTTGGAGCGAGCTTTGCGGTGAAGTGTTTGGTGGCGTCGGACAACACAAAATTGCGTCGGTAAACTCTGTCGCCCACATTATATGTCACTTCTCTGCGTCGTAGGTCATATCGTTGTTTAGATCTGGCATGAGCATTCAAAAGTCTCTTATGTATATCTTGATGTAGCTTGTCTAACTCTTTAAGTTTATCAGATGTCTCACATTTATCTGTTTCAGCCTTTACACCTGATTTAAAATAATCACCCCTAGGAACATGTTCACGTGCAAAGTTGGCAAAGAATGGAGTCACTTTAGTGACTTCATGAACCGAGCTCCTGATAGCGCAGCCCACTCTAGGCAAAAGTTGTTCCCATTTCTTGTGGTTATCTGCAACATATGAAGCCAACATAGTTTTGATGACACGATTAACTCTTTCTACGAAGTTAGCTTGAGGATGATACGCAGGAGTGTAAATAATTTTCACATGGTAGCTGTCACATAACTGCATAAATTCTCTTGAACGGAACTGCACACCATTATCGCATACTAAGTACTGAGGACATCCAAAGAATAGAAAAACATTTTCCTCAACTAATCTGGTTACAGCGGCAGCTGTAGCTTGACGGAGTGGAAACAGTAGCACAAACTTGGTAAGTTGGTCTGAAATAACCAAAATGTAACTGTAGCCTCTGGATGATCTAGGTAAGGGACCACAGATATCTACTGCAATCATCTGCCAAGGTTTTGTGACATTCGGGCGCTGTCCCATAAGACCAGCTGGACAATTCTGTTCAGGTTTCATGGCAGCGCAGATCTTACCCCTTCGAATGTAGTTGGCTACATCGGATCGCATTTTCGGCCAGTAGAAGCGATTCTTCAGGCGTTCGTAGGCTTTGAAGATGCCTGCATGGCATGCCGTTAATGCGTCATGATGTTCATGGATGAGTTCCTGGCGTTTTTCTTTCGGCACAACTTCTTTCCATGTTTCGTTATTGTCTCTCAATCGCGGGTAGGTACACTTGAGATATTTATAGATTTTATTATCTTCGACTCGCCACTGTGGAAATTGCAATAGTTTTGACATAATTTTTGTTCTCAGATTCCGATACCAATGATCTCGAATGGGTGCTGGTTCTTCGATGGTTAACACCACATAATCCGATCTGGAAACAGGCTTTGACGACAAAAATTGCTTGAAATTATTGACCGGCTTCTTCCTTGTTTTAGAGCACCGGGTCCGGTCGCCTACCGTGCTCCTCGCTCGTTTCCCGAGCATCTCTTACAAGTGCGGCTGGTTACTCCTACTTGCCCGCATCTATAACAGTACATCCGTTTAGGAGCAGTACACTGCATGGCTCGATGTCCTGACTTGGAACAATTCCAACAAGTAAGTGATGCAATAGCAGTTGGGGCTTCTGTAATTTTATTACTAGTCTTCTCTCTGGCTAGGTGGTTCTGGGAAGTGTTTGTTGGAAGCTCCATTTTGCTGAAGTCAATCAGAGGCTTTTCTTCGACTGCACAAATCGGTGGCTTTCCCGCACGCTTGCAGTAAGCTAACTCTGGTTCAAGTAAGTATGAGTTAGGCGTAGGAGGTGCTTTAAAATTAGTCGAAGCTATTTTGGCATCTTCTAAAGCCATACAAGTTTGAGTAAGTTCAGTGATAGTATAAACCGGGTGTAATGCTAATTGCATAGCATAGTACGGCTGTAAGTTCTTCTTAATTATTGCCAATCTTGTAGTTTCAGATGGAAGTTGAGGCAGCCTGCTGAATAAGTTGTCCATGGTTGCTAAATAAACAACCACTTTTTCTGATGGGTGTTGTGTGCGGCTTCGAATTTCGTCCCAAAGGCGGATCTCGTAATCGTGAGGGAGAAAGTTTGCTTTCAACTTGCTAATCAAGTCGTCCCAATCGATGATAGTACGCTTCACTGCTCGGTACCATATCAGTGCGTCTCCAGTGAAAATTTCTACTGCTGACTGAAGCAATTGAGCTTTTGGAATTCCACGTGCTTCTCTTAGCTCTTCTACACGCACTAAGAAGCTTGTTAAACTGGACGATTCACCATCATAATGAATGTTCCACTTGCTGATGGGAATAAAGTTGCTGTACACAGGTCGAGAACACTCTGAATGTCTCCGACTTTCAGTGGTAGGTATATGTAAATTTCCAGCTTGTCTATCTAAGCTTGTTGTAGGTCTAACAATCTCGCTCAGTTCCATGGACTTCAGTTTTTGCTGTAAGTTGCTGTCGTGATGGGAAACTTCAGCGTTACGCTCTGGCGTTGACTCATGGAAGCTCACTCGACGTTTCGATGGTTCAAATTGTGTTGGGAATATCGACATCTCATGATCAATGAGTTGCCCGATGGCAGTTGCATTTTCTTCTGCACCTGTAGTTGCCAAGGATGTGGTAACTGGAAGTAGTAAATTAGGCTCATCTAGAATAGATTGTTGTTGAGACTGAACTGTTGCTTGCTCATGTATAGTTTGTTCGTGGTAACCTAAATAAGCTTGATCGATAGCTATAGATAACTGACCTAATTGGGTAGACAGTGTTTGCTGATGCTGTTGTTGCATGTTGTTTTCGGCATTAATTCGACGTAAGCGACCTAAAAGATGATACATTCTTGCCCTAATGCGTTGTACTTCATTATCTTTGTTATTGACATCAAAATGTTCTAATGCCTCTTGCAGTTCGTGAAGTATTGTAGCACAAATCTTCAGTTCTTCATCAGGCTCGAAATAAATTCCTGTTGTCACGTCTAGCGTTCCTAACTGCTGTCTATGCATAGCGTCTCGCAAAATTGATCTCTTCTCGGTTACGTTCGAACCCACTGGACATCCACGAATTAGCAATTCATACGTTAGCTCGTCCGCCAATAATCTTCCAACATCCATTGTAATTGTCGTAACTAAACAATCCTATACCTATACTAAAAATACTAAACCTTACTAATAAAAGCACAAAAGAAAAACAAAAATAGCCCTTCAGTACTAATAATACTAATACCTACTAATATGTCCAAAAATGTACCTAATCTAAACACACATTCCTAAATTCTAACAAAATTCCTCAAGATATGCAACAAAATGGCTATAATCCGATAATTACCGATACGACAAGGAACCAATCGATACTAATCAAATACTCTATACTGCACTAAATGCCAAACTACTTAACCAAAGGCCCCACGTTGGGCGCCAAATTTATTACATTTGCTACACACGGGAATTTATTCGCACGTAAAAACAAAAATTATAAATACTTCACAGCAGGGTGGTACAGGAATCGTCTAGTCGTGTAGCAAACGTTTGCCAAGCTAGGTCCTGAGCAGAATGGGGTGGGTTGTCCGGAAGCGCCACCGGTTTGAGACGGTCCAAACCAGAAAACCTACAGGTGGCCGTGTAAATTCCTAAACCACTAGCTGTTTCACAAAAACAAATAATAAAAGACAGAAAACACCAAGACTCGAAATAACCTAGTTATTTATTTACAGTTTGTACACCTTCGAAATTCTGTGTCATACTTGGAAAAGGCAACACAATTCTGTGATTAAATGGAATAGTTTGTAAATGTAATCTTAGTGGTATGTAATGTACAAGATTTTATATCAATAAAGTCGAAAAGGTAACTACGATAATCGCAATTCGTTCGAGTACCCGTGTATCAACTACGATAGTGACTTAAATATAATTAAAAACAGCGATACCGGAATGCGGGAGAATAGTAAGTTCTAAATCGCTTGATTAATTAGGTAAATACTCTATCTAGTCGCGAACCTCTACGAATTGGTACCATTTCGCCTAGGGGAGTGCTAATACACATAAAATGGTGTATTTACGGTGCTCATATTATGTGAAATGTCAAATTAATGCTCCCGGAGACCTCCGCCAATAATGGTTTAAATTTTGAAACACTGACAAGTACTTGAAAACTTGAATGCAACCAAAGCAGTACTACCAAACGTGAAGATATTAAATGCATAGAATGACATCCTATTCTACAAAAGTAATTGCACGTGATGTACAACGAAGCTATACAATATTCCGCATGTAAAACGGCATGAATTTCGCTAGCATATACCTAGGTAAGTACAATACATAAAGTAAAGATCATAGTGCCATAACGAACGATAGTTTCAGTTCAATAAGCACCAAAAGGTATATAACACTAGGTGTTGTAGATACCTGGATCGTGCACAGAAGGATCGCTACATCAACAGCTATGGGGGATAGCTATTAAGATGTCCACCAGCTTGAGTAACCTCCAAAGAGTCAGGGCTTCATCTAACTTTGCAGGTGAGAAACGTAGTCGAGTGCAGTCACCATGGGGAGAAGCCTTGCATGCGAACTATCACATGTGCTGAGGGGCTCGGATTGGAACGGAATTGTTGCTCCAGGTGCCTTAGCCAAGTAACAACAATGCCACAGGCATAATAGATCCCGAAAAATCGGAGAACGATACAGCAAACTAGGACGAGGAGGCCAAACTAGGACGAGGAGGCCTAAATACAAGACGTTATCGAAAAATATTCTACGGCAATCATAAATTAACATACCAGAGTTGTAATGTGGCCTCGAGTAAGTAAATTGCAGAAATATATATTTATCCCAATACAATCGGATTCATTTTAGCAATATTACACCCATT
Source organism: Agriotes lineatus (assembly GCA_940337035.1). Classification (NCBI taxonomy): domain Eukaryota; kingdom Metazoa; phylum Arthropoda; class Insecta; order Coleoptera; family Elateridae; genus Agriotes; species Agriotes lineatus. Next base: position 46,301,043 of record OW679196.1, on the reverse strand, counting down.
TCCTATTTCTGGATGGCAGATTCCTCAAAGAACTATGGAAACTATATAATCCACTTAAGTGAAAATTCCCAAAGATCACATGCAGCTCCAAAAAAGGAAAACTTAAAAATGGTCGCCGGAAATCGTACTATCAAAACAATTTTCAAAATTGTTACTCAAAATTCCCTAAAAATCAAGGATTTTGCAAAAATGAGTATGCAACCAAAGCTACACCTAACGTATGCAGGTGAATCTAACTATATGAATGCATTTAAGCTAAGAAATTATCCAAACAATCCTTAACTGTATCTAAATGTAAAATTACACGTAACAAGTCAGTTTGAAACACAGAATTGAAAATTTTAGAACCAGTTCACATTTCAAGATAGTAAACAGTTGTACAAATTTGATACTTACCCTGTGATAACATATATTATAGCGGCCTACGCACGCGCCGTTTTATAAAATAACCACGAAAGGAATTTTGATCCACGGTCAAAGGTCAACTGCACTCTTAACATATCACAAGGAGGTGCACGTGTACAGATGTGTACTTAATTTAAACAAATTATAGTTCCGATCCAGTCACTTCATAATTAAAATAAACCAGAATCTTCCTTTTGTTTACACCGACACTCATTGACATATTTAATTTTTATTTTGGTTTCCAGTTGTACCAACTTGATTCCGCAGGCCTTATACTTTGAAGCTCACGGGCATACATCGATGCACACGAGGTGGCCTACCGTCTCCAGGAACCAGGACGAAAACTCAAATACAATATAAACTGTAACTTTATACAACAAACGCATTCATTTTATTTTAGTTATGTACATTAGTAGGGAATAAATGTATATTTTGGTCAAACCTCTTTTTTTAAATCAGTCTAAGTGTGAGTAATCAGGACCTGAACCCAACAAGGGCTACCATTCTTAAAAGGGCATAATTGATAATGCTACAGGGGCACTTTCCAAATTAAATATAAACTTGAGATTATTACGAAGCCCCGGATAGCGTTGCAACCTGATAAGTATAAATTCAGATAACCTACTTGAGTTTTATGTTTTATGTTTTTTTTTCAGGTTGTAACGAGTGAGCGACTCTGTCTTAGTATAGATTTGGTGATCGAAGTGAATAAAACAGGTTCTACTTTGTATTTGATTATCTTTTCTTTCTTTGGGTTTGATTTGCAGCACTTTCAGCTTTTGGGTGATCCGACAAAAGGAGTTCAACTTTTGTGTCATTTGTTCGAGACTATTGGATCTGGCGCCCTTGTAAGTACATCCGGTATTTTGACCAACAACCACGCGAGAGCTAGTTTGGCACACTTATTACCAACGTCGCAAAACCCAGACCCAATTTACCACCTTAGACATTATTTAGCATTTATTTTGGTAATAATTACTTGGTTTGACTTATTTATCATAAATCTTGCATTTGCGAAGCATTTCAATTCCATCTTTTTTATACAATATTAATCTAACCTCGTTAGGACGTTCTCCGTTATTCAGAAGTTCTCTGCTACGGCGACTTGATGAACCCCTACAAATTCATAGCAGCTCCTTCCATCATGCACATCACATTCTGGGTTGCTAACAGTCCATTATCAGGTAGGTGTTAACCAATAACACACTATTTATAAAATATTACTTTAGTAAGTAATTTATTCAATATTTTACGATTTAATACAGTTTCATTTTAATTAAACCTCTCTCCTAGCATCTAGCCTAGTTACTATATATTTTTAGTTACTGTTAAAATTTTGATTTTTCTGAAGTTAAATTGACATTATTACACATATTAAATTACAAAGATATAAATCCTCTCCATAATTAACTTATAAATATTATTATTAAGCTATTATTTGGCAAATATTAATGAGGGTTTCTGTCTCTGTTTTAATGTAATTCACTTAATATTAGTTCCCAAAGCACATAACCATCGCAGTATGAAGGTTTAAACAATGACACAAAATTTTATAAAATAACTTTAAAGCCCTTCAACTCTCTTACTATTAGAATGTTACATTTCTTCAATCTTGAAGTATAGGGAGCAAAGCAATTGAAAGTGAGCGATTGAAATTTAAATGCTGGCTAAGACTTCGTCTGCCAAAGCTAGGTCCGGTATTTTTAGCTTGTTAATACCGGTTTATTCGAGTAGCTACGTGATTAAGAACTCCATTTAAGTAACTAATATATTACAGAAACAAGCATGACATCGTCAATTCCTTTTATTTTCAACTGCTGGCAATAGTACTCTTATTGAAGTAAATCTTACCATTTAGAAGCAGTTGTTGTTTACTATAATGTATTATTCTCTTAAATTTAGGACAACTAGAGAAATCCCCAAATGACGCAGTGGATTGCTTCAATTGAAATTATTAGAAATCAGGGAAAGATTAAGGGATTCCCTCTAAGAACGCAGAATTTTCAGCTGCCATCTGCCGTGCACTAATCTCATAATCTCTAGAGATAATTACCTCCATTTAACAAATTTCTAAGAGTTCTCCTGGAATATTGAATAATACGCAATTACACTCCACTGCCAAATATTCTTCAAAGTAGCAGCATTCAAATAAAATTTTGACTAAAACTTGTATGCGGTGTATTTGCATCTTATTACTGTTTTTGTCAATTATACATACAGGAAGATTTTTTATGAATTCACTTAGAAATTTTTAGGTGAATTCAAGAAAAATTATAAAATACGAATATTCTATTTAATATTGGAAAATATAAGAAAAATTCTCCAGAATGAGATTTTCGACACGGAGAGTGAAACCGTCAGACGACTTTAACCAAGGAAAAATATATTATTCATTTCTTAAATTAACATTTTCATAATCGAACAAGCTATATAATTTCCGCACTAGAATTCGAATTCTTAAAGGTTACAGCTAATCAAATTGTAATAAAAATTCGACGAATTATTACGATAGAATGCTTTTTTCCGTTTCATTAGGCTCATAATTTAAAATCTGGGAAATTATTAGGAATTATGCAATATACATTTACAATATTTCGAAATATGCAATAAACAAAGACATGGAAAAGTAAATAGGTAAGTAAGTAAATTTATTTAGTATAATATACTAGTACACAGAAGCATTATTATATCTTAACTTGTTTATCATTAGTAATTTGTTTCACAAAGCTGCTTAAATATTTTTTAAGACCATAAATGTTTTTCATTTTTTTTACATCCTATGGAAGCGAATTCAGGATTTTCAGTCCCTTATAATACAGAGAATTCAAATAGATTTCTCGTTTTACATCACCATTTACCATTAAATGATCCCTCATATAATTTGGCAATAAATTATTAACAGGTTTGTAAATCAAAGCCATTGTATTAAAATAAATAAGATGTTTGATACTTAGTCATTGTAGTGTATTCAGCATTAGCTTAATATTAGTATATTTAGAACATTCTAATATATTTCCCATCGCTCTGTTTTCTTGTATTGCCACCTTTGCAAAGCCACGTCATAACAAATAAAGGGAATACCTGCACAGTAATGAAAGTGTAGTGTAATAATGGCTTCATACACTAAAATCCTAGCATTAATACTTAGTTCACTGGCTATTCTTCCTAAAAATCCTATTTTTTACCAACTTTCTTAATGATAAAATTTATATTACTACGAAGAGTAAGTCTATTATCTATAAACTCTCAGATGTTTCATTTTAGACACTTGTTCTAGTTATAGACCGTCTATTTTTACTTTAAAAGATATATTGTCTCTATTAATTGTATTTGCTGTTATTGTGGATTGATGACAATATTTAATTTTAGTTTATTGATTTGTAATCATTGCGATATTCTCTCAAAATTTCTTTTGTTGACGGCATCAGTAGTATTTTCACTAATTACCGAAACTAATGTGTCGCCGGCAAACAAATTTAGCGAACAGTGTTTATCATTTATTTCCAGATCATTGATGTACAGTAGGAATAGCAATGAACCTAATACAGATCCCTGCGAAACTCCTAATGTGTTGAGAATTTTATTCTACAATTCTTCGGTTGGAAAACACATCTGTAAGTATTTTTAATATTTTAGTGAATTTCCCTTATATTTTTGACTGATCTTTGTAGCTTCTCTAGCGTGAACTTCTCAGGTATTTAGATATTTAGCTATCTGATATTGATATTTTTCATGTTATAGGTTCTCCTCAGATATTGTCTTCCACTTCGTCGAAAAATCTCACCAGTCTGTCTTGAGCTGCTTCTCTTATATCATTTCCCGTTACCTGGTTAGCTCTTGTTCTGGCTGCGTTTCTCCTCAGCCAGATACACGTCTCCCTTTCTTGCGAAATTTGACCCGCCCACTAGTATCTAGCTTTATGATCGAGGTTTGGCCTTTTTTAGGCATAGTTACATCACATACTCTCTTTATAATTTCAACGAAATCCCTGTTCTCTCAGTTTCGTTTACTATATCTTTTCTTAGATATTTGCCATCCTGTAAGATTTACATGACTGCTTGTTCTTTCATTCCGTTTTCCTAATGAGAGGTAAAGGTACCTATGCAAGCCATGAGTATCTCTTCTTAGACCTTCCAGTTTGCAGTTCTACAGACGTTTCCCTCTCACGAAATGGTGTTACTGTATTGTTCTCAACCATATATTAATCTAACTTTCTGCTTCTTTTGTTTTCATTTTTTGACCCCTTCTTCAGAACTTCGAATTAAAATCGCCCAGTTTTCGTGCCAGTCTTCCTAATTTCACCATTTAGATTTATAAACTAATTGTCATATTGCTCTGCATTGAGGTTGAGGGATATATAGCACAAAATTATCAGCCATCTGTCAATTTTGATGCATGCATATCCTTTTTCTATTTTCCTGGATCCCACCTTACTATCTTTGTTTGAGTCTCTCTTTCTTTGTAAAATTTTTGTTGGTTTCGCTTATTACTAACACGTTACCTTTAGTTTCGCCAATGCCATTTCCATTATTTCATACGTCGCAACGCTTCTGCTCATATTTATTTGGAGGGGATTTAATATTCGTTCTGTTTGTACGCATAATCTTAAGTAACGAAATCTGAACATGTTCTGTGATGGTCTGTGTTATGTATTATCGCATTTTCCTTTCGCGTCAGCTTTTTGTTCTTTATACAAGTTCCTTATAATTACAGCTCTTCCTTAGCTTGCTCAGTGGGTGTTGATTCTAACATCTCGGTGCTCACCCTTTTTGCTTCTCTAAAATGTTCAGTTGCATACTGCACTATCAGTTGTCCCCCGGCATGGAAGCAAAGGTAGATTTCAGCAAATCCTCATACAGTTCACCTGACTGATACACTCTGTTAAAAAAGTTTTACTAGCACTTCAATGTTATGTGAGTTTATTAATTTTACGATTACAGGGTGTTACGATTCAAAAGCTCCTTAGCCCTGAGGATTCATATTACAACTCGGCCGAAGGTTTCTTGTTTTGTGGGAGAAGGTTGAGGCAAACCACTCGTTATGACCTAGTTTGGGTGTTTAGTTTCGATCAGCTCGTGGTAGAAATGAAGATAATTTTTGCTGGGCCTCACATTTAGGGTGCATTTTGTTTCAGGAGCGAAGTCTAGGAGTAATTTCTTCTTCCTCAAGATAACGAATAAAGCGGTCAAGTTTGTTGGCGTTTAAGTTTCATGGCCCAACTCTGGGTTAAGCTATCTGGTAACCTTTTTTGCTTGTTTCGTGATTTGAGCGGCCTCTTTCTAATTTGCACAGTATTTTCAGCCCCAACAGTAAGCCATTATTGTTACTCGTTACTGTCAGAACTTCTGCCGGCGCTGTCTTCACCGCAGACGCCGGCGTTGGGCTGGTTGCTGTCGCCAAGAGCTAAAATTGCTCGGCCCGAAACTAGCCAACACTAGATAAAATAAATTTTTTTTAAAACTTCTGCAGAGGTGCTGCGAATTAATGCGCACTATTATACAGCTTACTCAATGGATATAGATTTAATTTTCAAACTTACTGAATTGGGGAAAGGATATTTATACACAAATTAACAATTATTTTTTGAGGAAGCCAAATTAACACGTCTTCACAGGTTGGCTTTCTTTTCCCCAATTATTTGTCTTCGATCTTACCCAGTTTTGCATCGTTTTCTAGCATGCTCTAATTACATGTTGTTCAAATCACGGCTAACACTATTTTGGCTACCGTTTTTCAAATGTTTACCTAAACCAATGCTATTTTAAGCATAACAGCTTAAAATGTATTCATAGCAGTATAGATACAATTGAACCTACATGAAATCGACAAGGAAATCTGAACGATTCAGCACGAGTCGTAGTAGCTCTTTGCCCTACAATTCGTAAGTTTATCTAACCGTTAATAAAGTGCTAAACGGCCGATCCCTTGGTGTGATCGCTCAGGGAGCGAATTGAGGAAAATAAAGCCAACCTGTGAAGACGTGTTAATTTGGCTTCCCCAAAAAATAATTGTTAATTTGTGTATAAATACCCTTTCCCCAATCCAGTAAGTTTGAAAATTAAATCTATATCCATTGAGTAAGCTGTATAATAGTGCGCATTAATTCGCAGCACCTCTGTAGAAGTTTTAAAAAATGTTTATTTTATCGAGTGTTGGCTAGTTTCGGGCAGAGCAATTCGAGCCTTGTGAACTAGAGATAGACAGTCGTTGTGCGGGCGTTTAACGGCTTGTATCGGCAGACCAACGAAGAAAGAAGGGGCCAAACATTGTGGGACTTGTTGGGGCTCGAGATAAACGCTAGTTTTCATTTCAACAGAAAGGTCAGAAAATGTCTTCCTAAAAGATTGATTTTTAGTGAATTTCTTGTTGGCGTGGGATTTATGTTTCTTGTTTGTGACGTGTATTTTCTTACTGCAATTGTTATTACCTTGGAAACGTAATTACATAATTACAGATAACTGTCGTTTTGCGGATTGTGAGGTTGCATCGCGATATTTGAATTAATTTCCATTTAGTAAAATAATATTCTGTACTGTATCAATCCCATAAGTTAAATCACCATTACACAAATGTTTACAATCAAATTATTAAAAATAATACCACGATAATCAAGTTAAAAGCAAATTAATTTTTTTATAATTTGTACAACTAAAAATAATACTTGCTAGGATGTAGAAACCCGACCCGTATGAGTTATTAAGCTCGTTTATTTTATTTTAAATAAATAGAAGGCCACAATAATAGTAATACAATTATCACTCAAGACAACGACGAACTGCAACACTGGTTTGACAGCTGGAACATCACCTTAAACCCCACCAAATGCACTGCTAAAATCTTCACCCTCAGAATATACAATAATACAAAATTGGTCACTATAAATGGAAATCCAATTGTATGGAACCCAAAGGATAGAATTCACTTCGATCAAAGACTGACACGGGGAATTCATGTTAATACCAAAATTAACCACTGCCATAACAAGATGAGACTTCTCTATCCAATACTGAACAAGAATAGCCCATTAAAAATTGAATGGACCATGTTAATATACAAATCTATCTTACGAGCGTCCTTCATATATGCATGTGCAGTGTAGGGCACGGCGTCGAACACGCACATTAACAAATTTCAAGTGCTTCAAAATAAAGTCCTCAAGATGGCAACAAACGCACCATGGTTCATACGCAATGATCAACTACATCATGAATTGAACATCCAGGATTTCATAAAATCCACCACAAAAAGTTTCTCAACAGCCTAGGGACTTTCCCAGCTACCGGCTACTACATGCTGGGTCAGCGACCCATCAACCTTCGCTTAAATCCAAGGGTATCTCGAGATGTACTTCTAAGTGATAGTGATCAATACATTGAATAAACAAATTCTAATCAACCAATTAGTGCCTGTTAACACTGTTCTCATAGTTATTGTGTATATAGTTATATAATGTAAACTTAATTTAAACTCTACTGTGTATGGCCCTAGTGTGCCGATCCGGTGTATTTTATTTAAAAAAACAATAATAACAAATCATAACAATACATTCAATTTTATACTGTATGTATGGTCCTGTCGACCGGCTTACGCTGGAGGATCGGTAATATTATTAGGTTAGTGCCATTATTCTAGACCTTATGATTATTGGGTGCACCCGCTGTATTGACCATTTATATGTAAGTATGCATATATTTGCTACTACCTGTGTATTAATACATTTATTAGCATTACTTGTCTTATTTCGTTACTGCCTCTTACTCTTGCCCTATACGATTTTTTTATTATCTTGTAATTTACTGCCTTCTTTTAAGTTGATGAGATCGGACACATATTTGTCGTAATTAAAGACTCGTTGGCGCCCTCATATAATTATGTGTAATTTAATATTTCATGTTAGAACCCCGCAGTCTCCACTGTAGATAGTCGAATGTTCAATGTGCCAACGTATTCTCGTAATAATTTGAAAATTATTTAAGTAGTTAAAATTTGGTATCAAGTATAGGCCTGATCCGAGTTAGCAGCTTTGCTTGTTTCGATCTATTTATATTATATTGCAGATAGTTCGTTCAGTCTTTGGATTCTTTGATGTGTTTATCCATATCATTCAAGTTGAACACAAGTAATACAATAAGTACATGTTTCGGTAGCAAAGAATTTTAGTGCAGTATGTGATGTTGTTAGTGTTTCATAGGCGCATTGATGGACTCAAATGGGTTAAGTATGAAATCATCTCTAACATTTTCTTTTACCTTTATTTCTAGCATGCTAAAATGGAGCTCTCTTCAGCTTCGTCGAAGAGGTTGCGTATATAGACTTTAATTAAAAAGCATTTTCGCTAGACGGGCCGGAAAAAGGACAACGGCTTATAAATCAGGCGAAACGAGGGCCTGGCCCCATATGCAGCCCTATATAACACAAGTAAGGGCGCGTTACAGCTGTTACGCGCGTTTCCATCCGCGATGTCGCGCATCAAAAGTCGCTCGCGCTCCGCGGCTCATTCTAAATTTTGATGATACGCGTTCGGGCGGAAATGAACACCCACGGCGCAGACTTCAAAGCCCGCAAAAGCTTCGAGCGCTGGGCGCAGATCAAGTTACCTAATCAATGCGAATCCGTTTCAAAGCAAGAACTTGTTGTATTAATTATTAAGGCGATCTTTTAATATTAATCGGTAAAGAGCGGGCGTTAGAGAATGCGAAATTCATATCGCAGTGGATTGTGGGCTTAGGGGAAGATTTTGGAAAGAACAGTATCTAATGAGTTTATATGAGAAGTTTGCTTTAGTGAAAATTATTTACTACATCAAACGAACGGTATAATATAATGAACACACATTGGAGACGAGGTTAATAATATAATATGCGAAACTAAATAGAACCGTGGAAAGCAATTCTCTACTAAGTTCCATATGACTTCTTTGTATAACCGAAACAAACTTAAAGATTAAAAGATTAGAAATCTGAAAAATGCAGAATTTATACTTGACCTAAGAAGCCATGTTTTATAAGAGTAATCAGCAATTGATTATCCAAGAAAGCATGAATCAATGGTAAAAGCACTTAACTTATTCTCAATGAATAAATTGATTGTTATCTATCTTAACAGCTCGTAGTCGCAACTAAACAACCGAACAAAATTAAGAACAATACATTTAGGTGAACTGAATTTGTAACAGTTTATGAGGTTTATTCCTCACCTTTTACCTTAAATTTGAACAAGAAGTTTTGTGTGCCTTAATATTTAAACTATTAGTAGCTCTTTGTGTTTACCTTGCAAGCTCGGTGGATATAAAACCTCCTTAATACCTCAGTTCGCGGCTTATGAAAAATCACCATCTGCCAAAACAGGAATATACTCCCTATAAAGTTGTCGGCTAAAACTGACTTTAACCCTGCAGTAAGCGCGCCCAGTTTCATGACACGACTGGTCGCGCCAAGTCTCTTAGACCCAAAAACTAAGAACCATTTATATGACAAATTTTAATATGAGATGTTTATTTACAATTACCAAGATTTTCAGTTACATATCAGCTGCTGCTAACATTAAAAAAATGTTATTCTATTTATTGTTTTCTATTTTTTAAAGGTTTTTGTAAATCATGCTAATTTCATAATAGTAAACACAGCCTCTGATTAATTTCAAGATTTTAATTTTCCATATACATTTATGGACAGAACAATGTTTTTAATACTAAGAGGTAGAACAAAACAATTCATTTTCGTCATTTTGGTTCAAGGATGCATAAGCAGTGCACAAAAACCCTGCATGAGAAAAACACAATTGTTTTAGGATTTTTTTTCTTTTGCCACTTTTTTTGGAAAAAAGCAACGTTTTTTAATTGTGGGGTTATTAGGGTCATCTACTGGATGGTCTGTAGGGGTTCCAGCTACTTCTTGTCTGCTTAGGTGGATTTCCGGTGGATAACTTTTGAGTAGTGATCGCCAATGTAATTGGTCATTTGTTAGAATCAAAGCTAATTTTTTTATATATTGACGTCTTGGTATACTAACGTCGATGTATATTGCAATATAAATTATTTCTGAGGTCATTGCAGCTACATTCAATGTAAAAATAATCAAGAAGACAAAAACATTTCACAAACGTAAACGTTCGCGCCAAGTCTCACAGACCTTTTTTCAAATAACTCACGAACACTAACAACTGTCCTTATGCCGATTATCGGGAAACAAGTAAGTTTAAAAATTTGAAGCTACCTAGACGCAACCCTATTACACCACCTTTAACAAATTCCCACTCGATAATGTATGCATCGGGTCTGTGAGACTTGGCGCGGCAACTGCAGGCTTAAACGATGCACAAAAGAGCCAATTTGCTTACATAAATCTACTGATTTCAAAACACATAGAGAAAACCTTACTTAAACACGATTGTCACACCACAAAAGAGATTGCCTAACACATTTTTTAACTGAAAAATGTTATCTACAATCAGTCCTCAAACCTGCTCTACAGCCTTTAAAACTGTACGTCTTCTATTGCGTCACCCCAATACTGGATGGTATGTTCGTGGAGTTTTCACACGGACTGCTCGGTAAAGCCCCGATTACTCAAATTTTGCCAAGCCCTATTTTAGTGTGACATAAATTTGTGTCTTGAAATGGACGCTTTAATTGTACTCTGGAAATGTGGCACAAAATTGTGTACTTATAGGTACACCCGGAATATTTGGTTTTTGTATTTACAAACGCTCATTCCGCTTACAGTCTTGAACGTGCGTTTCATGTTCAAATAGCAAAATTTACTTTACGTCTTTGGAAATATTTACTATTTTAAATATAATATCAACTCTAATACTAAAACGTGAAAAATACAACATTGTAGTCGAGGAATGCCAGATAGTCCGTTTAGAATTTAATAGATTAACTCAGTTAAATGGGTAGCACAAATCACGGGTACCTGAAAACGGACTCAGCAGATCATCCCATACTCAAATATTAAACGAGGGATCTGCTTGACAATTACGATATAAGATTTTTCAACTTATATGTACGCTAATTAATTTTCTATAATTAGTAGGCTAGATTTAGGTATTTAAAATTGTTTTACATTCCGTTAAAAATTGTAACAGGTGCAGAAGATATCATGAAACCAACTCACCTATCGCGTTAGCACTAGATGTTAATAAAAAGCTTACCGCATAGGTACAAGTTCTGGAAACATGTAAAACGGCTGTTTTGATCCCAAAATTGGAAAAAATTTTTGCTTGCTTTGGGAACTGCACATCAGTAGTAACTACAAATGGCACGGGCAGTAAACCTGTTAAGTAATTTAATTAAAATTTTTATAATAATTGTTTTATAAATTGATGCTATATATTAAAGAAGCCTTAACTTGCATCGAATATTTGAAATATTTGTAGGAGCTCTCTGGGTTGCTAAAAACAATCCTTACATAGTTTTGATTAGTTTAAGCAATGTAAAATTGCATTATAGTACAAAAATATGGACAGAATACATTAATAACGTAAATAAACACAAAGCAGGACGTATACTTGAAAATATAATGCAAAGGGGCTACACGAAGGACTGACTCAAGAGCCAAAGGAAAGCTACTGATCTTAACATTCCGTTCTTTTTTACATAGGCTACTTTCAACTAAATAGAATCGACACGCAGATCTCTCTAGATATAGTTAACTTTTAGCTCCACTGCAATCGCTCTGCACTAATTGCCATCTAAGGAACTGAAAGTGATGCAAGTCGAACACTCAGAAGCAAATCGGAGGAGCGTTTTAGGAAAGTGCAGCAAGCTGGAGACACGAAAACTCGAATGTGAAGCAACAAACTAATTAAAGGCTGCGCTTGTAGCGTGGTTACGAGTCAGTTTTAAAGCACTTACTTGTATTTTCTGGAAGATACAAGCCAAACGACTCTTTTTATTGCCAAATTACTAACGTGGAGCAGTTACAGACATTTGCAAAATTTTTAAATTGGAATTAGAAGTATCTAAAAGGTATACCGAGTGTTTAAAAATTGTATTGTACTTTTCTACAAAAGCGTTCTCTAGATCAAGATAAATAAAAAAATGCTTGTAAACGGTGGCCAGAAATTGTGTCATAAGAGAACTACTAATACTTAATACGTAATCTTCTACAAATTGTAAGCACGGAAATTTAACCAGAGCAATATTCCAATATCCCAAACTAAAATAAATAACAATTCTAGAACCAGTAACCGAAATAAAATTCAAAGAATATGTTCAACCCGTCGGTAACCTTCTATATCCGAAAAATGTAATTCCAGCATCAAGGCTATCTAAACAACGTATCTGTATCTACCTGCACGATATATAGTCAAACTGATTGAAGACAGAATGACATACATACAATGAAAGAATCAGTAAATATTTTAGATTCTATTTTAATAAAATTGAAGGCTACACATCTTTATACAAGTTAACAAACAAAAGTGTTACAAATGCCAACAGACTGGACATACTGCGCTACACTGCACAAAACTATACACCCAAAAATAATAACGGAAACAATAGGAACGGACCCCTAATTCCATTTATTCATGATGTATCAACAACTACCATGGAAACCATAGATTATCACTACCTAAAAATACAAAGCAAAGATATTAGAGATAAGAGACAAAAAACATAAAAAGAATCTACGGGATTTCCACAAATTACGGCAAAACGTTTATCTACTCAGGCCCAATAGAAAGCAAAGACAATTAATGGGGTACGCATTCTAATAACTGAAACGACAATAAATCGTTGCTGGAATAAAAACCCTAGAGAATCATGCAGGTAAGGTTATCTACCAAAGCCGGAAACGCATCTATAATACAATGTTATGCGCTTACAAATCTTTCGAACTTATGCATAGGAAGGTTTTTATATCACAACCAAAGTAATATAACTTGGATATTACCTTATATGAAAACAAACAATCATGTAGCCATATTACTATAAGCAATAAATAGCGGCTTTCTCTCAATAACGTACGGAATAAAAAGGAGCAGACTTGGCGAGTGACCACCACTTACTTACTGAGGTAATTCAGATAAAACTTTCAACAACAATACCAGGATAGAAAGGTAACTAAAGACAAATATAATATAGAAAAAATGAAAACCCCATTTTACTCCGAGAGTTCAGAAACAACGATCGGAGGGGGGGGGGGGGAGGCAATGATCAACCCAATAAAATAGCTAGAAACGAGAATCATACAGAAAGGTGAATCGAATGTAGCAACAAGCCAGATAATAAAGAAGAACAATTGTTAAGAAAGGAGAAGAGAGTAAAAGGAGAATGGATATCAAATAATGAAATATAGATATTCATAAATGACGGAAGAGACTTGAAGAATAGGACAAATGCAACTATCGAAAACGAAACCAATGGGCAAATAGCCCATGAATTACACGAAAACGACAAACAAGTAAAGAGAGCAGTAGGAAGCACTTCAACGAAAAACAGAATGGAAAAAGTGTAAAACAAAATTAGCAAAAAGACCCAAATATACCAATAAGCCAATGAAAAATGACAGAGGAGATGTTATTATCACATCGGAAGCAAAAAAAAATGACGCGAGTACTTCTCGCATCTGCTGAACACACCGACAGAAAAGGAGAGACAGGGAGGAAAGATAATTAGTACCAGTTGTTGATATTCAAAGTGGATTCGTAGAGAGGGTCCTGTAGCTTGTCCCGATCTTAATCAATCTTCTTTCCTTTGGGGTTTTATGATGTCTCTGGTATACGAGACTGCTGTACTTCGAAAGGAAGGTCTTCTGGCAGGAGTCATGACCGCATGCGGACATGTGTAAGCTATTCCAGGAATATTCCATAAACCGACGGTGCAATGTCAGTATTGAAGTAAATTGTCAATATTTTGAGCAACTACTGTAAATTCGAATAATTTACTCTTACTAAAATGTACTACTGTATGTTAACGAATATAGATTGTATTCGTGCCTTCTATTTTTGGGACACCCTGTATATTTCACTCACTTAGAGCCTTAATAAGTGAGAATTAGAATATTTAACAGCTCTACTTTTATAGTATTTTATAGTATTGTAGGTGATTTTAACCCACACAACCCTCTTTGGGGATGCCATAGTATAGAAAACAACAACAATAATGAGTGGTCAGATAAATGGAAAATAAAAGAAGCCGACTGGAAAAAATCCCAATTAACACTGTTGCAAAACTAGAAACTTATAACATCCACACATACGGTTAACTCAGTGGAGTGGAGAAATGCAATTTCTGATAAGAACAGGGCCCTTAACAAATATAGATGACACAAAGTATGTAGAACCTGATCACATTTAAAAAGACGAGAGCTGTCGGGCGAGAATTCATAGAAAAGAACAAAAAGCTTGACCTAAAAATATTTAACAATTTAAATTTTAGTCATACTTCACATTTGTTAATTACGATAACTACGTAAACTACCCTCCTGCCCTTTATGCGTTTTCAATAGAGTTCCAGTAATCTTTTGACGTCCTGCACATCCACCTTAGATCCACTGCTACCAAACGTCTCTCAGAAAGACCTCTGTAATGCGCCAGCAAACATTTGAACACTACCTGTTTCGCGAAGTTAGCACCCTCGCCGCAGTCGCATTCGTCGTCAGCGGTCTCCCCGATTCACACTCGGTAGAAACAAAAACGTTCATGAAATTATTTAAGTGATAAATATTTATTAAAAATTCAATATGCTGCTCTAATGCTATATTTTATAGCTTAAAGAGCAGAACAGCAGCTGTTTTGAACAGTTCAATAATAACTTAATCTAGAAACTTCTAAGTAAAGATACTGAGGATTCCTGTAGGAGAAAAGTATATTTGTTTAATGTCAACATCAGATCAGTTAATTGAGTAGTAAAGCGCAATTTCCTACTGTGTTACAGTTGTTAAAAATTATTGCTTTCTTTTACGAGGATTATTAAAGTGAAGGTTTTTACGACTAGTAAAACAACGGGCCCTGTTCGATCTGACTCCACTAAACTACTAAGAAGAAAACCAAATTAAAATTCTTGTTGGTTAAGTGTAGTTAAATACTTTCTTTAAACTTCTTTCCTGTTTGCAACAATTTTTAAGATATCCATTAGGTACTTTATATTATGACAGCCTTGTGAATTAATATTTTTCGAGGAACTATGTCAAATTCGAGGTTCGTAGGTTAGGTTTTGTTTGTTATTTGACACAGACTGACGGAAAACTTAACCTGAAAATTACGAATTTGACATAGCACGACAGTGCTACCAACAATCTAGTAGTATAAATAATGAAAACTCACTTGTGAAGAAAACTTCATTTTAGGCACTGAAAACAGTTGTATAATGGATGGTAATAGGCGCTACTGTAAGATAAAGTAAATTTTATCCACTATTATCATTACAGGGTTCCTCTAGCAATGTGGCTTTAGTGGATAAAGCACTTACAACTTTATAGGTAGGTGTTGGAAAGTAGTTATGTATGGTCCAATTGAATAAATAGGCATTATATCTATAAGGGCAAAACTTTATCTCACGAGACAGCCGAGTGAGATAATTTCCGCGAATGGATAAAATCTCTTTATTCATGTGTAGCATATAAAACTTTTTCCAATACCTACAATTAATTTTATAAATAAGTTTTAAAATTGAACAAATAATTTTAAATATGTAATCATACTACTTGGTTGTGTACCAGTTTCCACGGTAACATATATGTATTTTGTAAGTTGCTATGGATTATTAACTACTTTATTCATTCATGTTTGTGAAGCCAGTACTGTCAAAGTCAGTTATCAAAAGTATTTAGAATAGTACACATCTGACTTTATTCACTAGATAACGCTTTAATTATTTAAAAAACATTTTACCTCTAACGCAAGAAGTAACTAGAATAACTTTACAACCCCACTTCCAGTTCGAAATTGTAGTTTTATAACCTCACTTCACTTTATAACACATGTGCTAAAAGTAAACAGCTGATCTTATTTTAAACAAGCTAAATTATAAAACTTTTAGTGAAAAAAGCTAGCGCTAAAAGGCCTAGCGATAGAAAGGTAGAAAATATAATTATTAAAACCTAAATATATTTACTTAAAAACATGTTTTTTAGTGAAACTGAGCTTGTGGAACAAGTTAAAATTCTTCAAACCTAAAATACGCATTTAAAGAAACTACTTCACAAAGAAAGGGAAGAAAAGAAAACAGTTGAACAACTTTTTACAGAAGAGCAACGTAAATTAAAAACTGCCAAGCAAGTCCACTGGACTATTGAAGATATTGCTTCTGCTATGTCATTATGTGCAGGAGGTCCAATGTCCTACCGTTTAAAGCAAAAGAGGCTACCCTATTCCTTCGGTTTCCACTTTAAGAAGATGGGCAAGCAAAATAAATATTCACCAGGTATGCCAATTTGATCCATATATAAATGTAATGTAAATGGTTTCATCCTTATGTTTTTGTTTATTTATATTTATGTATTTACCTATATTTGTTAATATTTATTTATAGGTTTACAAGGAAACTAACTAATTTAGTTTTTAGGTTTACTAAATGTAGTACTGACGCTGATGGAAAACACGTCTTTATCAAAAATGGAAAGATCATGTATCCTACTCTTTGACGAAATGAAAATTCAAACTTCATATGATTACGATAAGAAGAATGACACAACCTTAGGATCCAGCAAATATGTGCAAGTAATCATGGCTCGTGGAATATGTGGAAACTGGAAGCAGCCGATATTTTACGATTACGATCGAAAAATAACAAAAATACTTTTATTTAAAATCATAACAACATTAGAAAATATTGGCTCAGTTTATGCTATTAATAGTGATTTAGGAGGCAGCAATAGGGAACTGTGGAATTATTTTATTACGGAAGAAACAACATGGTTTACAAATCCAGTATGCCAAAAAAAGAGTACATGTGTTTGCAGATGCACCACATATGATTAAACTTTTAAGAAATCATTTTCTAGATACTGGATTATTATTAAATGATAAATTAGTAACATCTAAACCAATTGTCGATTTACTCCAAAATACAAATCCAAATCCAAATTTTGATTTAAATATAGCACATAAAATTAATAATGATTTTTTAATAGTAAAGGGTGCCCAACGACAAAAAGTTAAATTTGCAACCAAGTTGTTTTCGCACACAGTCTCGAAAGCAATTTCAAGGCTAGGGTTTTAAAAGTGAATGCAATTGGCTTGAATGTTCCAAGTTATTAAAAGTCACCAATCACTGGTTTGATGTTTTTAATTCTAAAGTTCCACAAAGTGACTCGAGAGACCAGGTGACAGCGTATGGCTTAGCTTTACCTAAGCAAAAGAAAATTTTGGATAAAATGGAAAAAAACATGTACAATCTTAAAACAATTGGTTCTAACACTATGTTGCCATTTTAGCGCGGTATAATTATTAGTATAAGGTCTTTGAAACAACTTTTTATTGATATGAAAGAAAATTTTAATATAAAATATTTATTAACATATCATTTAAATCAGGATCCGCTGTGGAAGGACTTTTTTCCATTATACGAGCAATTGGAGATTTATATGATCATCCAACTGCTTTACAATTTAAATATAGGTTAAGAAATTATCTTATGTGGCGAAATGAAGATATAATTTCAGAACATTGCTAAAATGACACCCCAAATATTGCTATTGCAAGCATAAGTGGTGTTTCGAACCTTAATACATAAGAAAACGATGTCGATGATTCTGAAATTGTCACTGGAGAAATGCTGCCGATGTTCAGGAAAACGTTATCGAACAGCATGTTCAAGATCTGGAATGGGATGGTTTAGAAAATTTGGCTGGGTTCATTGCTTTTAAGTTACAGAAAAAAGAAATACATGGTTATATTCCAGTAATGAAATGTCATCTTCCTGGGTAAATCATCTTTCCGAAGGCGGTCTACTAAAACCAAACCTAAAGATTTTCCAACAAAATGTAATGAACTCGACCACATTTTTAACAATTTTAATGGGGAGTCATTAAAATTGACCAAAAATTATTTAAAAGCCCTAAAAAACAATCAAAGAAGATCTCACCCGTGCGAGGCTGGCGATTTATAGAGGCGGTACAAAAATTTGGCTACAGGACAGTGTGGACATGGGATGGAACTATTTATATTATGCAGAACGGCAGGAAAATGGCAGTACGATCAAGAGAAGATTTAGAAAATATTGTTAAATAATGGACTTCCCATATTCGTTAATTTTTGAATTTTAAAAGGCCAGTATCAAACATTTATTTTTTTGCGTGTGCTATAACTTTTGCGTTGGCGTATGTTTTTTTTTTATTTGTTATTTTACTTATTTCTATTATCATCTCTAAATTGCAAACTTTATCTTTATTATTTAGGTACTTATTACTATATATAAATGATTAATGATTTGAATTTTATTGACCAATTGGATGAGGATGATGAACAAAAGCTACATTTGAAACAAACATATACACCTGAAATGTATACTCAAATAATCAAAACAGATCAAAACTTACAATTTAACATAATACACTTAAATATTAGAAGCATGAAAAAAAACTTTGACGAATTAAGTATTTTACTTGAACGTCTTAGTAGCATTAACATATACATTATCATTTTAACCGAAACATGGGAAATTGAAAATTTAAACAACTATAATATTGAAGGTTATAATAATTATTATAACGAATCTATGAGAAATCAAAACGACGGAATTGTTATATTTTACAAAGATAATTTAAATGTAAACATCACTTATAATAATGCAGAAGACTAAAAGCCGTGTTTACACAACTAAAAGTACCATAGTTGCATTCCACCATTCTATTTTCGGGTTTTTGTAAACAAACTTCCCTTAACTTTTAATAGCGATATTATCACAGAAAACAATTATTTATTATGCATATTGTTTGTGTTTTTTAAAACTGTTGACACAGCTTCAAAGGCAAGTGAATTTTGATTAATAATAAAGAGAGTTACTGAATGCAACCAACGGCCGAAGCAGTTTTAAGCATATTAAATGTGTCTCTGACTTTGATGTTTACACATAACCTAATAATTATTTTGACTACGAAACTTTATCAAATTGTTAATCGCTTTGACTGCGCTGCAAATATACCACAGATTTGGCGTTGTACCCTGCATACGGGCTGATTTTCAGGTATGCCGATCAACAAAGAATTTACGAGGAAAAACCATTTGTTTCCTTTATTATAGCGACATATTGAAGATTACCAAAGAAATACCGAAAACCATGAGCTATAATTCAACAACTGCTGCTCAGCAACATCCTGAATGCTAACGCTTGGAAGACATCTACTTTCTTTGAGAGCATGAAACGTTGCAGTAAAAAGGGTTGGCGTTGTACCCCGATGTCAGTAATGAACCTGCATACGTGCTGATTTTCAGGTATGCCGATCAAAGATGAATTACAGGAAAAATAACAATTTGTTTCCTTTATTATAGCGACATTTACTGCAGTCATTAGCAAGAAGGCGGTATCTACAGAAAAATCGAAATTGAGTTATTGGTATCGTTGGAATTGGTACAAAATTCCAATCATTTTAGATAAGTAACAAATCGATATACTGGGAGTAGAGATTACGGCCGCACACATTGACTGCAGTCATCGTCTTGGTAAAATAGGCGAAAATCGTCCTATTATAGTAAAATTCGTAAGTCATAATACAAAAAACACTGTTTACAATAATAAAAGGAAATTGAAAAATTCGAGTATAGTTATCAGAGAGGACCTAACTAAAAAAAGGCTCCAGCTGCTTAAACAGGCTGGTAAGAAATATGGTGTAAGGTGTGTGTGGACATATGGTGGCAATATATTCGCTAAAGTGAATAATACAATTACACGTATACCTATGAATGCTGATTTGGGGAATGATTCATAAATTTATTTTCATTTTATTATATTGCTATTCTAATATTGACATTTTATTTTAAACGTTTGGTCGTTATTTTTATACGTAGTTATAAATATTTACCTTAGTTATCAGTTGTGACTTTTAAATTTGCAAATATTTTTACTATCAGCGGAACTCCGGCGAGTCGCCAGCGAGTCGCTGGCGAACGACTATGAATACGGGTGTTACAATTGCCATTACATTATTTCATGCAAATAAATGATGTTAATAAGAAGGTTGCATTTCTAAATGAACAATTACTTTGCCTTTTTCATAAGCATGCTTCTGTCAAAACAATGAAAATTACAAAAAAGAAAGCACCTTGGATTACTGATAACGTAAGATTAATGATGAAACTTAGGGATAAAGCTAAAGCTCAATATTTAAAGAACAAGACAAATGGCAAGTGGGAGTATTACAAGTCCTTAAGGAATCTAACTACGCGGGCTATAAAAAGTGAGAAAAAAGCTTATTTTAAATTTAAATTTTCAAATTCGGATTCTAAGGCTATGTGGAATGAACTAAAGTCATTAAATATATCAGCAAATAAGAAAAACGAACTACCTACCCACCTAAGTAAACCAAAGGAAATTAATAACTATTTTCTAGATAGTATAACAGGAATTCATAACAATAATGATAATACCTTAAATTATTATAGAAATAATACCTTTTCAGATACTATCGTACCAATGGAATTTACTCTTGTAGATTGTGACATTATAACTTATATACTAATTAAAATAAAAAGCAATGCTAAGGGTTCTGGCGAGTTAACTATACAAATGATAAAATTTTGTTGTCCACATTTAGTTCCATATATAACTCACATCATTAACACTTGCTTATATGAAAATATCTTTCCATCTCAGTGGAAACTTGCATTAGTAACACCTATACCAAAAATAAAAGATCCTACTGAATACAAACACTTGAGACCTATTAGTATTCTACCTACAGATACCAAACATAAAAGAATAAAGTTGTTTGGTATCTGTGTATGGCTTTAAGTTTGACATGTTGCCTGCACACTCTGTGTTTGATATGTGTTACGTCCTGTGAACCATACGATAATGAATGATGATTCTACCTACACCATCGAAGATCCTAGAAAAGATAGTTTCACTTCAGTTAAAGGAGCATTTAACTCAAAACAACATCATTCCTACTAACCAGTCTGGATTTCGGGCGGGACATAGCTGTGCAACAGCTTTATTAAATGTAACCGATGATTTGCTCGAAGCTGCGGACCAAGGCAAAGTATCAGTGTTGATATTGTTAGATTTCAGCAAGGCATTTGATACTGTGAATCATTCAATTCTTTTGTCTATTTTGCACTATGTTGGTTTCTCATATGGCGTAATAGACTTTTTAAAAGTTATCTTGAAAATCGATCACAACGTGTTCTGCTGCCTTGTGGTACATCAAATCCGAGACTTGTACCAGGTGGAGTGCCGCAGGGATCTGTGCTTGGTCCGTTACTTTTTTTAGTGTATACATCTTTATTTCACAAACACATAAAAACGTGTAAATTTCATATGTACGCTGATGATACATAGCTTTGCCATTCATTTACTATATCTGACTATCAGCATGCATTTTTTAAACAATAACTCAGATCTTCAAGAAATTGCTAATATTATCTAAAAATCATTCACTTTTAATTAATCCTGCAAAATCTATTGTCGTCTTATTCGGTAATGCTAAACATTGCCAAGAATTAAAGGAAGTTGTTTAACTTACAGATAGATGGAGTTACTATACCGGTTATGGAACAGGCACGGAACCTTGGACTGATGGTAGATAACACGTTTAGATACAAAACCCAAATTATGTATAATATTAAGAAAGCTCATATGAACCTTAAACTTATTTACCCTCATAGAACTTATTTTTCAAAAGAAATTAAATTCAGTTTTGTCTAATTTTACCTTTTGCGCCGAAGTTTACGGTTCATGCTTAACTAAAGATAATATAAATCAAATTCAGAGAGTGCAAAATTCGTGTCTCCGACTGGCATATGGCATCAGAAAATATGATCATATTTCTCATAAATTGCAAGATGCAGGCTGGTTAAATATGGCAAATAGACTAAAACTGCTTGCGGCCACGTTATACCACAGAATTGTTCTGCATAAGAGACCAGCGTACCTCTATAATAAAATTACTTACCGCACAGATATTCACAACATAAACATCAGGTATAAAGGAACCATAACACCACCAGTTCATAAAACTGCACTATATGAACGCTCCTTTACATACCAAATAGCAAAGGTATATAATAATCTTCCTATATTCTTGAAGGGTCTGTCTGTAAATGCCTTTAAAAGAAAACTTACGATCGAGTTGCTACGCCAACAATAATTTATTTATACATTTATATTTATGTTACTTTTACAACTGTGATACGATGTGTTACATGCTACTTTGTTATTATTTCTTCATAGCCACGACCAACTGTCGTCGAATATTGCAAACCCAGTATAATCTTGTAAAAATAAATTTATTTTACCAAAAGTTGCTAGAGTTTTTAAATACAATGTTTTAAATGTTTCAACAATTATTAAAATATGAAATAAAATGAAGCTGGCAACATATCAGATTGATAATTTGCAAAAAGTATTGACCAAATGTGTTTTGTGCCAATGATTTAATGTCACTGTAATGTCAAAATTTAAAGATCATTTGTAATGTTTAGTAATAACGAATATTGTGACATGTACCTCATTCTTGGTGAATGCAATGGAAACTTAAGAAATGCTGCTCTAGAATATTCGTTGCGTTATCCCAATCGTCATCCCGATAAAAATGTTTTTCAGCGGCTTGAGCAACGTATGCGGGAAACTGGTCGTGTTGAATTAAATTACAACCACCATGGGCGACCACGAACAACCAGGACTGCTCAATTAGAAGATCAAGTTGTTGCAGTCGTGGAAAATCAACCAGGTATGAGCAAACATGGAATCGCCCAAGAGCTTGGTATAAATTGCAGTTTAGTGCATAGAATTTTAAAAGGGGACAATTATCACACTTTTCATTATTCAAAAGTTGATGCTCTACAAGAAAACCACTTTCTGCAAAGAACGAATTTTAGGCAGTGGTTGCTACAGCAAATTGAAGCAGATGATGACTTTACAAAAAAATTATTATGGACGGAGGAAGCAACTTTTACTCGAGGGGTATTTAACAAGCACAACAATCATTACTGGGCAGTTGAAAACCCCAATGTATTTCACATAAGAGGTTTCCAGCAACTGTTTGCGCTAAATATTTGGGCAGGCATATTAGGTACCTACATCATTGGACCATTCTTTTTACCCAATCACCCACAGCACCAGCAAATAAACAAGAGCTACGCAATAGAATAACTGCGGCTGCTGCTACAGTAACACTAGAGATGTTAAACCGGGTACATAGCAATATTAGAAGAAGAGCGCATGCTTGCGTAGCTGCAAATAAGAAAATTTTAAACATATGCTATAATAATTAATGTTTTTTTATGCGTTTAGTTGTAATTGTTGCTTTCTTGAATTTTGTATTGTTTCCATAGTTTCAAAAAAGATTAAAATACTTTAATTCCTTTTGTTTTAGTTTAACCTCTAACAGTGTTGCCATTTTTTTTCAAACTTTAACTGCTTATAACTTTTAAACGGGCCATTATATTACATTTGCAGTTAAATATATTAGCTTATTTAGACACGCTCTAGCTCCTCTTGAATATATGGTGCGGTATTTTTGGAACACCCCGTATTGGTATAGGAATATAAAATAAAAGTAAATAAATGTTTTAATCGATTTATTTATCACTTTAATTGCAGTACTGTAAAATAAATAAATACAAACATCATGTTTTTAAAAGCACGACCGCTGCGATATGTGAAAAGCGCAGGTCTATTTTTAAACGATCAAATTATGCATTCCGACTATCGTATGTCATGTCATAATGCTGCCTTCCTTCATCCATCAAAACAATCTACAGTAATTAAATTCACTGACATGGCAAATAAATATGACTTAACTATTGATAAAAAATAGATTTAATAACATGAAATAACATCTTATGGTCAAAATTTATTTAAAAACAATTTAAATTCAAACACATTTAGTAAATTTATTCAGAAAATGTATAATGGATACAAAAACATTGCGCTTCCATACTTTGACCAAAATGATTTAAAAAGATATTTTTGTCAACTACACGGAAAAATTGCATGTTCAACACATTGGAAAAGTGATTCTTCCATGCTCACGTAAAACTTTTATATTCGCTGAAAAACTCTCACTTTTCTTAACTTGTAGAACAATCTACTATTAGTTCACTAGCGATTTAAGAAGAAAATTAACTCGCTAGCATATAAACATTATAAACAGTTACTTATGGTTGCTATTATAGAGATAATAATAATAATGCCAGTTTAAAATGACAAAGAAATAATAATTAATCGAGTTATTTACCACATTTATATTTTTATGACGCTCAACGCCTTAACAGCTTAAACCTGAAAAGAAACACAGATTGTAGGCAGCTGAAAATTATTTCAGTGGCGTAAATAATTCTCACATATAATCTCATAAGAGCATTAATTCTTTCCGGATTTTTTTTACTGCGTGTCAACAACGTCGTAGTAATTAGGACGCCTTCCATAGGCGAGCGTTTCCTTTCCAGAGACTTTCCATTTGAAAATTTATTTTTTGGAACTTTCCTTACTGCCAATCTCTAGCGTGCTTTTAAAACTTTCTTTAGTGCAACAAAAGTTATTAAATTCGTCCTACATTTTAAATGCGGCATATGCCGCGGGTTTCAGCTAGTTATCTAATAAATCCCGTGAATCATGCAATTCTTGAACGAGGTGTGCGATGCGATTCCAAGAAATTCATCTGCACTTTTGAATTCGACGGCAAGGGGCAGCACCAAAAAAGTACATAATAATTTTTACAGCACCTTAATTTGGCTGTACCATGATGCGGTAACAAAGCTCTTAGAAAAAAGCAAGGAGCCTCTTCAATGAGCAGCAACCTGGCAAATAAATTCCAGCATAATCCAAGACTTCGACAAGGGGATGAAACTAAGTCGTGGCTTATTTAACACCGGTCAGGAAAGTTCCTATAACATCCAGCGATTCTTCAGCAATTTGCACGTGCCATTCGGCTA
>OW679196.1:46149565-46275494 GCA_940337035.1 Agriotes lineatus | reverse complement strand
GTGGTTTTTTGCTGGAATCTATACATTTTAGTATGAACCCATGGCATTTGAACTTTACCTGAGGCAAGCCAGTTTAAGAATAAATATAGCAAGTCTTGATGAAACTGAGAATAAAAAATTTTAGTGAGAATTAAAAATAAATATTTTAAAAATTACCTGAACAATACCGGTACGTTACTCCGCATTGTAGGAGCAATGATTTCGTATTACCGTATAACTTGAATGCAGCTGTAGCTCGGCTGCTGATGTTTTATAGGAGATCAATATATCCTAGGTCTATTCTATATAACATTTTAGAAATTCTATAACTGTCCAAATATCTCAAAAAAAATGAATATTACATTCATTTCACCATTGAGTCAGTAGATTTATTGTGAATAAATGATTACTTGTTCCACATCTCTTCCTAAATGCTACCTGAGTTTCGATTGGCATTCAGCTAATAGTTTAGTGGAAAGTTGAATTGTTACCATATCAGTTTCTAAGCAGGGATAGTAAACTTGTTGGTCTATAATTTTGTAGTCGTGTATTAGGTACTGTTGAATTATTTCACTTTTCTGGTACTGTTGCTCTAAGCGAGAGTCCATTTTATACATAAATTGTTTTTGGTTGAGGTTATTTTGCACCCATTCTTATTGCTTTAGCGGCAACTCCGTGTTTGCAATAATACGTAAATTTATTCAGTGGTGCCTGTATTCCTGAAGCAACAGGAATGGCCATCTGTACTGCACAATGCAGGTGCTAAGCTTAAAAAAAGGCGAAAGACCTCAGGTTATTTGTTTCACTGTAAAGGCTATTATGTAATCTAATTTGACCAAAACAGTGCATTATTCTATGAGAGCCCACAAATCCAAGACAAAATAAGCTCCCTGGTTATTTTTTTTAAACAGTAACTTCACGGAACAGAAAAACCTAGTCTAGAGACTATTAGCCATGTTCAGGCATTTTAAAACATGCATTCATTGAGTCAAATGAAAATAAAAAAGTTTGTTTGAAGAAGAACTTATTTCACAAATTTGTAATAAAATTAAATTAACCTCTTAGTTGAAATTATAATCGGTGCTTTATCACATCGAGTCCTGTTAAATAAAATTACAATATTACAATGCATGTAAATAAATAAAATGTTCAGTATTAATTATCTTGTTACATATTATTCATTAGCATGCGTCGGTAAAAGGTTACGGATCAGCAATAAACATTTGAAGTATGATGACTAATTAAGATAAAAGATATCGTGTTTTACAAGTAGGATTTGCAAAATTTAATTTAAAGTTGAAGTGGCCAACAAATTTCTATCAAACTTTTTCAATGTGTGGACACCCTGTACATTTGATGTCAAATGTGAATAGCTGAATATTATTGTTTTCGAAAGCAGAGATTTTTATAAAGAATTATTCTCCTTAGCATAGAATTTCGGCTTAGACCGCGTAGTATTTGTATGTGAACACCCAGCATTTTCTGGCTTAATGTGCCTTGCACCTTGTGAAGTCGAGCAAAAATCCGCTCGATGGCCATGCTCTTTGGTGGCTCGTGTTGTTTGAGTATCTTGAGAACGAGGATACTTAGGCAGATTTGGCCGTTTTGCTGTTTGTGCATCCATATTCACTAACGTTTCGCAAGACCTTGCAGCTTGCATCATCAGAGTGAAAGTCGCACTGAGTGTGCAGTGCGACTTTCACTCTGATGATGCAAGCTGCAAGGTCTTGCGAAACGTTAGTGAATATGGATGCACAAACAGCAAAACGGCCAAATCTGCCTAAGTATCCTCGTTCTCAAGATACTCAAACAACACGAGCCACCAAAGAGCATGGCCATCGCGCGGATTTTTGCTCGACTTCACAAGATGCAAGGCACATTAAGCCAGAAAATGCTGGGTGTTCATATACAAATACTACGCGGTCTAAGCCGAAATTCTATGCTAAGGAGAATAATTCGAGTAACCGCGAAAGCCTCAAACAATACATTTTTATAAAGAATTACTTTTTTTCGTAAAATTTATAACAACATTTTCCATGTGGCGCCAACTTACGTAGACACACTATATGCAGATAATGTATTTATTGTATTCCCTTAAAGCAGAGGCCAACATAGTTACTACATTGCAATGTTTTGGTACAATATGCTCTAACTGAAAAATGCATGCCTTGAAGTGTATTAAATAAGGTTGTGGGATTTGCATGTTTTATTCACAACTTTGTATAGAAAACAGTTTTTGACAGTTCATAATAACATTTTTATTTTTCAGTTTGTGGGGTAACTGACAGTACAACCGAAATGTTTGCAGATTAGTAAAATTTATTCTTAAATTTAAAGTTCGTTTAATTTGTACTGTAAACACCCAACTACATAGTTTCTCCAGCAGACTTAAATAGCTGGAAGCACAAATCTCCTTAGCAAGTTCGGTACACCAGTTTGTGTAATATTTAAGTAATTAACTTATTAAACTTCTTCGCTGCGTAATAGCTCCGAAATTATAATTGCAATCTGCTTACAACGCAGCGAATTAATAAGCCAAGGGTGGGAAGAAACACGTATGGTTGGGTTTAATAACAGTAAACTAAGAGCTGGGATATTGCTTCCTACATCTATAGTTTATGTGTTGTGACAGTTATGTTTAAAGTTCGCTTTGTGCACGGCGCGGTTCACACTCTAACTAATTGATTTTCTGAAAACAATAACTCGTCCTCGAAAATCTGCAGCAGCTGGCTTGTTTGGGCTTTGGAAAATCCGATCAGCAGTTTGTTACTTTAAAAGGTTTACGACTCTAAACGATTGGAGTTGTATTAAAGGGGTTTCCACGTTTAGGTATGTTTACATTGTACGAGAATTGTAGAGGGTTTGGTATATATAGCCTACTTATGTGATTATTTTTCGATATACCCGTAGTTTCCATGGTGTATTAAAATACACCTTTTCCCCTTTATTCTAACCGAAATATTCAAACTTCCGTGGCAATGGCCACTTTTTAGTCGTCTTCAACTGCTTTTCCTATTAAATATGGTATTAAATTTTGAAAATTAACTGCATAGCTTCCAGCTACGTCTATATGGCAAGATATACTTTATAGAACTTAATGCAGAACTACACTGACTTTCATCCTCTTTCTCATTGATTTAGTAGCAATTTCACTATTAGAGCTACTTTTCTGCAGGCTTGCTTTAAATAATTTTCTAATAAAGTTCGTTCTAAAAAAATTAGACATAACTTTTCCTGCAGACGGAACTGTTCTGAAATTGTGGTGATGTGGAGGTTTAGGGTTTCTTCAATAGATTCATACTTGGTCTGTGAGTAAAGCAGCATTTGTGAAATTGGGCACATATCTCGCCAACAACTTTTTTTACAATTCTAGATCATCCTATAGCATGAAAAAAGCAGCAAGAATAACATGTAAAGGTCCATTAAAGTGCCATCGAAAATACCAACTTCCAAACTACAAGAAAGCAAAGAAGCAATACAATAATTTAAAAAGACGCTAGAACAAGGATAAAAACAAATGAAAAGTGGATCCGTTTTACTCAAAGATGTAACATACAAGAATAACACAGTGTAGAAATAAATGATATAATGTGCTTATGTGTAGACAACATACTTCTTAGTTAATGAAAAGGTTATGTACATAAATATTATAAAGTAAAATTCCTTCAGCTTGTTAGTTCGGCGTTGGGTTATTTTTGGGGTGTTTGGCAATCCACACTGAACGCTGGCTTAGCCCGGTTGCTGTCCCTGGATTTTCTCAAAGAAAGTTTGAAGACAGTAGGTGCGGGTGATCTGTAGCTCTGATGTACTGGAGCCTGCAGTTCGAAAACAGGCTACATTTGCGCCGGTAAACAATGTTCACGGCGAGTGAATAAAGCCTGGCTGGACGTGGTATGCCCTTTGTAAATAAGTTTTGACCACTCGGAATAATATAACTGGACATTTTTACTTTACGCAAAAGTTTGTCTTTCACAGCTCGAATCTCTAGGGAACCGCAGGAGGTTCTCAGCCGGTCCGGACTCTCGGCAGGCTGGCTAATTTCCCTACGCCGAGGCATCTGTATTATGCCGGGTGCATGGAGGTTTCTCTTAATATTCTGGTAAACCATTGTTTATGTTGAGGTTATGCAGCGGTTATGGAAATATTGGCATGAGAAATCAGCTGGTGTGATCATTAAACGGGATTGTTATCAAGATGAGGTCGAATCCATCTGTGCTAACTAAGTTAGGAAATTATCTAGCAAGATGTGTTTGAATCCACCGATGCTAACTAGGTCAGAAAATTATCTAGCAAGATGGGGCCGAATCCACCGGTGCTAACTAGGTCAGGAAATTGTTTAACAAGATGGGGCTGAATCCACCGGTGCTAACTAGGCTCCGTAGCCGGGACCTAAAACTGGTAGTCCGGATCAGGTTCAGGTCAGAAGTGTTCTTAACTAGCTGCGGAGTCTCCTTTAACACTCTTAAGCTTTCTCGTTATCGGCACATTTCTAGAGGAGGTTGGAAAAGAAACTGCGCAGAGTACTGGTTTACGCTATTTCAGCGCATAGCGGCTAAGATTGCGTTATCGAAAATCCTAACGCTATAGAAATGTGAATGAAAATTGTAAAGCGAATTAGAGCCATTCAAATTCCTAGTACACTTATTTGAGTACAATACACCCCGCATAGTGCATTCTAACCACAGCTGTCAACCTACGAGGTGTCAAATAAACTTAATTTGAATGTAAACGCTAGGCTACCAAACACGTAAGAATGTAAGGAAGGCCACGTACAAAATAGGTTGTTAATTCTTTCAGAGGCTTACAAATCTGTAACATAACAACATAAGAGAAACCTCTAAAGACGGAACAAAATGGAATGGGATACCTTAGTCGGGGAAAACCTTAGATGGGTGGTAAAGGCCGGGATGATGATTTTAACGACAATAATTCAGCAGACGTTAATGACAGTTAGTTGTTGCAAACTGCGATCAGTGGTGACATTGTGTGAGGACAGCCAATTTGATTTGAATTTAAATTTTGGTGCTTCAACAAAGCTATAGCATACCGAGTCAATTTTAATCTCGATCAGAGATGATCTTCACGCATACCGCTGATGATTTACTTGTAGAATGTCTGTAATACGCATGCTTACAGCATCACTGCCGCTCATTAGCTGAATTCTAACTAAACTAATGAGCTCCGGTTCATTTCAGTGTAAATTGTCGTCCCCACAGTAGACCGAACCCATAAGATATTTGTGGGAAATGAGAATCCCATGACTAAATATGAGCGCTATGTGGATCACTGATAATTGCTTCAGAGTTAGTGAATAATTTCGTCGAATGTTCTTTAATAGCAGATAAATAGTGTATTACATGCGCCACCACTTGGGCACCAACCTAAGGATACTAATGAGCACCGATCCACACAACAAAGCTTTCTAATACCAATGCAGCAATATCAACTGAGCTGCACCATCAAATTACATATAACTTACATTGCAAAATTACTCAAGCAATAATATTTATTACAGCCCCTATTCTTTAGTTTTTTGCTGTTAATCCACATAATTACCACAAGTAACAGTTTAAAATCGCATCAGAGCTCTCGCAATAGAATGGCGTCCTCTGTGGGATAAAATTTCACATACACATTTACACATTTCGCGTCCTGAAATTTTAAAATTGTGGCCTCTGAAATAATTTTCGGTTCGATTCGATCCTTAAATATTTAAAACGTATTACATTCAAGCGGTTGATCTAATCAAAGACCCAGTCATAAATATTGTTATGATACGTAAAAATCAGGTTTTTGAATAAAAATTAAGGTACATATAAATTTCAGAGATTAATACAATCAACTCAGAAAAGTTTAAAAAAAGAATGTTAGTTTATTTGAAAATAAGTAATGGAAGTTTAATTTGAGACAATTTACAATTTATTTTGAAAGGTAATGGCAATTGAGTATTCTATCATGGTGTTGAAATTTAATAAGGAAATATAAGCTAATTTTACACGTGACAAATATGCTTTCTATTAGAAATTAGAATATAGTAGTTAGAAAGAATATTATTTAATTTTAAAGAGTGTATGAATAATTGTAACTAGCATAAAGGAGGATTTTGTTTGGGATTATTGTAAAAATAACAAATTTAAAAATGTAGACGTATTTTGAAAATATTCTTTCAAATTTAATTAAAAAAAAATGGAAAATTTAACTTAACTTGTATTGGTTGTTTGGTATAATACAATAGACAAGGCTTTAACAAATCTGCGAGGTAAAAACAAGGTTAAAATATAAAAATGAAATAGTGCAAGTATACAGTTATTGAAGAGATTATGGAATATGGTTTAACTAGATACGAGTAAGAAGAAAATAATAATATTTAAATGGAATGGGATTATTTAATGACTACAAGGAATAATAAGTTACATTAATTACTGGATTTGGTTATTGTACGGAGGACGTGTTGATCATTTGACGGGAATTCCCGGTGGAACTGCTTGATTTGGACGGTTCTATTTGGTTGCTGACTACCAGAGTAGGAGCTGGGGAAAATAGAAGATTAGCTTGGGACCATCAGTAAGAGTGAACTTGCCAGGAAGTTGTTGGGTTGATAGTAGCGTGGGTGCAAGGAACAGGACCATTTCTGCAAGCACCCTGACAGGTTGGAGGTTATTTGACGGTTGGCAGAGCATCGTGGCTTATCTGTTAGGAATCCGACCTGTGAACTTCAGGAACAGTGGTGTTTTGAGGTGACTAGCAGTAAAGTACGAGTTCAGGTTGGTCTTAATTAGTCCTATAGACGCATATTGAATAAAAGACAATTAAACGAGTGAAATAAATATAATACAGTACATACTTTAGTGAATTGAGTCAATGATGTGTGAGTAGAAAGAATATTTGTCATTTTTGGTTTGATTATTGTTGGATTATTGTTTGAAGTCAATGTGACAGTTAGTGTCAGTCCATAATCAAAAGTCATTATAAAAATTAAAATTTTCTCAATGCAATACATTTATTAAAAAGAATAGAATTTGAAATTCAAATAAGATAAATCAATTTGCAAGAAAATAGTAGAGCTAATATTACCTAATTAAATAGGCGTCTCAACGTATTAGCCACTACAATATATTAGTAAATGAGTAAAAATTTATAAACAAATAAAGGGATAAAAGTCAATATTACAGTAAGAAATGAAATTATAAACATTTGAATTTCTGGGTGCAGCCAAGTCTACGCGTACTTGAACCTCAAGGTGGGCCCATTGTGCTGCCATCGAGTCAAGGGTGGGCACTTGTTTCGTGCTTAGTCTTGTTACTCTGCCTCATAAACCAGTCTTTGGAGATAGGCGACGTTAATTATTGTATGCCAACGTCTAATTATCACCCGGCTCAGTAATATAATGTTAATATCACTACAAAACACTATTTATATTACCCTTTGAGTTAACATTAGCAGCAAATAAAATGGGTGTTACGTGGAATATATTCAACTGTTTATATATAATATTATGTCAAACACGATATTACCCTCCTTTCTTCAAAAAAGAAAAGACTGTTACGCCATTAAATGTCTAGCATTTAGTAGCAGCAAACTAAACCAATGACCATCGAAACACTTCAAAGCAAGCCAAATAGCGAATTGTGGATACCTACAAATGGTTCCGTAACTATTGCGTTCAATGGATCACGCTACCTAATATCCGGCAGTAGGGAGTGAAATAACATTGAATATAACTAAATCAGGAATTAACAATTTAAATAATTAATAACCTAAATTGGAAAATTCTCTGATATGGGTAGGTATCGTTAACTTGCAATGACGATTAACATTTGTTGCCCCTGTGAAACGCAACCGAACTGCCGAATCTATACCTTGTTAGGTAAACACCAGATATCAAAGCGGCACAATTAAATTGGGGTATATACTTTTGTGGTTGGTACTTGTAGTGATGTTATTATTTAAATGAAGGACTTTAATAATCTTATAGGGTGTATATGATATTACTATTAGATTTAATAAATCATTACAAGGGGTTGGGTTTCTACATCCTAGCATGTATTATCTTGATTTGTATAAATTA
This sequence comes from Agriotes lineatus, assembly GCA_940337035.1. NCBI lineage: Eukaryota > Metazoa > Arthropoda > Insecta > Coleoptera > Elateridae > Agriotes > Agriotes lineatus. The sequence goes on along the minus strand of OW679196.1, from coordinate 46,267,447 downwards.
TTGAAAATACATTTGCTATCAACTGAAATACCGAGTTATATTTTTAATAATTTAAAATTGTCTACCCTTTGAACAATGCTTATTTATACCACTGGACCGCTACAATATTGGATATTTTTAACTAATGGGAACCCAAATCAAATATGGCGATCCAACCTCACAATCTCGCATAAAAAATTCGCTATTCCTCGACAATTATTAGTGATTACTCAATTAAACCATCGACTAAAGGATAACAATAGCAGTAAGTAAATACACGCGCAAAAAGCACACTCAGATGATGCGTCTGCCGGAAGTGCATAAAAACCGACGCTACTTGGAAATCACAAAATTCAATCTTTTAATATAAACCTTCCTGACCTTTCTGTTGCTTTCGCCGTGGAAACTAGGGTTTAACTCGAGCCCCCAGCAAGTTCCACGATGCTTAGGTCTCTCTTTCTTTGTTAGCCTGCAGAACGACCCCTGTTGCTCGACCGCTCCGAAAAACGCTTCCAATTCAGCCTTTGCTTCACACCTAGGGCTCCAACGGCTTCCCACTCTGCACGGCACTGCTCGAACCTGGTACACAATCTCGACAAACCAGCTAACACTCGATGCACAAATTAAACACTTATCATAAACTTCTGCAGATGTGCTACAAATTAACGCAACATACTACAGCGTACCCAAAAGATATAGAATTAATTTAAAACACACAGAACTGGAAAAAGGGTATTTATCACGTATTAATAATTATTTAGGGAAAGCCAAAATTAACGCCATTTCCTAGCTTGGCTTCCTTTCCCCTATTGTTTGTCTGCGATTCTTACATTGTTTTACGTTATTTCTAATCCTGCTCTGATTACAATTGTTGTTAAAATGAAGGCTAACATTATTTTAATACCTATTCTTCTTCTTATATCCTTTTGCCCTTTAATACAATTTTACAAATTATAAATTCACATTTCTGGAACATTTTATAAAATATTTTATATGCTTGAAATATTTTAACTCCTTTTGTAATCATAAAGACTTAAAAATGCGTTCATAGCAATACAGCATTCTTTATGTACTGAAGAGGCAGTTTCTCTTACTGCTGTGTTGATATGCCTATTTGTAATCCTGAATTTATTTGATTTAACAGTACATAGCAAATTCCCGAATTCATCATAGAACGCTCACAATAAATTGGTAATTATAGATATAGGTTGCACACATGTCCAAATATTCCAAATTATAAGCACGTAGGAAACGCATATTCAACAATACACCATCAGGAAGTCTGGCAAAAGTAAGTTATTTTCAACAACACCTTAATATACTCTAATTGTGAACAAATATTTAAGTAACATGTAAAGATTTTAATAGCTTATCTGCGGCCCCCAATATAAATCACATCAACCGATTCCTCTACAAGATCTTTATCGAACTACGCAGGCGCCTGCAGCACTAAATTCCCTAAGGATTCAAATTAACCATGAAAAATAGCAAAAACAGAGAATAAAATAAATTCAATTCAATAAAACCGTAAAACAAGCCTTGAGGTATTGAACGGCTCTTAAACGTATTTTATTCACTTCAATAATTCAGAGGTGTTTACCGTAATGAATAAACAGCTGTTCTTCGTCGACAAAGTTTCTCATGTAAGTTGCGGTGAACTTGAAAATTTACAAAGTATCGAAAGACGCTTGCTTTTATAACAGTTGTATATATTTTTATTTTCCTGTTCCTAAGCCACCAAAATAAATATAGACTAACACCAAAGCAATGATTCTAGAATATTTAATCGAACTAGGAAGTTACTATACGATCGCATTACATCGTATAGCAGCCAACCTAATATATTCACAAAGCAGATACACTAAACTACGAATCTCATCAAAGAATGTCGAATGGGTTCTATTTCTACGCAATACGCATAATTTAACATATTAATACTTTATTAATATCAGCTGTCAGTTAGAGTTACTTTTATGATACGAGAGACACAGGTAATCTTTAATTTTCACATATCTCACCTTTAAATGTCAACAGATACGCAATAATCTTAATGCAACTATTTAAACGGCTTACTTCTTTCAGAAAAGTATTACTACCAAGAGACAGCACGCACAACTCGCCGAGCAAAAGCAGTTACCAGCCCCGACTATAAGCAAAACTATTATTCCATGATTATTCACAATTTATAACCTTTTTATCTTTGTATTATAATAATTAAATGCATTTAGGACAAGTCAAGTGAAGTAGAATATGCCTCAATTATAGGATATGCACAACAAATCCCTAAATAGCCAAGAAACAAAGCTGCCAGATAGGGAAGCTAATATAAATCTAAGAATGATTTATATTTGGCTATAAAACCTTCTGAATCTTTTGAACCATCCTTAGTCTAATAACAATAACATGTAATATAAAATGTACAATAATAACAATAACAGGATACTGAAACGGAAGATTTACTCGGTCGATCCAATAAACTGCGGAAAAAGTTCCACCTATTCAGGAATTCGTACCGATAACTTTCTTATTGCAAGGCTACGCACTGCGCCAACCAGGTGATGGGTATCATAAAATTTTTAAAATATCTGAAGAATCTGCAAGAAAAAGATCAGAAGATCATAATTTTTTTAGCTAGCTACAAATTCGCAGTTCTTGTTCCGCGTACGCAATAGCGTGCCGAAAGGCATAAACATTCAGAGTCCACACGGCGGAGCATGAAGACACTCATTCATATCTCACGCGGTGGCGGGTACTCAGTCTCAACATAAGCCAAGACATTGTAAATTCGGGAGTGTGTTCATCAGAAATGCATGATTTATAACCGCAATCAAAATTAATGCGGCGGCGTAGGGCCGAACGATTTCAAGTCAGATCGCAAGCTATCAATAAAAGGCGATTTTTCGGCTTCCAACTGCACCCGGAGGACTTCCGTTCCTTTCCGTTATTTTGATTAATTGCACGTCAGCATTTAATTAACTTTCCTCACCTGTTTAATTAGGGCGGCGGAATTATAGAGAAACATTAAATAGGCCCGCGCGTGCTCGCGCTCGCGATTAATTGCTAAGAAGCTGCGTTCGGATAGATATTAGCGGAAGAGCAATTGTACTAATTAATTAGGCGCCTTAATAGCTGGTTCTTCTTGCTGTTGCGGTGAAATTGAGCAACAGCGTCGTGCTGCAGCGGCCGGCTTGTGTCACTAACAGCAGAATTGTTAGAATTTTTAGCGATGCCGTTATTAAATTACGAGGAAACAAAGTGCCCGTTGGTGAACCGCTCTGAACGTAAAACGAATTACGGAAATTTGTTACAACTGCATTAATTTCGCGTCTGTTTTATTTTTGCAAAGTGCTTGAAATGAGTGCAATGCTAGAACACTTCCGCCTGCTATGTGCTAACCAATTAGTATAATATTTACGACCACACAAACCATGTCTGCTCGTAATCCAAGAACGTAACTTTAAATATTTATATACAAAAATTTGTAACACATGTACTGTTCGCGCAAACAATATATTATTACAACACCTATTTAAGACACAGAAACAAGCTGACATGGATTTAGATAACTTAGTGCTGCAGGAAGAGGTAATTGTATACCTTTATTTTTCTTTTGATCACTTATTGCTCATTTCGGGCTAAGCCGGCTCTGCTCATATGCTTCTGTACGCTTTAATTTATAATGCAATTCAAGACAACGGCGCCGTAAGGCCGTTGAGCATCGGAAAACCACCCCACAAATATGTGGGCAATTTCTGCTGCCATTAACCACGCTTTAGGGGGAATTGCCTTTTCCGCCGTTCCACACCACGCGAGGAAAATGTATCCTGCCGATTGAAAATGTTGTCCTTCAATTGGCATTCGAGTTTAGGTGTCGGTGCTAGCACGTCGCCTCGTTGGGAGGACTTTCTTATACCCCACGACTGCGGCTGGTCTCGGTGATGCCGTCGCTTACCGGTTGTTTTGCTGTGTCGAGATAAGAATTTCCGCAAGCGCTGTGATTCGTGACTGTATTATTGCAAGCATGATATTAGCGGCCGCAGGGCAACTCGATGTATTTCGAATTTGTTAAGTTGTGTGAGGCGTATTAACAATTTGAGATTCCCCCTCTCGTCTATCGAATGTTTCCCAGATATCGATTTTATGTCAGATCAGAATACCACACGTCCGGTATTTTTTTCCGTAGAGCTGAGAATTTTCACCGCTGTCAGCCGCTTCTTGTCACTTGATCATCTCCCGCTGACCTAGCAATGGCACTCTTCTTTTCTATTGTTCTACATTTACCACCGTGCACCTGGTAAGCCAACTGCTGGACACTGCCTTCTTCCTTCTATGGCTTAAGATACCGTAACGAATCCTGCATTTTCGCTATATTATAATGTATTTGAGTAACATTTGCTTGCTGTGAACGGTTTATCTTTGGTATCACCAATTTACCGTACTGCTTGATGTGCTTGCATGCTTAGATCTCGGTTTATGTTCGAAGTGTTACCGTCTAAATTTAGTAAATCCTTCAGGAAATTTGAATGCCTCCTGGCTGTTGATTGTTATTTCCAAAGTTTGTATTTTTATGATGTCACACAGCGAAACAATTAGTTCAAAGTAGTGTTAAAATTACTGCACCAGAATTTCTTCTGAGTTGATATGTTAATAATTGTAGTATGTAAATATTACTGGGAGTTTTGTAGTATCTTCTAAAAGGCAAACGTTCTGAACGGCATTTTTATTGTAAAATTATTAACTCAAAGCAAAGATAAGTGAACGAAGTCCAGATTGCCATTTTTTGTGGCTTCGTTGATGCTTCTTCAAGGTTAAAGACGTCGTGAAGATATGGAGTTTGATTTTAACCTTATAGTGTTTGCACCCTAATTAATCCTAGACTTATCCCTATTTGGAAATCTCATTTAAGGCTCTTTCCTCGACCGAAAGCTAGCTGAAGCAAATGTTTATTACGGATTGAGAGAGAACAATGTGTAAAGATAAAGTTCCACCGGAAAGGTGCAAGCCAATTCCGGAAAGCAATAAGCTAATGTAGTGCCTCCAGGTAGTGTGAAAAGCATTTCAATAAGACAAAGACTTTTTTAAGCTTTAGGATAACTGGTCTAGATACTTCTAAACTTACCTTAGTTACTAAAAATGCGTTACAACTTTCATGAAAAGAGTAGTACCTGCTTCCAACTTCAAACACAGTAACCCTGATTACTCGATGTACTTTTACGTTGAGTAGACGCGTTTTGATATTTTTCCGTCATCTTTATTTGAAGTGGGTTATTTTCCTCTTGTATTAAAAGTAGTGCGTCCCTATAATTTTTGTTTTCCAAAATGTTGTTAACGCGGGAAGATAAGCAAGAAATTCCAAACTGATTATGTGTGATCTTGGAACATTCTTTCAATCCCAAGAAATATAAAAATACCTACCACGGCGTTGACTACAGAAATTAACATAAAAAAATAATATATAATATCATACGTCAATGAATCGCTAAAACTACAATGTGACAATTTAAAACAATACTCAACACGCAACAATATCGTGTAGGCCAACGTGTTGAAGAGTGGACCAAAGACTATTATTGTGAAATTCGCTAGTAATAAATTTAAAATGATTATTATGAAAACTGGAAAATTACTTGCCCATGGAATGCGAGTGAGTGAAGATTTGACAAAAACGCGACACCAGTTAGTTAACGTAATTTTACAAAAATTTGAAAAAAGAAACTGTTGGACTATGGATAGAACTATTTATATTAACGATGTCAGCGATACACACCCTATAACTAACTTGCTTCTTTAGCAATATGTTGATTTAGCCATTAATTGAAAAATATGTGACTTTGTTATTTCATTATTTCGTAGAAATAGCCTTGGTTGGTTTTTTGTATTTAGTTTTGCTAAGAAGTTGTTGAAAAGACATTCCTTTTCTTTAGTATTTTAGGGCAGTGTTTTTTCAGTTTTTATTGTAATTGACACTGATATTTTAGAGTTAGTAAGAATATGAAATTAATTCAGTTAAGAATTTTTAAAAAAATTTAATTTGTGTAAGGACGAACCTGTAAACTATTTTGAAAGTAGCTAGTGAATTTCCATATTTTATTGCTCTGCTGGGCGGAGTGCATTAGAATCGCATTATTTTCCTTAGTTGTTAGTTTGTCTCAACTTATTTTCGTTTACGCAAGTTATATTACAGGCAGTTCCCACATAATACAATTGCTACTGAACCCGGCGTTTTATGCCACTCTGTTATGTTAGCGGATTCTTTGCACTAGCCCGAGTTGTAATATGTTACATTTTTTATCATTATTACCACTCTGCAGTGAGAAATCGTAGTAGTGACACGTTTTTTATATTATTTGTAATCTTTGTCAAATAAGGTTGTTTTATAAAAAAAAACCTTATTGCAATTTGTAATAAAAGTGGCGCAGTTGGTAGGATAGCCAAACGGTGTTAATGGACATAATATCGATTCGTTTTAAGAATTTATTGACCAAAAATTAAACACCCGCTACTCGCGATTTTACAGAGTTCTAAAATTCCAATTTTTTGCATCCAGTTAAGTGAAAGTGAGAGTAGTTTAACGAGGAGACTTCGAAGGCACATCGAAAGAAAATCTGTGTTCAACAACGATGCATGGACAGGATAGTAATTTTGTTGTAAGAACCTATGTTATATAGAAGCTCTTGTGCATAATTTAGCTCTGATGGTTCTGACGAAGATATAAACTCTGATTCTGACTCGCTTTAAAAAATTTCATTGTCAGTAACTTTTAAGGATACTTATTCAAAACCAAATAATTTAAATACTTTAAAAATTACTAATACAGGAATATTTGGAAATGATCCGTGAATTTCATGAAGAATCGGTTTATTAGAACATGTCAAAAAGTAGTTACCAAATTGTATAATACGGAAAACGCTCAAGACTTTCTGTATGAATATCTGGTGTCTAGCATCTTAACTAAAATAAAAGGAGAAGCTGCAATCAATATCTGGGCATGCATAATTAGAAATTGGTTAAATTTAAAAACTGCATTGTTGAATGATTATGATAAGCGTGATATCTGCACTTTAAATATTGAACTTAGAAATTTATCATAGTAAAATGAAAGCTCATTTGATTTATATAATAGGGTTTAACAAATATTAAATTTAGCTATTTAGCTATTGCTAACATAGCAGCCCAGATGATAGAAGCGCAATATTCTAGTAACTTAACTCTAACTGCCGGTCTTATAACGACCATTAATCTGACGTTAACTTTAATTCGCTGTTAAAATAAACAAAAGCGCATCAAAACGTCAGTGCTTATGACATTTTATTCATTAGTAAACAAATTTTGATGCGCTTTTGTTTATTTTAACAGCTAATTAAAGTTCACCTCAGATTAGTGGCTTTTATAAGACTGGCTGTAAGTGTATTATTACTAGGTTTAAAAGATCCAACCGGTTCGTTAATGCGTACTAAAGATCCTGCATAATTAAATGCTGCATTGCTTATGTTGACCAACTTTTCAATTAACGGCTAGCCAGCATAAAACAGCTCAGCTGTCGAAGTTTAAATTTCCATAAGGATTACACACTCAGCGTAAACAGCATTTTCAGAATAGACTAAGAATGACATTTCCCTTACAAATGACAAAGTATCATTAGTAATATAATAAGAGCGAGACATATTTACCGATAATTTTGCACACTCCCAGGGCTGAGTGCTGGTTGCAATGAAATCTGTCCTCAAGCTCAAGTGTTTAAATAATTATTTTAACGGCGTTTGTTTTTTATCCCTTAAAATAAAGCAATTTAAGAGACTTAAATTGTTTTTATGTTCAAACACGCATATCTAAAAACCAGTTGAACTTAGAGGTATGAAGTGCGATATCAAAAGAAAGTTCATTACAAGGTGTTTTCAAAAACAAAAATATACAAGGCGCTTCATTTGAAAAAACCATGAAATCATTAAATTTGCAAATGTTGAGCACCCTGTAGAGCATTAACACCCAGATCCACTATTTTACACTCGAAAGGTAGTTCACGAAAATACTATTTTTTTTGTAACGCTTTTCTTCATTTAATTGTTTTCTGTTGCTTACCGCAGCCGTCTGAAGTTCAGCATTTTTTTTGTATAAAATCGTTGTTACATCAAAAAACTATTAATGGAAGGTGGTAAGGATGTAATAAATAAAATGACCTGTCAAAGAAAAGGAACACGAGACCAAATGATATATGTAGGAAACAAAATGACAACTAGGATAAAGAAAAATGAGTTGAGAAAAAAAGAAGCTAAAAAAGAAAGAGAATTAAACTAAGAATATAGAAATAAAACACAGATAAAAATGGGTACCTGGAACGTGAAAGGTCTAAATGGCAAAGAAGACGAAATTATAGAAGAAATGAAGCTGCAAAAGTTTGGATTACTTGGGAATAACCGAAACTAAAAAGAAAGGAAAGGGATTGAAAGAGATGAAATATGGTTACTGGCTATATTGGTCAGGAGTAGATATAGATAAATGGGGAGCAGAAGGCGTAGGCCTGTTAGTGAAGCCAGAAAATGAGAAAAACCTATTAGAGGAAAGCTATGTAAATGAAAGAATATTAACAGTGAAAGTAAAATTGGATAATGCAAATATTACTACTCTTATCATAGCATATGGACCGAATGAAAATGCAAAGAAAGAAGAAAAGGACAAATTTTATGAAATATTACAAGCAGAACTGGACAGCACAGTGGGAAATAAAATACTGATGGGAGACATAAATAGCAGAGTCGGTAGAGATAATATAGGAATTGAAAGGTACCTAGGCCCATATGGAGAAGAAATGAAAAATGGCAATGGGGAAAGATTAATTGACCTATGCATAACAAACGACCTTATCATAACGAACTCAAAGTTTAAACACAAAGACATACATAAATTCACCAGAGTAATGCCCTCGAGAAATGAAAAATCTATCATCGACTACTTTATAGTAAACAAAGAAAATTTCAAGACAATAAAAGATGTAAGGGTGAAAAGAGGAGCAGAAATAGGCAGTGACCACCACCTACTCATCATGCAAATGTCAGTAGATGGAAAAAACACGAACGAAGAAAAAAGAAAGAAAGTAACCAAAGAGAAAATAAAAAGTCACAAACTACAGGACGTGGAAATTAGAATTAAATATCAGCAAACGCTAGAAGAACGGATTGGGAAAATTGAGGGGAAACCACATTCATCAATAGAAAATCGATGGAACCAATTCAAACAGAAAATCCTTGTTGCAGGAAAGGTAGTATGTGGAACATCAAGAATTTCAAACATATACACAAAGAATAGCAGATGGTGGTCAATAAAAATTCAAGCAAAAGTTAAAGAAAAGAAAAAAAGATGGAAAAAATTCCTGCAAACAAAAGAGCAAACATGTAATAAAGGAAGCGAAAAAACAAACATGGGAAGAATTCGGACATAAGATGAAGGAAAACTATTTAGAAAACCAAAAATTATTCTATGGCACATTGAAACAATTAAAACAGAAGAAACCACCGAGACTAAGGAGTATAAAAGACAAAGAGGGAAATATCCTAAACACAGAAAAAGAAATAATGGACAGATGGAAACAGTATTTCGAACAACTAACCGATTCAAACCAACAGCAAGAGGAATTACTATACGAAGAGGAAAACGAACATGAGAGTGATCTGGACCCAATAACAATAGAAGAAATGACGCAGGCCATTAATAAATTAAAACTAGGAAAAGCCCCAGGCCAAGACAAAATCTCATCAGAAATGATTAAATATATGGGAGAGAAGGCCAGAAAAAAACTCTGCGAATTATTAAACGAAATAATAAAAAGGAAAGAAATACCGAAAGACTGGAACACAGATATAATTATGCCAATGTTTAAAAAAGGAGATGTAAAAAACTGTTCAAACTATAGAGGAATTACATTATTAAGTATACCGAGTAAAGTCTTCACTAGAATAATAGAGCAAAGATTAAAGGAAAAACTAGAGACAACCATAGAAGAATCACAATACGGATTTAGGAAAGGAAGGAGTACGCAGGACCCGATATTTATACTGAGGCAAATAGGAGAAAAGCTACTAAGGAAAGGAAAAAAATCCACTTATGCTTTATAGACTTAAAGAAAGCTTTTGACAGGATAAGAAGAAATGACATTTGGATATCTATGAGGCAAAGGGGAATCGGAACAAACATGATAAAAATCATCCAGGCAGTATATAAAAATAACAGAAATATAATAAGAATGCACAATCAAGAGTCCACAGAATTAGAGACAAAAACAGGATTGAAGCAAGGATGCGTATTAAGCCCATTACTTTTCTCTATAGTCATAGACGATGCCATAAAAAAATGCAGAGAAAAATTCAATAACCTGACAATAGGCAAATGGAAAATGAAAAATGTGTCACTACGAGAATTATTATTTGCTGACGACATGGTTTTGGTAGCAGAAACGGAAGCCAAACTACAACAAAACCTAGAAATATACCAAAAAGAGCTGAGAAAAATAAACATGGAAATAAACACCGAAAAAAGCAAAACTATGATAATATCCGCGAAAGAAAGGAAACATAGAATTACTATACAAGGACAAGCAATGGAACAAGTTACGAACTACAATTACCTAGGCACAACAATAGAAGATTCTGGGAAAATCGATAAGGAGATAAACCAAAGAATAGGAAAAGCGGGAAGAATGTTTAACGCCCTAAGAACCACGTTCCTGGGAAAGAAAGAGATTCCAAAGTAAATAAAAACACAAGTCTACCAGAAAGTTGTCAGACCATCTATAGTATATGGCAGTGAATCCTGGACGTTATCAAAAAATAACTAAGCAAAATCGTGGCTACTGAAATGAGATTTCTCAGAAGAATAAAAGGGATCTCAAGAAGAGACAGAGTAAGAAACTAGACAGTAATATCCGAACTAAATATAAAACCGATAGGAACAGTTATTGGCGAAAGACAACTGAGTTGGCTAGGCCACATACATAGGATGAAGGAAGAAAGACAAACAAGGGAAGTGTACGAAACAAGAGCGCAGGGAAAGAATAAAATAGGACGCCCACGACTAAGATAGGAAGATCAAGTGCGTCAAGAAGCGGAAAAACGAAGAATTCCGTGGATTGAGACTAGAAGATGGGCACAGGATAGAAAGTTTTGGAAGAGGAAGATAAGTGAAATGTCATAGAAAATAGATACATTGTAATATTTAAATTGTATTACATTTTTCAGTCCAACACCTAACGGTACATTGGACTTATTGATTATAATAATAATAATAAAAAAATCGTTGTTATCTCTGAAACAGTTGACGTTAGACCCATACAACTTTATATCTAAATGATGATTATTTCAACGAACAACTTTTAAGCTACTCAAATATAGGACATTCAGTAAAAAAAAGCAAGTTTGATTGGCCACACTCTCTTGAGCCACCCTGTATAATCAAAACTATTTTAGTAATGTGAACCACTTTCGCACCTACAACTTTTATGTACACAATATTTATGTAACTTTCATAGTTTTAGAAATATCATCCACCCTCACATCGTTGCCGGACCGTGTATCTTATTTCCAGAAAATAATTTAAAATTTTTATAGGTACTGGAAGCACTAAATCATTTATAAATTGCTCATTTCTTTAAAATTTATAAATGTCCCTTATCAAATATCAATAGTACACGGTCCATTAGTAGAAAATTTTAGTACTTGTGTCCCCTGTTCAAAAATGTTTAAAGCCACCGTAGCTCAATTAAAATGTTATTTATTCGATTCTCATAAGCATTTTGACTGTTTGCTTGGAATGAATCATTTAAAACGACTTAAAGCAAAAGTAGACTTAAATAAGGACCTGTTAATGACACTGAATGTATAATTAAAATAAAATATTATAACCAGCCAATGGCAGTATAGCCTAGATCTTAACAAATAATTAAAATTGATGTTCAAAGCATTAAAGAAGTTGACGTAATCGTACCTTACACAAAAATATCAGATTTAAAAATACAACAATGCCTTACTAAAGTGCACAACTATCCAGGATTTTTTCCATTGTGAATCCATCAGATTTCATTAAAAATGTAGATTCCTTAATTTTCATAAATTTAACAATTTGAATTTCGAAAAATATAAATTTGACATTTCAATGGTCCGAAAGGAACATATAAATTCGGAAAAACGTCAAGCCATTCAAGTTAATTAAAGTATGTATAGTCCGATACATTTTATGTTGAAAGTAACCAGTTAATTTTCATAAGTAAAATTAAACATCAATAAAAAATTTAGATGAAATACCAGTATACAGATATCCTGAAATTTATAGAAAATAAGTGCAACGACACATTTCAAATATGTTAGAGTCAGTGGCGTAACTACCGAGGGGGCAAAGGGGGCAGCGGCCCCCGGGCCCTGAATTTCAGGTGGCCCAACGGACCTCCTGAAGTTTAAAGCCCGGAAGGTCCAAACTCGGTCCCGTATAATGGTTCAATGAGTCCGGGAAAAACACAAGAAACCCTCGGAGAAATCTAAAACATGTCAAAAAGTTATCTGTTTGGTATAAATGTAAAATAAAATAATTTCTGTACACCCCATGCACCACGTCTTGCACGTGCACTAGGGTTTCCAGTCCCGGGATTCGGTCCCGAGACAGTCCCGGGATTCTACCACAAAAACCGAGTCCCGGGACCACAGCCAGCCCAGGCGAAGTTCCGGGACCATGTAAACATGCGTTCGTGTACTCGATATCAGAGAATTAGAACGGGTATTCACCGGCGCCGGCGTCCGGCGTATTACTCATACCTCTTGCACATTCTGCATTATTTGCGTTTTGCGTAGGCAGGAGAGGTAATGTTTTCGGTAGGTTAGAATTAAATCTGTGTGTTGTTTCCGCCACATTTGCATATCTTCTTCTATTTATGTATTTGTATGTTTTTTGTTGGATTTAGATATGTGCGAAGAAGCTGAATAATTTATATTTTTAGGTTTTAAGTGGGTTCGTTATTTGTCTGCTAAAGCGTTACAATTAGAATGAATTGCGATTCGCAACCTACCTTCACTCTACATTTAAAAAAATTACGATTTGAAGTCACTATGGCAACAGTTTTATATATTGAAGATAAAAAATTGGCGAAATGTAAAGTTGGTTCCTACAAAAGTATCATCATCAGAGACAACTTGAAGAAAGGATTACACGCGCACTTTGCAGTTCAAACAAAAGCAAAAGATGAAGAGCGACAGACATTTTTAGTGCCAGAAGAAAGCAATGAAGTTGTAGACGAGCCCCAACACAAATTATCAGCACAGAAATACTTTATTTAACTTAAAACACTTGTTTTTCTTAGGAAATTTCATTCGGAAATTTCACCTGTCCACTATTTCTCTTTCGGGACCATTTTCGGGATCTTCAGGACTAGTCCCGGGACCTGAAATTTAGCTCGTAAGTCCCGAAAACACGTTTGGTCCCGGGACTTGGAAACCCTAACGTGCACGTACTTCTCAGTCATCTCAGATTAATTGATTGGGTACCCTAATAAATTAATAATACAGGTACCTAATTAATAGTGCTAACAGGGCATTTTCGGTCACGGTCTTACATACAAGCCTTGCAACGTTGCAACTCCGGTGTGATCGGTGCAGTCGTGCTCGTGCTTTCCATTGAAATTAAGCAAACTACCAAAAGTGTCCGATTATTTTCGTAAATCTACACCTATGGAGACCCTATCTTCTCGTGAGGTGTCTACAGAAGTAATGCTCGTAGAATCAGAACAGTAGGCTTACAGGATTTATATTTATTATTATTATTTTCAATAAAAACGTGTATCTCGCTATTGTTCATTGTGCTTTGATGTTTCTGTTTATGAATTAAAAAAAATAATTGAAAAATGATAACCAAAAATGCTATGGCAAGAGTAGGACTTACTCTTGGCAATTAAGGGGCCCGGTGAAGATCACGGCCCCGTGGCCCAAAATTTGAAGTTACACCACTGGTTACAGTAAATTATAATTGGACTTTAACACTTTCCTTGGTCATCCCCAATATGGGTAGTCTTGCAAAAACCTGCTGCATTTGGTAAGCAAAAATGGAGGGTAATCTATAAGACTATAGGACATTGAATTAAAACTATCGGTAATAGGTATTCTTTGCCGAATATCAACGATTAGCTGGATAAATTAGACCGTTGTCAATATTTTACCACCATTGACCTCGTATCAGGGTCTCGCAAAATTGAAATGGCGTGAATATTCAACAAACTGCTTTTAATGCAGAAAATTGACACTTCACATTTTTACGCATGCCTTTCGGGCTTAAAAAATCAGCCGGCGGTTTCCAAATGGTTATGGACAATATATTAAGAGCTTTACAAAATTAAAAATGCCTCGTGTATCTCGACGATATTATAATTTTTAGTACTAGCCTACAAAATCATCTCGATCGTTTAAAAGAAGTATTTGACTGGTTTAGGCAATAAAATTTTAAAATGTAGCTAGATAAGTTAGAATTTTTAAGGAAGAAAGTTGCTTATTTGGGGCGTATTATAACACCAAATGGCGTAAAACCTAACCCGAAAAAAATTCAAAGATTCCCATTGCCAGAAACCACCAAGCAAGTGAAAGGCATCCTTGTTCCTTTAGGTTACTATAGAACGTTCATAAAAATTTTTGCTAAAATCAGGAAACCCCTAAGTGCTTAAAGAAGAATTCTGAAATATATTTTAAGGGGACTGAATATGTTGAGTGTTTTGAGCTACGTAAAGGTTTACTAATTAACGAACCAATTCTTCAGTATCTAAATTTTTATGAACGCTTTAACGACCGACGCAATCAACTGCAACATTAGTATATAATCGTAAATTTGAATGAAATAGAACCTGAAAGGATAAGGACAAAACAAAATGAGCTGATTATTGAAATTGTATACTATTTAATTGAATTCTCAGAGTACAAAGGATAATACAAATAATTCGATAACATTGTAATATTGGTTTAACATTTTAACCATGTTAACTATAGGAGAATGCAAGCGAATGTTGGTACGAATGTGAGGTATGTAGAAAACAAAAATCGGTCGCACTCCGTGAAGTGGTACCCTAATTGCAATGTGTGAGAGCAGCTGTGGACTATCAATTTGATCATTTAGTAATTTATAAGCAAATATAATAACATGGACTATTCAACTCACTTGTCATCTATCAAAAACTGACCAATAAAAATACAAGATTTGACGTCTTTGGGCCAATAAAAATGAACTATATTGACAATTTTCACTAGTGAAAATAATCGACAATTTTCACTAGTGGTATAGTGAATATTTTAAACAAATGTGATTTTTATTAGTAAAAGTCAATATTAGTTTTCTGTTACTATAGAAATTGCGTAGTTTGTGCTAGATTTACTGAAAACTAATTTGAAAAAGTAGTTTGGTTCATTGAATAGTCTCTCGAATGCCATTCTTAGTCAAAGTTAAGTAGAATATTTTTGCGGTGGCATCACTACTCATGTCCATTGCGCTTAGGATTAGGACTCGTGCTAGCGCACTCGTCCTAATCGAACCTAAGCGCAATGGACATTCGTAATACCACAGCAAAAATATTCGACATAACTTTGACTACTCATGGTATTATAAGTGATAATTATTCTGTGATGTAATGTACGTACGTACACGGAAATATTCACGAATCGGTTGATAGGACTCAAAATTAGGACGTATGCCAGATTGTTTGTAATGCAGGCATGTTAGAAATTTATTTTGAACTTTCTCCAGACATTGTTGAGCATTGTAAGTGCACGGAAACCATACTGTACAGGCATATTCAAGAGGAGATGTGATATAACAATTGAATAAAATAATAAATGATTTTGTATTGATAAAAACATAGCTATGTCTAATTATGAAACTTAAGGTCTTCATACAAATGTTTGTAATTTTATCAGCATATCTAAAATTAAGATTGGAAGTAAAGTAAACTCCCAAATCTTTATAATTGGTAACTGTATTTAGTTTTGTGTCATTCATAAGATAAGTATTAGTTGTAAAGTGTTTTTTTGAGGTATAAGTCATAACAATACATTTCGATATGTTGAAGTACAACTTATTGTTAATACTCCAACGAAAATGCTATTTATGTCACTTTGCAAATGTAGGGTTTCCGCTGCACTGTTAATAGCTTTAAACAGTTTTAAATCATCTGCATAAAGAAGACATGTAGAATGTTCAACAACGTCTGGCAAGTCATTTATAAATAATAAAATTAGATTGCTTCCAAATTTGAGCCCTGTGGAACTCCCCACGTGGCATAGAAAACTGAAGAGTATTGTCCTTCAATGAACACCAAAATTTCTCGATTGACTAGATACGAATGTAAAAATTGGAAAATGTAGAGAGAATCCAAATTCTTCAAGTTTTTTTAAGTAAAAGACCATGATGAACTTTATCAAATGCTTTAGCGAAATCTGTGTATACGACATCTACTTGATTAGCTAAATCAAGTTCGCTGTCAATGACAAATTCCGCCAATTTCGTGACTGTCGATTTTTTCTTAAGAAATCCATGCTGCAGAATTGAAATCATGTTATTAACATGGTAATAGATTTTATCATAAAGTATCTGTTCGAAAATCTTTGCAGGTACAGGAAGTATGGCAATCGGTCTATAATGTTTTATGCGGTGTTTATCCCCATTTTTGAAAATCGGTATGATTTTAGATCTCTTCCAAGCGTTAGGAAATGTTGATTGTTTTAGTGCTAGATTAAAAATAACTAATAACGGAAATTGTTCTCTGAATGTAATTTTTTGGCAGTGGTCTATTATGATATGTTTTTCGGACTTTTTCCACTGTCTCACGGAAATGCTAAACTATCTTGACAACCCTTCAAAATGTAATTTGGAATCCCATCAACACCGACTAGAGTCGGTTTTAATTTGTTTATGGCAGTCTTTAGCTCATCCAATTTCACTAAATTGATAGTCAAATATTCATTTGAGTTTACATGTAACTGAACATCTTGTCTGTAATCTAAAAATGAATGACTGTAGGTTGAGGAAAACTACTGTTCAAAACCTTCAGCAACGTCTTTACTTCCCAAGAGCGTTTGCTCGTCAAGAATGTAACTGGCAACGATATCATTGTTATGTATCTTCTTTTAATAAAGTTCCAAAAGTTGTTAGGTTGATTGTTTTGAATAATAGATTCTTCAACATTATGTACGTACTATTTGTAACTGTTTTTAATATCACTTTTTAGCTCTGTCCTTAATCTCTTAAATTCAGATAGATAATAATGGCTACCATTTTTCTTCTTTTGAAAATATATTTATCTACTAGCAACATGATATTGTACATTTTCGTCATAGAAACAAAATATGAAAAGCTACTCATAACTCCCAAGGGACTTGTCAAATTATTTCTTCTTCCTCAAACTCATGGTAACAATGCAACTACAATTAACGTCTTAGCAATCATACAATGAGGCAATCCTTGATGTTACTTACATACTCTAATTTTAATTGTCATTATGACATTTTGAAATTTCATACTATTTTACGAATATGCTAGTAGATAAAATATTGTATGCACCACGGGAGATATGCATGCTCTTTACCTTCGGTTGACTTACAGACCTCGGGCCAGAGCCCCTCGGTCTGTAACACATGTCAACCTCAGGGAAAAAACATATTCATATCTCCCTTAATGCATAAATATCTATTTTAGTTTAATTTTAGTAATTATATCTTTTGTAAACCACGGAGGATATTTGCGCTGACCAGTTTTAATTTTTGGTACACACTGTTGAAAAATTGATTCAATTTTCTGATTAAAAATCTCCACCGCATGATTCACAACAATAAATCCTGCCAATAACATTCATTGAATAGGTTATACATTTCTAGAAAATTAGCTCTTTTAAAATTGTATTTACAAGGAAATGCGCACCATTCTTGAGGTTTTAGAGTACCCGAATGTAAATGTAATGTTACCGAAAGAGCTGAATGATGGGAGTCCAAAGGAACTAACGGCGAATATTCGTCTTCAATAATTAATTTTATTTTAGAAAAGACTAAATCGGGCGTCCTATTATTTCTATTTAATATATTATTGTAGGAGTTTATCCCTAGTGAAGTAAAACACTCCCAAATATTTCGACAGCTACAGCTACCGCTACTAAAATTTTCCGTTTACTTCAGGTAGGTTAAAAATCACCTACAATTGTTAAGTTACCAGTGATGAGGAAATTATAGTTCTGCTCAATTATGTCAATATAGGAGGAGTAATTTGCATTTTTAGATTGAGGTTCAAAATAAACTGTATTGATAAAAAAGGTTTGACCTGAAAGCTGTACCTACCTGTACCCACAACGATTCAGTATTTGATGTAAATGGCAAAAGTGTAGAAGTAAATTTCTTTTTTACTGTAATCAGTGTACCTCCCCCGCGTGATCTTCCCGTTATCGTTGCATTTCTGTTGTACCTATAAACATTGTGCCTATTATTAAGAATTTCACTGTTGAATATATCATCTTGTAACCAAGTTTCAGTTAAGGCTATAATGTCATACGATTCCGAACTGGCATTTGAGAAAAGTGTATGTAGTTTTGTCCTCAGTCTTCTCACGTTCTGGTAGTATAAACTAATATTCATCTAAAAATGTAATAAATGTATACAAATGTATACGTATTAAAATATTTACTTTTAAGTTACACTCTACAATACTTTGTTATACATCTGTACATTTTTATAAACAATTATTTTACTAAATACAATAATCAATAAAATTAACATAAGAATAATAGAAAACATACATAAATAACGAACTACCTAAGTATCACGACACAAATCCAAGTTGTTGGTTATGGTACCCAGAACTGAGGCAGCATTGCCGCGTTGAATAACAATGCTAATTCTTTGAATTAGGAATGAAGTTGATCTTTTGTCTTTATTGACTTTTGTAATTTTTTTGCCAATTTCTCTAATAAATTTCAATGCATTTATGCCCCAAACTCCAAAAGTTTCAATAGCCAAAGGATAGAAGAGATAATTATTTTGTAAATTTAGATATTTTTTTTTATTTTTTTTTCTCGGCAAGGACTGCTGCTGAACCAACGTTTTTGGAAAAATGTAGAACATGGGATGCTGCCAAAGTATGTATACAAGTGAAATCCCACACTACTGCCCTACCAAACTTCCATGGAATGAGTGACATTCCATCAGGACGCTTTCCATCATCGCGACTGGTACCAAGAGGCTCAAGAATGGCAGGAATTTCTGCAGAAATCAGAGCCTTCTTAATTAAGTCGTTAACTTCATGGTGACGAGAAAACCGACCAAAACTATATCTAAAACTCAAACCATGTAAACCAAACTCATCTACAAGAAAATTGCATTTACAAAAATGTTTAACACATATGGGAGAACCTAGTCGAAGGCCAACAGCAATTCTGAAAAATTAATTGTCCAGAAGAGTACCGAGGGAAGCAACTGGCAGAGCATTTAACCAAGCCCCTGATTCAGCAGAAGAAACTGCCATGAGTCGAGCCTTAATTTGAGTATTGGAAGCCGACTCAAGCAAATCACTTGCAACTAAATTCAAAAGTGGTCTATCCCATGCCTTCTGAATTCTCTGTTGACTTTCAGACAAAGTTAAACCTGTAGAAGATTGCCAAATCTCCAAACCCTCTCTAAAATTTATATTAACAGTTCCAAAACAAGATGGAAGAATTTGCTTCATTAAAGGTTGAGCGCACACAAAAGAAGACAAGAAACAAGGAATAGCCAAAGAGGAAATAGATCTAATACCTAAACCACCAAGGTCAACAGGCAAAGATGCTTGTTTCCAAGTAATTTCATCAATAATATTGTTGGAGAATTTTTCTAGGGATTGTCTAAAGAGATTGTCAATTTCTTCCAAGATGGATGAAAAATTCTATGTAGGATGACACCTTAAAAAATAAATAAATTTTGGTACTGCAAGACAATGTTTAAGAAGACAAAAAGAAATGTGTGCAGGTAAGTCATCCAATTTTGCTAATATTTGTAAACAATTTTGTTTTATGATTCCAAAAAGAGAAATCAGAGCGGTATTTGTTAAAGGACTAGGTACCTAATAAAAATAAATCTGATATTTTCAAAATTTTAATTCCACGACAAATAGAATCAAATTTTGAAAAAATAGAGGAAAAGACAATTCGCATTTATCAAAATTTAACTCAAGCCCAAGAAATTTAGATTGTTTGAAAATAGATTCAAGGTCATTTAAAACAACATCGGGATTATCACCTAAATCGCCATCATCTAGGTACCACGCATTAAACTGGCTAGACAGAGATTTAACTAAATTATGAATTGTTAGACAAAATAACATAGGACCGAGTGGATCACCTTGTTGAACACCAGATTGAGACAAAATTTCACCATCACCAAACATTAAAGAAGAAGGGTTACGATAACATTAAAAAATAAAAGGAGAAATATCGGGTGAAATTTTGACAACTTCCGTTAACATGACACTTCTATCAATCGTATTAAAAGCATTACGAAAATCCAACTTTAAAAATACCTCATTGTCTGCTTCGGGATTAAAGCAAAGATATTGTCTGGCAGAATGTACAACAGCTTCACAACCTCCTCTAGTTCCGAAACCAAATTGTAAAGGTCGAAAAAATTGTCCAAGATGGTCTTTTAAATAAAAACAACAAATTTTGGCAACAGGTCTTCTAAAGAAGTTACCTACGGCGATCGGTCTGATTCCCCCACCTTTCTTTGCCAGAGCGCAAAGTGAAGCACCATATAAAGTTGGGCAAACATCAGGGGTCACTCTGCCAGAAAGCATGAAATTAAAATAAGTGAATTATCTACTAAATTAATAAGTAACTGAACCTAAATATGTAGTAACAAACGAAAAATTCTTTCAGGTTTAATAATTCTTTAAGCGCTTGTAGCCAGTGTCGAGCCACCACCATTTTTTAGATAGCCTCCAAATCGTGAAGATTATCGATCTTATAGAGAGTTTCATTGTGCTTAATTAGTATTAAACCATTGCGAGACCATACATTTTTATAGAAAAAGGCTGCTGCCGCTCGTTTAAATAACTCAGCTCGCTTCCTACTTAGATCTTCCTTAATAACAATTCCACTTGACTTGAGATGTTTTGCATTGTCTACAATCACTTGACGAACTCTTCTACTAGAAAATTTTGCTATCACTACCCGTGGATGTGCGCCAGTAGCCTAACCAACTCGATGAGATACCTCGATATCAGAGGGTTTAGCGCTGTCGAGGTTTGATTTTTAAATAAGTCAAAAGTACGCATTTTGTTTCCAAGAGCTGATAATTTGATTCAGCTTTTACCAGGAATTATTTTCATCTGGAATTCTCAAATTGCACTTGGGATTAACAACCTGGGGTCCAGTTTCCTGTCCTAATTTGAAACGAACACCTGCTATTTTCTGTATCGCTTCTGCACCCATGTTGCGTAAGGCTGCTTCCTTGCTGTATGCGGGTTACCAGTGATAGCAGCTCCCGACTAGCGGTTACACCCTAAACTTGTGTGGGCCTAGAAGGTCAGTTGGTTCGTTTTTGTTTTATTACAACGCTAATCGAGGACGGGTTATGTACCTACCAAGTTAATCTTGTGCTGGTGATACTGGATGCTAAATTTATTACTAACATAATAGTTCATACACTCAGTAAATTTAATTGAAGCTAGCATTTAAAACTATTGAATTTTTATGCACCCCGTTTTTTTCTCTCAGCAACCTAGAAAGAAAGGTTTTTATAAATGACAGCGATATGCATATTACTAGATTTATTTTGCAATTTAAAGTAATTTAACGACCCAACAAGGGTTTTTTGTGGTAATGCGTGTGGCCACCTTCAATTAGTTTTGGCTGCATAGTGTAGCAAACATTTTCAAATATTATATGAATTACATAGATTACATTTGGTGATTACCAATTTATTATGCCTTTAATAAATTCTGATTACTTGAAGTTAATTATATTATTCGAAATCATCTGATTTCTGGCTCCCATATTATTTTTTGAAGATTTTGCAGGGTACACAGCTGGTGGTTTAAACCCACCACCATATCGCCGAATTTGAGTTAGTTCGGCCTGCGCGGTAAGTGAAAATTGTTAGAGCTTCCGTGTAGTACGTACTTTAAGGAGGTTAATCTGCAATTTTTACTACCACTGATTATCTTATCTAATTAATCGCAGGTCAGCTTCTTTATCGTAACAACCCAATATATGAAAACTGTGTCTATGTACTTCAGAAATATTTACTAAACTATTAAACAAACTATTCAAGCTCATCACGAAGAGAAAAATATGCATCAAGGAATTGAAGAAACAGCAAAGGGAGTAACCAATAGGTACTATTAGACCTATCAACAAAATTCTATTCAAACTTTTATAAACGATTGTGAACTCTTTCAATTAATAAAATATGACTGGAGACCACTTCGATTTGAATTCAATATTACACTTACTGCTGTTAAGATAGTATGGCCGTTATAACGATTCCAGTGATTTTACCTTTAAACTCATTTTAAATGAAACTTAAAATCGTTTTTTTTTTCAAAAAGTTAAGTATAGTTTTGGCCGATACGGTGCAAAATTTGGTGTCATAACGTTTGAAAATTGTATATACTCGTATTTATATGGTGATGGCCTCGCGGATCCACATATACTGAAACTATTACTAATTAATATAGCAGTAATAATACTTACAAAAATTATCTTAAACATCATAAATTAAATGAGGAATCCGAATGTATTATAATTTGCATGCCTTACCGGGCATTTCAAAGAATACTGAGCCGAAAACTGTTACCAAAAATTTGACAATTGTATGCGGCTATAACAATTTTTGTGAAACGTTACATTTTTATTACATTTTTAATGTGAATGGATGTGAGATAGGTGAATTTCCAGTTGAATACCTCTAAAATGTTTTTTTTTTAAATCAACTTCAACTAACTCTTTATTTTGTACGGTTTCTGTAGAATTTGTAATTTTTGCCAGATGCTTAGAAATGAAAAACATTTTTTTGTTAAATTATACGATCACTGTAAAAGTAAGTTATGCGCGTGTATCTCACCAGATTTTTTTAAATAATTCGTGAAATGGTAATACAACTTTAATTGTTTTATAAATATTTGAAATGGTCAAATATTTGACTATTTTCTGGGACAGCCGTACTACCTTAAACCATTTCCAATTGTAAATGTCGACAGCATATCCTTAGAAAAGTGCAAGGTTTTAACGATCGTTGATAATTTTTACAAATATGGTCAAACATACAGGCTTAATTCGTTACAAGGGATCGAAGTGGTTCATAATCTTGTAAAGTATTTGACCCACCATTGTATACCAGAACAAATAATTTCCGATAAAGGATTAGAGTTTAAAAATTCAGTTGTCAGAGAACTGCTGTATTATAATAATCGACTATTTATAACTATACTAAAGAGTTGTACATTTTTAACTGTAATCGTTTCTAATAGAATAACAAGTAATTGTATTGCACTTTTTTAAACAAACAATCAATTTTAAAGCTTTGTAACTTTTAAGAAACTTCTATTCAATTCTTCGTCGAGACTGCGTTTTTTTATTAAGTTTTGGTAACCAGACTGTCCGCGATACTCTATGAATTTATGCAAGCTTTCGATTTGTGTAGTTCCGTGGATTATTTCTTGCACTCGTTCAGGACGCATTTCGGAACATAAATTGTATAGTTATATGGCCAGGTTATTTTACTGAAGAAGTTTACACTTGATGAAGGGATGATAAGTTGTAGGATAAGATGTGAATTGAGTAGCCAGGCGTAACTACCCCTTAAGACATTTGTCGCCTTAGTCTGTTCATAAATGAATACACCTCAGAGATTAAAAGTATATTGAAAATTCAAATAAAATACGCATCTTTATAGACAATTAAATTGTGTCGTGTTTTGCTGTTTGACCTGGTAACCTACAATGTGTAAAAGTGCAGACCACTCGCATAAAATTACCTGCTTGTAAACAATGTGTTTGAAACTTCACCTAACGATACCATATTAATGCTGAGGCCGGTACATGTCTACTGTAATTGTTATACACCGTGTACTAGTTTTACAGTCTAATTTGTTTCCGCATTATTTCACCCAATTGTCTGTTTCATGAGCAAACAGAAGTTTGAACACAGATGGTTTCTTTTTTGCCTCTGTTGTCATCTGAAACATAATTTTCACATTAAAACTTTAATTTGAAAATAACCTTTTTTTATTTCTAAAGAGTGAATACTTTGTCGCATGGTCATGTATGTTGAAAAGGGTTAAGTAAATAAACCATTAAATTATTACATTTTCCTTCGAATAAAATAAATTATTTTTTTAAATATTAAAAGCGTAGAAAGTATAAATGTCACAGAACACAGCTTATAAAACAAGAACTGCTGGGTAAATCACGATGCTCCTTTATATACGCACAAAACTGCAGCCAGCAAGCCAGCGACCAGCGGCTTCTAGACAAGAATCTACAGGATAAAACGTGTAGATTTGTGAATCGTGTGGAGCACACTTGCAAACAAAATCACTTTTCAACAAGAGCAGTATTATGAGGTTTTGGGCAGCAATTTGAGGTACTTTTAACATTGAATAATTTTTGAATTTAATATTGAGTTTGTATTTAATAATACATAAAGTGTAAGGTGCATTTTCTATAAGTGTAATCGATGACTGACAACATTTTTTTTATAATACATATTTAAATTGTTAAATAATTACAATGCAGAATATAATTCTAAATTCTACATATTAGAAGTTTAAATGTTGTGGTATTGTGTGCTCGGGGCCCAAGGGCACTGCTCGTCCTGCCCTAACGAATGACGCGGCCTCGATTATACACAGATATACAACAACAAAAAGAAAGTGTCATAAATAAAGCAAACAAAGATAGCAAAAAATTGGACAAAATTCCAATTCCAACAAGAGTGTTTGTCAAAAATAAACAAAAACAAACCAGAAAATGTAATAAATTCAAACCTGAGGTAGTTAAAAGCCTTCGCCCCAATTTAAAAACAGCTGAAATTAATCCAACCATCATAATACCGTTAATAAAATACACATTTTGAATACTAAAATACTAAAGTGAAAAACTCATCACCGAAAATTTAGGAGTTCTACATATAACTCTGGGGCCCGATAAACTTCACACAACGGACACCACGTTCATTCATTATTACAATTTAGAACAGCCATATGTGAAATATCGTAATATTAATATTCCATACAAACATCTTAGGTTAAGTCTAGCTAGTAATGAAGATTATACAAGGGAATTAAATAACTACAATAAGGTAGCACAAATTAGCAGTAAAACAGTACTGGTCACGATCGAAAATATAAGAATATATACTTTAAATAACCGAACCAAAGGAAGTTTAATCAATGGATTAGGATCACTAATTAAAGGCTTAACTGGAAATTTGGAAGCTGATGATGGAAAAAAATTTACAAAATTATTAATCATTTAGAAAATAACCAACATTCCCTAAAAATCAACTAGAAATGCAATATTCCGTTAGCAACCAAATTGTACAAAATTCTAATAAAAATACGAGATATTCAGCATAATGATATAACTTTTAATCTAAAATAATGCAGCTCAGTGAACGTATTAAAATAGAAGCTTCGCGTCAAGATATTCTTTGCGCTGAAAATTTGTTTAACCAATTATTAACTCTTTATGGCTTTCTACTTAATACCTTACGCCCTTACGGGATATAGAAAATTCAGTAACTTGCAACATACAATCTTGGAATTCTTGATGTTTACAGACCTCGAAGTATTGAATAGAGGAACGGAGCTCACTTTAGTCAATAACATTCAAAAGAAAGTGGTTGACACCACAGTGGCTTCTAGGAGCCTGTGAAATTATATTGAAAACTGGAGGATATCGTAACGTCTGATTACAGAACGATCAGACTAGAGATGAAGTGTGACTCGCCTCCAGAAATACCCTGCCGGAACCTCATGGCGACAGACAGAACGTTATCGTTCCAGTCTTGTTCAATAGAAGGTCAATTGAGCAGGTAAATATCCACAAAGGTGCAATTAACCAAAGAGGTAAATTACCTGGCAAACAAAATTGTTTCAGCTTATGAGGAGGCATGTCCTCTCAGGACAGTGGAGGTTGGAAGCGTTCTATGGTGGAATGACACCTTAGCCGATCTGCGTAAGGAATTCAGACGAACCTTTAACCCAGTTGTCAGAAACAAGGAGGTCAACTGGGCGGGTAGGTATCGAAAAAAGTGCAATTAAGTAAAGAGGTAAATTCGCTGGCAAACAAAATTGTCACAGCTTATGAGGAAGCAAGTCCTCTCATGACAGTGGAGGTACGCAGGGTTCCATGGTAGAATGGCATCTTATTCGATTTGTTTAAGAAATTCGGACGAACGTTTAACCTAGCTGTCAAAAACGGGACGGAGGTCTTCTGGGACAATTTTTAAAAAGTTAGGAGTAATTTCAAAAAAGAGTTGAGGCGCAGTAAAAGAGCCATCTGCTGGCAATACTATACGGATTCTGACAGACGGATGAAAATATTAAGCCGCGACACAAGTCAAACTATAGGAACGCTAAAAATGACTAATGGGTCATGGATCACATCCAGAGAGGTATCATTGCATTACCTCCTGAAAGTTCACTTTCCCGGGGATGGCATCATCCAATTAACACACATAGTGGAACAGGAACAGGATCCTCCAGAGAATTGCCAGTGTCTGAGTGTGTTATAACTGAGGGTGCTGTCACATGGACAGTGATTGAGTTCGAAGCCTTTAAGTCACCAGGGCCAGATGGAATCTTCTCAGCGTTGCTTCAGAGAGATCTGGATATCCTTCTTCCAAGTGTTGTAGGAATATTTAGGGCAATCTAGCATTGGAATGGTGTCCTCGAACAATGGAAGGCAGAGTAGTTTTCATTCCTAAGGCAGGAAAGTAAGGCTATACGGATACCAAATAATTTAGGCCTATTAATCTTACGTTCTTACCCTAGAAAAGATTATAGATATCTAATGCAGAGGGTAATAAAGGAATACCTTTTCCCAAAAACGAGCACGCATATAGACGTGAAAGATCAACTGAAACCACACTCCACATAGTCGTGCATAAGGTTGAAAGAGCACTTCATTACAAGGAAGTGGCTCTTGCAGACTTTTTTTTGACATTGAAGGAACTTTTGATAAGGCAAGAGCTTCTACTATAAGTCAAGCTCTACAGCTCAGAGAAACTCCTTTCGTGATGGTCAGTTGGGTAAGATCGGTGTTGGAAGGAAGAACAGTGACGGCGAACCTAGATGACTGTTTTGTGAGGGCCGGAGTGATGGCAGGCTATCCGCAAGGCAGCTAGCTGCCTATCACCTCATTTATGGTGCCCCATAATTGACGGTCTTCTGGAACACGTAACGGTAGAAGGTTTCTACACACAAGTATACGCAGACGATGGGCTGGTACTTGTGACTGGCAGGTTCTTAAGCGTCGTCTGCAATAGAATGCAAGTATCTGGCAGGATTATCGAAAGGTGGTGTGAAGAGAGAGGTTTGTCGGTAAACCCAGTTAAAACAGAGATCATTCTCTTCATTAAAAGGACACTTGAAGATTTCTAGGCACCCATAATGTGTGGAAGATCACTCGCACTTGTGCAAGAGGTCCAATTGTTAGGAGTAACCCTGGATAGTAAATTAAGTTGGAGATTGCACGTTGATGAAACATGTGTGTACGTCGATAGCAACCTTATGGCAATTGCGCCGGCTATTCCCTGGAGGATTAACTCTTAGATTCTAGATTGGCTCTACATATTGCTAATAAGACCAAGAGTTTAATATGGCTCAGTGGTCTGGTGACCAAGTGTAAAACGACCCACAAGGGAATCACCGGTGCAATGAGGACAAGCCCGAGAGCCGCCCTTGAGATTATAATGGGCTTCCCAGGCCTCGATTATTGGATAAAGAGGAAGGCCATGGCTACCCACCTCAGAATACCGAATGCGAGACTTTGGAAGAGTCAAGAAATATGATTAGGTCACGTAAGGATTGCTGAAGTTGCGGTAAGAAAAATACCTTTATCAACCTACAAATTAACGGCAGTAGAAGACCGGCTAAAGTTGGAAACAGGATATTCTGTTACTATACCAATTAGGGATGAGTGGAAGCAAAAAGAAACAATCGGATGCCTTGCTATGCTATAGGGATGGTACCCGAATAGCGGAAAGACAATCCTCTGCAGCAGGGATATACCGGGTGACAATGAGACTAGGGCCATGTTTATATCTTCTTTATTTATGAATCGATTTGGATAAAATTTTATACCAAGATACTAGACATAATTTCTGATTGACTGATAGATATAGTCAAAATGACTGACTTCCAGTTTTACCAGAAATGATACTGAGTTTGATTTTTTAAATAGAACGCCCTATATATTTTTTGTTTTTCTGAATCTACGAGGCAAACTATATATGACAGTGTTGCCAAATTTTAATATTTTTAAACAAAAAAATTAGTTTTTTCATTTTTATTTTTTACCATAGAAGGCCTTGACTTGGAAAAATCTATTGTAATTGACTCTAGCAACTCTTAATAATGGCTATTTTACCACAACTACTACTACTGCATCCTACAATAATTGAATCTAAGGAATTGTTCCTCGAACTCCAAAAAATTTCTGATCAGTTTCTTTTCGAATTACAATATGAAAACATTTTAGATTTTGAATCCACCTGGAAGTAAATTGTAAGATCCATTCAAATAAGATCACTTATGTTCTGTCAATATACTTATAAATTTTGAAAAGGAAAAAGTCATCTGTTATTTATTTCCAATTCTTTCAAGACATGAGTCACAATTTGTGACAATTGTTTCGAGTGTAAAATATTTGCTAAAATAAAAATTTGGTAAGATGGTAACACCCCTAAATGACAAATGTACCCAAGACAAACCAGGCCACTCTTAATATCAAGTACAATTAAATTATAAAGCATCCTGTGAAGAAGGCATCCTACTAATGGAAATTCAAGCAAGTGCCTTTGTGCGAAAACTGAAA
Organism: Agriotes lineatus; assembly: GCA_940337035.1. NCBI lineage: Eukaryota > Metazoa > Arthropoda > Insecta > Coleoptera > Elateridae > Agriotes > Agriotes lineatus. The sequence goes on along the minus strand of OW679196.1, from coordinate 46,238,404 downwards.
ACTTAGAAAATCACATCGACATTATCTTCGAAAATAACCAATATCTGTTAGTCTTTCCGAAAGAAGAAAGGCTCCAAATTCAATGCGAGCAAGATATCGAAACAAAATTGCTGTTTGCAGTTTATTTAATAAAAGAAAATCCACTTTGCAACTTGTTTTTTCAAGGACGAGTTCTACGTTTTCAAGAAGCCAGTTACGAAAGACCGTTGGTAATGAACACGCTACATTTTAAATTAAAAAATAACCTTGTACAAGAATTTAAAACTAAATTGAAGCAATAAATTTTTCAGAAATTACCTATAAACCCAATAATTCCAATTAAGGAAGCTTATTTGGAAACATATTATATACCTAGTGGCTGGACGATTATTCTATACGTATTAATTGTCGTCGCAATCCGCATTTTGACCAAGAAATGGAAAAACGTCCGAAGAAAAGAAAGCTGGTAAAAAATCAAGAATTAGAAGCCCAACCTTTAAAAGTAACAGTGCTTCCGGAGGAAGCTTCCTTCTAAGGATGGAAGAGTTATATTACTACCAGTTCTCACATTATACCAGTGCTAGTAAATGACAGTGCCTTATTTCACCTTGTTATGTCAGCGGATCCTTTGCGCTAGCCCGAGTTGTGATGTCTTGCATCTTTGTTGAATAAAATTCTGTTTTAAAAATGACCCTACGGCAGTTGGTAAGTTAAGTTGCATTTAAAATTTCATTACCAGAATCTTAGAAGTTTAAAAACAAAGTTACATCTCGTTCGTTTAAACCTTGTCTTAGATGACTACAACATTATTAGACTCACTGAAACGTTTCTGGATAACAGCATAAGCGTATCTGATTTTTTTGATGTCCGTTTTAACATATTGAGGTGTGACAGAAATAAGCCTTCTTTAAGAAGAACCAGAGGGCGTGGAGTGTTAGTGGCTCTGCATCAAAAGCACTCTGCTTCCGTAGTCGGCACCGGAAAATTAATCGAATACAATTTATCGAAACACAATTCATCGAATACAATTAATCGAAACTCAATTAATCGAAACCACAATTAATGGAAAGGACATTTAATCGAAATGCAATTCATCTAATCCACAATTCATCGAAAGGAAAATTGATCCAAATTTGGCATTGTAGGAATTTCATCAGGTCCTTTGAGGATAATATTTTCAGTTTTTATTTTTTTTTTAGTTTAAGTATACCAAACAAATCCACCCAAACTCTCATTCACACTTTATGAAAGCTTAGGACTTGAAGCTTGTCCCTGGCGTGTTTAGAAGTTTTTTGTTCTTTTTTATATTTATAAAAGTAAATCCTTATATTTCAAGCATAACCAACATTTTGCTTTTGTCCTGCTCATCATTTACCATTGGTATTGCTGATCAATATGCTTTAAAAAATATACACGCTGACCAACGAAATTTGATATAACCTTTGAATATAAAAAAACACGAATACTTATTTAAAAGCAAACATATAACACACCTGGAGTAAACTGGCTGTTGACTTAAGCACGCTAGCGACATGCTGCAATTTCTAAGATGGATTAAGCATAATTAAACTTAAAACAAATTAAAAAAAATGTATTAATATTGTATAATCCTTAAAAAAGTTGACGAAATTCCTATAATGCGAAAATTCGATGAATTTTCCGTTCGATGAATTTTTGATTCGATGAATTGTATTTCAATAAATTGCATTTCAATTAATTGTCCTTTCTATAAATTGCGTTTCGATTAATTGTATTTGGTGAATTGTGTTTCAATTAATTGTTTTTAATGAATTTTTCTAAACCTTTTCGTAGTGGATGTGTTGGATGTCGACCTGCAATCAATACTGATTAAAATAACATTTGAAGGTAAACTGTTTACGTTCCACCAAAAAGTACGCTATTTTTGTTAGTATTTGTGAATGTGTCTGTATCAGAGAAAAAATATTTACTGATTTGTAAAAAAAATGCCACGGTGATATCGACACATCAAAGAAAATGTGATGTGATGGATGAAGGTGGTTACACATATTTTGACACTTTCCATATGTTCAAAGATGTTTAAAAGAACCTAAAAATGCAAAACCACTACGGATGAGATCTTTACATTCACCAAATCCAGAACAGAATCTTTGGAAAATTTGTATACTCCCGTTCATTTGCCTTTGTAAAGTATGTTGCAAGTTTTATACGTACTTCTTTTTTGCAGATATCTATTTATGTTTGGTTAATACCTTACTGATACACAGAAAGCAAATGGGTTCCCTTAAAAACTCCGTCTTCGGCAAAAGAATTGTTAGACACAGTGTTCTTTACGAATCAGTATTAGGCCCCCTGATATTCTTAATTTCTACAAACGATTTTTCTAATTTTTCTCAGGCAGCTTCTAGCTCGGAAGTCTTACTTTATGCTAACTACAGTACTTTAATTAACACTACTGAGAAGCTCGATGCTTTAGCAATTAATAATGTGTACCATAAATATTACCTACAATAGGAGGGTAAAAGTTCGATATTTCAGGATCGCCAAATGTGAGCGGTCCCTTGAGGATTATCTAGGGCAGGGAACACAATGACAGTGGTTTCAGATTTTGATGGGCAACTTGCTACCTTTCCTTATTTATTAAAACAGTTACACTGCATATTGTGACTTCATGTAATTAGAAATGTTTACAACACACACCATCAAAGGATGTAACTGATCGAGAAAAGCTGGAACGACCCAGCATCTTTGAACCGAGAGGGTGATCCGACATGCAAAAGTTTTCCTTCAAAAGTCCTGACCGGTCGTATATTATAGGTCCGATTAATTTAAAGTTTTGTAGCTCGAGATATGATATTAGAATGAATCAGATTTTTATGCAAGTAGTAACTTTTGTTTCCTACTTTTATTCTACTAGCTCTCTCTTCATCCATGCTATTTCTTGAGTTAAGTTAGATCCGGAGATTTGCTCAAATTATTGGACGGTAACGGAATTAAAAGGCTCACAAGAATATACAACAGGATCTATGATACCGCCCAAATACCAAACGACTGGCTAAAATCCAACCTCATAGCTCTACCTAAAAAAGCTACCTCAAAACGATGCAGTGATTACCGCACAATTAGCTTGATGAGCCATCTTTTGAAATCGTTTCTGAAGACAATCCATCAAACACTATACCCACCTTGTGAAGATCAAATGGGGAACACACAATTCGGTTTTCGGAAGGCAACTGGCACACGCGAGGCCTTATTTAGCGTGCAGGTATTATTCCAACGCTGTAGAGACGTGAGTTGGGACGTCTATGCCTGCTTCATAGATTTTCAAAAGGCATTTGACAAAGTAAAACATGATAAACTTGTCACAATACTGAAACAGATAGGAATCGACGACAAACACCTCAGAATAATACAAAACCTGTATTGGAACCAGAAAGCCCACATAAAACACAAAGGCGAATTATCGGAAGCCATGGAAATACAACGCGGAGTTAGGCAGGATTGCGTGTTGTCCCCACTCCTGTTCAATATCTATGCTGAAGAAATTTTTGCCACAGCATTAGACCTGGCAGAAAAAGGCATACTGCTAAATGGAGAACGGCTCAATAATATTAGATTCGCCGATGATACTGTAGTATTTGCAGAAAATTTAGAAGATCTACAAACATTGATCAATGCAATATCACAAGTAAGTCAAGCGTTCGGAATAGATATTAATAGTAAAAAAACTAAATACATGGTAATTACCAAGGGACAACCACCACAAGGCCAGCTTATGATAGGACAGAAAATTATTGAAAATGCCACCACTTTTAACTATCTAGGAAGCACAGTGAACAACCAATGGGACCATTCACTTGAGATCAAATGCAGAATTGAAAACGCAAGAACAACTTTTATCAAAATGTAAAAATTATTCAAATGCCGCAAATTGAACAAAAAAACGAAGATCCGCTTTCTTAGATGCTATGTGTTCACTGTACTTCTATATGGAGTGGAATCCTGGAGCCTGATCGATGCCTCGATAAGAAGACTACAAGGGTTTGAAATGTGGCTGTACCGTCGGATATTACGAATCTCATGGACAGACCATATCAGGAATGAAAGAGTACTGCAACAAATAGGCCAAGGATTGGAAATTATTAACACTGTAAATCGGGGAAAGCTGGAATACCTGGGGCACATAATGAGGAAGGGGGACCGCTATAGACTGCTCCAACTTATACTACAGGGAAAGATCGACGGAAGGAGAGGACATGCTTTTCCACATCAACAACAGCGCTGTTCCGAGCGGCTGCCAACAAAGTAATGATCGCCAGAATGATCGCCAACATCCAGTAATGGATAGGCAAGCAAAGAAGAAGAAGTAAGATCCAAGATACACGAACTTTTTTACCTCTTCAAAATTATAGTCCCCTATTTGTAAAATTCTAAAACATTTGACTTATACGTTTGTTTCGATAATCGAACATAGTTAGTTTTATTTTCATGTATTGTTAGTCCCATCTCCGCTACAGTTCTTTCCAACTTCAAAAAAATATTTATTAGTACATGTCGACTCCTACTCACTATAACGAAAACATCCGCATATGCACATATTTGAACACTTTTTGTTTTTTAGAGACTGTAATATTAGTTTTTCTGGTTATGACCGCCACTACAAGATTGGAGATAATTCTCCTTGTTTTACTCCTGTATCAAAATCAAAGGTTTCTGTATACTTTCGCTGCACCCTTACCACTGCTTTTGTGCCCCTTAATGTCATGCTGATTAAGATAATCAGCTTCTCAGGTACTTCAAGTTTTCGCATGCATTCTTCAATTTTATTCATTTTCACAATATCAAACACTTGACGAAAGCCTATAAATACATTATGTAGTTCAATATTGCACTCACCCAGGTCTGTAGACTAATAGTTAACACTCAGCATTTGGGAGGTCGCGGGTACGATTCCCGTGGCCCTCTGTTCTGATTCAGTTTTTTAGATGGTTTTGTCAACAGAGTACCTTCTCTGAGGTGATTGCCGGGGTAGTGCTTCTTCATCTATCCACGCCTCCTTTCTCTCACCCATCCTATAATTCCCGTTCTTCGCTGAAGAGGGACGCGAGGTCCCTATAGCAGCCCGCCCCCAGTTGGGGAATTAAAATGACCCTGAACCTTTACCGTTCTTATATTGCACTCGCAGCATTTTTTACAAATTTGTCTCCTCTCATGATTTTGGCTTTAGACAAATTTCTACTCCCAGTGGTTAAAAATTATATTTCGTTTCAGGTGATCACGCTACCGGGGTGTAACATACGTAAAGCTATTTGTCTGTATTATTGCTTTTCATAAATCTTTTGGCCTTCTTGAAAAATATGGAAATTGGATCCGTTGCCTGTATTTGGCACGAAAGTGTATCTGGACGGGAAAAATAGTAATTCTGCCTAGTTCTTGTTAAATCTTTCTTAGTAACATTCCAACTTTCCTTAAGCAGCTTCTCGCTCGGAGATCGTCCAGGTCGCGGTTCATCTTCTAACGCTGTGGGCTCCAAAATAGAGTCGCACTCCAGGGTGTACGCGACTCGAAACGTGGCCAAATGGCAGATAAAATAAATAGATATATCAGGGGTCTGTACTACTATTTTTTTGTCTTCGGGATACGCGATGAAAAAGGGTTGAAGAGCATTCTTTTATCGTACACACTTTTGGTGACTGGTTATCTATATCTATGTCAAACTAGTGGCCGACAAGCAATTTTTGAAAACCAAAAGGCTTTCTTTCTTTACATTTTAACCTTACCATACAAGGTTACAACTATAAACTGTCAAAACAATCAGATTTTAACTTATGCAAATGTTTTTATTGACACAGATATCCTGCTACTAACAATTAACAGAACATCCCTTAAACACGACACAGTGTAATAGAAAAAATGCAAATTTTTCAAATCTAGAAAACCATAGCTGCTAACATTGCGTTTCTGTGTATCAGAAGAAGATATGGAATTTTCGTAATTATGGGACAACACTACAGTCTAAGGCTCTAAGGTATCATTTGAAGCATTTTGACCTGAGAAGTTTCCTTCTAATTTTTGTTCATGTATATTTAGTTAGTTAATTAAATTATTCTTCGATATCTTCCTTTACATGTCTTTTGATTAAACGTGAAGACTTTCAACGCCCGTGGATTATGGTTCGGCGCCTGTTAGTCCATTTACTAAAGGAAAAAAGTTCTAACTTCGTTGACTCAAAACCGATTTTGATTTTTTTTTTATTATTTCGGAAAAAGTTTATAGAAAAATTCCCCATATGTGAGAAGGTGTGCTTTTTATTTTTTCAATTGTTATTAACAAATAAGTGTTTTTTAATATATTCTTAATTAAAAAAAATTATAACTTCTTTATTTATTTAAACCATTGCCTGACATTTGATAACATAAGGTTTTGGGGTTCACAGATTACGAATCTGGCCTCAAAATTGGTCGAAAAACAAAAATGGCGTCTACAAAATGGCGTCAAAGGTCTAATTTTTTATTTTCTTATTTTAACTTTTATTAGATGTCTAGGGGTTTTTGGGGTCGCTGATTACGAATTTGACATTAAAACTCAACTAAAACACAAAATGGCGGATCCAAGATGGCAAAAAAGCGTATTTTTTTTATTCGAACTTTATTTCTTATCTATATAGGGTTTTTTGGGTAGCTGATCTCAAATTGTATGTTAAAAATTATCAAAAATTAAAAATAACGTCTTTAAAGCGGCAAAATAGCTTTATTTCTGAATTACTCAGTAATTATAAATATAGCATTAAAAGGTTAATTTTTATTCTGTACGATTATTATTATTATTATTCAATAAACATTATATACAAATAGAATTCTAAATTGTTAAATTAACTCAAATTTAAATAGATTTAAATATAACATACGAATACATACGTTTAAATTCCAACGCCTAAAAATGTGTTTTCTACAACCTCTTTGTAGAATTTCCAAAAGATATTACTGAATTAATAGATTTTTCTGTTTGTGACGGACGGAGGAATGTTATTACATAAAAACAAATGGCAACGTGTTCAACTGTATGGTGCAATTTTAGATATATTAATTTTATTGTACGTAATTATCGAAAAAAGCAAGTGTTTTTGTCGATTATCAGAAACATAGAATAAAATGTGCTGAAAGAGACCGACGTCTAAAAACGAAAACTGCACCAGATATTCGATTTGAAAGAGACAGGTTTTTAAAGTTGTATCAAGAAAAAATTCTGGCAAATGTCTTTCATGTCGTTTTATTGATTTTTCAAAAGAAACTTTAGCTGCAAATAATATCCCTGCTCTCAAGCTGAAAGTGATGCTGATCGGTTAATAGTTACAACAACTCTCAATACATCAAATGAAAACATAGTCGTAGTATCAGAGAATATAGACCTATTACTTTACTACAACTTTAGTTTCTCCTGATAAAGATATATATTTTTAAATCTGCCAAAAATAAAAAAAGTAAAAAATATCTTCTTCTAAAAGCCTGCAATTTGCGCATCCCAATTGTAGTGAGCATGTTCTTTCTGTACATGCTTTAACTGTATGTAACACAACTTCAGCATGTTTTAACAGAAGAAAGAATCTTCTTCTTCTTGTTGTTCAGGTGCTTATCCGATTTCGTATGTTTGCGATCAACACGGCTATCTTCACTTTATTGATTGCAATTCTAGATAACTCATTGGATGATATCCCATACCACGCCCTTAGGTTTTGCAACCAAAATACTCTTCTGCGTCCTGGTCCACGTTTGCCATATATCTTACTTTGTATAATAGATTGTAGTAGGGTGTACTTATTCTCATTCCTCATTAAATATCCGAGGTATTGGAGTTTGCGTATTTTGATGTTGTTCATGATCTCTTTAATTTTTTTTCATTCTCTCCAGAACTTTAATATTTATTACACGGTCTTTCCATAATATCCGCAATATTCTCCGGTATAGCCACATTTCAAAGGCTTCGATTTTTTTGTGATTGTTTCGTTAAATGTCCAGGACTCGACCCAATAGAGCAAGATGGGAAAAATGTAGCATCTTGGCATTCGAGTTTTGGTGTCAAGGTGCAGATCATGGCTTTTGAATCTAGTTTAATATGTTGAAGACATATAAGGATGAGGAAGACGAATAGGACCGGCACCTTATTAAAGATCCACATGGATAAGTCTTAGTAAATGAAGCAATGGCCATGTTCAGGAAAGAATAAATTTGCCAAAATATTTGAAAATAGCAGTGATTTATAAGAGACTACAAAAAATTAGATAAAAAAATGTTGGTATAAAATGTATGCTTGCAATGTATGGTGCAAAGAAAGGTAACTGCTTAAACTCTTACAGGAATGTTTAATTGATTGAAAGTTTTTTATTATTCATATACCGCAAATTAAATGAGGTTACAGACAATACAATACATATATTTTTTAAATAAAAACATTTTGAATTTTAGGTTTGTTCTTTTATTAAGGCGTCTACTAAAAAAAGTAGCGTTAATTTAGCATCATTATGCCCTACGATGGATTCAGCAGAATAACATTTAAAACGCGTGTATTTGCAAACACAGTTGTGGCTGGAAAACCAAGATATTTCAAGGGAAGATTGGGGTTCGACATATGATACAGGAAAGTGTTTTCCAATCCTAATGACACAAGAACCAGCTCCACAAAATATCTTTATTTTTTTGCAACTACAAAACTAGTTGCGGGCCAGCTTGTGGGTGTAGGAAAAGTGGCCTTTAGGCTCGGCGGCTTGCTGTGAATGTGGCGGAAATAGTTGCCTTAATTCACGACCGGCAGTGTCAATGGAAGAAGTAGAGGAAAAAGAAACTAAAGCTAAATAATGTTTTTCTTGTTTTTAAATGTATCTTGAGTTAATTTTAATAAATCAATTAAAATATAATATCTTTACTACTCATTTAACTCTTCTATTATTTGTTTCCACCATTTTTCAGACACCATTTGGGATGAGCGACCCAAAAAAACCCTAGGTATAGGTATCAAAAATAAAACAAAAATTGACCCCTTTCCGCCATTTTGGTCCGCCTTTTTTTATGTGAGTTGAGTTTTAAGGTCAAATTCATAATCCGCGACCCCAAAAACCCCCAAACATCTAATAAAAATAAAAATAAATAAAATAAAAAATTAGACCTTCGACGCCATTTTGTTTTTAGACCCATTTTGAGGCCAGATTCGTAATCTGTGACCCCAAAAACCTTATGTTATCAAATTTCAAGCAATTGTTTTGAATAAATAAAATAGTTACACATTTTTTAATTAAGGGTATATTAAAAAACACTTGTTTGTTAATAACAATTGAAAAAATAAAAAGCACACTTTCTTACCCATGGGGGATTTTTCTAAAAACTTTTTCCGAAATAATAAAAAAAAATCTTCAAAATCGGTTTTGAGTCAACGAAGTTAGAACTTTGGCGAATTTTTAGCGTTTAGAAAATGGACTATGTACAATTTGGCGACGTGACTTATGTGTAGTAGATACCTTTGAAACAGAAGGATTGGCTCTGTAAACACGTAATAACCTGTTTGCCATAGCGCAACATAATTTCAATTCTTCCCGCGCTTTCTTTATAGTTGAAATTTGTTCGTAGTAAAAGCCAAGTGTACAACTCGTTAATAAAATACTTTTTTACACTTCTAATTGGTTAGCACGCGCTTTCGACTCGTGCTGATAAACTTCATAGTTCAACATAAATGTGTCATTTTATTCAATATTTGTGGAAATTACCATTTTCCCGACATTAAAGAATCCCCAATTAACTAAAATTCATAAATGCAAAGTAAGATACATGTTCTCAAAAAAGCATTAATTTTTCATATAAGCGTGTATATTCATTTCAATATTTCATAAACGAAATTTATTTCCGAAGTAACTTAATTTCTGTTTGAAATATAATATTTAGTCCTGCAAAAATAGCTTTTTATATCATTACCGCGATGGAGCTTTTAATAGAATCAGATATATGGAAATGAAATATCTGCAAGAATTAGATAAACAATCCACTACTAAATAAAATATTAGAAAGCGTTGATACAAAAACCATTTACAACATTTGAAATGTTTCATATTCTCATTTAACTCTAATAAGCGAAATAAAACTATTAAACATTAATAAGCCTGCATACAGAGACTTATACAGAACATGTTGCGGTTTGATATTCATTACAACTATTTAGCTTACTAGACTCTTGGAAAAAACTTAATATCTCATTTTTCCAATAATTTATTTTTCGGTAGATCGTTTGTTACCATATATGTGCTTGAGAGATTGAGTAATTTGATCTTACGACACCTGACGGGTTTCTATAGAAATTAGAACAATAGTGTGGGGTAAGTGAATTGTATAGCTCAACAAGTTGTAATGGACTTGGATTGTACTGAAATTTTCAAATTTAATTTGAAATCCCTGCAAAGGGAATTCATTTAAACTAAACTTCGCTAAATTTAGTTTTAAACTGGTTGCCTCGGGTAAAGCTCAGATGCCCAGGATTCGTTTTACTCAAATGTATAAAATACAGGAATAACATAGTGTAGAAATAAATTGCATAATGTATGTAAGTAGATACAAAATAGTTCTCATTTAAGGAAAATATTTAGCACATAAAATATAAAACAAAATCCTTTCTGCCGAGTTTCCCGACACTCGGCACTTGTTTTGACCCGGTTGCTACCTCTGGATCCTTTCAAAGAAGGTTTGAATGAGGTAGAAATGGGTGCTCGCAGGCTTGGATGTATTATTGCTACCAAGAAAAGAACTAGGACAAGTTCTAAATCTAGAAATGAGTGTCATATGACAGGTTAGAATTATTTACATGTCACATCAAATCTTAATATTTTAACTACAATACAAAACATTTATAAAACTAGATAAATGCGCAATCTACCTAATAGTTACAGCGTGTTCTAAGAAAAAATAATCCCAGCTGTTGATACTAAACTAATTCTGTGCATAAGTGACAGTGACATTTTGAAATAATTCCAGATTTAGTCACATCTCAGTTGCCAGGTAAAAATGCAGATTCACACGGCTAAAAAACCTTGTCCTAGTTTTGGTAGCAATAGTACTTGATCTGAATAGATCTGAAACAGACTATATTTGCACCGGAATATAGGGTTTTTCTTATTCATAGTTCACGTGCGGACAAATTCAATGGAAAAAAGTGTTTTACGGTGTTTGTGGTGTTTACGTCGAGTGCATAAACCCTGGCTGGACGTGGTGCGTCCTTTGTGAATAAGTTCGGACCACTCGAAATAATATAAGCTGACCATGTCTACCTTTTACAGAGTCCAACTCTTTGCAGCGAGAATCGCCGGTGAGCGTTGAAAGATCTCGGTTAGTTTGAGCTTCCAGCAGACGATGTAATTTGCCTGCGTTGAAGGATTTTGCCGGCAGTCTGGAGGTTTATCTTAATATTCTGGTAAGCCATGCTCTAGGTTAAGGTTATGAAGCGATTATAGCAATAGTAGTCTGGGGGAGATCAGCTGCTGCAGGCATTAAACGGGGCAAAATGGAAACCGAATCAACCGGTGCTAGCCAGGTCAGCAAAGAAGCTCTAGGCCCCGGGGTTGGAACTTACAGCTGGCATTGAAGACCATGTTCAGGTTCAAGTCTCAAGTGAAGTTAGCTAGCTTTGGATTCTCCTTTTATACTCTTCTGACACCTTGATATTGGACCATATCTAAAGGGCGTTGGAAAAGAAACTGCGTGGTGTACAGGTTTCGCTATGTCCGCGCATAGCGGCATTCAAATTTCTAGCATACTACGCTCTTCAATCGTACGAAAAATATTATACGATACTAATACCTTACAAGTGTGTTCGCTTACCGAGAATTTCTAGCAACCCCTGCATATTTTCGGTATGTGAAAACAACTGTAGCAGCTTGTCATACAGGGTGTTATGGAAATTAGTGCAAATATTTTAACCCGTAATAGAACTGGCTATTCTGAGTAAGTTTTTTGAATAACAATTTTTCTACATGAATTTCCCTTCTCCCTTGATTTTGACGAGTCCTTCGATGTATCAGATGTAGTAGTATAACATCAAAAATAATTAATTATAACGAAAAGTTGTTTTAGCAAGCAAAATAATCTTATCGTACTTGTGACGAAAATGCTTTAAGTGTTTCATCGTGTTACTTTAAACCTTTAAAGCCTACCACGTCGGCTATTACACATTTCATTCGCAATTTCAAGTTGTTGAGTGTGCTGAGTGACAAAATGGTGAATTACACCAAATCGGAGATGACAGACATGGTGATCTTATATGGTGAAGCATTGGGAAATTCAATTGTAGCACGGCGTTTTGACTATGGGAGGTATCCTGGGAATCATCTTTCAAATGCACGTACTTTTACTGCAGTTGTGCGACGTTTAAGAAATTTTTACCAGTTTAACCCACATAATCTCAACCGTGGTCGCCAAAGAGCGAGTGAGGTTCTAGAAGTAGATCTCCAAATTTTGGACGTTGTTGCTGAAGAACCTACTATCAGAATCGTAGACTAGCGCTTCGGATGGAAATTTTGACGTTTATTGTATGGAGACACATGAAACAATTAGTGTATGCAACATCAGCTAATACAATTGACGAACTGACAGTACGTGTAAATGCTGTTGCTGAAATAATTCGCTAAAATGCGGAAATACACATACAATGTTTTCTTTAACAATCGCTTCTCGACCTATGGCTAAGATCAACGTGTAGCATTCTGTTCTTATCAGCTTAATGGAAATGGCGAGCAATTCAAGCGACTACAAATGCCAGTTCGAAAACGGGTAGTTCCGCCATACGGAGGCGATATTTTGTGAGCTCAAATAATTTCATTTATAGTCCTTTTGGACGCTGTAAAATTTATTGTTAGTGTGTGATTCAATAATATATGTGAATCTGTGATGCGGCCATCCTGAATAATCTAAACAATTTCATTTCGTGTGTGATTTGATTTTCTAAACTCCAAACATAGTTATTTCCATTGGATTACCTATTCTGTTAGTGTGATTATAAATGCTTTTCCAACAAGTTGCCTTTGAAATATTCGTAGTATAAATAATATGTTGGTGGTAGTGTAAGTCTATGTCAAATTCGAGGTTAGCAGGTTAGATTTTCTCTCAGTTTTGACACGGACCGGCGCAAAACCTAACTTGCTAACATCGAATTTGACATAGACTTACAGTGCCACCAACATATTATTCATACAACAAACATTTCAAAGGCAACTTGATGGAAAAGCATTTATAATCACCCGGTACAATCTAAGAAGTTGGTGCAATCAATTTTAAATGGCCGTAGTGTAGGCAACTCATACATTGGAATATGTCAGGTTTTTCTGTGAGGTTTTATAGTTATTATTGAGTTTCCAGCTTGACCAAGAATAGTGATAGAGGCTTATTACTTATTCTATGTTTGAGATTCGTTGTATTCTAAACTGTATGGTCTGTTTTCAAAAATTTTAGTTAGTACAAAGTGATTAATACTTCTAATTACAATGCTGTACTCACGTTTACTGTTACTTAATAGGATGCATTCTTCTTTCAGGTGCCCACTAGTTTTCTGTATGTTTCTACTGCGTGTTCGATAATTTTGACGGTCTCATTTGCTAGATTTTTACTTTTGTTACTTGATAAATGCTGTTTATTACGCCTTTGCTGCTTTTTATACCTTATATGTGTATATAGGTAGATGATTTTGGAATTCTTCATTGATTATTTCTGTGTTCTATTTTGTTTGACATTTGTTTGCTGTACCGAATTTGAATATTTGTTTGAGGCGTGTTCTTTTACATTTTTTACAACTCTCCATGGGTGCCGAGGTTAAATGACATTAAAATGAATATTTGAGTTTCTTTCGAGATTTAGTGAAATCATGAACGGGCGTACTTTCTACTTACCATCTTCATACACATCTATTCGGCTGTCAAAGTACAACTCTACATTTACGTCGTTTTTAGACACTTTTGGTTTACGACTATATCCAAACAGATAAATTAGAATATACTTATATAGGTATATCAAACTATACCATAACGACAGAGTAGGACCACTTTATAATAGTAAAGTAAATAGAACTCATCTGTCAATAACAATTACTTGTTCAAGATTGACTGTGAGACGTATCAACTTTTTCCATGACAATTATACACCAAATTTTTTCTGTCAGAATTCATCTCAAATTTATAAACCTGATGCTATTCCCATACTTGCGGTACAGGGATCTAGCAGTCTACTGTTAAACTGGCAAATATTTCAAAATAATACAGAACCAGTTCAAATCGATCGCAAAGCACTGCTTTACTACTGGTACTCCCACATTATGTCAATTAATAGATAATAACGTCTCTAAATTAGTTTGCGTGTCTTGCTTATGTAGTCAACCGTAATTTTTAAATCCATGCTAATTACATTGACATTTAACGCTGACAACCCTTGATTGCTAATTGCATTTCGATGCTTCAATGCTTAATACTAAACTAGCTTTCCTCGTGACACTGATATTCACGTTATCTTTGAAAATTAAATGAGCTACAAAATCAAACATATAAGACTTGGCACGTAACTGAAAAGAATCAGAGACCTTTCTTCATGCGAGGGGTTGCATACGAACGCTTCGATTGACCTCTATTAAGTGTTTCGACGAACAGATTTAATCGAAGTCTGCCGTTTGAACTGCTGCCCCTCACATGTTGATTCCCATAATTAAGTAAAGAAAATTTCTTACCTCCAGCGATCGATGTAGACAATGAAATGCAGCAGTTGCAAACGCTCACAGTAGTAGTATCTATAACACTGTAATTAAGCAACAATAATGGTAATCTTGCTTGTGATCTGTAATTATTAAATTGAGGATTACAAATACGTATTTAGAAACAACTCATGTGCCAAAATCGTTTGCTGCAATATAATTTATTATTTAACGACTAAGAATGGTAATAATAATTGGCTTTCAATCAACAGTATCTGAAAGAAAGTAAAACCTGCATACAAAGAGCTGGAAAATGTTTTGAAGCAGCGACGAGTGCAATGGCTGAGCGACCTCATAATTCATTGAGGAATTTCTACATTCTGGGCTGATCTACTGATAGGTAGGGAGTTAGGTAAGAGCCTGCCAAATTCTGAAGAAATAATACAATGAAGTACACAAAAAGTGTTGTCAACTGTTGGACCGGCCCATCGATCTCACTTTACTGACAGTCGAATCCACATATACTCTAGTTTCCCTGTAATATTTTTGCACCTGTGTGTGTTTGAACTCAAATTTGTTTGTTATTTTATAAGCGCCAGTAGCAAATTTATCTGAAGCATCAATATTATTCCAGATATTTGTACGGCGCTTATTCCGTCACTATCTGCGGTTACATCGCCCTAATGCTCGATCAGAAGATAAGAAAACGTCCACGAGCGGTACGCAGAGTCTCGTAGAAGCAAGGACGGCGCCGCTCCCACTTAATTCTACCTGAAGCAACTGCACCGAAAAGTATAAAAGCAATTTCCGCATCAATTTCAATCACTTGAGCCTTGAGCCCTGAGATCCTGATCCTGACCTCCAGCTACTCTCCGGAGGTCTGGCCCCTTTTCGTAATACTTTCTCAACCTAGCTCTGCCCTGTGGCAGGAACCTGTTTCGTAGCACGTCCCTGTTAACCTTACTCTGACACCGTTTTTTTATAAAAGCACAAGTTGATGCTAATTTTGATTATTAACTGCAGTGTTGTACTACCAACAAGTGTGTTTCCTTCGACAAAAGGTCTTAGTTAAGCCGATTTAAACAAGGAAAAGGTCCATGAGCCGGGATAAGTAAAGGTAAATATTATAGTGAATAGTCAAAATCTCAAACGAATTCGCAACACAGCAACATAAATAGCGTACGGCACCATATAGAGGTTAGAAAGCTTGAAGACGGGCAAACATAAGTCACGTGAAAAGTCACAAATGCGTGCAGGGAAACAGTACGGGAGACGTTTTTTGGGAATAAAGGAGCAAACGGAAGAGGTAGAACACCCTTTTGCAAAGAGTGAGAACGTATTAAGAATACACCATCCTGACAATTAATAACAAATGTTGCTGGAACAAACAGCTGGAAGTCAAGAGACAGAAAGGGTTGAAAAACTATTTCGGAAATGTTGGTGGAGTGGAAAAATAATTTAATGGAAATGTGACAGTGTAAGAAGAAAATAGCAAGAAGGCAAGAAGAAAGAAAGAATCAGCTAATAGCAAAGAGAACTGTTCTCGAAGTAATAATTGAAAACCAAGGAAGAGAAAAGAAGGAAAAGAAAATCATCATCAGCATTGCAAGGGAGGAGAGAAACAAGGACAGAAAACCGAAGGTAGGGTAGAGAAAACTAATGACTAATGTTGAAGAATATAAAGAACTGATTAATATCAGAAAATGAGAGAGGGTGGCGAAGAAAGCACCGAATCAAAAATTTTAAAAATCATAGGGAAAAACAGATCACAATTTCGAAAAAAGCACAATGAATAGAAATCGACAACATACAAAGCTAGCTAAGGAACAAATCTCGAAAAAAAATGAAAGAATGGCGAAAAGAAAAGCGACGACACAAAATGAAAGACAAAACACGAACAAACGAAAACTTATCAACAGCAAGCAAAAGCAACAGTAAAAAGACAATTAAAAACGGAAAGAAACAATACAGAGGAGTAAACAACAAAAACTCAAAAAAAATGTGCACAAAATTCAAAAGAATAGTATAAATAGCTGTTCATAATTCTAGTGAATGTGTTACAACGCAAAGCGAATTTTACGACTTTAAAACACTTTGGGAATACCTAATCTACATGGGTCGCTACGACACGTTAATTTCTAAAAGGCAAAGCTCAGTCTAATCACGTTTCAACCTGCTGTAACAGACGGTTGTCCGGCTATTTTCTCACGGAAAAGGGCAGGTTTGGATCAACACTACGTAATTTAGAGCGAGATGCTGTCGTAATAGGGATTGATTATGATCAAAATAAAGGGCAAAATAAGCGCCACGAATTTCATTGATAGAATGGCGAAGAAACTTTTCGGCCGGCCCTCGTAAAAATTCAGAGGACCGACTTTTCACTTCGACGGTCTGGTGCAACGTCCGGCTGCTTGAAAACTTCTCTTTGCTGGTCTGTTAGCTACGCCTGTCATCACACAATTAATAAACATAAGAAAGCATAACAAATGTACATCAATACCTATAAGTGTCATAAATAAAAGTCCAAAAAGTTAAAATCGAAAGCAAATCTATTAACATATAAGTACGCCGGTAAATGTTTGATATGAATATTTGTAAAGGGAATTAGTAACTCTAAAATCTATTTAACAATGATAGGTGTGACACAAAAGTACATTAGTTACAACAGTGGTAAATAAACAGCACAAAAATTCTGTATAATATCACGCAACAATGATAACAGTTTACTCTCAAAGTAGGTCACTCGCGTCGGCTCCCAGATATGATTGTGGCCACGCATAAAATTACGTCACTTTAAAGACAGCACAAGTGCGTCGCACAGATATTTTAAAGTACACACGTAATAAAAACTGTAGATCACAGTACCTGCAGCCGAAAGGTCTCATCGTCTCGTCGTCTTCGCTGCAGATGGTTAAAGAATGGTGTAGATTGCTGGCGGTCAAAACGACGTTATAAAACGAACCCCCAAGACGCTGGGCTTTGTGTGAAGATCCTTGTAACGATAAACATTGGAAGCAGGTCAAAACGACATCTAATTACCACAGCTGTCCAGATTTGGCACGTCAGAAAACCTCTCTCGTAGATATCCACCAAAGCGTGACACAACCAGTGCCACAATACAAAGTAGAAGATCGGTTTAGCCATAACACACCCGCCAAGGGAAGTTCAACCCTACACGCCACCGTAACAGCTTCAAACGTTGTGTCACTTACGACGAAAAGCATCACAAAAAGCATACGAACAACGGCTTTATATTAATTTCAAAGACAACACAACGGCAGCCGAAGCCCTAGTGAGGTCAATACCGCTCAACCACTTCGTAACGCTGCCGCTGGGTGAATGCCTCGAGAAGCGTTCGTACTCAAGCAACCGATTGGCTCTAACACGACATTACAACCGCTTCCTCGAGCCAACAAGCGGTACATCGTGATAAACCTGTAAGGACGGATTTTCTGTATGGCGGGCCTTAAACGACCGGACTAATTTTTATGATGTGGTGTGTTACAGCAACTGTGTGAGTCACCCAATTGTGGAATTCCAAATATGTGCAATATTTTTTTTTAATCATCGCGTATGCCAGGTATGTTCTGTTAAGTAAATCTTTATACAACTAGTAAATTAGTAAATAATTTTTAAAACATAAAACTACTGAGGTTAAAACATGAATCTATAATCTAGATACTAGATTTGTAACCACTTTTTCCGTTCAAACTCAATAGTTTTTTTAATATAAACTGTACGTTGACAGTTCACGCAACTGTTCAACTCAAAAGCTTATATGACTATCACTTCTTAGCTTATTTCAGGTAATTATTAATTAAACATTCTGTTACGCTTAAAATTTTCAGCAAGTCATATGAGAACTTTCGCCTAATCTTATAGTTTATTTTGTTTGCGGTGGTGTATGGAAAGTTAGATATCCTCTTTCTAGAAACGTTCGGATTTTTGAAGTTGGCTGTGACAGATAAAAGGCAGATTTTTAGAAAACAAGAGCCTGGTTCCTGTTTCCGGTTTTTGGTTCTTCCCACAGCATCAAAGGAAAAAGGGCAAGTTTTGGTTTTGTGCTTTGGACATCCTCATATATTAAATATGGATTAATTATTCCTTTTGAATTGTTTTCGTGTAGTTGTGGATCTTATGGGTATGTTATTGTAGAATAATCCCAAGTGAAAGTAGCCATTTCGCGATAATTGCGGAGCACATGTTGTCGCATGAGAAGAATCCTTCCAACGAAGAACCTGAAGTAAACTAAGCTTCCTTCTGAAGCCACAAGGCTACCAATTATTCACAGTAATAAAGACTACGGTTACAGGGTGGAGAAAATACCAGATCTGCATACTATAACCAAGGGGTTGTTTTCCCAACCCCCTGGTTACCAGTTTTAACGTTGCCTCGTTTGTGTGATATAGGGGTTGATTCAAACCCGCATATCACTAATTGCCCTCAGTGGTCAAAATCTCATCTTCTGACCACTGTGCGGTAACTTAGGGGTTGTAAGTTACGAGTTATGGTTAAATAAAACACCCACAAAAGAATAAATAACTTATATTCAAAGAACTTAAAAATTTGGATCAAGTACAAATTAATTTTACTCTATCTGATCAATGGTTAATTAACTGTAGCTTCGTAAAAAGGATTGATTAAAACTATGCTTAATTTTTATGACATCAATTTACTGTGGAAAGAAAGAATAAACATAGCAGCCCTGTTTTTTTTTGTTGGTTAATAAAATACACATAAATGACTCACCTTCGTCCAGGTGCTGTTGCTAGAACTTGGAAGGTGAATTTTATTTATTTGCGGTACGCCCGAATTGACTTAGGTAATTTAAATATGTTCGGCTAGAATCTAGATCCCTTGGTCGGCAATCCTTGAATTTTGAGTGGCTTGTCACATGCACTAGTCACATAACGATTTGAATATAACTTTCAATTTTGACTTAGGTTGCTTCGCGCTTCGCGCGGCGTCGCGCCGGACGCGGTACGCCCGAAAACGGCTTTTGCCGGTAATTAGTTTATTATCTCGCGGGATACGGGAAGACTGCCTGTCCAGTTCGCGTTACCCAAAAGGTAAGTTTCTTTCGTGAATAGCCGGGAGTTCCCGTTTTGCCAACTTGCCAAAATGGCTTTATTCTTAGCGGCTCTTGGTACTGCATGAAACCAAACTGACTCATGCGTTCTCACAGTACAGAAATTGCATGTTTGCTGGCGCAGCCCGATTCTAAGAAAATTCTTCCAGTAAGTTAATATCGAATTTCTTTGACTTCCCGGAAGCAATTCAACCGTTGCTTGGATTATAGCAATGTAACCTTTTACGTGCTTAGTAAATGAAATTTTGCGTTCGCAATATATTTAATTTATACAGGGACGGCTTTGTTTTATTCTTCCTCATGACAACTTAAAATCCATAAGATTTATAAATATAATGCAATTTCTTGCGGGTTGTTACACTACTCCCCGCTTTTTAAAAGTAGGCATGTCCTTATGGACATGTCTGCTTTTCTTAACAAAACCCTTCATGATTTATTTTGGTGAAATTTATATTTTTAGCTTCATGATTTATTTTGGTGAAATTTATGTTTTTAGCTTCGCCATTTATTTTGGTGAAATTGATGTTTTTAGCTTCTCAATTTATTTTGGTGAAATTTAGATTTTTAGCTTCTCAGTTTATTTTGGTGAAATTTGTATTTTTAACTTCGCAATTTATTTTTGGTGAAATTTATATTTTTAGCTTCCCAATTTATTTTGGTGAAATTTATATTTTTAGCTTCATGATTTATTTTGGTACGGAGAGGTAGTATTAAGTTTATAATAATTTTATTTCGTTTTTCTTCGTATTCTGCACTTTCTTGATTTTCTTGAATTTCTTCTTCCTTTTTTTCTTCGCCTAAGTTTTGTTTCTTCGATACACAAGTTTTTTACTTACAATATTTACCTGTTCCTTTATATTACTTCCTTGGAACACTTCTTAATAATTCGGTACCTTTTTACTTACCCATTTTAAATTTTCTTCCTTTATTTTCTTAGATTCTTCTTTCGAATCTCGTAATTTTTCTTTCTTCTTTTTCTTAGATTCTTCTTTCGAATCAATACCTAATTTTTTTTCCTTATTTTTCTTAGATTCTTCTTTCGAATCCCTACCTAATTTTTCTTCCTTCTTTTTCTTCCTTACTTTATTTTCATATTCTTGCTGTAGGATTTATTTTTCTTCTTCTTCGCTTAGTTTTCCAACACTGTGGATAAAAATATTGCCTACTTCATTGGCATTTCCATTTATATGCTTTCTTCTAGCATTTTTACCTTTGTGAACCATGGCTTCCTTACTGAACTTTCTCCCTAGTTCCTTGTCACTTTTTCCCGTGACTTCTTCGGCATTGTTTCCAATATCCTCTTTGCGCACTAAAGAGTTTAAGATTGCGTCTAGGTGATCAGCCTTTATGACGTCCCTCTTTTTATTGGTTTTATTAGCCTATTTCCTTCCTACTGATTCTCTAGCTGCGGATCCTGTTTTCGGTTCCTTTGAGCTTTTTCTTGAGAATCTTCGAATTGTGTCACTCCACCTCCTGCCGAATGCAAGAGCGAGTAATGTTGCTGAGTGCAACCTCCGTCTCGAACCTGACGATGATCGAGACCCACAATTCCCACTTCAATGTTTATGGGTATTCCGCCGTGTTTCCCTCCTACCTGGGGTGACTGGAATCCCTGAGATTTCTTAAATTTCGCATTGTGTCACTCCACCTCTTGCCGAATGCAAGAGCGAGTAATGTTGCTGAGTGCAACCTCCATCTCGAACCTCTGACAATGATTGAGACCCACAATTCCCCACTACAATTTATATGGGTATTCCGTCGTTTTTCCCTCTTACCTAGGGTGACTGGAATCCCTGAAATCTCTTAATTTTTGTACCTGACAGCTATATTTCCTTATTTTTCTTTCTTCTAAAATATCTTTATTATAATCTTCTTGTGTATCGCTATTGTTATTTAATACCTCCTCTGTACTTATTTTATTATTAATTTAATTGTACCGCATTTTAAAATTGTTAATCATTGTTTTGGATTGGCGCAAATTGTTAATTCCCTGCCCCATACTGTTAGGGTGCAGGTGGAAAATTTTTTCACCGTTTTATTATTAATTAGCCAAGCATAACTTAAAATGTTTGTTTACCTTATTGTGAGTTCTTCCCTAGTCCCGCTTTTTTTTTAAATTTCCATAGTACTTTCTTGAGTTTACCTTCGCCTTACAGCTTCTATTAGTGTTAGCGTTATTACCTTAATATTTTGTTGTATATTACCTACTATTATAATTGATTTTTTTTAACTCTGCGTACCTTTATAATTTTAAAATTTATTCTAGTGTTGTGACTTTTTTCTTGCATTACTTCCCATGTAATTGTTGTAATTGGGCGACTGCCACCCTGTCATTTGATTATTCTGATTAAATCCGCCCTGCGGCTTATAAAAATTGTGCACCCTAGCATTTTTTAAAATTGGATTGTTCCCTAATATTATTAACATTTTCCTTGTGCTTATAGAATTTTTTTGACCTAACACTATTTCAACTATTTCGTGACCTGTAGCCACTTTGCTGGCTGTTCCAATCCGCACTAAATCTGAAATTGTTGTTTCCCACTTGTGGATGTTGTCTAAACTTAAAAAACAATTTTGTGCTACATGATTATTACGACCGCAATTAAAACAAGTTCTGCTTTGTGTTGCGCGCATTGTAAAAACTGTATTATTATTATATTTATTTATAAACATATTGTCTGATAATTCAAATTGAATGGCAAATTGTTCCGCTTTGTCCAAATCTACGTTCTCGGTTCGCATTAATAGCGGACCCCATTGGCGTAACTAGGATTTTTGGCTGGGGAGGGCCAGGCCCCCCAACCAACCATCGTCAATACCTATGTATACCTATGAAGACATGAATTTACGTACATACATAACTTTTTCGCATACATTTATTTGCATGTCCTTTGACGCTGTTATACGACGGTAGCCCCGTAAATTTCTGCAATCTAATAAAACAGAAGTTTTGTAGCCAAAATTTGTTTTTATTATTTTTCTTCAAAATATTTGCCCTTAAATAACTTCGCAATTTTAACCTGGAAGTCTCTAAAAGTTATTTAGTTTGATATGCCGTATGACTAATACCATTGTCATGGTGCAGAACGATCTCACTCCTTGGGCGCTGTAAACGAGCTTTTTGAATAACGCTTGGCAGCCATACTGTTGTGTACCATTCTACAGTAACCGTACGTCTATTTTCAAGCACGACAGTTGCGATAGGTCCTGATTTCGAGAAGAAGCAAGCAATCATTTTCTTACCAACTCTTCGAGATCTCTTCATTTTAACTGGATTAGGATCTGTTAGAAACGTCCATTGTACAGACTGTCGCTTAGATTCGAGTTCAAATGCATATATCCAGCTTTCGTCACCAGTTATGATGTAAACTACTTTATATCTACCTTCGTCATATTTCTTTTACCAATCCACATGCTGTTGTGTTTCTGTTAAACTGTGTGGTATCCACCCACAACAGACTTTTCTTACACCCAAATGATTATGTAAAATCTTGTTTATTGCAGTCACGTCAATTTCCAAGACGCTTTCAATAATTCTATACATGACTCGATTGTCTTACTGAATCATTCTTCGCACAGCGTTTATGTTCGTATCGATAACTGCAGAAATTGGTTCTTCTCAAAAATCGTCAGTAACTGAAACTCGTTCAAATTTAAATTCATTAAACCAACAATAGACAATTCTCTGGTGCGAAGGCACTTAGTCACCAAAGCAGCACGAAGTCATCCAAAACTTTCTTTCTGAGATATGGAACATTTAAAGGCATAGCAAATCATGGCTCTAAAATTCTCCCTCGTTAAATTAATTTTTGATGCACTTATTACAAAATTAACTATGTAATAACTGTTGCAATTATCAAAACTAAATTTGAACTGTTAAACTAGAAAACAACAAACATTTGTTTCATGGCAAGTTTCATTTCCATGGTGCACTTGATTTGTTGCTTTGCAGAAATTATGGTTGCTACCCACGTAATACTATTTGTCTGAGTAGCATATTAATAAATTATTTCTCGGTTCATAAACAACATAAAAAATGTATAGATTACTTCTTGCAATGCAATGAGGTTGGCGGTAAAAAATATTATTCCAGGAGAAAGAGATTTTTTTGGGAAACATCACTTGGTTTCCATTTACACGTTTTTTAACCACAATTTTTAGTTTTTCTCAGTATCGTCGAAGCAAATACTTTCTTGAAAACATCAATATCCTCTTAATTGTTATTGTGATTTCTCTTTGTTCTGTCTTGGGATAGCAACTGTGGAAATTCAAGCACCACAAAATTTACTTTGCTTACATAGAATACTATTCAACATAAAATTCTGGATCGTACTCTTAAAAGCTATAAACTCAACTCTTTAGGCAAGGCAAACATCCAAATAGCAAGTCACCGTAAGTCTGAACTAGATGAGCCTATAATAGGTAGCTAGCTGTATGTGTCCAGGGAGTAGTTAACGATGCACTCAAGTTATCAGCTCATTTAGTTACCCGCATATGAAATAATTGCAATTATATTTTTCTGTGCACATAAATTGGTCCTTTATTTATAGAAAACTTAAGAGAAACTAACTAAAATGGTGCACAATTATCTAAAAAAAAATATTCAGACGAAAACGGTTTTTTCAAAGTAATTATTAGCTAACTAATAATGTTTCCTCTTGCATATTATTATTCATTAGAGCTATCCGTCCAACAAATGGTATTTATACTATAATGTTTTTAAGCCAAAAAAGGTAATAAAACCAGAAAATGTAAGAACGTGTGGGGTTTGATAAACAACCCCTTAGTTTAAATGGGTTAATAATAAAAGCAGATTTTTAAATTTATTTAACTTCTATTTTTCTGGGGTGGGCCAGACGGCACTCTGGGGAGGGCCTGGCCCCCCTGGCCCCCCCGCTAGTTACGCCAATGGCGGACCCATTTGTTTCAAAATGTTTTTGTGTACCCCTGTTCGAAATTGATTCAAAAGTAATTCCCCGTTTTTCCATTTTATTTTTAATTATAGCCTCAAATGCTTTGATAATGTAGCCCTTCTACGGTATTTACTTTTTGTAATGTGTGAAATTATCAGCTAAATGCTTCCGATTATTTTAAAATTGGTATATATATGTACCTATACGTGAAATTTTCCACTACTGTAGACTGTGAATTTATTTTTCGGTTAGAATATATAAAATGATTGTCTTTCTGAATCACTAAGTTGTTAATTTTGTCTTATATTGGCACCCATAAAAGTTTTGTTTAATTATTTATGTGACGCTTATGTGTGCCACCCTTAGCAAAGCTTTATACGATATTTAATTTGCGAAAATGATGCCGGACTTGTATTTATTGTGAATCTTATCCCCAATTGTTGAAGTTTATTCGCAGAAAAATAGTTTATGCTTCTTAAAATTGTTATATTTGCCTACCAATTGTTTGCACAGTATCGGCAAATTTATATTTGTTGCTAATTTTAGAGCGTTCGAATTGTTTTAATTACTAGTGCACCGTTGAATTCCAATTATTGTTGCTTGTTGTACACAGAAACTTACCAATATTTGTTGTTCCTAGAGGACAAACGTAGAAAAACACAACAAATCGCACAAAAATAAAATTATTTACATTTCCTAAAAGCGTAAAAATTGTTAAAAGCACATTAATTTGCGGGCCTTCGCTGTGATCCTTCCTGAATGTACTTCCCTTCACTTGAATAATACCCTATGGGGGTTGTAGCATTTAATTTAACACGCTGTGATTGATTTGCTGCCAAATTTTTGCAACCAACCGATAAAATTTCTTGCAAAAACTCCTTCGTGCTGAAATTTCCGCTAGGGGTTGTTTTTACGTTAGGGGGATGAAATCCGAAAGTAACTCTTGTTCTCTGCCGCCCGTTTGAGGGTTGGCAGATGTAAATTAGGTGTTGAAATTTTTATAAAAGTGAAAAAATTTATTCTAAGTTTTTAAGGGTGTATTTTCGGCCTTCCTGAAGGTATAAGGGTTGAACAACCGAGTAAAAGGGGTTCTGCTGCCACCAATGTAAAGTATTGCAACCCTTATGTTAGGGGCTGCAACCCTTATGGTGGTCTTAGGGGTAGTTTTCCCTCTTAGACCACAAATTTCGCTTCTTCGGAGGATAACTCGATCGCTGAACCCTGCTCTTAATTTAGGGGTACTGCATGAAAACAAACAGACTCATGGGTTCTCACAGTACAGAAATTGCATGTTTTCTGGGGCAGCCCGATTCTAAGAAAATTCTGCCAGTAAGTTAATATCGAATTTTTTTGACTTCCCGGATGCAATTCAACCGTTGCTTGGATTATAACAATGTAACCTTTTACGTGCTTAGTAAATGAAATTTTGCGTTCGCAATAAATTTAATTTATGCAGGGACGGCTTTGTTTTATTCTTCCTCATGACAACTTAAAATCTATAAGATTTATAAATATAATGCAATTTCTTGCGGGTTGTTACAATACTAACGTGAAGTGTGAAGCCACTACCTACCACTTTCAGCTTAACCTGGTTACTGGCCTAATTCTTCGGGCACGTAACGTACACCCAACTACCCTATGATCACCGGCCGTGGCAGCCTTCAACGTGGACAGGCTCCCGAGCTATTGTTTTGGCTGACGGTTGCTGCTACCCCCTTCGGAAGTTTCCAAGCAAGCTGTGGGCCATCCACTGGGACTGTAGTTGTTCCATTGGTCGCTTCTACCCTCTTCGAAAGCTTGTAAGAAAGCTGTGGGCCATCCACTTCGGCCGCCGCAGTTTCGTACGCTGCTATTGATTTGGCTGTCGATTTTCAACTCTTCACTACCAGTTGGGACCATCTGTCGTTTGGAAACATATCAGGTCAGATCTATTTTATTCTGCCGCGATTTGCAAATTTTAGTTGTGGTTATGGGTCGAGTTTTGCTAATGATTTACTGTGTAACCTGGACTCTTTACAAATTATATACATTTGGATTAGAGAATTGATGTACCCACCTAAATTTGAGTTCGTTGTATTGCGATTTCAATACGTATTTACCGCTTATGAAGTACAATTAACTTTTAAGATAAATAAGCGTTTTGATTCTAGTTGCCATATTTCGGGTGACCCTTCATACGTCGAATTTGACCTAAGTCGAATTTTTTAACGACCTCATATATACTTGGAATTGTGAATGATTCGCAAGCAATATTATTAAATAACACAATTATATGTGATTTTTCTTGAATTCGTGGTCTGGTAATTAAAGGCCTTTAACTCATCAGGCGCTTGCATAACGAAAATTTTGAAATGAGAATTAATTTATTATTACCCGATAAGTATAAATTTAGATAACCTACTTGCGTTTTATGTTTTATGTTTTCTTTCAGGTTGTAACGAGTGAGTGATTCTGTCTTAGTACAGATTTGGTGATCGAAGTGAATAAAACGGGTTCTACTTTGTATTTGATTATTTTTTCTTGCTTTGGGTTTGATTTGCAGTACTTTCAGCTTTTGGGTGATCCGACAAAAGGAGTTCAACTTGTAAGTACATCCGGTATTTTCACCAACAACGACGCGAGAGCTAGTTTGGCACACTATTACCAACGTCGCAAAACCCGGATCCAATTTACCACCTTAGACATTATTTAGCAATTATTTTGGTAATAATTACTTGGTTTGACTTATTTATCATAAATCTTGCATTTGCGAAGCATTTCAATTCCATCTTCTTTATACAATATTAATCTAACCTCGTTAGGAAGTTCTCCGTTATTCAGAAGTTCTCGGCTACGGCTACTTGATGAACCCCTACAAATTCACAGCAGCTCCTTCCATCATGCACATCACATTCTGGGTTGCTAACAGTCCATTATCAGGTAGGTGTTAACCAATAACACACTATTTTTAAAATATTACTTTAGTAAGTAATTTATTCAATCTTTTACCATTCAATACAGTTTCAGTTTACTTAAACCTCTTTCCTAGCATCTAGCCTAGTTACTATATATTTTTAGTTACTGTTAAAATTTTGATTTTTCTGAAGTTAAATTGACATTATTACACATATTAAATTAGAAAGATATAAATCCTCTTCATAATTAACTTATAAATATTATTATTAAGCTATTATTTAGCAAATATTAATGAGGGTTGCTGTCTCTGGTTTAATGTAATTCATTTAATGTACTGTTTGAGGCTTTCGCGGTTACTCGAATTATTCTCTTTAGCATAGAATTTCGGCTTAGACCGCGTAGTATTTGTATATGAACACCCAGCATTTTCTGGCTTAATGTGCCTTGCACCTTGTGAAGTCGAGCAAAAACCAGCGCGATGGCCATGCTCTCTGGTGGCTCGTGTTGTTTGAGTATCTTGATAACGATGATACTTAGGCAGATTTTGCCGTTTTGCTGTTTGTGCATCCATATTCACTAACGTCGCACTGCCTAAGTATCCTCGTTCTCAAGATACTCAAACAACACGAGCCACCAGAGAGCATGGTCATCGCGCGGGTTTTTGCTCGACTTCAAAAGGTGCAAGGCACATTAAGCCAGAAAATGCTGGGTGTTCATATACAAATACTACGCGGTCTAAGCCGAAATTCTATGCTAAAGAGAATTCATTTAATATTAGTTCCCACAGTATATAACCATCGTATAGTATGAAGGTTTAAACAGTGACACAAAATTTTATAAAATAACTTTAAAGCCCTTCACCTCTCTTACTATTAGAATGTTACATTTCTTCAATCTTGAAGTATAGGGAGCAATTGAAAGTGAGTGATTGAAATTTAAATGCTGGCTAAGAGTTCGTCTGCCAAAGCTAGGTCCGGCATTTTTAGCTTGTTAATACCGGTTTATTCGAGTAGCTACGTGATTAAGAACTCCATTTAAGTAACTAAAATATTACAGAAACAAGCATGACATCGTCAATTCCTTTTATTTTCAACTGCTGGCAATAGTACTCTTATTGAAGTCAATCTTACCATTTAGAAGCAGTTGTTGTTGTTTACTATAATGTATTATTCTCTTAAATTTAGGACAACTAGAGAAATCCCCAAATGACGCAGTGGATCGCTTCAATTGAAATTATTAGAAATCAGGGAAAGATTAAGGGATTCCCTCTAAGAACGCAGAATTTTCAGCTGCCATCTGCCGTGCACTAATCTCATAATCTCTAGAGATAATTACCTCCATTTAACAAATTTCTAAGAGTTCTCCTGGAATATTGAATAATACGCAATTACACTCCACTGCCAAATATTCTTCAAAGTAGCAGCATTCAAATAAAATTTTGACTAAAATATTTCAACCAGAAACTTGTATGCTGTGTATTTGCATCAATTACTGTTTTTGTCAATTATACATACAGGAAGATTTTTTATGAATTCACTTAGAAATTTTTAGGTGAATTCAAAGAAAAATTATAAAATAGGAATATTCTATTTAATATTGGAAAATATAAGAAAAATTCTCCAGAATGAGATTCTCGACACGCAGAGTGAAACCGTCAGACGACTTTAACCAAGGAAAAATATATTATTCATTTCTTAAATTAACATTTTCATAATCGAACAAGCTATATAATTTTCGCACTAGAATTCGAATTCTTAAAGGTTACAGCTAATCAAATTGTAATAAAAATTCGACGAATTATTACGATAGAATGCTTTTTGCCGTTTCATTAGGCTCCTAATTTAAAATCTGGGAAATTATTGGGAATTATGCAATATACATTTACAATATTTCGAAATATGCAATAAACAAAGACATGGAAAAGTAAGTAGGTAAGTAAGTAAATTTATTTAGTATAATATACTAGTACACAGAAGCTTTATTATATCTTAACTTGTTTATCATTAGTAACATTAACATTAATATACTTGCTTCACAAAGCTGCTTAAATATTTTTTTAAAACCATAAATGTTTGTCATTTGTTTTTACATCTTGTGGAAGCGAATTATAGATTTTCAGTCCCTTATAATACAGAGAATTCAAATCGATTCCTCGTTTTCCATCACCATTTACTATTAAATGATCCCTCATATAATTTGGCAATAAATTATTAACAGTTTTGTAAATCAAAACCATTGTATTAAAATAAATAAACTGTTTGATAGTTAGTCATTGTAGTGTATTCAGCATTAGCTTAATATTAGTATATTTAGAGCATCCTAAAATATTTCCCTCCGCTGTTTTCTTGTATTTCCACCTTTGCAAAGCCACGTCATAACATAGAAAGAGAAGACCTGCACAGTAATGGAAGTGTAGTACAATAATGGCTTTATACACTAAAATCCTAACACTTAGTTCACTGGCTATTTTTCCTAAAAAACATATTTTTAGCAACTTTATTTTAGTAAAGTATTTGCGCTGATCTATTTATTGTTTTAATTTTTTCTCGTTAGCACTATCAACACTGTTAGCTAAGATGTCGTAAATATCTTGAGGAAATTTTCTTTTGATTCCATTATGTATGGAGTTGATTGCAATATCAAAATAAAATTGATTACTCTGAGAACCGTACTTGCTGTATTATTAGTTTGATTTGGATAAACAAATGCGTTACCATGCTAAGTAACTTTCTACCTGCAGTTTACAGAAAGGTAAAATCCTCTTATAATCCTCTTAATCTCTTATCAGTAATACGCTTGTTGTTTAACAACGGGTGATTGCCGGGACATAGCCCTGGTTAAGGTGTTGCCTATATTTGTACTGAATTTTAACAAAATTAATAGAACATTTTTTAATCGCTAACTGAATTAATTCGTCACTGCAGGGAGCGCAAAAATAGATCGATGCATGTAGGTCAATAAAATACTTTTATTGAACGGGGAAAAAGGACGAAAACTTATAAAGATGAATTCCGTTGGCAGTATCAATTACAATTCATGTGTTATGTGTAACGCGATATCATCCACATTTATAGAAAAAAAAAAACGCTTTTCGAGATTTAGCCCGTTGGAGAAAAGGTTGCTCTAAATGGTCCTTAAATTAGTTTTATAATCATACTGCTGTGAAGCGAGATATCCCAGTTAGCGTTTCACTATTCCACGGTGCAAGACGGCTTAACTAAATACAACCCTTAATGATAAAATTTATATTACTACGAAGAGTAAGTCTATTATCTATAAATTCTCAGATGTTTCATTTTAGTTACTTGTTCTAGTTCTAGCTGTCTATTTTTACTTTAAAAGATATATTGTCTCTATTAATTTTATTTGCTATTATTATGGATTGATGACAATATTTAATTTTAGTCTATTGATTTGTAACCATTGCTATATTATCTCAAGATTTCTTTTGTAGACGGCATCAGTAGTATTTTCAATAATTACCGAAACTAATGTGTCGCCGGCAAACAAATTTAGCGAACAGTGTTTAACATTTATTTCCAGATCATTGATGTACAGTAGGAATAGCAATAGAACTAATACAGATCCTTGCGGAACTCCCAATGTGTTAAGAATTTCAGTCTATTTCTCCTCATCATACATAGTTGTTTGGGATCTAGACGATAGATAACTCTCGAACGATTGTTTTGCGATTTCCGGTATTCAAAATTTGTAGAGCTTTTT
This sequence comes from Agriotes lineatus, assembly GCA_940337035.1. Taxonomy (NCBI): domain Eukaryota; kingdom Metazoa; phylum Arthropoda; class Insecta; order Coleoptera; family Elateridae; genus Agriotes; species Agriotes lineatus. The sequence goes on along the minus strand of OW679196.1, from coordinate 46,207,123 downwards.
AATCGATTTTTACCTATCGATTGTTTCAAAAGCACTATAATCTAGAAACACGCCCACTACTACACTTTCCAATTGATCAATTCAATTTTACAATTCGCTAAAACTAGATTTAATGCCGTTTTATACGAGTGCTTGCTTTTGAATCCGGATCGTTTGTCACTTATAATCTTATTTGCTTCCATAAGTTCCTGCAATTGGTCTTGTTGTTTTTGAAATTTATTCGTATACCGGTTGTGCATTAATTGGTTTAATTTCTTCTTATCTTTTTCTACCCACAACTTTTCTGATGGAAATTACATTGGCTTTCTTCAAGGCTACAGGGAATATTCCATTCCTCAACGACTCATTAATGCTACTAGAGGATTTTCTATAATTGATAATGCATCTCATATAACCTGAATAGAAATTCCATGTGTTTTACCCTTTCTTGTTATGCATGTTATTGTTTTCTCAAGAGCGATTAAATAAATGTCCTTAAACATACAAATGTTAACAGGATCAGGTGTGAATGCCTTCTTATAGCCGGTGTATAGTATATCAGGAGTTATGTCGACAATAGTATTTATGAAGTATTCGTTAAAATTGTCAGCTATTTCTTTGGAGTCGGTTACTTCTACTCTTTGGAATGTAATGTTTTTTGGTGTATTTTCTGCTTCCGGTTTTTTTAGTATATGTGTAATAATTGTCCACATATTTTTTAATCGCCTTGACTTTCCATAATTTCGTTTTCATATTAGCTGTTTTTCTTTTCACTAATCAAATTACTATATTTGTTTCTGATTTCTTACAATGTTTCCAATCATTTTCATTTGCAGACAATTTAGCTACTTTGTAGGACGCATTTCTATATTTCTGTAACCGTTGCAAATCAGCAGAATTCCATGGGTTAGTATTTTTTACCCTGCTACTGCAATACTTAACCAACTAAGCAGTTGACTGCTCAATTAGCGCTGCTGTATTGTGTACATTTTTATTTATATCCCAGTTGTAATTAGCCAGTTTATTCAGTAAAGCAGTTTGTGAATAGTCATCAAAGAATTTTCTACGTATAGTTTTGTACTGGCTGTACATTTTTTAGGTAATGTGACCGCTATTACACTGTAGTCAGTAATTTTCGGTCAATCAGGACATTAACATTTAGATTCGAATGGTTAGTTATTACCAAATCTACTAATGTGCTGAAAGTTTCAGTCACCCAGGTACTTGCGTGGTAGATATCTTCTCCTCGCCCTTATCTAATATCTTCCACCAGTAAGATAACTAGCTATAGTCGTCCTCATTCCTCTAGAGAAGCACATTCTTCACGTTTCCAGGAGGTAGTATTAAATAGGTTTTTAGCATCGAAAGTAATTTTTTAATCTTTCCCTCATTTTATTCTCCAATTCTTCGGTTGGAAAACACATCTATAAGTATTTTTAATATTTTAGTGGATATCCCTTATAGTTTTGGCTAATCTTTGTAGCTTCTCTAGCGTGAACTTCCCAGCAAGATATTTAGCGATCTGATCTTGATATTTTTCATGTTATAGTTTCTCCTCAGATATTGTCTTCCACTTCGTCGAAAAATCTCACCAGTCTGTCTTGAGCTGCTTCTCTTATATCATTTCCCGTTGCCTGGTTAGGTCTTGTTCTGGCTGCGTTTCTCCTCAGCCAGATACACGTCCCTCTTTGCTGCTAAATTTGACCCGCTCACTGGTATCTAGCTTTATGGTAGAGGTTTGGCCTTTTTTAGGTATAGTTACATTACATACTCTCTTTATAATTTCAACGAGGTTTCTAACTGTTCTCTCAGTTTCGTTTACTATATCTTTTCTTAGATATTTGCCAAGTGTCGGATACACCATCCTGTAAGATTTACATGACTGCTTGTTCTTTAATTCCGTTTCCTCCTGTTACAGAGAGGTAAAGGTACCTATGCAAGCCATGAGTTTCTTTTCTTAGACCTTCAAGTTCTACAAACGTTTCGCTCTCACGAAATGGTGATGTTGATAGTCGAACTTTATTTGTTTCTTACGTTATTATGTGTTACTGTATTGTTCTCAATCATCTATTAATCTAACTTTCTGCTTATTTTGTTTTCATTTTTTGACCCCTTCTTTCGTGTCAGCCTTCGTAATTTTACCATTTAGATTTATAAAGTAATTGTCATGTTTCTCTGCATTGCAGTTGAGGCAGATATAGCACAAAATTATCACCCATCTGTTAATTTTGATGTATGCATGTTCTTTTCCTATTTTTCTGCATCCCACCTCAATATTTTTGTTTGTATCTTTCTTTCTTTGTCAAACTTTTTTTGGTTTCGCTTATTACTAACACGTTCAGTTGCATACTGCAACTAAGAGACATTTTTTACCCCCCCGGCATGGGAGCAAAGGTGGATTTCAGCAAATCCTCATACAGTTCTCCTGACTGATACACTCTGTTAAAAAAGTTTTACTAGTACTTCGATGTTATCAATGTTATTCAAAAGCTCCTTAGCCCTGAGGATTTATATTACAACACGGCCGAAGGTTTCTTGTTTTGTGGGAGAAGGTCGAGGCAAACGACTCGTTATAACCTAGTTTGGGTGTTTAGTTTCGATCACCTCGTGGTAGAAGTGAAGATAATTTTTGCTGGCCCTCACATTTAGGGTGCATTTTGTTTCAGGAGCGAAGTGTAGGAGCAATTTCTTCTTCCTCAAGATAACGGATAAAGCGGTCAAATTTGCTGGCGTTTAAGTTTCATGGCCCAACTCTGGGTTAAGCTGTCTGGTTGCCTTTTTGCTTGTTTTGTGATTTGAGCGGCCTCTTTCTAATTTGCACAGTATTTTCAGCCCCAACCGTAAGCCATTATCGTTAGCCACTACTGTCAGAACTTCTTCCAGCGCTGTCTTCACCGCAGATGCCGGCGTTGGGCCGGTTACTGTCGCCAAGAGCTAAAATTCTACTCAGGGAGCGATCACACCAAGGGAGAAGCCGTTTAGCACTTTATTAAGGGTTATATGAACTTTCGACTTGTGGGAAGAAGAGCTACTACGACTCGTGCTGAATCGTTCAGACTTCCTTGTCGATTTCATGTAGGTTCAATTGTATCTATACTGCTTTTATACATTTTAAGCTGTTATGATTAAAATAGCATTGGTTTAGGTAATAATTTGTAAAAAACGGTAACAAAATTAAATCAGATCATGCTAGAAAACGATGTAAAACATAGTAAGATCGAAGACAAACAATTGGAGAAAAGAAAGCCAACCTGTGAAGACGTGTTAATTTGGCTTCCCGATAATTAATTGTTAGTTTGTGTATAAATATCTTTTCCCCAATTCAGTAAGTTTGAAAATTAATTCTATATACATTGAGTATGCTGTAGTAGTGTGCATTAATTCGCAGCACCTCTGCAGAAGTTTTAAAAAATGTTTATTTTATCGAGTGTTGCTAGTTTCGGGCAGAGTAATTGGAGCCTTGTGAGCTAAAGGTAGACAGCGACTAGCGACAGCGAGCCCTAGATGTTAAGCAACTGTTGAATTGGAGGTGCTGTCGTAGCAGTAGAGCTACAGCTGTCGTTCTGCGGGCGTTTAACGGCTTGCTTGTATCGGCAGACCAAAGAAGAAATAAGGGGCCAAACATCGTGGGACTTGCTGGGGTTTGAGATAAGCCCTAGTTTTCATTCAAAAAGAAACAGAAAGGTCAAAATTTTTCTTCGTAAAAGATTGATTTTTAGTGAACTTCTTGTTGGCGTGGGTTTTATGTTTTTTGTTTGTGACGTGTATTTACTTACTGCAATTGTTGTTACCTTGGAAACGTAATTACATATTCACAGATAGTAAAATAATATCTTCTACTGTAGCAATCCCATTAGTTAAATTACCATTACACAAAATGTTAACAATTAAATTATTAAAAATAATACCGCGATAATCAAGTTAAAAGCAAATTTATTTTTTTATAATTTATACAACTAAAAATAATACTTGCTAAAATGTAGAAACCCGACCCATATGAGTTATTAAGCTAGTTTATTTTATTTGAATGAAATAGAAAGCCACGATAATGATAATACAATTATCACTCAAGACAACGATCTAGATAATGCAATATCAGCACTCCAAACCGCAATAGACGAACTGCAACACTGATTTGACAGCTGGAACATCACCTTAAACCCCACCAAATGCACTGCTAAAATCTTCACCCTCAGAAGATACAATAATCCAAAATTGGTCACTGTAAACGGAAATCTAATTCTATGGAACCCAAAGGATGGAGCAGTGAAATACCTGGGAGTTCACTTCGATCAAAGACTGACATGGGGAATTCATATTAATACCAAAATTAACGACTGCCATAACAAGATGAGACTTCTCTATCCAATACTGAACAAGAATAGCCCATTAAAAATTGAATGCACATGTTAATATACAAATCTATCTTACGAGCGTCTTTCATATATGCCTGTGCAGTGTAGGACACGGCGTCAACACGCACATTAACAAATTTCAAGTGCTTCAAAATAAAGTCCTCAAGATGGCAACAGACGCACCATGGTTCATACGCAATGATCAACTACATCATGAATTGAACATCCAGGATTTCATTAAAGCCACCACAAAAAAGTTTCTCAACAGCCTAGGGACTTGCCCAGCTACCGACTACTACATGCTGGGTCAGCGACCCATCAACCTTCGCTTAAAACCAAGGCTACCTCGAGATGTACTTCTAAGTGATAGTGATCAATACATCGAATAAACAAATTCTAATCATCCAATTAGTGCCTGTTAACACTGTTCTCATAGTTATTGTGTATATAGTTATATAACGTAAACTTAATTTAAACTCTACTGTGTATGGCCCTAGTGTGCCGATCCGGTGTATTTTATTTACAATAATAACAAATCATAACAATACATTCAATTTTATACTGTATGTATGGTCCTGTCGACCGGCTTACGCTGGAGGATCGGTAATATTATTAGGTTAGTGCCATTATTCTAGACCTTATGTTTATTGGGTGCACCCGCTGTATTGACCATTTATATGTAAGTATGCATATATTTGCTACTACCTGTGTATTAATACATTTATTAGCATTACTTGTCTTATTTCGTTACTGCCTCTTACTCTTGCCGTATACGATTTTTTTATTATCTTGTAATTTACTGCCTTCTTTTAAGTTGATAAGATCGGACACATATTTGTCGTAATTAAAGACTCGTTGGGGCCCTCATATAATTATGTGTAATGTAATATTTCATGCTAGAACCCCGCAGTCTCCACTGTAGATAATCGAATGTTCAATGTGCCCACGTATTCTCGTGATAATTTGAAAATTATTTAAGTAGTTAAAATTTGGTATAGTATAGGCCTGATCCGAGTTAGCAGCTTTGCTTGTTTTGATCTAGTTCAAGTTGAACACAAGTAATACAATAAGTACATGTTTCGGTAGCAAAGAATTTTAGTGCAGTATGTGATGTTGTTAGTGTTTCATAGACGCATTGATGGACTCAAATGGGTTAAGTATGAAATCATCTCTAACATTTTCTTTTACCTTTACTTCTAGCATGCTAAAATGGAGCTCTCTTCAGCTTCGTCGAAGAGGTTGCGTATATAGACTTTAATTAAAAAGCATTTTCGCTAGACGGGCCGGAAAAAGGACAACGGCTTATAAATCAGGCGAAACGAGGGCCTGGCCCCATATGCAGCCCTATATAACACAAGTAAGGGCGCGTTACAGCTGTTACGCGCTTTTCCATCCACGATGTCGCGCATCAAAAGTCGCTCGCGCTCCGCGGCTCATTCTAAATTTTGATGATACGCGTTCGGGCGGAAATGAACACCCACGGCGCAGACTTCAAAGCCCGCAAAAGCTTCGAGCGCTGGGCGCAGATCAAGTTACCTAAGCAATGCGAATCCGTTTCAAAGCAAGAACTTGTTGTATTAATTATTAAGGCGATCTCTTAATATTAATCGGCAAAGAGCGGGCGTTAGAGAATGCGAAATTCATATCGCAGTGGATTGTGGGCTTAGGGGAAGATTTTATAAAGAACAGTATCTAATGAGTTTATATGAGAAGTTTGCTTTAGTGAAAATTATTTACTACATCAAATGAACGGTATAATATAATGAACACACATTGGAGACGAGGTTAATAATATAATATGCGAAACTAAATAGAACCGTGGAAAGCAATTCTCTACTAAGTTCCATATGACTGCTTTGTATAACCGAAACAAACCTAGAGGCATTAGAAATCTGAAAAAATGCAGAATTTATACTTGACCTAAGAAGTCATGTTTTATAAGAGTAATCAGCAATTAATTATCCAAAAAAGCATGAATCAATCGTAAAAGCATCGATATACTTATTCTGAATGAATAAATTGATTGCTATCTATCTTAACAGCTCGTAGTCGTAACTAAACAACCGAACAAAATTAAGAACAATACATATAGGTGAACTGAATTTGTAACAGTTTATGAGGTTTATTCCTCACCTTTTACCTTAAATTTGAACAAGACGTTTTGTGTGCCTTAATATTTAAACTATTAGTAGCCCTTTGTGTTTACCTTGCAAGCTCGGTGGATATAAAACCTCCTTAATACCTCAGTTCGCGGCTTATGAAAAATCACCATCTGCCAAAACAGGAATATACTCCCTATAGAGTTGTCGGCTAAAACTGACTTTAACCTTGCAGTGGGCGCGCCCAGTTTTATGACACCACTGGTCGCGCTAAGTCTCTTAGACCCAAAAACTAAATACTATTTATATGACAATAAATTTTAATATGAGATGTTTATTTACAATTACCAAGATTTTCAGTTATATATCAGTTGCTGCTAACATTAAAAAAATATTATTCTATTTATTGTCTTCTATTTTTTAAAGGTTTTTGTAAATCATGCTAATTTCATAATAGTAAACACAGCCTCTGATGAATTAGAAGATTTTAATTTTCTATATACATTTATAGACATAACAATGTTTTTAATACTAAGAGGTGGAACAAAACAATTCATTTTCGTCATTTTGGTTCAAGGATGCATTAGCAGTGCACAAAATCCCTGCATGCAAAAAACACAATTTTTTACGATTTTTTTTTCTTTTGCTATTTTTTTTTGGAAAAAAGCAACGTTTTTGGGGTTATTAGGGTCATCTACTGGATGGTCTGTAGGGGTTCCAGCTACTTCTTGTCTACTTAGGTGGATTTCCGGTAGATAACTTTTGAGTAGTGATCGCCAATGTAATTGGTCATTTGTTAGAATCAAAGCTAATTTTTGTATATATTGACGTCTTGGTATACTAACGTCGATGTATATTGCAACATAAATTATTTGTGAGGTCATTGCAGCTACATTAAATGTAAAAATAATCAAGAAGACACGAAAATTTCACAAACGTAAACGGTCGCGCTAAGTCTCACAGACCTTTTTTTAAGGAGGTTGGGGCAATCCTGTGCGGGACGCGACGTAAGGGGGTTGGCCTGTGGTAAATGCATATACTACGGCAGGCATTGCCAACTTCAGAAAGACAAATAAAGTATAATGTTTTTCTCATTTTTGAGTACATAGTAAAGATGAATGTATGGTTTTTAAATATTTTTTACGATTTTGTACCTGTAATAGCAATGAGAAACTATTTTTTACAGACAAAATGTAGTTTCGAATTGAATAAATTAAACGCTGAAGTTTGTCAACGTTGCCAGTCGTTTGAATGAAACTTTTGCTTGGCACTACTGCTCTTATGGCACTCTAACCTATAATACGCTGTCAACAATGAGTTGTTGCATCGGAAGAAGCTGCGTCAATCGTGCATGCTTCTAAACGCGCATAAAGCCGCGACGAAATTGTGCAAGATAGCGTGTCGCACGGAGTAGAAGGCCGGAGAATCGTTGACATTCCGGTGTTAGCCAAAAACTTGAAATGCCTTGTCTGCGACCAAATTTTGTCGTTATCGTGCATAGAAAATGAAAGCCGCCGTGGTCTGGCAAGTGTCTTCAAAATTCGATGCCATGTCTGTTTGACAGTTCGTACTGTGCCAACGATTGGTTACTCTTATTCTGACGGCTATGTTCAACGTAAAATATACCACGTTAATTCTAAAGCTGTTCTTGGGGAGTAGCAAGTATTCAATTAATCCGACATACGTATTTCGCTTGCGCATGAAGCGCTGAGAAAGCTGACACCCGTATTGATAGTCGTTCGCCAGCGGATCGCCGGCGACTCGCCGGAGTTTCGTTATGAATAGTATGTTGGCGGCACTGTACGTCTATGTCAAATTCGAGGTGATCAGGTTAGGTTTTCAGTCAGTTTTGACAGAAACTGACACAAAATCTAACCTGCTAACCTCGAATTTGACAAAGACGTACAGTGCCGCCAACATACTATTCATAACGAAACTCTGGCGAGTTGCCGGCGATCCGCTGGCGAACGACTATGAATACGGGCGGACTTCGCAGCGTTGCCGCATAAAAGTGACAGGCAGGCCGACCGGAGCCATTTTTAGTGCACAACGATATATTTTTCACTAATGCAACAAATTCAGCGAGTGAATCGAGTTCAAATTTTACCAGTGTCTTCGGAGAATATTGCATTTGGTTGTGCAAAGTGTTTCATCAACATTTCTTCGTTTACTTTTTTTTTAACCGTCCGAACGTTTCCGCCCATAAGAGCCCATGTATTTTTACACAATTTTACGATTTATTTTCTCCTATTCTGACGAGACAATTTTCTTCAAATTTATAGGGGAGTTTTTAAATGCACTTTTCTACAGTATATATTTTTTTTACGATCTTCTATTCGTCAAGTACTTAACGCCCCAACCTCCTTAAATAACTCACGAACAACTAACAACTGTGCTTATGCCGATTATCGGGAAACAAGTAAGTTTAAAAATTTGAAGCTACCTAGACGTAACCCTATTACACTACCTTTAACAAATTCCCACTCGATAATGTATGCATCGGGTCTGTGAAACTTGGCGCGGTCACTGCAGGCTTAAACGATGCACAAAAGAGCCAATTTGCTTACATAAATCTACTGATTTCAAAACACATAGAGAAAGCCTTACTTAAACACGATTGTCACACCACAAAAGAGATTGCCTAACACATTTTTTAACTGAAAAATGTTATCTACAATCAGTCCTCAAACCTGCGCTACAGCCTTTAAAACTGAACGTCTTCTATTGCGTCACCCCAATACTGGATGGTATGTTCGTGGAGTTTTCACACGGCCTGCTCGGTAAAGCCCCGATTACTGCCACCTGACGTCACAGTGTTCTCAACTTTTGTCAAGCCCTATTTTAGTGTGACATAAATTTGTGTCTTGAAATGGACGCTATAATTGTAGGTACTCTGGTAATGCGGCACAAAATTGTGTACTTACAGGTACACCAGGAAAATTTGGTTTTTGTATTTACAAACACTCATTCCGCTTACAGTCTTGAACGTGCTTTTCATGTTTAAATAGCAAAATTTACTGTACGTCTGTGCAAATATTTACTATTTTAAATACAATATTAACTCTAATACTAAAACATGAAAAATACAACATTGTAGTCGAGAAATGCCAGATAGTCCGTTTCGAATTTAATAGATTAACTCAGTTAAATGGGCTGCACAAATCACTGGTACCTGAAAACGGACTCAGCGGATCATCCCATACTCAAATATTAAACGAGGGATCTGCTTGACAATTACGATATAAGATTTTTCAACTTATATGTACGCTAATTAATTTTCTATAATTAGTAGGCTAGATTTACGTATTTAAAATTGTTTTACATTCCGTTAAAAATTGTAACAGGTGCAGAAGATATTATGAAACCAACTCACCTATCGCCTTAGCACTAGATGTTAATAAAGAGCTTACAGCATAGGTACAAGTTTTGGAAAAAATTAAAACGGCTGTTTTGATCCCAAAATTGGAAAAAATGTTTGCTTGTTTTGGGAACAGCACATCAGTAGTAACTACAAATGGCACAGGCAGTAAACCTGTTAAGTAATTTAATTAAAAATTTTATAATAATTGTATTATAAATTGATGCTATACATTAAAGAGGCCTTAACTTGCATCGAATAAAGAAGCACAAAGAAAATATTTGTAGGAGCTCTCTGGGTTGCTACAAACAATCCTTACATAGTTTTGATTAGTTTAAGCAATGTAAAATTGCATTATAGTACAAAAATATGGACAGAATAGATTAATAACGTAAATAAACACAAAGCAGGACGTATACTTTAAAATATAATGCAAAGGGGCTACACGAAGGAGTGACTCAAGAGCCAAAGGAAAGCTACTGATCTTAACACTCCGTTCTTTTTTTACATAGGCTACTTTCAACCAAATAGAATCGACACGCAGATCTCTCTAGATATAGTTAACTTTTAGATCCACTGCAATCGCTTTGCACTAATTGCCATCTAAGGGGCTGAAAGTGATGCAAGTCGAACACTCAGAAGCAAATCGGAGGAGCGTTTTAGGGAAGTGCAGCAAGCTGGAGACACGAAAACTCGAATGTGAAGCAACAAACTAATTAAAGACTGCACTTGTAGCGTGGTTACGAGTCTGTTTTAAAGCACTTACTTGTATTTTCTGGAAGATACAAGCCAAACGACTCTATTTATTGCCAAATTACTAACGTGGAGCAGTTACAGACATTTGCAAAATTTTTAAATTGGAATTAGAAGTATCTAAAAGGTATACCGAGTGTTTAAAAATTTTATTGTACTTTTCTACAAAAGCGTTCTCTAGATCAAGATAAATAAAAAAATGCTTGTAAACGGTGGCCAGAAATTGTGTCATAAGAGAATTACTAATACTTAATACGTAATCTTCTACAAATTGTAAGCACGGAAATTTAACCAGAGCAATATTCCAATATCCCAAACTAAAATAAATAACAATTCTAGAAGCAGTAACCGAAATAAAACTCAAAGAATATGTTCAACCCGTCGGTAACCTTCTATATCCGAAAAATGTAATTCCAGCATCAAGGCTATCTAAACAACGTATCTGTATCTACCTGCCCGATATATAGCCAAACTGATTGAAGACGGAATGACATACATACAATGAAAGAATCAGTAAATATTTTAGATTCTCTTTTAGTAAAATTAAAGGCTACACATCTTTATACAACTTAACAAACAAAAGTGTTACAAATGCCAACAGACTGGACATACTGCGTTACACTGCACAGAACTATACACCCAAAATAATAACGGAAACAATAGGAACGGACCCCTAACTCCATTTATTCCTGATGTATCAACAACCAACATGGAAACCATAGATTATGCCTACCTAAAAATACAAAGCAAAGATATTAGAGATAAGAGACAAAAAAATAAAAAGAATCTACGGGACTACCACAAATTACGGCAAAACGTTTATCTACTCAGGCCCAATAGAAAGCAAAAACAATAAATGGGGTAGGCATTCTAATAACTGAAACGGCAATAAATGGTTCCTGGAATGAAAACCCTAGAGCAGGGGTTCTCAAACTATTTTAGACACTGTACCCCTTTTTACCAACAAAAAGTTTTGGGTACCCCTTATCAGTAAGTAAACTAATATATAAAAAAAATCTTAAACCTTTGATTTAGTAGGTATAGTTTTAACCTGTGTAACTCAATTACGCGTCATGTTTAAATAAAACAAAGAGATATTGCTTACATACATTTTTATTATATTAAAAACAAAAAGGGGGGAGGAGTGTACATCACATCAGCTGATGCACTCTGTCCACCCGTCTACCGTCGCGCCACCACTATACAGGGTGAGTTTTTTTTCATTATCACTATAGGGATCTCGGAAACCGTGAAAGATAGAAGGTTGGTTAAATGGAGAAAGAATTGCAGTTTTATGAGCTTATTCGAGATGTGCTTTTGTTTCTTTGAAAAAATCCAAGGCCTACTAGATACAAGCAAAATATTAAAATTACTTAATTTCTTAAAGTCGATCTAGCGCCGTTATTATTGAAAATAGAAAAAAATAATAAGAATAAAAGTTTTAGCTATTTTTACGGTGTTTATCTTGCACTTATAAGTTTTCTTCTAGCTTTCATAGTTTTTGAGTTATAACATTAAGTTACATTTTTTTAAATAGCAATCATAGTTGGCTTAGACATTTCTAAAAAGAGCTCACTTTTCCGGTTAAAATGACATAAGGTTTGTTATACCTATTTTGACAAATAATTCTTTTATAATAATTTTCGTAATAAGAAAATGACGAAAACAAAAACTATGAAAGCTAGAAGGAAATTAATAAGTGTAAGATAAACACCCTAAAAATAGCAAAAACTTTTATTCTTATTATTTCTTCTATTTTCATTAATAACGGCGCTAGACAGGCTTTAAAAGATTAAGTAATTTTATTATTTTGCTTATATCTAGTAGGCCTTGGATTTTTTAAAAGAAACAAAAGCACACTTTGAATAAGCTCATAAAACTGCAATTCTTTCTCCATTTAGCAAACGAGATATGCTCTTTTTAGAAATGTCTAAGCCAACTATGATTGCTATTTAAAAAAATGCAACTTAATGTTATAACTCAAAAACTATGAAAGCTAGAAGAAAACTAATAAATGTAAGATAAACATCGTAAAAATAGCTAAAACTTTTAATCTCATTATTTTTTTCTATTTTCAATAATAACGGTGCTAGACCGACTTTAAGAAATTATATTATTTTAATCTTTTGCTTGTATCTAGTAGGCCTTGGATTTTTTCAAAGAAACAAAAGCACATCTCGAATAAGCTCATAAAACTGCAATTCTTTCTCCATTTAACCAACCTTCTATCTTTCACGGTTTCTGAGATCCCTACAGTGATAATGAAAAAAAACTCACCCTGTATATAATTTTTGACTTATACAGGGCGAGTCAAAAATTTCAAAATTTTCAAAACCTTATATTTTCGCTAAAACTTCATTTTTTTTGGTGGAAAATTATACAGGGTAATACAAAAGGTCATTTTTTATGCAGAATTTTATTATACCCAATGCCATAGAAGTTTACACTTCTCCCGTGTGGTCTTAAGCACACAAATAATTTTTCCCCTATTTAAATTTAAAGGTTTGTTTTATTTTTTGTTGGCCTGCCACGTACCCCTTAAAATATTTCGCGTACCCCCAAGGGGTACGCGTACCACACTTTGAGAACCACTGCCCTAGAGAATCATGCAGGCAAAGTTATCTACCAAAGCCGGAAACGCATCTATAATACAATGTTATACGCTTACAAATCTTTCGAACTTATGCATAGGAAGGTTTTTATATCACAACCAAAGTAAGATAACTTGGATATTACCTTATATGAAAACAATGATGTAGCCATATTACTATAAGCAATAAATAGCGGCTTTCTCTCAATGACGTACGGAATAAAAAAGAATCAGACTTGGCGAGTGACCACCACTTACTTACCGAGGTAATTCAGATAAAACTTTCAACAACAATACCAGGATAGAAAGGCAACTAAAGACAAATATAATATAGAAAAAATGAAAACACCATTTTACTCCGAGAGTTCAGAAACAACGATCGGAGGGGGGGGGGGGCAATGATCAACCCAATAAAATAGATAGAAGCGAGAATCATACAGAAAGGTGAATCGAATGTAGCAAGAAGCCAGATAATAAAGAAGAACAATTTTTAAGAAAGGAGCAGAGAGTAAAAGGCGAATGGATATCAAATGAAATATAGATATTCATAAATTACGGAAGAGACTTGAAGAATAGGACAAATGCAACTATCGAAAACGAAACCAATAGGCAACTAGCCCATCAATTACACGAAAACGACAAACAAGTAAAGAGAGCAGCAGGAAGCACTTCAACGAAAAGCAGAATGGAAAAAGTGTAAAAGAAAATTAGCAAAAAGACCCAAATATACCAATAAGTCAATGAAATATGACAGAGGAGATGTTATTATCACATCGGAAACAAAAAAAAATGACGCGAGTACTTTTCGCAACTGCTGAACACACCGACAAAAAAGGAAAGACAGGGAGGAAAGATAATTAGTACCAGTTGTTGATATTCAAAGTGGATTCGTAGAGAGGGTGCTGTAGCTGGTCCCGATCTTAATCAATCTTCTTTCCTTTGGGGTTTTATGATGTCTCTGGTAGACAAGACTGCTGTACTTCGAGAGGAAGGTCTTCTGGCAGGAGTCATGGCCGCATGCGGGCATGTGTAAGCTATTCTAGGAATATTCCATAAACCGACGGTGCAATCTCTGTATTGAAGTAAATTGTCAATATTTTGAGCAACTACTGTAAATTCAAATAATTTACTCATACTAAAATGGCTCATTTTCAGACATGAGTACTTTATGTTAACGAATATTGATTGTATTCGTGCCTTCTATTTTTGGGACACCCTGTATATTCCACTCACTTAGAACCTTGATAAGTGAGAATTAGAATATTTAACAGCTCTACTTTCAAAACCATTATATAGTATTGTAGGTGATTTTAACCCACACAACCCTCTTTGGGGATGCCATAGTATGGAAAACAACAACAATAATGAGTGGTCAGATAAATGGAAAATAAAAGAAGCCGACTGGAAAAAATCCCAATTAACACTGTTGCAAAACTAGAAACTTATAACATCCACACATACGGTTAACTCAGTGGAGTGGGGAAATGCAATTTCTGATAAGAACAGTGTCCTTAAGAAATATAGACGACACAAAGTATGTAGAACCTTATCACATTTAAAAAGACAAGAGCTGTCGGGCGAGAATTCACAGAAAAGAACAAAAATCTTGACCTAAAAATATTTAACAATTTGAATTTTAGTCATACTTCACATTTGTTAATTACGATAATTACGTAAACTACCCTCCTGCCCTTTATGCGTTTTCAATAGAGTTCCAGTAATCTTTTGACGTCCTGCACATCCACCTAAGATCCACTGCTACCAAACGTCTCTCAGAAAGACCTCTGTAATGCACCAGCAAACATTGGAACAATACCTGTTTCGCGAAGTTAGAACCCTCGCCGCAGTCGCATCCGTCGTCAGCGGTCTCCCCGATTCACACTTGGTAGAAACGAAAGCGTTCATGAAATTATTTAAGTGATAAATATTTATTAAAAATTCAATATGCTGCTCTAATGCTATATTTTATAGCTTAAAGAGCAGAACATCAGGTGTTTTGAACAGTTCAATACTAACTTAATCTATAACTTCTAAGTAAAGATACTGAGGATTCCTGTAGGAGAAAAGAATATTTGTTTAATGTCAACATCAGATCAGTTAATTGAGTAGTAAAGCGCAATTTCCCACTGTGTTACAGTTGTTAAAAATGATTGCTTTCTTTTACGAGGATTATTAAAGTGAAGGTTTTTACGACTAGTAAAACAACGGGCCCTGTTCGATCTGACTTCACTAAACTACTAACAAGAAAACCAAATTAAAATTCTTGTTGGTTAAGTGTAGTTAAATACTTTCTTTAAACTGCTTTCCTGTTTGCAACAAATTTTAAGATATCCATTAGGTACTTTATATTATGATAGCCTTGTGAATTAATATTTTAGAAAAGAACTAATGTCAAATTTGAGGTTCGTAGGTTAGGTTTTGTTTGTTATTTGACACAGACTGACGCAAAACAGCATGACAGTGCTACCAACAATGCAGTAGTATAAATAATAAAAACTCACTTGTGAATAAAACTTCATTTTAGTCACTGAAAACAGTTGTATAATGTATGGTAATAGGCGCTACTGTAAGATAAAGTAAATTGTATCCACTATTATCATTAAAGTGTTACTCTAGCAATGTGGCTTTAGTGGATAAAGCACTTACAACTTTATAGGTAGGTGTTGGAAAGTAGTTATGTATGGTCCAATTGAATAAATAGGCATTTTATCCATAAGGGCAAAACTTTATCTCACGAGACAGCCGAGTGAGATAATTTCCCCGAATGGATAAAATCTCTTTATTCATGTGTAGCACATAAAACTTTTTCCAATACCTACAATTAATTTTATAAATAAGTTTTAAAATTGAATAAATAATTTTAAATATGTAATCATACTACTTGGTTGTGTACCAGTTTCCACGGTAACATATATGTATTTTGTAAGTTGCTATGGATTATTAACTACTTTATTCATTCATGTTTGTGAAGCCAGTACTGTCAAAGTCAGTTATCAAAAGTATTTATAATAGTACACATCTGACTTTATTCACTAGATAACGCTTTAATTATTTAAAAAACATTTTACCTCTAACGCAAGAAGTAACTAGAATAACTTTACAACCTCACTTCCAGTTCGAAATTGTAGTTTTATAACCTCACTTCACTTTATAACACATGTGCTAAAAGTAAACAGCAGATCTTATTTTAAACACGATAAATTATAAAACTTTTAGTGAAAAAAGCTAGCGATAAAAGGCCTAGTGGTAGAAAGGTAGAAAATATATTTACTTAAAAATATGTTTTTAGTGAAACTGAGCTTGTGGAACAAGTTAAAATTCTTCAAACCTAAAATACGCATTTAAAGAAACTACTTCACAAAGAAAGGGAAGAAAAGAAAACAGTTGAACAACTTTTTACAGAAGAGCAACGTAAATTAAAAACTGCCAAGCAAGTCCACTGGACTATTGAAGATATTGCTTCTGCTATGTCATTATGTGCAGGAGGTCCAATGTCCTACCGTTTATTAAGCAAAAGAGGCTACCCTATTCCTTCGGTTTCCACTTTAAGAAGATGGGCAAGCAAAATAAATATTCACCAGGTATGCCAATTTGATCCATATATAAATGTAATGTAAATGGTTTCATCCTTATGTTTTTGTTTATTTATATTTATGTATTTACCTATATTTGTTAATATTTATTTATAGGTTTACAAGGAAACTAACTAATTTAGTTTTTAGGTTTACTAAATGTAGTACTGACGCTGATGGAAAACACGTCTTTATCAAAAATGGAAAGATCATGTATCCTACTCTTTGACGAAATGAAAATTCAAACTTCATATGATTACGATAAGAAGAATGACACAACCTTCGGACCCAGCAAATATGTGCAAGTAATCATGGCTCGTGGAATATGTGGAAACTGGAAGCAGCCGATATTTTACGATTACGATCGAAAAATAACAAAAATACTTTTATTTAAAATCATAACAAAATTAGAAAATATTGGCTCACTTTATGCTATTAATAGTGATTTAGGAGGCAGCAATAGGGAACTGTGGAATTATTTTATTACGGAAGAAACAACATGGTTTACAAATCCAGTAAGCCAAAAAAGAGTACATGTGTTTGCAGATGCACCACATATGATTAAACTTTTAAGAAATCATTTTCTAGATACTGGATTATTATTAAATGATAAATTAGTAACATCTAAACCAATTGTCGATTTACTCCAAAATACAAATCCAAATCCAAATTTTGATTTAAATATAGCACATAAAATTAATAGTGATTTTTTAATAGTAAAGGGTGCCCAACGACAAAAAGTTAAATTTGCAACCAAGTTGTTTTCGCACACAGTCTCGAAAGCAATTTCAAGGCTAGGGTTTTAAAAGTGAATGCAATTGGCTTGAATGTTCAAAGTTATTAAAAGTCACCAATCACTGGTTTGATGTTTTTAATTCTAAAGTTCCACAAAGTGACTCGAGAGACCAGGTGACAGCGTATGGTTTAGCTTTACCTAAGCAAAATAAAATTTTGGATAAAATGGAAAAAAACATGTACAATCTTTAAAAAATTGGTTCTAACACTATGTTGCCATTTTAGCGCGGTATAATTATTAGTATAAGGTCTTTGAAACAACTTTTTATTGATATGAAAGAGGATTTTAATATAAAATATTTATTAACATATCATTTAAATCAGGATCCGCTGTGGAAGGACTTTTTTCCATTATACGAGCAATTGGAGATTTATATGATCATCCAACTGCTTTACAATTTAAATATAGGTTAAGAAATTATCTTATGTGGCGAAATGAAGATATAATTTCAGAACATTGCTAAAATAGAGGGCACTCCAAATATTGCTATTGCAAGCATAAGTGGTGTTTCGAACCTTAATACATAAGAAAACGATGTCGATGATTCTGAAATTGTCACTGGAGAAATGTTTGGGGCCTTAAATTTATCTAATGGTAATGAGCATGCATATCAAAATCATTCTGCTGATGTTCAGGAAAACGTTATCGAACAGCATGTTCAAGGTCTGGAATGGGATGGTTTAGAAAATTTGGCTGGGTTCATTGCTTTTAAGTTACAGAAAAAAGAAATACTTGGTTATATTCCAGACCGTAATGAAATGTCATCTTCCTGGGTAAATCATCTTTTCGAAGGCGGTCTACTAAAACCAAACCTATAGATTTTCTAACTAAATGTAATGAACTCGACCACATTTTTAACAATTTTAATGGGGAGTCATTAAAATTGACCAAAAATTATTTAAAAGCCCTAATGGATTTAGCGGAATCTCTTAATTTAAGTATAAAGGCCAAGCATCTTTTCTTTCGATGCAAAATGTATTTTAAAATTAGAATATTGAATAGGGATATTAAAGAAAAATCCAAAGTGAGGAAGAAAAAAATTACAAAAATTGTAGTTGTAATAAAAAAAGTTAATAATATATACCGAGTGTCCGTTCTCAAACTTGAACATAGGAATCTAACATTGCATTGAACGTTTTTGCTGACTCCTGCTCGCCAATTCAACTTACAGGAAAGATAATGGTATCAATAGAAAGATAAAATTGTTGCACATTAAACGATACTAGTAATAATAATATCTACTGATATAATATAGAAATAATGGCAAAATCTCAAGTAACCAAATGCACAATGTTGATTGCCTATGTTCGACTTTGAGAGTGGACACCCATTATACATATACTCGTATACATAACTATTATTTTTGTACAAAGGTATTCTTTTAAAATTAACAATATTTATTTAAATTTAAAAAACAAGTTCGCTTTTTTGCGCTAGGGATTAAAGTAATAATTTTTGATAATGAATGAGCCTTAAACTTTTCACACTCTTCATGTGTTGGTATTTTCCCTTACTTTTAAATTTAAATACTCTAGTATTCAAAATCGTTTATTGTTCGTTTTTTACAAAGTAAACCTTTATACAAAGCAATTTATTTTTTGCACTTTCGGGATTAAAGTTGGCACTTTAGTCACTTATTTCAGCGACTAAAGTAGCTCATTTAATTCCTAGGGACTGAAGTAATTACTTTAGTCCATAGGGACTAAAGTAAAAATGTTACCTTGACTATGGTAAATTTATGTGCATACGAGATTAGTAGGTTAGGTTTTATTTGTCATTTAACACCCTGACGCAAAACTTAACCTTCAAATCTCGAATTTGGCATAGACTGACAATACAATTCAGTACTGCCAACTGATGCGGGCTATCCAGGGCCTGCTGCAATTGAGTTTTTAAAAAATCACTCTGTAAAGTAGTTTAGTAGTTGTTAAAAAAATTGTACTTATCAGTTTCCAAATTGACAGATTCCAAATTTTTCAAATGTTTGAGATAATGTTCCCAAAAGTGCAAAAAATTGCGTATATCACACGGGACTAAAGTGTCCAAATTCCTTGAGTGATTATTTCCCTCGGGCCTACGGGCCTTCAGGAAATAATATTCACTCGCGGGATTTAATGATGCACTTTAGACCCTCATGATATAATATACTATTATCTAGCACCTACCTACTTTATTTAAAAAGCTTATTCTATTATAGACCCTAAATCCTACATTATAAAAAAATATCTCGTATACTATTATAATATTGAATAAAATGTAATATTTATATCAATTTAGTAAAATATACTTACTAAACAATAAAAACCGCGTACTGTCGTACGAAATTCGATCGCCGCCTGGGTTTATCTTAGTAGTAGTAGTATCATGAGCATAACTATAGTGGCGATTCAGAATGTACTAACACTAGGAATAACAGTTCGTCCATTTTCGTTTTTTTCTCTAATCTCATCTATAATGTACATATTTATTCTTGTGTCTGTATGCGGCTTATTCTTCTAATAGTGATTCTTCCATTTCATTTCCTTTTGTGGTTTTCGTTCCACATACTGAGAAAATTAAACGATGAATTGAGGAAGTAGGACAGGAACATAGACGCAGGACGCAGATTAAACGCTGCTTTTCATGAAAAGGAGAAAGAAGGTAAAGCCGAGGGAGAAAAGTGAAGTATAGAGAACATATTAAATAAAATGAAGAGAAAAATATTAATGCATTTGAAAGGAGTAGATAGATACCTTGGATCATGTTAAAATTTTCCTACTTTAATGTATTAATTTAGCTAATTGATAACAGAATCAGAGTTTTTCTCAAAGCAGTTGCCCTATGAATACTGCATCAGCATCCACTGGAAAATCTGCAAAGATTATCACGAGCAAGTGCGATCTCGCGACTGCGAATCTGTGCGCGACGCAGATCTAAGACGTTAACCCCACGAGGAGTTTCTCATTAGGCATTGTTAATTGAGGCGTTTTGTTTTACCTCAAGCTGCTGTTAATTAGTTGTTACAAGTTATTAGAGTATTAGACACAATTTCGCCTGTTTATTATCCCATCCTTTTCATGCGATGTGCAGCCGACAACTGAGGAGGGCGATAAGTTGCGAGTATCTTCCGCAACATAATACGCCGTAATTTGGGCTTTCCAATCATGCAAATGAAACTCTGCCGTAATAAGATCCCAACTGCAGTAATTATTGTAAGGTTAGAGGGCGGCCAGATCGTATCCGTTTCTGGGGTCAAGCGACCGCGGCCGGAATTCGATCTCAGCGGGAGTTTCCTGGAGACACCGCATGGAAATGGCCGTGGATGTGCCGAAATGAAAATGTGGGATTCCGATCTGGCATTGGAATCGGCTGTGGACGGAACTGAATTCCGGAATTAAGAAAGCCCGGATCGTTTTGTCAAAATGGACCTTTGTGCATTCAGTTTGTTTGACTTTATGAAACAATGTTATAAGCACATTTTTCTGCACGTTAGTTTCTATAGCTTGTCATAATGAAAAAGACAGTTGAGCATTGATTATTTTAGATGTATAGAATGCTTTAAGAATTTTAATTGGAATTCAGGAATGCTGTTAGAACACAGATTAATGTGTGGTTTGGTATCTCAAATATACAAAATCATGGATAGGTTACCTACTTTAAAACAACCGACTGACAGACTTTGATGAATATGTGGATGATACGGCAGCCCAATAAATTCATTTGATACGTGCTGCCAGCAGAATGGGGCTCGGGAGTACCATTTCATAATCTGGCCAGATATGTTTGTTTTTTATTTGTATGCAGATGTTTGGAAATTTCTCAAACGCAATTTGTCATAATCAGAAAGACAATTACACATCGATTATTTTAATATATAGAATGTATTCAAGACTTTAAACGCAATTCTCCCAGGCGGTTCGAACACATAATCATCAATACATTCAAATTAAGGGACAACACAGTTTTTATGAAACAAGTAAATCAAAGAAACTGTTGGAAATTATCAGCTTGCTTCATGATGTACGGCTCAGCTCTTCGTCCATTTGAATTACACACACGCTCAAAACACCTGCTATAATACACAACAAAATTAACACATTTTTGTAGTTTTAAACAAAGAACTCAAAAATCTGTAAAAATCGGTAGCATCCACATACCGTCCGCTTTTTCTTATTTAATCGTGCAAACGAGACTCATACGTACTCCACTGCTAAACTGAAAGTTTTTTTAGCGGCATAAAAATTGTTCTTAGCGCCGTATGTACACATAGCAAATTTGTAGTTATATTCCAACGCGTTTTCAGAAATTAATAAAATTTATGATCTTGTTCTCTCAAATTCAACACCCTGTATTTGGAAAAGAAAAACTTGCGGATCCATGTTAATCAGAACTGTTTGTCTTAGCATAAATCACAGAGCATTACAGTCAATTTTCTGTACGTCCTTAGGAAACACTTTGTTTATAACCGCATATTGTGCCTTAATTAATGTGATTTGCGTTACTAAGTTGCTTCATTCACTGTTTCAGTATTATTAGAAACAATATTATGTATTTACCTACTTTGCACATACCTGTAAATACTCTACGCCTTCGTTACTAAAGAAAGTAAACCAGTTTCTTCTGTAACTTTTTCATTTATGGGAAAGTCGCAATTTCCGCAGCAGTTAGTTTTTTTTAAACAAAATTTAATATGCCAGGAACTGTCAAATTCAAAATTAATTATTAATTTTGTAATAGTTATTTATGTATTAAGGACGTATGGTAATTGGTACATACAACATTTTATTTTAGTTCTCAAAATGATATAATTCAAGGATTCAGTATATCGGCTACAGACTGCTGCCTCATCGTTGTGCTACCGCTGCGAATGTTTGTTTAAATTATTAGTACAAACACCAATTAGCACAGGATTATTCTCGCACCACTGGGAAGTATTTTAATCTGAATTAAAATTTAACTTAATGCTTCAGAGTGTATAACTTTAACTTAGCTTTGCCCAAATACACAACTTTTTATTTAATTCAAAAACCAAAAATTTATAAAAAGACAACCAACACTTAAAATTTAATAGTTATAGATATATGTCGGCGCCGAAAATATTTGGACTAATGTCTCCCCCTATGAGTTATGTTTTCTAGTTATGTTTCGTTTGAACTGTTTTGTTTATGAGTTCACAGAAGGAACGCGATAGGTAATTTCCTATAGAATGGAACGGCGCCTGCAAGACCCAAACAATATGGGAATGAGTAACATTGCCGAGATCAGGGCATTCTTGTATAGAAAAGCAAAGGTGTTGGACGAAGTTGCGGGCGCCGGACCATTACCGTTCCAACCCTTATTATTAGTTAAGTTCATTTCGCCATTACGGGCTATTTATTGGTTATTTTAGTTTTTAACCAATAAACTGTGCTTATCGGACTTAATGTGTAAAATTGAAGTGGTTACGCCCTGAACTACCCCTAAGCTCTGACATATATTAAGAACGAAACCAATATGTTATAGTATGAAGGAATTGTAAAACCCGACTTCAAGCGGAAAGCTTTAAATTTCCCGAAAGCTATAATCGTGATTAGGCACGTAGTACATACAACGTTTTATTTCATTTTGTTTCTCAAAGTCTACAAAATTCAAGGATTCAGTATTTTGGCTACAGATTACTGCGTCATCGTTGTCATGGCGCTGTGAATTTTTGGTGTGCTACGGTTTCTATGCAGATTATTGGTGTTTCTATACTACATTGTTGGTGCTTGTTATACTGCTTAACAACTTTATAGGTCATATGGCCACGAAAGCCATTTACCTTCTGTTTTAGAACCTCGGTTCGTATAATCGTAGTTCAACAGGTTCTTTCGTTGTCACCATTTGTTTATGGTTTGCAAATCACCAAAGAATAATTGTGTCACCTCACAGATTCCCCAGTCTTGTTGTTATTGAATTTTAACCTACCTGTCTTCAACTGAGAGCTTCCAAATGAAATAAGCACATGTAAGCGTCGAAACCATTTATTTACTTCTATAACTCAGCTCTTAACCCAACTTTTGATAATAAAAATAGCTGGTAATTCTTGAAAACGACTCAATCAAAATGCACAAATCACCGCAAAGATCGAATTTCATAAATTGAGTAAGCAAACTCAACTAACATGAAATTATAATTTACACCACTAAATCGGCTGCTTTGCAAGGAACGTTTTAACACTTCGTACGACCTAATTCTGTTAATTTATGCATTAATTGAGAAATTAATGAATTATCAACACTTATTTTAATATTTAAGTAACAGTATTGCAACATACACCTCATTTTACTGCTTTTACATACGTTTTAAGTCATTCTGAATTAAAATATAAAAATTACAAGCCTCTTTCAGTTTGAAAGATAACAACAATCCAGGCGATAATCTAAATTTTACTATTTACATGTAGCCTTTTCATGGCTCTCGATAAACTTTAAAATCGTTTTCTACGCTTGCGTTTGCATTTAATATCACAAATTTTGTAATATTATACAACTTTTTAATTGCATTAAACGTTTTAGGAGTGATCACTAGGTTCACCGGACACACCTCCATTCCAAAACCCAAAGTGTCGTAATCTCACAACATTTTTAAATAATCATAAAATATTTCAGGTACTTGTAAGATCTAATAATAACCAATAATAACAGTAGTGTACCTAGAGGCGTTCTGCCTCACTTTGCATGTATCCCGAACGCGGGTCTAGCCGGGGTCAAGGTCATTGGTCTAGCCGGAGCCAAGGTCATTGGCCTCACCTAGGTCACTTGCCACTTCCGGGAATTTTTAGGCTAAATGTCAAATTTTGAAAGATTCCCACGATGAATTTTTGGGTTAAAAGTGTCATTTTTCATTTTTCATCAAGATTTCTACATTTATCAAAATGTTCCCAGGCTCAACAGGATGTGAGTCATCGTCTGGCAATGCAAAACTAGTTGAGACTTGTAGATGCAGGATGTTATTGAACAATGGCGTCCATTGTTTGAGAAATCTGCACGAAATTGGACAATGAAGCTATTGTTGTCTGGAGATTAAAATGTGCAAAGCTGGTAAAAATAGAACAATGACATCCATTGTTTTAAAATCAGCACGAAATTGGACAATGAAGCCATTGTTGTCTGGAGATTAAAATGTGCAAAGCTGGTAAAAATTGAACAATAAAGCCATTGTTTGAGAAATCTGCACGATAATTGGACAATGAAGCCATTGTTTGAGAAATCTGCACGATTGCAAAAAATAACTGAACAATGAAGCCATTGTGGTCTAATAGTATATATCGAATTATTTCCAGCTAAAAAGGTGCAATATGAAAATCCAAACCATAAGGTTATTACAGTGCTAACGACTGTGCGCAAAATAAAACCCAGAGAATAAGAATTAAATTAAATAAATCCGAGTAAAAGCTATTAGATCACTGCAATACTCTAATTAATAAGGATGGTGAGGGACAGTATAATTTTGAACTTATCTAGATTGGTTAAAAATCAGATGTATAAGAGAAAATCTCAAACAAAAACATTTTGTCAGACCTGTCCAGACCGGCGGATGTGAGTCATCGTCTGGGAATGTGCAAGGTTGCTAAAAATAAACCGGTTGTTTGAGGTTTCTGCGTAGGTCTGCGCGAGGGTTTTTGCTCATGCTTGGCGGTAAATTCAAATTCTGTGCAGGTTTGGCGGAAAATTCAAATTCTGCGCATGCTTGGCGGTAAATTCAAATTCTACACATAATTTTTGGTGGGAAATTCAAAATAAAACCAGTGTTTTTGACGGGAAAAATCTGGCAATGTACAAGGTTACTAAAATGTATGGGGTCTTTACACCAGATGTAGTTAATGACCTCCATTATCAGTGTCTATAAATTTGGTAGACCGACAGGCAGGCAGACCGACAGGCAGGCAGACCGACAGACAGACAGACAGACAGACAGACAGACAGACAGACAGGCAGACAGACAGACAGACAGACAGACAGACAGGTAGGCAGACAGACAGACAGACAGGCAGACAGACAGACAGACAGGCAGACAGACAGACAGACAGACAGCTAGACAGGTAGACAGCTGTTCCTGTAACGGTTTTATGGGCACGACGGTGTAATAAAACGACAATTGTAAATATAATTGTATTTTATTTGTCTAATGTACATGTATAAAATTATTACAAATATATGTTATACACTAGTTAATTATTGTGGTAGATGTGTTGTTGTCATCTTTGTCTGGAGGATCTCCTCGTGCTGTTTCCGAACTGGATTTATTCAATTATCCCTGCCTCTTTTAACTCTTCTGTTATACTAACAATTTCATTTCTATGATTTGTATGGCCAGATGCTTGAGAGGCATACAGCAACTTTAATCGATCAACTAATTCGTTCGGATCATCCCAGTAAACATAATCCAACGGTTTATTGCTAACTTGTTTATACATTTGCTGCATACCTTTACCAGTAGTCCTTAACGATATCGATGATGGCGAGGGTGATGATGACAGGTTAGATTTTATAAATTTCTTGTATTTCGCTTGGTTGAAACCTACCTTCTGATCATTTTTTATCAAAATTTCTATGCGCTGCATTTGTTCTGTTTATGATATCATTATAATTTGCTCTATCTGTCAGCGTTGGAGTTATTTGAGGATCGTTTTTAAATAGTAATTCGTACAAACCAGGCGTACCTTCATAGTGCACATTTTTAATAATTATATCTGATCCCTTTATATCTAGCTCATCTCCACCAAAATAAAATTGGTTTTTATCAAAATCATATCTAATTCCATACCTCCCTAGATTTGGTCTTTCTATAAGATAATTGCTTACATATTTCCTAGGAAGTTCGTCATACTGTTCTAAGAAAGAACTTATAGCTTGCGGTTGAAATTTGTTTGTTATAGTTGTATTAGGTTCATCTTCGGTGGATTCACACAATACTTCATCAGCCGGTATTGGTGTAAATAATTCTAGTTTTGGAGGATTTGATATATTGATATATTCATCATCGTCATCATCCGCGTCATAATCGTATTTAGTTTTTCTTTTAAGATCATCATCATAATTGTATTTAACTTTCTCTTTCTTTTTCAATTTGAAGGCTTAAATTGTGAGGGAGGATTCTCTTTTGTATTGATTTCTTTTGCAACACTTTGTATTTGTTCGGTAACAGGTTTAAAAAATTTACCGAGGAGCTGTTGTTGCACCAACTTACCCTCCTTAAGAGCTCGAACTTTCTGTCTTATAATATTTTTAGTTTTAATAAGTTCTGTTGCTATATTCGTTTTCATTATTGTCACAAGTATGTAAGCGGTAGACAGCCTGACAGACAGACAGACAGACAGACAGACAGACAGTTAGACAGCTAGACAGATAGACAGATAGACAGGTAGACAGCTAGACAGGTAGACTGCTAGACAGGTAGACAGGTAGACAGCTAGACGAGAGGTAGACAGGTAGACAGCTAGACAGGTAGACAGGTAGACAGGTAGACAGCTAGACAGGTAGACAGGTAGACAGCTAGACAGGTAGACAGCCAGTTAGACAGTTAGAGAGACTGACAGATTCAAACTAGTTCACACGTCAACAGTTTATTATCAAATGATAGATATCAAAATTAATTGTTAGATGTATATATATAAGAATCAAACTCATGACGATAGCGTCCACCAAGCTGAGTTCAGTTATTCGCTAGAATTGTATGAAATATGATTGAGGATAATGTTTACCACCACTGTTTTCTTTCATATGTTCGTGCAATGTGCAAGCAATACATTTTCGTCCTTCTTGATCGGTTTCCCCTTTACATTTTGGACACTTATACTTAACTGGTACAGGTATCTCTCTCACACCTATTTCTATTACTGCTTACAATCTTTACAATAAATGGTGTTAAGAATGCCTGCCTGTCCGTCTGCCTGTCTGTCTGTCTGTCTGTCTGCCTGCCTGCCTGCCTGTCTGCCTGCCTGCCTGTCTGCCTACCTGCTTGCGTGCCTGCTCGCCTGTCCGCCTACCTGCCTGCATGCCTGTCTATCTGTCTGTCTGTCTGTCTGCCTGCCTGTCTGTCTGTCTGTCTGTCTGTCTGTCTGTCTGTCTGCCTACCTGTCTGCCTGTCTGTCTGTCTGTCTGTCTGTCTGTCTGTCTGTCTGTCTGTCTGTCTGCCTGCCTACCTGCCTGTCTGTCTGTCTGTCTGTCTGTCTGTCTGTCTGTCTGTCTGTCTGTCTGTCTGCCTGTCTGTCTGTCTGTCTGTCTGTCTGTCTGTCTGTCTGTCTGTCTGTCTGCCTGTCTGTCTGTCTGTCTGTCTGTCTGTCTGTCTGTCTGCCTACCTGTCTGTCTGTCTGTCTGTCTGTCTGTCTGTCTGTCTGCCTGTCTGTCTGTCTGTCTGTCTGTCTGTCTGTCGGTCTGCCTGCCTGTCGGTCTGCCTGCCTGTCGGTCTACCAAATTTATAGACACTGATAATGGAGGTCATTAACTACATCTGGTGTAAAGACCCCATACATTTTAGTAGCCTTGTACATTCCCAGATTTTTCCCGTCAAAAACGCTGGTTTTATTTTGAATTTCCCACCAAAAATTATGTGTAGAATTTGAATTTACCGCCAAGCATGCGCAGAATTTGAATTTTCCGCCAAACCTGCACAGAATTTGAATTTACCGCCAAGCATGAGCAAAACCCTCGCGCAGACCTACGCAGAAACCTCAAACAACCGGTTTATTTTTAGCAACCTTGCACATTCCCAGACGATGACTCACATCCGCCGGTCTGGACAGGTCTGACAAAATGTTTTTGTTTGAGATTTTCTCTTATACATCTGATTTTTAACCAATCTAGATAAGTTCAAAATTATACTGTCCCTCACCATCCTTATTAATTAGAGTATTGCAGTGATCTAATAGCTTTTACTCGAATTTATTTAATTTAATTCTTATTCTCTGGGTTTTATTTTGCGCACAGTCGTTAGCACTGTAATAACCTTAGTTATTCGACGCTAATCGACTATTAAAATCAGATTAAGACATAAACCATACTGCCTGTCTGACTGTTTGCCTGTCTACCTATCCATTTACCTGTAAGACCTGAGCAGAATTTGAATTTCCCGCCAAAACCTACGCAGAATTTAAATTTCCCGCCAAACCTGCACAGAATTTGATTTTACCGCCAAGCATGCGCAAACACCCTCGCGCAGACCCTCACGCTGACCTGTGCAGAAACCCCAGACAACACGCAGAATTTAAATTTCCCGCCAAAACCCTGATCATAATTTAAATTTACCGTCAAAACCTGAGTGTAATTTAAATTTACCGCCAAAACCTACGCAGAATTTTGAATTTCCCGCCAAACCATCGCGCAGACTCCCGCGCTGACCTGTGCAGAAACTCCAGACAACCGGTTTATTTTTGCAACCTTGCACATTTCTCAAACAATGGCTTCGTTGTTTAATTGGGCAGCAGACAGGCAGGCAGGTTCTGACAAGTTTGGCATTTACAGACAATGACTCACATCCGGTTTATTTTTAGCAACCTTGCACATTCCCTAGACGCTCACATCCGCAAGTATTGACACGTATTTTCTATAGTCTGCGCCTCCTTCTAATTTTAGCTTTATTTACACAATTTTAAATGTGATTGTTTAGTTACAAAATGTTTTAAAACAAGTTTGAGATTTTCTCTTATACATCTGATTTGTAACCAATCTAGATAAGTTCAAAATTATACTGTCTCTCACCGTTGAGTATAGCATCCTTATTATTGTAGTGATTGCAGTGATCTAATAGCTTTTTATTTGGTTTTATTTAATTCTTATTCTCTGGGTTTTATTTTAAAATTTTTGATTTTAATCTTACATTTTGCGCACAGTCTTTAGCATTGTAATAACCTTAGTTATTCAACTCTAATCGACTATTAAAATCAGATTAAGACATAAACCATGAATACCGGATATAGGACAATTGTTTTATTAAGTAATTAATAACTGCCTGTATCATACGTTTAACAGCTTTGTTAACAGTAATATTTAATAAATACGTAATTTTTATACACACCGAACTGTAACCTGTAAATATCTACACCATAATAATATTTCTTTAGGAACTTGGTTTTTACTAATATATTGTCGTGATCTAATAGCTTTGACTTGGCTTTATTTAATTCTTATTCTCTGGGTTTTATTTTAAAATTTTGATATCTTACTTTTTGTCTGCAGTCTTTAGCATGTAATTGTAATAATGTTGAGTATTAGTCGTGCAGATTTTTCAAATGTATTATCTGCTAATATTTTCTTTAAGTATTTTTCCACCTCTTTACCGAATTAGCTTGCGGATGTCTTATACTACAAAAACCAACTTTTATGGCGTGCTGACAAAGTCATATGATAACATTTCCTACACTGCATACGATAAGTCAACGACCTTGCATAACAAGCAAGTCTGCACATGCATAACGTAAATAAATGTGTATCGGTGGACTACTTACGAATGATTTACAAATACCGTTGTAAGAAACCGAAATTCCAATGATAAAATTAAACCACCACTCTAATTAATAACTGCCTGTATCATACGTTTAACAGCTTTGTTAACAGTAATATTTAATAAATACGTAATTTTTATACACACCTGTAACGTGTAAATCTCTACAGCATCATAATATTTCTTTAGGAACTTGCTTATTTCTAAAGCGAGGGGGTGCTGTACATAAATCCAACAACAAAAGTAAAATATATAACTATCGGCTCAATTTTCGAGACTGTGTATTTAATAAAGTACTGGAAAAAACACGTAATATTTACTTTGCTTACAAAAACAATGTCTCTAAGACCGCAACACTTTTGTATTATGTTATATACTGTCCACCGCTTAAACAGTCCTTCAGTGGGATCGAACACATTACCTATCTACTAAAAGATGCTTCCAATCGGCCTATTCGAGTTAAATATCCAGACATACATCTCGTCGAAAGCGTAATAAAACAAAAACCTAACAAGTTATTTAAAATGGTTTGGATTTTTATATTGCATCTTTTTAGCTGGAAATAATTCGATATATACTATTAGACCACAATTAATTCGGTTTATTTTTTAGCAACCTTGCACATTTTCTCAAACAGGTAGTTAAAACAGGGTAGTTGAATAGCAGCCCAACCCCTCTTTCTTACCTATATTATAGTGGCTGTCAGCAAAAATTCCTCCAGACAACAATAGCTTCATTGTCCAATTATCGTGCTGATTTTAAAACAGGGGATGCCATTGTTCAACAACATCCTGCAAGAATATGCATGTCTGTCAGACGATGACTCACATCCGGTCGAGCCTGAGAAAATGTTGATAGCTTCTGATTTACTGATAACATCCTGCATGAATAGACATGTCTGCGTACTCAGACGCTCGAGCGTGGGAAAATTTCAAAAACTACACTTTTAACCCAAAAAATTCCCGGAAGTGGCACGTGACCTAGGTGAGGCCCGTGACCTTGACCCCAGGCTAGCTAGACCCGTGACCCCCGGCTAGACCAACGACCTTGATAAACCTGCGCAGAAACCTGCGCAGACACCTGCGCAGAAAACCTGCGCAGTGACACATTTTGGTCCAGAACGCCTGTAGGTACTCTACTAATAACTTATAAATCTAATAAATTAACTACAAGCAATCCTAGTTGTAAGAACCTTGACAAATACAGTTGCACGACATGCAAGTGAAATAACCTCACATTATCGTTGCAGTCGCTCCAACGTAAGATGCATTTGTTTTGACCTAGAATTAAACGCGTGAGTTGCTAAGGTGTTTACAACCCACTTTAGTAAGATACTTGTGTGACATTGGGCAAAACCACTCTGAAATAGAGCTCTCAGAAAACGTATGCGAGATTGAAGCGTTTGAAAATACAAAATGTTGCTCTATATTGCAACAGTTGTCCCGGATGTCATAATAAGATTATGACAGTCGTTAGTGGGATTGTAAGTCCCCATAAAATGTACAGTGACGCCTATAATTGGCCTAACGGCTGTTGGTTGAGTGCAAGATAAAATAAAATAAAATAAATAGAAAACAGTCTTGAGAATTGCCTTGTACAAATTATAGTGTATATAGTTGTTATTAATTATAAGAACCTTTCACAGGTCAGAATAGTTCTTATTTTATCGACTCCATATAGTAACTTATTTGATTTCATAAATTTTTCGTTCAACGAAAACTTGGCTTGGGTGAGCGGATGGCCCAGCGAGCAAATGCTCGCCTCTCAGGCGGCCGGCCCGGGTTCGAATCCCGGCAGACTCTAGTAGAATTTTAAAAATCGTACGTTCCCCGGCTACCACGTTAACACCTGTGGTAGTCGTTAACCCCTAAACAAGGAAACTCTTCCTCACTTTCAACGGGCAAGGCTAGCTACCTACCCGGCCTAAGGGTAAAGAGGGCTCACAGAACCACTTTGTGCTTAAAACAGGCCACTGGCCTATAATATCAAAAGCAAGGAAGAAACTAAAACTTGCATCAATTGAATTGGTGTGTATCCATAGCAATATACAAGGTATTTCTAGATTTCTAGATAGTCCGTAACTTTCTTAATAATATAGATATCGAAACAAACTTTTTTTTTTATTTTAAATGCCAGTATACAAATTGACCTAAATAAATTTTTACGTACTGATACACGACTTGGGTTTTTTAAATGGAACGCTTCAGGGAAAAATGTCAACTGGTGTCACGCCAGTAGTACTAGAATGACAGCCTCTTGCCTCAAACGTCAGATTACTTTAACCTCCCAAATGTCAAACCCGACAATTCCTCTTATCAAAGCTAATATTTGATGAAACTCTATCAGATAGAGCTCGAAACACAGACAAAACACGAATGTCGGTAGGAGGTGCTGCAAGAAGTTCTGAACATAAGCAAAATTACTAATATTTATATCCCTTTTAAATTCGCCTAGCACTCAAGTTCCTCAGCCTACGGTAAGGCATAGCACGTAGGGCTAACCTTATTTAATAAAGCACCAATATCTGCTTATATCAGAATGAATGCAATAACCGCCCCAAGATAGAAAGCGCCTGACGCCGATCATTCGACGAAGAATAGTAAGACGAGACAGAATTGAAAAACTAAACATCCGAAAGAAGCAGAAGAGGTAGACGGATGGCACAACACATTTATCAACCAGGTATCTAACCTAACAAAATTATCAATATCGGAAATCATAAGAAAGTCTCTACGATTTTGTCGATGTGGCAATTCCATTATCTCCTTCTTCTTTGACGTACTCTGCTATATGTTCCACTTCTGCAGATATATTGAACGTAAAACCCATTGTCGTTCTGAGTACCTATCTTCATTTCCATGGTTCGAAGTTTTTGTTAGGTTATATTTCGTTAGTGTAAGTTAACACAGTAGCTTTACATATATAGCTATTTAACTAGCTCTGGTTGCTCATTTTTGTACTGCTTCACTCTTAGATAATTAAATATCACTACTTGTTTAACCATGGCTCTATTAATTTTTAGATATTTATTTACCACAAAAATTTTAGAATTTGCTGTGAAATGAAGACAGCATCAAAAACGTATGCTACACATTACTTTTCTCGTATAAAGCTTATATTGCGGTTGGAACGTTTTTATTGTGGTAGTGAAAGTTTTATTACACAATTCTACTGTTTGGTACGCAGTAGCGTGGATCGTCCATCCTGAATAATTCCAGCCCCGATTTTATCTCCTCGTATTGATATTTTGTACGGCTTCTCCATGCAGTTTGGGCTTTGGCGCCTCTTATTTTACTTAGACGCTGATGTTTTCATCGCTTCCCAAGAGCTTCGACCTCTACTACTTTCTGCAAGCAAAAT
The DNA here is from genome assembly GCA_940337035.1 of Agriotes lineatus. Classification (NCBI taxonomy): domain Eukaryota; kingdom Metazoa; phylum Arthropoda; class Insecta; order Coleoptera; family Elateridae; genus Agriotes; species Agriotes lineatus. Next base: position 46,173,820 of record OW679196.1, on the reverse strand, counting down.
CCCCGCCTTTTAAAAAGCTCAAAACTCCTAATTAATTGCGAATCTCGTCGTCGCTTATTGCACCAGCCCATCTGCGCGACAGACATCGTTTGCCTTCTCAAGCACATTTTCATATCCTTTCATGTTTCCGCCTCATGCCTGATATCGCCCAGGAGAACGGCGTTATTACTTCCGCCACCTTTCATTCTTCTCGGGTCGGGGAGGTTACCGCATTTCGATATCCACCTCGGCTCTTATCTAAATACGCGTTAATCAGAAACGCAACAAGTTGCTCGTCTAGGTTAGGTGGAGCAGGAAGGCATTCCTTCGCTCTATTTTCATATCTGTCACGCACTGTTTCACACATCAACACCTTTTTCCTGCACTTTATGTATAAGGTTTCCCTTCGATTTCACTTCTTAAACTTTTTTTTGAATTAGGCTGTTTTGTAACTTCAAGAGGCGATATTAGTCGTTATGCTCGACTGGCCTCTATGCTGGTATTGGGATATTATCGGGAATTTGCCTGAAGCTACAAGATAACATCGTAAGAATATATATGGGCATAAACCCGCCCCTTATCTTTAAATTTGGGTAACGCAATAAAAGCTTTGCCCCTGTGTGAGTGTGCCTCCAGATTCTATCAATGCTGAACCTTGAGGCAATTTTGAAATATATCGTGCTTTATGGTGTTGTATTTGATATATCGCAACAGCTTCTGAGTTTTCTTGTTGTCGTAATTGGATCAACGCAAACCGCAGTTGAAGTTATACGGAACTACAGTGACCTTAAAATGACGTAACAAAATATAACATGCGAGCAAACGAAAATGAAATCAAGCTTGGCTTTGAAAATTTAAACATATGTCGATTATTAATTCACATTATGTTGGATATGGACTATTATAATAACTGTCATATTTAAATCAAACACATCAGAATTAATAAAGCACATGACTTAATTTTTTCAAAGCCAATCTAGATTTTGTTTTCATTTGCTCACATCTTATAAGTTCCTCCTCTTAGATATATCTTCTTTAATGAGAAAGTTTATGCCAAATCTTGGAAATTATTGATTAAATATGAAAAGTAGCATACTAATGAAAACATGCACAAATTTAAACTTCTCTCTAACTTTGAAAAACATGTGTTATTATTTGAATGACGTTATATTGTTATATAGGAGAAAATGGAATTTGTTGGTTCTATTGTAGTACCAGTTTTTTAATTCTTAACGCAGCCACGTCTCCCTTTCGGTTTCCAGAGCTTTTCTTTGAAGGGAAATTTAATTTGAGGAATTGTTGAGTAAAATTTGTTTAATGCATGAACAAACAAACTAGATGTTGAACGATACTCTTTTGGATTTTATGGAAGTGTTTAAATTGACGAATCAGTATTTTTGAGTAATGTAGGTGATCCATATTCTACTCAAAATAGAGTAGATGTGTAATAAAGTCGGATAATAAAAGATACCACATTTTTCTCATACATCAATTTTAATAAATAATTTAAAAAATTGAATGCTGCATGATTCGAAGTATCTTAACATTCCTAACTCAATTATGTTATACTAATTTCAAAACTTTGCATTAAAACTTAGAAATTTTTTACACGAAGAAAGCGCCGTTACGACCTGAATTTCACATCCAAGATAGTCAACCGTCGGTTACCCGATAAAACGGCACAAATCCGACAATTCTCGAAGCCCTCGCCCTAATTATGTTACGATGGGTTGTAACAAAGGTTGCCGGCTACCACTCAATGGAAAAGGGGGGTTCTTTACGTTCTTAATTAGGGCTACGATCCGGAAAACGAAATGAAGATGTTAAATTCCAGACGCCACCACTTTTAAATGGATAAGTCTGTAACGTTTCGCCCAGCGCGAACGCGACTTTATAAATTAAAAATTAATTTGCGCGTTCCCCCTTGTCTTGCACCACGTTAGGTACCGGAGCACCGCGCCGAAAGCACGACGTGACGTCACCGTGAACAATCGCAGTAACACCGCTGCGCACCTAGACCACGAATCCCCGCTCTAGCGATCCGATATGAACCTCTGATTACGCCCCCAACCAGGTATAAAAGGAGAAATTGAAGCCCCAACAAGACAGAATTTCCTAGTATTTTTCCCGAACCTCTTCCAGACCTGATTCCGCTCAGGAGTGTCTCCGGACTCTTCGAGAGGACCTCGACCAGTTACCCGAGCACCTGGACATTCGGATTGTCTCCGGACTCTTCAACGTCGTTCCCTCAAGCTCCTGGACGTTTGGATTGTCTTCGGACTCTTCAACGTCGTCCCCCAAGCACCTGGACGTTCGGATTGTCTCCGGATTCTTCAACGTCGTTTCCTCAAGCTCCTGGACGTTCGAATTGTCTTCGGACTCTTCAACGTCGTTCCCTCGAGCTCCTGGACGCTTGGATTCTCTTTGGCCTCTTCAGCGTCATTCCCCGAGCACCCAGTGACCTAGAAAATCGTCTCAGGCCCGACGACAACGACGTCAATCACCTAGTTACAAGGAGGGTTTTCCGAACTCGCCGACGACCTTCTCCAGAGTTTGGACATCCGGGAGGCCAAGTCGAGCTCGCCGGTGACGACTCCGTCCGTAAAGCAAGTTTCCCGGCACTAGGACAGCGACACAGACGTAATTAGCCCTGTTAATTGCGTCTGGAGTAACTTTTGGCATCTCCAAAGCCGGGACCAGGAGGTCCTGCCGAGCGAGCCAGAGGCCGTCGTCCATAGGCACGGACGTTTGAATCGAGGGTAACCCGGCGGGCATTATCGCCAGCAAGAGACAGCGCATATTTGATCGAAATTCACTTATCTGGAGCAGTAAAACAGCTGGCAGGTAAAACAAATTAAATTCGTCGTCCGCCAACTGAACACCTGGAGTTTCACCGTTAAACACAAGACGCACTAGGTATGCATATAATTTAACTTGACATTGACCACATTTTCGTATATCTAACAATTTGAAGACCGGGTATAATGGTATTGTCCGCCATTACGTGGCGATCCGCTAACCTGTCATATTATCTGTTCAGATCCGGCGCGATGCCTACACGACACTGGAACTAATGTATATACAAGCTGTCTCGAAATAGTGTATCACATTAAACATTAAAACTTGACAGTAACTACTCAAAATTGACTTAAAGACACTTCACTACTACACATTGTGCGTATGTTAAGATTACTACAAAAGCGGGGTGTGAGGGATTCAACTTGCTACGGTGATGATGTCCAACGGAGCTGCAGGCAGGTGCTCAAGTGACTGCCTCAAAATAATTGAAGGACTGCGAAAAACGGCATAGGGTACGATGTGTCAAGTGGGTCTGGACGGTGTTAAGATACAACAACAGGCAAGGGTTGCGATACGGTACACGCAGCTTCATCACAAACGATTAGCAGAAACGAGGTCCCCAATTAATGATCCGCCTAAGGCGTCGAGTCGGAGCTTGTTCTCCGTCGTATGGAAATTCCTCAGCTAATGACTTGCACAACACATCACTTAGATGACCAAAAGTTGACCGAAGACCCTCATTCAGTTTTATTTAATTTCAACTTTGCCCGGGGAACCAACAAGCAATTGTTGTCTTGTTGAAGTGAGACGGTATAATCCTGAAGCCAAAGAAACGCGCACCTGCGTTATTCATCTAGTTCTCTCTCTAACTCATATGAAAGCGTAACGATTGCGTCACTTTCGCACCCAAAGCGGGGAACCCCGGCAAATGTAGCGGGCCACGCTGTAGAGCCGAAAAGCAATTCTGTGGCAAAAAGACATAAGGGTATAGGTCGACTTATCTCATTTTTGATTTTATTGATGCCCCGTGTCCAGAGCAATATCGGGCATCTAAATACAAGAGGATATAAGTCTACATACCATAACCGCATTGTTACAGCAAGTTTTCTAAATGGGATATGTAGACTTATTCTCTGAAAAAATCACTAAAAGTTGATAAAAAACAAAATTAGGCAATGGCAAATAGATACATGTGTACTAATACCCCGAGTCAAAGCTTTTCGTAAAGTTATCTGCAACGCCAGAACAGCATATGTTAACTTATACCCTTTTACCATTTCATAACTTTCCGTTTTTGTTAGAAACAAATAACTTATGTACACTTATACTACGAGTGCATTTCCATGCAGGTGCAATAGCGTGTTTTAGGGGTCCAGTTTTCCAGTGTTATTATTAGTTATTATAGTGTAGTTTTGGAGAAGTGCTGTAACAAGAACTTATCCGGTAAGTTTACAGATAACCTCACATTATTCGAACTCGAAACCACATATTCTTGTTTAGTTTATGTCTACATATGCTGTTTTGTCATAGTAGTTAGTTATCAGAAAATACATATTCCGGGAAATTGCAAAAAGCTATATGTCAACTTATACCCTTTTGCTATTTCATAGAATGAATGAAAGGAAATGCGGTACGGTATAAGCTCCGTATTTATTTATTTTCTAGTAGAAATAGTTTTAGAATCAATAGCAAAGCAAGCTGTAGTCAATAAATCGACTTGATTCTTTCGATTACCATTGAAAAGAATTAAATGTTATTCTCAAATCTCCAGCAAAATAGTTTTTTGATGTTCCTGTGAACTGATCATTTTTGACTTACACCGTTTTGCCTTTTCACCACAGAATTAACATACGATAAACCAACTTACGTCATTCATGCGGCAAGCAAACACTCCTGAATTTAAATTGACGATCATAAAATAAACCGGGAGACGCTAGTATATGAAAGGAAATTGGGTTTTAAAACAGATAAACTATCAATTTGGGCTTAAATGAAACGGGAAAGGTACTGATATTTGGAATAAAAAATCTGAAAAATGCGGAAAAGATTTGCAAAAAGATTGAGCATGAATAGTAATATATTGATGAAGAGATGCACAAAACTTAACCTACTCTCTAACCTTGAAAAGGTGGCGGTGCCATTCAAACGGCGTTATATTGTTAGACAATAGTACATGGAAACTGTATAGGTTTGTATTCAAGTGGTCTCTGATGTAGTATAATTACCTTAATTTCTGAGGCAGCCATTTTTTCCTACCCGATTCCAGAACTTTTCGTGATTTAAGGTAGAATTTGAGACATTTACAGCTTTTGCTGTTAAATGTTCGTTAAACATCATAACTCTATAATAAAGCAGAACAATTCCCAAGGTCAAACATGCATGCGCGTTGGGTATGTGTAGTTACGATTGTGGGCGTGGTCTTGATATTTTCTAAGAGCCAGTAATATGGAAGGAGAGAACAATTAATGCTCTTGTTAGGGCCTACACACATTTTTTACATTACACAGGAATGTTTGTACTATGTACACATAAATATTAAATCTGCAAATAACCTAAATTCGGAGCTTTGTACAAAAATATGGTTATAAACCTTTTGTAAGTGGACTTTACTACCTCTAGGAAGAACGGTGGTTACAATAATGGCGTCCGTTCTACCAAAAAGAATAAAAGTAATAATTACTGTTGTGTGTTGCAGTGTAAAAATTATTGCACGGACAATGTTCCTATGCACGGTTTTCCGCGCAATAATAAAAATTTGTGCAAAACATGGGAAATACGTCTAAAAATAGGGAAACCCGTGTCGGCCCATATGAAAGTTTGCAGTAAGCATTTTGTGAAGGAAGATTTTATATTACCCGGTAAGTAGGTCTTGCCAGTTTGTATTTTCACTGGCTTGAAATAATCATAAATATGCTGCCTTAAAGATACATGTTAATTAAGCAAGTGCCACTTGATGTTAAACATCTTCAGCTTACTCCATTAATTTCATAATTTAGGAGTTTCAATATGATTGTTTACTTGTAGATTATGTCAACAAGCGCAGATGCCTGAAAAATTTGCCCCGTGGAAGTGTCGACAAACCGCCATCATTTAAAACGGTCCAAAGCAAACAGGCGCGTTTGAATAGGCTCCAAAAGAGGAAAACGGAGCAACTCACAAATCGTGTTACTACTGTTACGTGTTACTACTGTTACCACAAAACACAGGCCCGTCAAGCACCGGACAACCTGAGATGGAAGCAGCTAATGCTCTGTTAGAGTTGCACAATATGCAGATTGGCAGTAATAAACTGCATGAAGACAAAGCGGAGCAAGTGAACACATTTGTAGATAGGTAAGTGGTTGAAGTTTGACATTGCCGATATTATAAATAATGAATATAGGGTAAAATGTTGTAAAGGTATAAATAATTTAGCCCTTTTTTATGTCGAAACTATCACTGTCGTCAACAAAGTTCTGCATTAGAAAGCAGGTTTTATTAACTACAATAAAAATTAAATTGGGGCTTACATTTAGATTTTTGGCAATTCTTTTTAATGTATTCAGTTTCAATATGATTGTTTACTTGTAGATTATGTCGACAAGCGCAGATGCCTGAAAAAAACTGCAATTCGTTCCCAAAATGTGCCCCTTTGAAGTGTCGACAAACCGCCATCATTTAAAACGGTCCAAAGCAAACAGGCGCATTTGAATAGGCTCTAAAAGAGGAAAACGGAGCAACTCACAAATCGTGTTACTACTGTTATGGAAGAACCACAAAACACAGGCCCGTCAAGTACCAAACAACCCGAGATGGAAGCAGCTAATGCTCTGTTAGAGTTGCACAATATGCAGATTGGCAGTAATAAACTGCATGAAGACAAAGCGGAGCAAGTGAACACATTTGTAGATAAGTGGTTGAAGTTTGACATTGCCGATATTATAAATATTGAATATAGGGTAAAATGTTGTACAGGCATAAATAATTTAGCCCTTTTTAACGTAATTGTTGATGTGGTGTCTAAACTATCACCGTCGTCAACAAAGTTCTGCATTAGAAAGCAGGTTTTATTAACTACAATGAAAATTAAATTGGGGCTTACATTTAGATTTGTGTAAAACTTGGAGGTTAGCAGGTTAGGTTTTGCATCAGTTTGACCAAGAACACTATACTAAGGAGATGCAACTTCCTATGACGGCTGTATATAAAAGCGGCCCCTATGCCGGGGATAGCCGTCGCGGCACTGTTGACAGCGTGTAACTACTTCAGTCATTTTCGTTTGTTTTCGCTGCTGTTCGAGAGTTGGAAGCGAGCTAAATTAACCTGTAATCCCGGTTAAAAGTCAGTTTACGGTTGTTAATCCAATGGAGTGTATTTCAAATGTGTTATTAATTGTTAAAACATGGTCCGAATTTCCAGCTACACTCAGTAAATATTAGACATTGACAGTTCACGAGTTTTGTGAATGAATAAAGCTACACCACGACCGCCTTATTTGTCAACTTTTAGCGGTTCGCTTCGAAACGGGAGTTGCGTCTCCTTAGTATAGTCTTCTTGGTTTTGACACAGACCGATGCAAAACCTAACCTGCTAACATCGAATTTGACATAGACTTACAGTGCCACCAACATATTATTCTGCTGCATAATGTCACATTTTACTGACGTTTGAATAAAAATACATTTCTATCGTGCAAAAACCTCATGAGCATCACGAACGTTATGGAATTACCAATCTCAGACAATAATTGGAGTCGTCGCTTCACTCCTCCAAACAATTGTCTTTCATCGGTAAAATATCCTTACCGTTCTTAATATTTAATATACTCTATAGGAAGTATAAATTGAATGACAGAAATAATAATGATAAATGGCTACAAAATCGTTGATATTTTAACTTTCTCTTATGGCAAATAGTATTTAAACGTTTTCTAAGTCATGGAATTGCCATGTTTCGTACAATTTTAGGCAACCTCTATATAAAAATGTTTATTGCAAGCAAAATAGTAATTGTTTTATTGAATTAAAAGTGTCACTTTGTTTGACAAGCAATTATTTTAATTATATATTAACTCAAAAATTGCAAGTCAAACAGAGCCACTTTTAATCCAAATAATGCATACTATTATTTTATGACAAGTGCATCCATAGACGACCAGTTAGACCTTAATTTTAGTTCATAGGAAATATAGGCTATTTATGTTACAAGTATGAAGTTAAGGACTTCTTTTGGGTGAACCGCAGTGTACGGTAATGCGAGCGATGTATATAAAGAAGGCCAACCTTAATGAAACATTGGAATTGTATATATATATATTTATTTTTATAATTAATAATAAAATAATAAGTACATTTTATTGTTACTCTTTTCTCACTTGGGTGTTATCCTGTAATAAAATAATTTTTAGGTAATTTAATACCAGTAGAATTGTTCTGCAAATTGAGAAATAAGATTGAGATGACAAATTGCAATAAAATTGGGAATTAATTAAATTGCTCAATTTATTTAAAGTAGTGATATTTAATAAAACATTATTTTTAATATTAAGAACTAAAGTAAATACTTACAATTAAGAAAGGTTTTTGAATATGTACTTTGTAAATGCGATTATATTAATTATCGTTATGAGGCGGCAGTATTATAGTACCTTTGAAAGAGGTTTTAGTAAAGTTGTCGAAAATTAATTTGGAAGGATTCCAGAAAATCAGACTGATCTACAGTTATCAATTGAAAAAAAAATGCAATAATACTAGCAGTCTTTTTTAAATCTCGTGGGTAGAATATGTTCAGGAAATTTATTGACAAATATAAATGTCTAATAACATTAGTTAAGCCAATTAGGTATTTTTTTGTAGAAAAAGTAAGTAATATGATGGACATTTTACTTACCATGTTGATTCACACACCACTTATAAGAACAAGACACCAAGCTAAATAAACAATAATACAAGACAAAATTACAAGAGCGACTGAACACCAAGAACTTTAAGCACTAATGTTGCTGATATCAGGTAGTTTTACAGGTGGGGTTGATTACCTGAGTTTTTGGAATAGGAAATAGACACTTAAATACGTTTACAAATTATCCATCATAACTAAAGCTGATATTATATGGCAAATGCATATTTTGTATAATTGATAAACCGGATAAACTTTTCGCATATGTATACTAATTATGTGAAAACAAATTGTTTAAGCCAAGTTTCACTTTGCATATTTTGCATATTTATACGTTTTTGAGCATACTTTCTGGATTTTGCATATTTGGTTATATTTAGCAATAATTTGTAATGTATAAACTTTTAAAGATTTTTTTGTTAAATTTACTATTTCATGAAATTTATTAATTAAATGTTTGTGTGCAATTGAGATATATACTTTCACTTTCTGCCGCTGGAGTGCAGTGCGCATATCGAAATAAGCAGAGGAAAGGGAGAGTCCCTATTAAAATCTTTGACTATATCAACATAGACTGCCAGATACCACCACTTTTCCCATAGAAGCAATGTATAAAGAATCAGACAATATAGAATCCACTTCAAGAGTGTTGGGTGAATAATAGTCTGGCGGGGTTACGGGAAATCTCATTTTTATGTTGATTACAACCTGAAGTTGGCGTTGGCAGTCCATGTTTATATGGCCAAACGTTAAAACGAATGTCGTCTTTGAATAAATATTAGGGAATTAAATAAACTCATACAAAATAATTAAAATTTTTACATTATTTAGAATACTCCTACCTATTTTCAAAATAAAATGAGGAGCATATTATGTGCATATATTATAACTTTGGGTGCATATACTCAACAAAATATATGCATATATATGAGCATATTTTCGTACATTTGAGTGCATATAATTATCAGCTTTAATCATAACAATAAAACATAATATTTCCTTTATATTTGGGATATTCCAAAAGCAAATAAGTACTTATTTGTCCCTATTTTCAGAAAGTTGTAGGTTTGTCTAAATATAGTGCTTTTAGATATCAGCCAACGGAGGATATAAGATGGGGAATAAAGAAATAAAAATAGTGTGCTACGCCTAGTGATGTGGGTCGGGTAAATACCCAGTGGGTACGGTATTTATAAATGGGTATTTACCCCTGCCTCGGGTAAATACCTAAACACTGGGTATTTATCAAATGTGTAATATTTAGAAAGCTAAGCTAAACTTTTACTCACATCATAATGTTATCTTAATAAATAAACTACATATAAATGCACTGGAATATTTTATGTAAAATAACAATTTAAATGGAACATTGAATAAGCATTCACCCAGGTAAATTACTCATTTATCGGGAAAGAACATTGGCTGCCGAAGTTTGTGGAAATAAACAGTTAGACGCAATAAATTGCGCCTGTTAGAGATTACAAAAACCATTGTGACGGCTCTGACTCCATTTTTTAAAAATGAACATAACATTAATTTGAAGAAATAATCCTTATAATTATTAACATTAATATATACTGATAGACATATTACGAAACAATCTTAATAAGGCAAAAAATATCACAAAATAATATAAACAACGCTGTATACCGATGGGACCATAAGTATGCAACAGCAATAAGATAGCATGAGCAAAAACACATAATACTTGAATAAGAGATAACCGTAAAAAAAGTTATTTTAGTAGGCATATTTTGTTGACATATGCCATAATTAAAATGAACATCAAGTTTACTCAAATATTTGTTTGTATGTTCATCTCTTTCTTATTCAATCATTGAATTCTGTTTCTTCTTCATGCTATCTCATTGTTGTTGTATACAGGTTGCCTAAAATTATATGGAACATGGCAATTCCATGAGTTGGAAAAGATTCAAATACTAATTACCATAAGAGTAACCGAAATAGAAAATGCAATAATTACTTTGGTAGCTAGGCAACAAGTAGGTATAATAGCTACTTGTTGCCTAGCTACCAAAGTATTTATTGCATTTTCCATTTCGGTTACTCTTATGGTAATTAGTATTTGAATCTTTTCCAACTCATGGAATTGCCATGTTCCGTACAATTTTAGGCAAAACCTGTATAATTATGTCCCCATCTGTATTTTGGGCAGTAAATGTTCTCAGTTCAGCTATTTTCTTAAACATTTTTATAAAATTCGAATAGAGTACCTTCAGTTATGAATCAATTATACTCATTAGATAGATACATTAGATTATAATATTTGTAAATGAGTCTATAAATATCCGCTTAAATACCCATTTTGGGTATTTACCCGGATAAATACCCCAGGTATTTACCCCTAAAAATAAATACCCGGGTAATTTACATCACTAGCTACGCCGATGATGCCGTGCTCCTGGCAGAAAATGAAAATGACTTGCAACGACTATTGTTTAGGTTCAAAACAGCAGCGGAAGAATTTAACATGAGAGTATCAACAGAAAAAACAAAATTATTGACTATCTCGAAAGAACCTCTTCGATGTAACTTGGCCGTTGATAATAATATGATTGCACAAGTTATGAACTTTAACTACCTAGGTGTACACACATCTAGCATGAGAAACCTAAACGAGGAAGTTCGCAATCAAGCAATGAAAGCGGCTGCGATATCAGGCTACCTAGGAGACGTGATATGGACAAATAAGCACATGTCGGTTGAAAGTAAAGTACAGATCTATAAAACCTGCGTCAGACCCATCTTAACTTATGCCGCCGAAACCAGAGCTAAAACAGCCAAGAAGAAGAAGAAGATATCAGCAAATTCCAGGAATTTAGTTTTTGGAAACTGTCCCAGTGACATTTCCACTAATTCAATTTACAGCATTGTAACAATAATTATTATCATTTAATACTGAACAGAAAAATCTGGTGTGATACACGCACACAACTTCCTTTTACAGTGATCTTATAATTAGTTAAAAATTTGATTTTAAATTTTTAAGCATTGGTCAAAAATTTTCAAAAATTACAAACTGTACAAAAACGGTGCAAAATAGAGCGTTAGGTGAAGAGACAAATTTTCTCTATAATTTTAAGCTGAATTCAAAAATGTAATAATATACCGGGTCTTCTATTTAAAATAGGAGTTAATAAAATTTTTTTTAAAAAACAAAAGAAACCCATTTTAGAGGTGTTCAACTGGAAAATCACCTATCTCACATCAATACACATTAAAAATGTAATACAAATGAGAAGTTTGAAAAAAATCGTTAGAACCGTTTTTGAATAAATCGAAAAAAACTGAAAAATCACAAGAGTAAACACCTACTTCCAGTTATGCGATTTTCTTCAAAAGCTTGCTGTCGCATCTACATAGTACACAAAACTTATATATAAAGTTTCAACCCCATACCTCTTTTCGTTTTTGAGATATTCTGTTCACAGACAGACATTCACACAGACACACACACACACACAGACAGACCCTCACACAGACACACACACACACACAGACAGACCAATAAAAAAATATATGTTTTTTGGGTTCAGGAGACTCTGAAACGTGAAGATCTGTTGAAAACTCAATTTCGAATTTTTGGGTTGAATCCAATACTTCCTTTATTGTAAAAGGAAGTAAAAAAGAAGACACTATTCAATTCAGCAGTATCGGGTGTATCCAATATGTAGGAAAGTGGCCTGAAGGCTATCCAAAAATTTCCAATCTCTAGCGTGCTTTTAAAACTTTCTTTAGTGCAACAAAAGTTATTAGATTCGTCCTACATTTTAAATGCGGCATATGCCGCGGGCTTCAGCTAGTACTGAAATAATTCAAGAACCGAAAAAGCCATGGACCAGACAACATAGCTAACGAAATGCTGAATTATGAAGGAAAACTACAACACAAAGAAGTAAGCACTCTATTAAGAAATACAAGGTGTGTATAAATTGGCGAAAGAACTACATGTGGCGATGTTGGTCATAAAATTCTGAGTCAAAAATCGAAAATACTAAAAGGTTGGATTGGTATTCGTGAGCCCTCGCAAACGGTCTTTTCAAGTAAAGTAAATTTTTTGTTTGAAATACGTCAAAGTATCGTCAAGGAAAGTTGTCAAAATGTAAAATCATGGCACCATGCAAAATTTCAAAAACATCAGCTGACTTTTATGAAATCGTATTATCACAAAAGTACTTCATCTATTACACCCCGTTTCATAAAAATAAGTCGATATTTCTGAAATTTGCATGGAACCATAATTCTAGATTTAAACATCTTTCCTTGGTGATACTTTGACGTATTTGAAACCGAAAATGTACTTTGGCTAAAAACCACATTTTTATTTACTTCGTCTATAAGACGAATGTATTGTAATTGCGAAGAAATCACCTTCCAAGATTTTTCAGATTTGGACGTTTCAGGGTGGATGACGAAAAACAGGTTTTCTCAACTCTGTCTGTCTGTCTGTCTGTCTGGTGCCGGTATAACTCAAAAACTATTTGTTAGAGGACTACGATATTTGGCATTCAAATTATATGTCTCCCTAGCATGAAACAGAAAAAAAATCGGACAAATGTATAGAGGATAAGCATCTTAAAAAGTACAATTTTGTTTATTTTTGCTTTAACTGAGAAATAAATAAAAGTAATAATTCGCACATAGCTGAGACTTTACCTTGACCAAAATCAGACCTAACAAATACAGAGTAAACATCACAAATGGGACAGAATAGTATGACGTCTTTGTAACTCAGTAGAAACGTGTATAATTCGAGCACGGTGTTCCAATCGGCCGTAAGCGGCAGACCGAGTAGCGGACTACAAATTGCCCTAAAAGTATTAATTTTACTCGCCTGAAAGCGCAGAGTTCGAGTCCCAGTGCCCCCATTTATTTAAAATTTGCAAATTCATGTAATTCACGCTAGAGAAGTTCCGTGTACACCCCTTTATTTTGTTTACTTTCCTCGTCTAACAGACGAAGGAATTATTGTAATCGCGAAAAAATTACCTTGCGAGATTTCTTCAGATGTTGACGTTTCAGGGTTCCTGGATTATGAAAAACAGGTTTTCTCAATTACGTCTGTCTGCCTGTCTGTTTGTCTCTCTGCGGTATCTCAAAAAGTATTTGTTGGAGGAATACGATATTTTGTATGCGGATTATATGAATGAAAACGAAAAAATGTTGGTCAAATATATACAGGGTGAGCACCTTTAAAAAATAAGACTTTATCTATTTTTCTTTTAACTGAGGAATAGATAAAGTATTAATTTGCACATACTATAGCGTTTACCCTTGACAAAAATGGAACCCAATATATACAGAGCAATCTTTGTAAAAAATACGAAAATGGCAAACAATAAGCTGAATGCAATGCGTCGTTGGGCGGCGATATCAATCGCTTCGTCTGAAATACTTTTTTTGTGTGAAAATTGATATAATTTGCATTACCAAGAGTTTTCGTTTATTGTTTCAGCAGTATTAGGAATGTTAATGTTATCTTTATTTGTCTTTGATTTTTCAACATCTTTAGTGTCACAACTTCCACTTGCGAGGGAAGTTCTGAGTAAAACCCTTTCAGATTTTTTAATGATACCATAGAAGTACACTTTTGATACAAAGATTAACGAATTTTATTATTTAACACTGAAGATCTAGTAACCATGATTAAATACAAATATGACAAATACAACATACATAATCGCATAGATTTGCCAAATTGCACCAAATTTGCTTCATCTGATATAGATATGGACATCATATTAATTAATATTTGTATTTAATCATGTTTACTAGATCTTAAGTGTTATAAATACAATTCGTTAAGCTATATATCAATAGTGTACTTATATCGTATCATTAGAAATATAATTTAAAAATCTAGAAAAAATATAAATATACAGAGTGTTGCACTTAAATTACAAAAGTTGAACGTCGTCCTTCAAAACAGTTGAACAAGATTGAGAAAATCATGTGAAAGTATAGCTTTCATAATGCAATTTAAGAATATATACAGTGTGTCCCCGGATTGAAATTGCGATAGATGTAATGAATCAGAAAAGTTTTAGTACGGCTTTCGTCTTCTGCAGTCAAGGTAAACACTGTATAAAATGAATCTCTATCAAATTACAGTTCAGATGGGTTCCAGTTCGCAGAGTTAGCTTAAGGAGAATATAAATTATTGAAGGTAAAGTGGTCTTTCTGGTAACTTTACGTCGTCAGTCCATGTCAAATTCAAGGTCAGTAGGTTAGGTTCTGTGTCAGTCTAACACAGATTGACACGAAACCTTGAAACCTTGAATTTGACATTTACTGTCAGTTCTACCAGTGCTGCACAACAGTACCTACTGTCAAACGTATAACACGAATGACAGCATTCTGAAAGTAAATAATTTGGGATAATTATTTATAATCAAAATGGTTC
The DNA here is from genome assembly GCA_940337035.1 of Agriotes lineatus. Classification (NCBI taxonomy): domain Eukaryota; kingdom Metazoa; phylum Arthropoda; class Insecta; order Coleoptera; family Elateridae; genus Agriotes; species Agriotes lineatus. The sequence continues at coordinate 46,158,741 of OW679196.1, read as the reverse complement.
TTGGTATTGTTCAGTATACACAAATATATATAAACGACACGCGGCTGCTATTTGCGTTTATGGCCTTGCTAATTCACATGTTTCGCCCTGATGGTCTCGACTATGTACTAGCTTGGCTATAAATGCTTAAATATTGGCCTGATGTCGTAAATAGCTATTATTGGGTCAAATTTAATAATGGTTTTTTATGAATCGTATAATAATTGGTATTATAGCAATCTGTAATAATTTTGACAAGTAGAAATGCCAGTTGTGATGATATGAAAAAAATCTGATTTTTAGGTTAAGTAGTAGGATTCGTCAGGTTTTAAAGCATTCTAAATGTAATGAGAAACTGCGATAACAGACATTTACGACCATCCGGTAGAGATAAATATACAACAGTCAGCGGACCCCACGTTGAAAAAAATATTGTGCTAAGTAACGCAACAGTACGAGTATTACCCCACTCAGTATCTCGTATACGGGTAAATCACTTTTCAAGCTTAGACAACTTTAGACGGTTATGAGAGGGTGGCTACGGCCTTGCGTATTAGAAGATTGCAATAAATGTAATAAGCAACGGGTTTATCATTAACGTAAATATTATGTAATGATTATGTACTGTTATTGAAAAATTGAAAGAATAGAAAAGTAATTACTGACACTAAATTCAAACTGTTAAAGAATTGAATTGAAGTTTAATGTATGATTAAATTGATTAGAAAACATTATGTTATATTCAAACTTATGATCTTATGAATAATGGGTTAAATTTAAGAAGAAAATATTTATGTTAATTATAATTTGTAAAATCCTTTATCTAATAGACTTGTCTGTCCGGGACGCTGGTCCGTCCGGGACGCTGTTTCAGCAGCCAAACCGTAAGAGATAGAGAAAAAGTTATTAAAGTTATATGTTTGGAATGGTCATGTCAGGTCAGGAACCGAATTTCAGTCTCTAACACTAATTATTATCTTAATTATCCTAATCCTAACTTTTTAGGTTAGATTCTAGGCAAATTTTATCAAGGCGAATGCGACTGGTAGTTTGCTACCAACAATGACGTCATATACGTACGTGTGGTGAATACGCGTTCTATTTGCAAAACGGTCTTTTTTGTTTTATTAAATGAGACATTTGTCTCACTGGACTGCTAGTAATGTATAATACTAAAGGTTTTTAAAATACGTTAACTATGTAAATAAAACAATACTCGGGGATGGAAGAAAATAAAAATAACAACGATTTCAAAAATGTAATTTTAAAAATGTAAATAGAATTATTTTAGAAATATAAATTATTTAGTACCTATCTAGTAAGTGTATTATTAAATAATTTTACAAAAAAGTACAATTTAAATGAAGAAGATATTTAAGCAAAACATGTATAATAAATAAAATATTAACTGAACGAAAATATTGAGAAGCAGAAGATGGTGTCAGAGGACATTTCAAAATACGAGAGTGAACTGTAACGTACTGTATAACAAGGAGCTATTTGAAACTGAATTGCCAAGGACACTGAAAATTAACATTCTAGAAGAACGAGAAGAAGCTGTTTGCTCACGAATTAAGAACTAAAGGAAGTTGTTGAGTGGTGCATTAGTGAGGATACTGCGGATTAATATCTTGGAAAAGGGCAAGTAAGAGTTATGAAAGTAGATAGCTGACGGACATCAATGGATATAAAATTAAAGAATAATTAGTAAAAAGGGGTAATCTTAAAAGGTAAAAGCAATTAAAAAGTGACACATTTATATGAAATAAATAAGAAGTGTTGTTTATTGCATGTTTGAGATGTACTGTTTCATGAACTGTCATAATTTACATAGGTAGAACAAAAGATAGAAACTTGATTTTAAATTTGAACATGAGATAATATTCAAAGTAAACCAAACTAGATGCATGTCCTAAACTGAGAAAACGAAGAATCATATTCTAATGATTAATGACTGAGCTATATTATTAATATTCATTATTTACATTTATAGTTTTAGAAAAAGCTTTAAAAGTATTTGAAATAAATACATAAGAATTAGATATTTTGAGTCAATTCAAAGTGACAGATGATACATGAAATGTTATGCGATAGTATTTTATATAGATTTTGATATTACAGGTATTATTGCAACTGATATAAGATAAAACTACATTCCGAAGTCTACGTTGTCCAAACAAAACCACAGTGGGTTCAATAGCAACAATTATTAATGAATACCTTTTTGACACTGTTTTATATTCTCCCTAAACTTCCATAGATTTTTTATACCTAATTCTTGCTATATAACTATTTTTGTCTTAACTATGATAATGCAAAACTGAAACCAAAAAATCCATATAACTGATTACTCGAAGAGTCTTCAATATATTACAGTACAATAAAAATATTAGGAACGTATGAACTATTAGACCAAAACATCTAAATGCAATGCAGATTAGACAAAATGAAAACTATAGTATTAAGTTACTTATAGTTTCTACGTTTGCTGTACTGTAAATATCCATCAACCATTACACCGACATGCTGGAATTACGATTAGATCAGAAAAACCCACAGGAATTTTTCGCTCTTATTTCTCGGCAAACCCATTATTTATTAATACGTGGCTGATGCAGCATAGTTAATCTGGTTTGAAATAATCGCATTACATCCACCAGGTACTTAAAGGAAACCACACAAGTCAAGGCCACAATGAAGAACATTCTCATCAATCAAGTCATATATAAAACGTTCTTGGTAAAAGCCTGACGATACGAATCCTCGAATCCTCAGTCCTCTCCGCAGTGCTACTGAAAGGTATCGGCATCAAATATTCATCTTAAACGCTTGGCCGATTGTGTTTACAACAAAAGTGCTATTTTACACCGCCCATGAAAGGCTTTCCATTGTCGGATCCAACTCGGGGCCAACTCGAGCAGGAAACGTATTGCAAATTTCATTGTTAAAATCCAAGTCGGCATTGATGCACGGTGCTTGAGGATGTGGGTGTATTTTTAAAAGATAAATGTTAGGCAAGCTCGACAATTGCTTGTGCAATTCCAAATGCCAACAACTTCCATTTTCAACAACCTTCTTGCACTGATAGAACGGAAACCCAGCGAGTTGCAGCGAAACGTCTTTATGGAGCTGCGACTGCCACAAGCAAATTTGCACAAGAGCTCGAATAAAGTCACGGATTCTTCGTTTGTGCTCATAGGTGAACCGCTGTGCTCACAAATTTCAAAGAAAGTCCCGTAACACTATTAAAATGTAAGAAATAATTGTTATTAGCCGGCGTCACGACTCAAGGTGTGTAAATCGTAACGTGTTACAATGTTGACGACGAGATCGTGGTCATTATTACGCAGTGCTGTTAGTTGCTGAAATTTGCAGTTAGCTTGATATGCATTATCTGGAGCTTTGACGTCATGAGAAAAAGACTTTTTTCTACTCAAGAGATTGAAATCAGTCATTTCGACATTGATTCCGGCGGTTGAAATCGTATTTGAACCACTAGAGATTGAAATGTTCGGACTACCGGGATGTCAAACATTCAATTGTCAACTAGTATTTAAATTCAAGTCATATTTTGCACATAGATTAGGTTTTTATCCTTGGCGAAAAAGATCATTTTTTGGACCCAACATCTACAGGGCGAGAACCTTAATAAATAAAATATTGTTAATTTTTGCTTCCACTAAGAAATAGATGAAAGTGATAATATCCACATAGCTCAGGCTTCACCCTTCGCGAAAATGGGAACCATCAGATACAAGATAAATGTTCTAAAAAATAAAATAGGTGTCAGCAATAAATGTGTTGTATTTTAGGCAGCCACATATCACAGATCAAAGGCGTGCTCGGTGGGCGAGGCAGCGAACGTCTACTTAACTTCGGGCTACCGCGCCGATCATTGAAATCGTATTCGCAGGCTCGTTCGCAGGGGCTGAAGTTCGAATCGCGTTGCCAATAATATGTTTTTATTTGAAAATTGATGTAATTTGCATTACCAAGTGTTTCTTTTATTGTTTCAGTATTATTACCAACGTGAAGATATTTTTCCCCGTTTTTTTAATGTTTGAAATTGTTTAATCTCACAAGGTCCACTTTACTGATTTTTTAACATATAACATATTTTTCATTGAATAATTAACATTCTTCTCGGCAAATATCCTACTGCTACTGTAGAGTACAAACTGCAACCAGTTTTATTGTCGTACATTAACTTGAAATGTATTAATCCCCCAATTAATTTAGAGCTAAAATGCATATACATTTTATGTCGCCAAAATAGTGCCCACTGCATCCATATATGACATCGTTTAAAATTTTCCATTTTCTGGAAATAAAAAAAAACGAGTAAATAAAAACTGTTATTTTTGAAAAAATCGGTGATGCTTGGGAATTATCTAAGCAAACTTCATGTACGTTTATATTTGTCATTTCTGCTTCACGTTTACAACTAATTATTAAATTCTGTTCTCGTTCATAGTTAGTTGCCCGTAGGAAGAGAGGAATATAATCAGAAAACGTCAACATAGCCTACAACAGCTTATGTTGACGTTTTCCCGCACCCATCTATCACCTCGCCACCTATAAAAACTCGTAAAACAATGGATTACTTCACTGCCGATTTCTCGTATTTTCATGACGATTTTCAAGTTCTTCACTGCCGATTTCAAAAAAATTATTATTTGTTTACCAAGGCACTGAAGTTTAGCTTTTTATCATGAATGTGGGTTTAGTTGCAAAGGCCCGTTGGGCCGAGGCAAATAAACCGCATGAGGGCTAAATTGGGAGTTGGCCCGAGGTGCACATAATTATATTTTTTGATAAATTGTGAAATTAAAATTTTCAACCCACTCTTATAGGTTATGTTGATGTTTCTGTCACCCATATGTCACCCCGCCTATTGCGAAAAGTAGTGAAACAATAGATTACTTCATTGCCGATTTCGGCGTTCTTCACTACCGATTTAAAAAAAAAGTGTTGAATGAAAAAATAGAAATTATAAATCACCTACTTAGATTTCAAAGGCATGTCAATCTCCCCTTCATTCTATAGCTATATTTAAAAGATCATTTTTTTGAAATTTTGATCTCGTTAAATCGTATTGAAGGAAATAAAAGTGGAAATGATGAATCAACTACCTAGATTTCAAAGACTTAAAAATAAGTATAATAAAATAGTGTAACCTCAGCGATAAAAAGTTATGAAAATCTAATAATATAAAATTATCATTAACTCGTCTCCTTTATTTAGAGTACATTTATATGCAGTTTGCTGATTTTTTCAGTTTAGAACATGTGTTAGGATATTAATCTTGCTCTTGAGATATCAATATTTAAATAGAAACACAGAAAATGACTTTGACGAATCTGAATCTTGTCTTGTGATTGAGTAACTATTTTTTTTATAATTTAATGCAATACGCTGTTGTGTTAAGGTCCAATACAGATTATTACTATTGCGAATTGTTAATCAGTAATTTGTAGTAATTTTAGCACCTCTGCTGTGTCAGCTAAGACGCAACAGTACAATTTATGGTTACTATTAATGTTAATAGAAAATCAGGTATAGTTTTGACTTCCCATCGAAAGCTGCGTAGAAATTTTTCTATCATTTCCAATTCGCTTTGCTTTTTCCAACAATTTAACACAAATTCTAGCAGGAATAGATTTTTTTTCCAATAATAGTATATTATGTTATTAGGAGCAAAAGTTATATTTTATGTGGCGAGGCTGGACGGGATATCTGCCGAGCTTGCGAGGCAGATAAGTACAGCCGAGCCACATAAAGATACTTTTGCTCCGAATAACATATAGTATTTTTTCTTCAAACGTTTTTATAACAAATTATTTACAACTTTGTGAACAAAATTCGAAGAAAATTACTTGATCTCGTCAGCGGCAGATAATATTATCTGCCGCTTGGCAATAAAGTGACAGTTTAGCATCATCAATCCAGCAGTATAATGCCATATTTTACTGCCGTTTGAAGAAAAAATTAATTTTTAAGGTATAAAGAAAGAGAAGGCCTTTTCTGACACTGGCAGATTTTTTACGAAGTGTTGATACTGAGATCTGAATTCTACACTAATGCTTAATGATCATTATATTCATGCTGAAGTTAATCAGATAAGAAAACTCAACGAATAAAACTATTAATTATTTTGTGCAATAAAAATAAAACTAGGTATTGTAAACTATAGAATTAACTCGGCCGATTACAACTTAGTTCGTTGAAGACGCTTTGGTTCAATAGAAAATTATCTTAATCCAGCAAGCGCTTCGACCTTTCCTTTCCACCGACTCATTTCAGATGACCCTTCTATTGCATGCCGATTTTAGAGGTTGTCTGATGTTGCTTAATAAAATGGAGCAATAACACACAAACGATTGTAGGTAAGACTGTTGCTTTTTAAATTACTTATTTCTAGATTTTTTTTTCAAATTTAGCTAGATCACAGCAGATCTACAGTACAAGTAGCTTTAATGTATTTTAATCTGTTCTATTGAGATAAACAACTAATTTTTAGTCTTATCTCTAAAACAATTCAATGGCAGGAGCGAAACGATGCCCTAGCCATATACATAGTATTTAAATTCGAGTACGTTCTACATAATATAAATAGATAGTCATCGGTTAATCGAAATCGAATAAAATAAAATCTTGTGCGCCTAATTTGATTTTCTGAATTCCATCAATTTTGTGAGATGTACTATCGTTAATTCAATCGGTATATAACTTAATTTGAAAATGTTTAGCTCCAGCTTTCTTCTTTGTGATTTTTTTATGTTCTCTAGAATAACAATTGTAGCTACACTTGTAGCAAACTCTTTTCAAGTCATGCTTTCGTAAAAATAGTAAAGCTGCCCCATAATAATTGTATGTTAATTATATGTAAAAGTTTAAAATCTCAGCTAACAACAAATAAAAACAATAGCACCTAATAAAGAAGAGAATCGTCTCTAGAGGCTAGCAACCCCGTCTTCTATTTTAACATCTATAGAAACGCTTTCAAACGCCCTCTGCTTCCTTGGAGCAACAGGAAAAGGAAAATAAAGACGAAGAAGAAAATGTTTTGTTAACCGCAGATGACGTTGAAGTAGATAGGAGGGTGTCTAAGAATAAAGTTTCACTTTTCTAAATTTTAATTTGATACAATAACAAAACATCGAGTAATACCGTGAGATCGTTGTATGAGGGCACATGTCACATTCAATTGTTTAAGAGTTGTTTATGTTTTACATCAGTCTGTCAAAAAGAATCGACGCGAAAATGAAGCGACCAGAAAATGGACCATTTTCAAATTCCTTCATTCATTATATTTAACTTCTTATACTTTCGGTGTCGGGAAGTGCAACGAAAGTAATGGGCCGCACTTGTCCGTCAATAGAATAAAATACATGCACATTTTGATAAGGATCTAGCAACATTTTCTAATTGAGGCAAAGTGGATGTAAGTAATTAATAGAATCATTAAAAGGTATGAGGAAACAGGAGACCATAATTTTAATAATATGGGTTATACAGTCAAAATATGACGACTAAACAAAATAAAATGAAACGAGATTTGTAGAACTATCCTTCTATCAGTTTGATAGAAGCTGCAGCAAAACTTGATTTATCTAAGTCAAAAGTGAGCTATATTAGACTATATCAACTGGGAATAAAGACGAGAGTTAAATTAAGTACTCTAAAATATAAAGTGGATAAGAAGTAAAAGCAAAACATAAAGGCATACGAAATATTGACAAAAAAGTGCCCGTAAGATTGATATAATTGATTATAAATCGTATGTGCATTCTGATGAAAAAAATGTATTTGGTAAGAGATATTATCATTGTCCAAATCTAACTGAATTAAAATATAAAGATACATTCAAGTTGAAAGCATAATGTCCAAAGACATATGGTTTGACAAGCAATGGATGTATGCGGACGATGTTTCCAAATTATTTTATAAGCCAAATGTAGCAAACTTCCATTATGTATAACGCCCCATTTCATTTGTGCGTTCTTTTACGACTCACTCTTCGAGTCGGCTCACATCTCTAATTTCAATATCCCGCGCGCGCATTTTAGAAGAGCGCGGAGTGAAAGATTTGATTTTTCCGAAAAGGCGCTCGATCTTCGATAAGAAAGGTGCCTGGAACGAAATTTTTGCGAAAGTTTTCGTCGATTGATAGCACTCGTCTATGCAGCTGTGCTCTCCCTTCTGAGGGATTTGAATGGCTTGAACAAGTAGGCTGTTTCTAGCCGTAATTTGTTACTGTCGACAAATGAAGCGTACGATTCAAGCGACGTCTTCCGAAAACTCACGTGAGGCCGATTCCCGTCTATAGTGAGATATTTTTTTAGTTTATTTCCTGTGTACGAATTCAGTGGTAACTAGGCCTATTTGCCACCCCCTCCCACTTGGCGTAACGTCTTTGTCATTGGGCATAAAGCCCTGACGACAGCCGCATTGAAATTTTCCCGTATGCCGGCATCACGAATTTTGAGGCTACGGCCGTGCAAAATAATTCCTTCAGGACTGTAGCGTCCTGCATAAATCTTCTCCCGCGCGATCGCTTCCGAGGGCGTTTGTGGAAACATCATAAAACAGTAAGTACATGCAATTTGAATTTATGTCGATAAGGCAATTGCCGCTACAGTATTCCGTGTATTGATGCAAAGGCCTTTGAATATAAAAAACCGCACGTGTCAATGCAATACGTAGTTTTATCAACGCTCATGGCGTTTGCACATAGGGATAGCTGAAATTGTGTATGTACCCTGTAAAAACCTCACGCAGTGTGACCTTGGGCACCCACCTCACATGAATTTCAATTTAAACAGTTTTCAAGCCGGTCGAAGTGAGCTACGTATCATGAAGTTAGCTGGATGTTTGCATGGCATACAGATTTCAATAATGCAATTTATTATAATTGTGACTTACAATGCTGCTGGCGTATTATTATGTTTTAATGCATTATTTGAATTTTAATGATTCATATTTTGTGTGTGTTTGATTTGGGTGACTCCATACTATTGTATTATTTATCTCTGAAAGCAACAGGTATTACCTGAGTTGTTTTTTAATTACGATGATTATTTGTGATACTGATGTGAATATTAAATTCCATTAACTGTTGCTGGTTTATATTACTTTTTTAGTTATACTACGACCCTTCATGAACCTGCTCGAGTCTTTTTGAGATTTCGATTGAA
>OW679196.1:46043814-46149465 GCA_940337035.1 Agriotes lineatus | reverse complement strand
GATGCTTCCCCAATTCTGAATTTATTGCTCCATATCTTTGACTTGGTGCCTGACCAGAGAATTTTCTACTGCTTTTATAAGCCGTGTCTCTTTTCTAATACAGACGTTTCCGTTTGTGTCTTTTAGAGCAATGGCCATCATTTGCCGTCCCATGGCTCTTTGTACTTTAGAAAAGTAAATATAACAAGGAAAAGTGACACAATGCAATAAGTAGAAATTGATAAAACCATACGAAAGAAGGTAAAGGAGGGTTTGAAGAAATATAACCATCAAAAGGTCGAAAATGAGCTACACTCTAGAATAAATTTACGTCAAGTACTCAAAGAAAAGTGCATATAGCTAGCTACAGTGGGACACAAGCGCGGTTCTATTGTAAAAACGTAGGTGATTCAGTATTCAGGGAGAACGTAGAAGGTAGATAAGTATTATTTGCAGGGCCCCGCTGGATTAGCAGCCCCGGAGATGATTGAAAGTCCCTAACCCAAGCTTTTGATACAAAATACAGGCAAACACATTGTACACATAATAACGTATATTGAACAGACAGGACTACAAGGCAAATTATTCGGCGGTAGTCGGAGCTAACTGCTATTCAATTTGTTACTATCTGAGAAAATGGTACTAAATTAACGCCGCCGTTACACACCTATTAGGTTGGTCACAATCTAACTTGTATATTAAAAATGTTCAAGGTTTTTCCTAAACAGTGGAAGGGGGGGGGGCGTTGAAGCTGGTTTCCGTTAATCGAGCAGTCGGACAACATACCCATAACAATAATATCTGGTTTATGTGTACCTATAAAGATAGGTACGCTCTAGCTACTATAAAAAGAAGTATAAAAATGTAGGAACCACAAGATCTGCAGAGTCTATGCAGGAACGACAATAATTATAACTGGATGCAGATCAGCAATACCAAAATGAAGGTAAAGCGAGTCTACAGCTTGAAGTAGTGTAATTCAAAGGTCTCCAGCTCCCTGAAAATTTATCTGATGCGACGGGACGGCTTTTTGTAGACCTGGGGCACGATTGAACCAGGCGGGGGGTTGTCTGAATAACAGAGATGCGGAAATTTTAGCCTGAACATTAACCCATGGTCATTTTCACGATAAAGGCCAATAATATGCAACGGCCACATATGTATTGTTGTCGGTATGCGAAAATCCGACCACAATCAATTGTTGGGGTTGGTGGCAGTTACTCCACAATCGAGAGAACGACAAATACCCATGTATAAACAATTCGAAGTTTAATATAAAGCCTATTAAACACAAAACTGATAAATTCCAGTGCGTTCGTACGGTGTACAGTATCTACAAAAACATCGCCAGCACTCGCACGTCTGGCAACGGAACGGGTAAAAAAATTTACATACCGAATCGTTTTCGGAGTAACGGACGAAGTATAGTTCCTAAGAGACTGCAGAAATAGAACTGCTATAAAACGCATTTTAAGGTTATCTGAGAAATTTACAGAATTTTACAGTAAAGAGGTTACAGAAATACCCCAGGTTGGTTAGAAATGAAAGAAGATGCACCAGTAAAAATCATAAAAGAAGTGAAGGAACAAATATTAGGATCGAATAACAGAGGATATGTAAAATATCATCTAGAAAATAAAGACATCAAGGTAAAGATCCCTTCATTTAAGCCAAAAAAGGAGTTAGTAAAGGTCCTGAAGCAACTTATATAGATAAGTAGAGAGAAGGATGATAGTGTAAGGCAAAACATCGTCAATATTCTAGAAAATAACAGCAACTAGAAAATTAAATTTAAGGTTAAACTAACTTGATGCATGTAAAGCAACACCGATGCTTTTAATCTCTTATCATACCTTTGAGATATTTATGTTTCTAATACTAGCCACTTATTCAGCTTACAAGCAAAAAGGGCTCACTTAACGACGACTTCTTGGTTAAAGCAGGTCATTAGCCTAATATAAAGGGAAGAAAAATACTAGAAATATTATGATGGTCAAGATAGCTACTTGATGTTGCCTTTCGTAATTCTACATTCAAAAAATACAAATTGTAAAGTCGACCTTAGAAATGTCACGGAGATAAATGGTCAAATGCAAAAGGATAGGGTACTATTTACCTGCGTATATATCTACCACCTAATATCAAAGTTCAGAAGAAACGGAAAGATTAGTGGCGTTCACACCACCTCCGTGGTGGTTCAGCCATTGTATATATGTAGCAGTTTTCCCCAAACTAATAAACCTGACGTGTCTTTTGGTTAATGATTGTATTAGAGGTACCCTTGAGAAGAACAATGTGTCATTTTTATTATTTATTCGAATACAAAGGTGATGCCAAGGAGTCTTTACACAGTAAATGCGCTTAGATAGAAATGACAACTCCCAACTAGAAGCTTGACCAAAGTCACTATAATCCGAAATGAAATAAATACCTCAGCTAGGTCAGAACTTAGTTTTGCAGTAACGAAAACACACATAATCATGGTATTATATTATATAAGCGGGTTTTTCACTGACTTCCATTTTGCCAGTCGTCCTAATTCAATTGCTTTTCTTCCATATTCACGCGTATTTCATCCATCCAGATTTTCTGTGGAGCCCTTCTCTTTCTTCGTTCTCTTGGCACCACTTTCATATTTTCTGCTGTAGTATCTCCTTCTCCATTGGTCTTCATTGGTCAAAGCACAATATTCAATAATAGGGCACTTCTGCTTCTTATTTTATTATAGATTAATAACAACCTGTGCTTCTTCGCCCTCCTAATAAATTTTTTAGCTGGTCTGTTAATGATATTAGCCAGCTTTTCGTTCATATTTTTTGGTCTTTCTGGTCGTCTCTTTTCTAGAGGTAATGAGAAAAAGAAATAAGAAGAAGCTAAAAAGTGCCAAAGAATAGAGGCAAACTCGATAAAGAGAAGAGGACTGCCATTAAAAGAAACTTAAAGCCCCAGAAAATTCCCGATCAATCAGCAAAAAAGCTTCGAAAACAGTTCTAAGAGGGCTAACATTACTTCAGTTACAAATAAACGGAGCATTTCCGATGAATAATTAAAATTAATAACCGTTTAAAACAAGCAGATCTATCATGTATGATGAATATTGCTTTATAAATAGGAATGTGCCACGGTTGTACGAGAAACATGACCAGTCTGAGTTACGTTTTTAGGTATCAATTCTTGTAACAGAAATCGTCACTTAGAAAGTTTGAGATGTATATGCATAAGTCTACTACAAAGGCTTTTGAACGTCTCACTTGTTTAAAAAAAACGTAGTTAGATAAAAATTTATTAGTAGCTGGCAAACAACAGTTCCGACGAATGATAATCACTGTCAAACGGTAACTGCAATATCAAGCGTTATCTACTTGAACCATGTGGAATATTTATAAACATTGCAGACGCGCACTATTATGTTTTATATTGCAGGCACATATATTCGGGGTTGGAAGCTAATTAATTTTTTCCTGGATTTAGATCGGTTCTCATGCATAAATTTACAGGCTATCGAATCACCAAAAAAAGCCTAACGCCGCTTCCATATAAGCGTTGTGGATCCGGAACACGACAAAGGGAGAAAGGAAGGCTGTCGACAGGCCCTATCATGTAGCAAGGTCACATACACGCATTCGTAAATACAATAGAGCCAAATTCGGCAATCAGGCGTGCAAACAAGAATAAACAGGCATTACGACATTTAGCGGTATGTGTTCGGAGTGACGCGGGGTTCTTACGTGGCGTATACTAGTACTTCGTTCAGGAATACCTTCAGGTGCATCGCCGATGACGTGCCAGTAAGATTCTGCAATACGGATGCTTACAACATCTAGTGGCTATTAGTCGAACGCTAACTAGACCAATGAGCCGCAGCGCATATTAGTGTGGTATGCATCTGGGGTTGCAGCCCCCGCAAAACACTGAAATTACAAGGCATTTATGGGAACTGAGCATCCCAGGCTATCTAGATGCGCTTTCTGGTATCATTGAGCTAGGTTGCTAGGTGCTTATCAGGTAAAGGGTTGCGGCCATCTCGTCGGATGTCCACTATACCAGATACGATAGTACTATTAGCGGTACACGGTTGGGCACCAACCCAACAATGAAAATGAGCAACGACCAAAAAACAAAGAGAATCTATATCAACAACGAAATAGTGGCCAACTTAGCTGAATCATTGAAATGTACACAACGTCTACTCCAAAGCTACTCAGGAAATAATTTCTATCAATCCATGTAATTACCACAACTCACTTCAAAAATCACATTAGAACCCCCGCAATGTAAAAATGCCACCATCACGACTGGTGTATCAAATTTCAAAACATTCACACATGGACGTTCTCTGCTAACTGACCGCCAATCCCGGAGTCCCTTAAAATAACTTCGGGCACCGTTCAATTCTAGAAATATGTATTTGGGACGTATTATATTTCAGGGATTGATTTACTCGTAATAATCATAGGAATATCAATGAATGTAAATATTACAGCTATATCATAACATTTTCGGTTAACTTTTAAAGCAGAATCATATTAATTTTCTGTGAAATACAGAATTATAATATGCTTAAAAGGTCAATGGCTCTACCTCTTAACCTATTTGCTTTGATGTTGGTAGTTACAAAGCTGTTTCGCATCAGTTTTATTTTATGTTCAAACGACAGCTTAACCTTCTTTTTAGTAAATATTCTAGTTCATATTTCATTAGATCTTTATCAAGATTTTATTTTTTATGATAATATTATGCATCTGTTTGATTTCCTCATGATGTTCCCATTCGTTTTCTTAATTTTTAATTCTTGAAAATAGTTGCCACTACAGAAAATCTTTAAACATCATGAGCATTTACTATCGTCAATGTATTTGCCAAGCAAACAAGGCGGAACTGTTCAAATCGCAGGCGAAAAACGTCCACATGTTTATAAACATCATATTCTAATGAATTTCAAACGGTTCGTCGTCCACCAAATATTTGCTTAACGTATTTGTGTTGTGTATGCAAATTCGGAGGGGCGCAGACCCGCTACGCTCTCATAGCAAACCGCAACTTGTTATACACAGCAACCAAGTCGTTACACTTTGCAGCAGCGTCAAGTGATAAATGCCCCATTAATTACTTTCAGCAAAATATGGATAATACTCTTCTGAAAATTAATGACTGCCGTAATAAATGGATTACTGCTAGCGGAACGCAACGAATAGCGAAGCAAAAAAGGCGGTTTTGAAGAGGTGGCGAAATCAAATCAGAAGAAAAAAATTGAAAGGTGCTTAAACTGCAGTAATTACAACCTTAGGTCGCCTCGTTATCTCTTTCCATTTTGGGCTTTTCGGATGTAAGAGCCGAATGGACTGTAAATAAACGGGGAAAAACCAATATCAATGGAAGGCGGCGACGATCGTAAAATTCCGGACAGATAAAGCTTTGACGAGCTCTTAATGCAACTAGAAATTTATTAACACTTGTTGCTTAAGCCTCTGCAGCCTCTGTAGACCCCAGGCTAGGCAAACTGCGGCCCTAATTGCGTTACTCCAATTTCAATTGCGGAGATGGTTATTGCTGGAGCAACAATTACATTAGCGGAGAAATTGCACTTGTTCATCCATCATTCTTATCGGAAACTATTTTCTGTTCCGAGGACGCGCTTAAAGTGAGGGTTTTTAGCTTAATAAGCTTTTAAAAATAACACAAGTGGTTTGAAAATATTACTACCAATATTAGTAACTCTAGATCGTTTAGTTTTCCAAGCAGAATATTTCGAGAAGGCCAACCGGAAGTATAATGTTTACTCTTGTGATCTTTCAGTTTTTTCCGATTTTTTCAAAAACGGCTCTAACGATTTTGTTCAAACTTCACAGTTTTATTACAGTTTTAATGTGTATTGATGTGAAAGAGGCGATTTTCGATTTGAATACCTCTAAAATGGGATTGTTTTGTTTTCTTTCTAGTTTTGTTAACTCTTATTTTAAGCAAAACACCCGATATATTATTACATGTTTGAATTCAGCTTAAAATTTTAGAGAAAATTTGTCTTTTGAACTAACGCTCTATTTTGTACGGTGTCTGTAGAATTTGTGATTTTTGAAAAATTATGATAAATGCTTAAAACTTAAAAATCAAATTTTTGGCTAATTATAGGATCACGGTAAAAGGAAGCTGTGTGCGTATATTACACCAGATTTTTTGCACATTGATCTCTTGTAACTCGAAACTCGAACAGGACTTCGGAATTTACAACTGTCAAATTGACAATTCAGAGTTTCAATAAAATAGTTAAAAAAGTGTACTTTTTTAACGTTTTTTCGTTAAAAAAGTGATACTTTGTTCACGATTTTTTGTTTAAAAAGACGACTTTCGTGATCACTATGCAATAAATAATTTTTTTTGAAAACTGGCATCAAATGTTGACTTTGTCGTTATATTCTCAGTAAGCAAGGTGATTCTTTTTTGTCACTTAACTGCGAAATACTTTTATGTTCTAGAATGCAACATTTTTTGGCGTTCTATAGAACATAAAAGAAATGTCAAAAAATTTGTCATTTTTTAGGAACTTATTTGTGATTTTATTAATTAAATAACCTACATTAGTTTTTTATTAAGTAATTTAAAATTTCAATAGAACTAATAACTATTATAAACATGATTATAATTTATGTTGTACTACATGTAAATGGAAAGTGCCGATATTGCAGTGAGTTATATTTATACGTCGTTTTGACG
This sequence comes from Agriotes lineatus, assembly GCA_940337035.1. Classification (NCBI taxonomy): domain Eukaryota; kingdom Metazoa; phylum Arthropoda; class Insecta; order Coleoptera; family Elateridae; genus Agriotes; species Agriotes lineatus. The sequence goes on along the minus strand of OW679196.1, from coordinate 46,142,775 downwards.
TTTGTCAAACAATTCAGCAGGCCGTGGTTCAAACATAAATGACTTGTTTATGAAATATATAATTGTCAATTAACGTTGACAGTTACCTTATTTATTTTTTTTAATTCTCATCCTAGTTTTATTGCTGCAAATCATTGTTTGCATCTCGAATGCGAAATGCTTTTGCGTTCTCGAATGGGTATTTTGCCTCGCTAGAGCTCGGCAAAGTAACTTCCATTCTTAAACGCAAAAGTAGCATTTCGCATTCTAGATACAAAAATAGCCATTTTTATTAATGCATGCTACCGTAGTTGATTGATCTACGTGTGCCACGCGACGAATTACGGATGAACAAGGAGGAAAAGCAAGCAAGAAAAACAAGTATACAGCAGTTTTTACCCTACTAAGTTAAATAGGTTGTAAACACAGGATGTCTGAAAATGAAGCATAAACTACACGGTGCCAAGTATTTTACTAGAGCTCTATATATCCGCAATTAACGTATTGTATGTTTTCTAGTACCTAAGTTAAAACCATTGTATGTGTATAGATATTTAATATTGTATTATATTTTTCAACCATACTTTTTAGTATTTTGTTATTACCTCACTCAATGCTAAATACTTATTATAGGTAGAGACTCAAATAAAAATACAAATATTTAACCATTTTCATCATGATAATAACTGAAATTAAATTTTGTGGTGATATCAATTTAATACTTTTTAATAATACTTCTATTTTTATTGTACATACAGGGTAAGGAAAGATAAATATTTTGAGGATGTGTTCAGAAGTGTTACAGTATCAAACTGCTTTAACAACACTCACGGATGAGCAAGTGCCGAATACTAACTATGTCCGGGAAACGTCCACACCCTGGAAATCGCTACAAAACAGGCTAAAGGCCACGGCTCGAATACGCTCAGGGAGATGGGCGTGGTCCTAGAAACGGGACAGCACAGGGCAAACGGGTCGGTACGTATAAGATGTTACAAAATTAATGGGCGCTACAAGATCCAATAGAGTGAACCAACGCTAATGGAATCTTGAAAGCCAAACGGAGTAGGATTCTCAATTACTAACTTTGGAGACAGAAGCGTAGCGACAAGCAAGCCAACCTACCTGCAACTCTTATTAACCATGGTCTGGCCTCACCTTACATCGATATTTACACAGTGACTCAGTCACCCTGTAAATAAACATGCACAGGAGGAAGGGAAAATCAAGAGTCATTTAGAGTTAACATATCTATTAGGCCACATCACATGGCCGAAACTTTACAGCTGTGGCGACGTGGTCGACATATACAACAATCTAGCAAATTATAAGAGGTAAATGTTAAAAGGAATAAACCCAGCCGGTAGATGCTTTAACTAATAACTATTACGCACAACTAAGGCAGGCACTAAGTTAAATTCCATTATATTTAAATGTCGGCTTTCGACAAAATAAGTTTATTATGCAAATACTAAATTTCTACGTGAATGTACCAGGCTTGGATGAAGCGTCGGACGGCAAATGTGTGAGTTTTAATTACAATGCAAATCCAGCTTTCGAAAAACAAGTTTATTACACAAATGTAAAATTTTTACGTGAATGTACCAGGTTTGAGTGAAGCGTCGGACGGCAAATATGTGAGTTTTAATTATCATGCAAAGCCAGCTTGCGACAAACAAGCTTATTACACAACTGTTAAATTGATAAGTTAATGTACCGGGTTTGAATAAAGCGTCGGACGGCAAATATGTGAGTTTTAATTACAATGCAAAGCCAGCTTGCGTAAAACAAGTTTATTATACAAATGTTAAATTTGTACGTGAATTACCAGACTTGAATGAAGCATCGGATAGCAAATATGTGAGTTTTAATTACATTTAGATTCAATAAAGCGCACACTACCTTAATTAGTCGATTGGCCTCAAAGCGTGGCGTTGCTTGTTGTAGCCGGGCGATGGTTATCGCTGTTACTGCTGTTGACGTGATGTAGTATTATTCGCGGGACAAAGTGCAATCTGCCCCCTTGGCAATTCCAAACATCGGCGTGGCCGATAATTAGCTCACTCGGGAGAATTCCGCCCAAAAAGACATGAATCAGGCCTACGGGCCTCCGTAATTAATGAGTGCCTTAAGCCAACAAAGCGGACACCACCAGCACTGCACCCCGAAACACAACAGCCCACTCATAACACTTGTCACGCACCGTCCGTCTCAAGAAAATCACAAGCCACGATTTTAGTCCAAGTTCCTGTCTCGTGCGTGCCATGTGTAACCAATAGGAAAGCAGTAACTTGGCCCGATGACGACAAAGCCGTCTCGGTGCGAGAGAGATCGACTGATGTTATTAGAATTCACGAAAGATATCTCACTCGCTCCCATTTATTATGTTTCTGGAAAATATTGAAAACGAGAGTTGTTACAGGCGATGGGATAGCTAGCTGCAAATGCGACTGCATAGAGATTCGAGCGGAATGTCAGACTGTTAAATGAAGTCAAGAACCACGTGCGTGTTTGAATTTTTGTTTGATGGGAGGAGCTGTATTATAAGATAAAACATTACCGAAACGGACCCGATATACAGGCAGACTCGCCAACTTTGTACCAAAACTGCTCCAAATGGTTATGTAGCTATAGGAATTAAAGAAAAATAAAATGGCCTGACAGAAGGTCAAAATAAGAAAGCTAAACCAATATGTTTCTGTTCCATTTTCAACCCTTATAGATATATTAGAGGGGGGTTAAAATTAACTTTTCTCAATTTATTCAATACAGGTAGAAGATATTAAAATGAAAATTGGCAGATTTTTTTCTACCAGTAAGAGAGTTTATCAACTAAATGTATTTATTTTGTAGGTATGGTATTAATGGGAAGAATGTAGCAACTAATAATGTTCTATTCTTTACAGAAAAACTTCCAATACCTCCTTTATCGTATTGATAGAAAATATCTGCCAATCATTTTCCAGCTTTCAGTAAACTGACACGTACCTAGTTTTAACTCTCCTATAATATCTTCGTAGTGGTTGAAATCGGACTTAAACGTATAGGTTTATTTTTCTTATTTTGAACATTTGCAAAATATTTAATTTTCCTCCCGACTCGCTCTGTATGTTACCTGGCAATCATTTAGTTGTTTTTGTTTACATTTACTAATAAACATGCCCTTGTTATAGATTTATTAAATGTAAATTAATTTTCGCTAGAACCCTGGATAATGTTGTTGAAATCTTTGTCAATTAAAAGAAACCTGATTGTTAGCGTCCATATGAATAATACAAGCACTAGGAGATGTGCGTTTGATTATAAAATTGTCATTTACAGCCTAGCCAGGTACAAGACTTAGCTTACCAGAAACCTATATATGGCTCATTTAAACCGCTTCAATAAATCATCTATCCTCTGTAAAGATCTCTACGCTTAGTCCTCGGTAATAAAATGTATTTGAGTTCGAGGTGTATTGTAAGTTGCATAAGCGATTTGTTACGAATTTTCAGGTAAATCCTACCGCTTAGTAAAACGCGGACCCCTGTTATACACGATCTAAGGCATTACAACCACTGTCCGTCATATCGCCACACCCCACGGATTACACTGCACTTGAACGACCAATCAGCGTTACATACGTCACTCCGCGCGCCTGACGTAAAGGACTATAAATAGCCCAACACCGATCTTCAGCTTTTAGTGCGACTTTCACTCTGATGATGCAAGCTGCAAGGTCTTGCGAAACGTTAGTTGATATGGCAGCACAAACAGCAACAAGGCCAAATTTGCGTTAGTATAACGTTCTCAAGGTACTCAAACAACACGAGCCACTAAAGAGCGTGGCCATCGCGTGGATTCTTGTTCAAGTTCATAAGGTACAAGGCACATTAAGCCAGAGAATGCTGGGTGTTTATCCATAAATATTACGCGGTCTAAGCCGAAATTTTGTTAACAAGAATAATTCGAGTAACCGCAAAAGCCTCAAACAGTATATAAAAATTTTCTATTACTTTCAAATTCAAGAAGTGCCTTAGAAGCAATTAAAAGTGGGTATACCACACTACCTCTAATACAACAGATTCTACAGCTGTATACCACCATTCAGCACTCTACTGAAAACAACTTTCCTTTCACATATTGGAATACCTGGCAATGAAAAGGCAGATCGAGAAGCCAAAGAAGCCGTAACATCTCTAGTCGTGATGTCGTTAGTCCGAAGCAAAAAACGTCTCAGAAGATGTACGTTTAAAAACATACATGAGGAGTGTAAGAGAAAGCGCTGCATGATACCGATTAGATGGCCCGACAGGATACTATGGGAATAAACGACTACTAGAACACATCAAATTGTTTTTACTAGAATTACAATTGGACGTACCCGCCTTACACATTCTCGCTTACTAGAGAATACCGATCAGCTTACATGTGACACTTGTAATGTTCCTTTGAGTATAGTTCATATTATTACAAAATCCAAGAATTTGAAAAACAAAGAAAAACGAACTAAATTCTACCAAATATAGATGAAGCTTTACATAATTAATACACAGCAAATATTGAAATTTTGACGTACAATTAAATTACTAAACGTGTTATAACTGTATGTAGTAATAATTGTAATAGTGCTAATAACCTTAGCAGTTAAAGCACGTTAAATAAATTAAAAAAAAGATTTCTAAACAGGTATTCAAAAAATTTTTACAAAAACGGTATTGATGCGGGTAATCCACAATTATAATTACAGAATGGACTTGGTTTTTTACTATATCTAACTATTTGACCTAAACAAAAGTGGCAGATGCAGTCTTCAGGTGTGTTAGAACCACCGCAAAGCTGGTGAGCCCAATTTTCGCATCCTGTTACATAATAACGGTACCAAGTTTCAATTTTCATATTTACTGTGAAAATAAGACAAACATCGGCTTGGTTATTATCACGGATAATATCGTCGAGTTCATCATCGTCACATATTTCCGACATAGTTATCTGCCAACTTTACATAGTTTTCAAAAGCTAAGATTATGTACAACGCAATGTTATAATGTTATGAATATGCACTATGATAATCCAAGAATAATTATTTACATAAATTCAGCGTAGGTTTAATCAACGTGTGTTATGTTTTTGTTAAATGTTTGCACTATGCTACATTGTGCCCGTAAACATACACATTGAAACAATTATAAGCAAACATTCGAAGCAAAATATCATGTTAATACTTTTTGATGGAAAATAAAAATATTGCAAACACGTAAACAACCAGATGAACAATTGCAGCGATGCTATTCTTTTTCAGGCATTCATTCATATGTGGAATCAGTTCAAAAAGTTTGCTATGCTAAACAAACTTTTACCATTATCAGGTAATTTTGCATTACAAAGCTTTTTATTGGTTCACATTGCAGTAAAATTTAAAGGGAAATTGAGTATTAAGCTTTCAATTTAAATTCATAACGGGAGTTATACTTGCAGCAACTATAAAATAGGAGATTCATAACAAGCATATAAGGTCGCAAGGACATTAAAGTTCACATTACGTACATTGTTACGAGTTATTTCGCTTAACTGCATGGCATAAGCATGCGCTGCAACGGCGTCTCAGCTAAAATTCAATTTTTCTGGATGCATTTCGCATTAAGCTCAAGCAAACGAAAGCTGTCTGAAACGAACAAATAAATTAAAACTGGGCTATTAATTGCCCAATCAGGCCCGGGGAAGCACCGACCGATTTAAACTATTGTGTCCGACAATTCGCCGCTCTGGAAATATTCTATTTCTCGAGGCGTTCGGGCCGGATAAAATGGGGGGAATCTGCTGAAAACCTCAGATAAGATGGACAGCGCTAACCCGGAGTGATAGAGCTGCATCGTAATGGTGTTGGGCCCATTCGGTTCACGTACTTTCGCGTTTAAGGCTCCAGGAATTCAGTTCCAGTTCTTATGGTAAAGTTTCAGACGGTGGCGGTGGTAACTTGATTAGTTTCTGTACTGGAAAAGATACTTCTTGGTCTAAGTTAATTAGCGTGCGCGCGAGGTGGGATTGCGTTTTGTAAAAATGGAGCTAGAAATAGGAGAGGAATTGTCTAGGAGCGCAAATTAAAATTTAATTCTGAAACAACTGCTTTGCGCGATGCCAAGTAGGCGGGGATTTACTAAATTAAAAATTAAAATTGTGCATTGTAGTGCAAGAAAATAAGCTGCAAGAATTATATGAGGTCTAGACAGCTTTCTTTTCTTTACCCGGTCGTCAGATTTGTAAAAGTTAAATTAAAAGCACCAGATTCCTTAGACATTTTTATCATTTATATAAATTAGTTAGCAATCTCAGTTTCAGACAAATCACACTGAAACGGTTTATTATAACGACTTACAACTAAATATCCAATTTGAGTTACATTACAACAAGTACATAAGTATTCTGCTTCATATATATTGTTGTGATACACTAAGAGTAGTTGAAAGATAAAAATATAAAACTAATAAATTTGGAAGATTACTACAATCAAATCTTAAGGTGTTGAGATAAAATTGGGTGTTAATTTTAAAATGAATAATGAAAGTTAATTGAGTAATTTGATAATGAAATAGTAATTCAGTATACAAATTTGATGGTTGAGTTTAATTTTAATAAAGTTCAAGCCAAGGTTACAATTGACAAACGTATTTGTTAGAATGATAAGAATTATAGCATAATTATAGGATATTTAAAATAAATAAGTGTGAAATAAGAATTGTATCTAACAGGAATGAAAATTTTGTTTAATTAGTTACGAAAACAACTCATAAAGAAATGTAAAAAATTTGTGAAATAAATAACACAGAAGATTATATTATTTGAATGGGATTTGGCTTTATTGATACATATAAGATATTATTGGAGATTCTTACAAGTAACTGATTGATTTGGATAGTTTTTGTGGGTATTGCTGACATCGGACTATCTACAAAATAAACAAGATTAGATTTGGATCATCAATAATACTGAAACTTACCTGGAGTCGATTGGTGTGACGGTGACGTTTAAAAGGGAGCAGGACTAGATTCTAAGAACAGTAGGAGTTATTGACAGGATTGACAGGACAGATGCAGTTCGGGGGTTGACGGACCATCATAGTTGTCACTGTTAAGGAATAAGCGGTAGGCGTTGCAGACTGTCGGCATCGGAGGCTGTTGTTGTTTGGATTGTTGCAGTGAAAGCTAGAGAAGTTTTAAGGTTTGTGTAAAGAATTTATAATAACTTTTTGAATAAAAATCAGTAAAAGAAAGTGTAAAAATAAAATTAATACAGTACTTACTTAGGTGAATTGATTGATATGTGTGTCAATGTAAAGTATAATTGTCAATACCTGGTTTGAAAAGGTGTAGAAGCCAAGTTGACATTAAATGTCATTTAGTAGTCAAAGATTTTAAAAATACAATTGAAAATTCAATTAACAGATCACTAGATTGGCGAACCACCCTGAAAAGAGTACTCAGTTAAAATAATTATTCAAAATACATAACTGATTTCAAAATTAAATATGGGCTAACAAAAAAAGAAGCTATTATATAAATATTAGCTGTTTAATGTGGTGCTTGTTATCATTACAATATATTGCTATGTATATAAGCTGCCAAACGAGCAGATGCTATATAGGATAGACTAAAAACAATAATAAAATTGTTCGCCAATAAGCACAATAGGAAAATACGTTAATCTTACAATCACATTTATGTCAAGATCACATATGATAACATAAATACTGAAAGTGGCTCTGTCCTCATAATATCTATTTTAGTCATAATAATCCAAAAGCGCAGACAATTTCGAATTGCAATATGAATATTTAAGTAACGTCAAGGCAGTGGACGTTGGTTTTTACTGAAAGTAAAGTTGTATTCGGCAAATCCAACTATAATTAGCTGCTTACCTACTAAACCAAATACACAACGAACAAGCATCGATTAGAAAACTTAAATAAACTGCGACAAAGAGCGTTTTGTGAAAGGTGTATGTAACAAATAAATAGTAAACTAGACATTAAACCATATGCTTGTATTGTGCTCAGAAAGGTACTATCGTTTAGTGTAACAAGCTCATTTTCCACAGACAGGAGTTATAGCTGAATTTCGTAAAAAAGCACATACGTTCGGAAGGTTAGATTCGTGCAGAGCCGACTTTGCATCAGGAAAATGTTGAAGGCTTGATCCATGGCCCAGAACTGGTACCTTCAGATGGACAAATCTTGCTGGTTACCCAAATAATGACCTAGACAGACAAACAGTGAAATACACTTACCTGTCAATTATAGTAAGTCGATAGATTTCGCTAAATTTGCATCCCCACGCTGTAAAAGCATTACTACATATGCAAAAGAACCTCCTGGTTCCGGCTTCAGATTCTAAAGAAAAGGACCCACGCTGCAAGCCCACTATAAACCATGTTGACGATGCACCATCGTCGATCAAAGCAAAAATTGGCAACAGGGACATTTGGATAAGCTCAACCTAACAACCAAATTAATTTTAATCTTTGGCCTATAGTGTCTGTCTAGTTTTGTAAACAGTTAACCGTTTGTTTTGTTCGTTTGTTGCTCTGAATAAGCCAAAGCCAAATTGTTTATAACAATTGAAAAGCGTTTCCAGCGGCTACCACAAAAAACTATAGATACCCGAGCTCCGAAAGAGGTAAAAAAAATTGACATTTGTCGTGCTAGCAAACCCACGCTATTTTGTTAAACGAAATGTATAGTTCTGTCGTTGTTTGTAACTAAAAGTATAGTTAGCAGGTAAGTATGGTCAACAAGTGATTTCTATTTCAACGTCAGTAATAATAAAAGTCAACCTACCTGAGTAAACGTGTCAGAACCACTTTACTTGAAGGAAGATGCAGCGGTTAGTGCTCCAGCGTAGAAAATTCGTTGAGACACCGGTCAGGTGCATTTGGACAAAAGTAGCCTTAGCGTCCAGTTTCCGAAGAGGTCCAAAACCAGTAGCGGCACGAGCAGGTGGTATAAACATTATTTCCATTGTACTTTGCGAACTTGTTTGCAAATATTCGATTCTGTTAGACGTACATAATTTGGCTTCCCGATTTTTTTGCCACGTTAAAGTTTATTCTTCTTACTAGTCCTTATGAACCCGCGAAGACATTTGGGTGTTGTGTGTAAGTTTGGCAGTTAAATTAATTTTGCTCTAACATTGCTGTGACCAAGAGCCTTATTTTCATATTTTTGTTGTGATCGCCTTATTTAAAGCGTGCGCAAAAACAAGTAATGATTAAAATTAATTACTGTTCACCGCTTTTCAAGGTTTATATTTCCATTAGAAAGCATAACAGATTTATATGACGCCCTTGACCAAGGGGCATTGTTGTAATTATCCAATCGAAACATTTGAGATCATAACATAATATATTCTCTACGTGTGTTCACAATTATACAGTCAAACTTGTACATTGATTTTTTTACATATTGTTTATAAGTAACTAAAACGTACCGAAGAAGAACATCTACGCTGATCGTGTCGGACTTATATGAGGTTTTTGTAGAATTAAAACACTAACCCATGCATAATTCGCATTGTATTTTGAGCTAAAATAAAATTAATGCCACGCACATTCGCGTTGATCTAGAATTAATGACAGCACATGTTGAAAAACTACACTGTTCGTGTTGATATGCTTGAGCGATACCACTAGATCCTTTGAGAGCTGAGAAAGATGAATAAATAAATAAGTAGTTAATAACTAATAAAATTTACAGAATTGCGTACTAGCGAGAGAATGTTTTGTTATTCAAATGTAGTTAATTTTCTATATTATAAAACCGTAGATCATAGGCGAATGGTGTCGTGTCTGCTAACCTATCTATTGAAAATAAAATCTCTATAGAGAATATAGAATGAAGGCGCTATAGCAGATTTATTTGTAAAACAACTTACCTGTAAGAAGGAAGCAATCAAAAATATGATAAGTCTGAGAAAATCTTATATAATGAATAACACAATGTAGTTACAAGTATAATTAGAATCGTTAAGAAGGTGGATGGATACGACCCCGCAACAACGCACAAAGCGTTTCAGCCAGCTCAGTGAGAAGGAGAGGGGCCTTTCGCTAAGGAGAAATTTCCACAACATACTTAGCCCCCCCCCTACGACCTATCTTATTTTATAATTCTGAAACGCGTATCTCACTTTAAAACTTTGGGTGAGTACATTCCACTCAACGTGGAATTTTAAAACAAATATACGTATTAAAATAATATACATAAATACATTTATCTGCGGTAGCAGTTGAAGGCTGGAACCACAGTATACCATCCTAGGTATTCTACAAACAAAACAAACCTGAACTATGTGTTTAGCCACAGTACGACGAAAAATTAATATCGACAGCCCGTCGACAAGCTAGCCACAAATTGTAGCAACCATTTCCAGAAGTACCAACGGAGTTAAACTCGAAACTTAAGTTGGCTTAAAGCTATTAATTTTTTAAATAGCACGCAACATATTCAGAACTGCGATAATTCGCAATATGTATTGCTTAAGTAGCATAACATATTTAATTTAGCTTCAAATACACTAGTTTGGTTGGAGGCGTGAATGAAGAATCAGGAGACATAACTGATTTGATGCATCGAGAGCTTCTAGTTCGATAAATGAAGAAGAGACAGTTGTAATTCAGAGCGTCGGTAGTCGAACGTCGGAAAGAGATGCTTGTTTGGGCTTGCGTCAGCTCAGAGCGTTACTCTACATAGCGGTTGCAGCATGTACGATTGTGCTACGATAGAATTTCTTCCAATAACGTATGTCCCATAAGTTTTGAGAAAAAATATGAACAGCTATATTTTATGTTGCTTTAATTTTATATAAAATTCAACTACAAATAATTATTTCTACAGCTATATTTAATAGAATTATATGCTTAAACTACGGATAATGATCCATGTTCTTCAACGCCGACCAGATTGAAAGCATTTTTTCTTATAATAAGCTACAACTAAAATTTTTCTCAAAACTTATGGGACATACTTATTCAACCAGGGATCAAAATACAGTTTAACTTAACAATAATAACTCGGTAATTAAAACATTAGACTTGTAAGCTCTGCCTTGGAAATTGCTAAATCGAACAACGTAGAATATTGCTAGCATTGATCGACAAGTTTTCCAAAATGGTTGATGCGGAACGGAAATTCTCAAATGCGTACCCCCTCTTTCTAGATTGGCTGTGAGACGCTAACTGGCTGAAATGCAATGTTGTGAAAGGTCTTGAAAATCGTCAATGCCCATGCGCATGGACTGCAGTGGCGATGAAAAATTGGCAACTGACTAAGATTTTTTTGATTACTTTGATATCGACGAAATTTCAATACTTTCTAACGCCCCGTTGTATTTTGGCGTTTCTTTAATGGATTTTTGCTTCAGTATCTCTAAAATTAATAGCAATGTTCACGTCTTTATCTTTCCGAGCGTTGTCGCTAGGAAATTTAAGTTTCCGAATGCGCAAACTTAGAGATAACAACGGTCGCCGAATTTGAGAATTGAAAATTGAAAGCGACCGATACGGGAATCGATCGTGACCCTGAGAGGACTTGTTTCACGTGGTTCCAGAGTAGGCCTTGCAGTATGGTGTCATTGTCTTTTGTAAATACACGCTTGGGCACCCATAAAATTCGAGCTGCACGTTTCACTACGGCCGGTTTTGATCTTTGGCTACTCACATTGCGATTATTAGGATTGCGTTGTAATTAATTTGGTAGTTAGGACTTTTTATGCGGTATCCGCTTTATGCGACTAGTCAATTGCTAAACCTTTACAGCATCTGCATCATGCATGCTCATGGGTGATGTTGTGAGAATACAATTCCACGAGAGCTTTTGGGCCGCTAAACACTTGCGCTAAGTTCCTAACCGCATTCATGAGCAGCATATACACTTCTTCGTTGCTTTCCACCTATAAAAAACCCATGTCGGAGTGTTCCAGAAAACAGCAGTATGTACACTCTTATTTTGCTAAAATTCAGTGGATTTGTGTTGATAATACTGGGAATTATAGCAACGATAGGATATGCGTCGGTCCACACAAACGTCTGTGGTTTAGTAACTTATTTAGCTCTATTATCGGTTGCATTAGCGATATCAATTAGGAATCTACTGAAGTCAGACATCAAGGGTGTACAAGCTGTAATGCAGTTTTTGTGTAACTCGACCTTGAAGGTTAGGCAATTCAGTCCAATTTTAATAGTTTACATAGCCGGCCATCGCTCGTTTCTTTTGCCGGCTTAGCCGGCAGGCAGGCTAGATTTTAATGTTTCGAATTTTAATTACAATTATATTAATTGCTTCACATTATAATTTGTGGCTTTGTCGAATTTTGTAATGTTTCGAATATTATTGTGACTTGATTCCAATGTAATGAGAATTAGAAAATCATCGGAACAGTAGGTATCTTCTAAGAGATTCCAACAGATTTTCGGGGCGGGAACCTGTGAAGTTAAGGCAATATCAGTAGCTGAGATATTTTCATTTCGTCTGTTTATTTTTATTGTGGAACCGGCACTTTAAGGAATGTTCCCATGATTTTCTGTCTTAGTCGAACCGAAGAAGATGTGGTCAGCATTGAAATCTCCACCAAAAATAAGCGAGAAGGGCGTGTGGGAGAATAAACTGTCGTAATCGTGGTAGCTTAAGTTTGCATGATTTGGGTAATAAATACAAATAAACGATATTTTTACTTGCGGTAAAAAACACCACATATATTGACATTATTCATTTTATTTGGAAATTTAATGGAAGTAAAAAAAATAATTTTGTTGATTAATATTGCGGCGCCACCATAACTGTCTAATTATTATAGTTTATGAAAGATATTTTATACTGAGGCCTCAACCAAGTTTCACTTATTTCATACTCAGAGTTTTTATTAATATTTGTTGTCAATCGTTTTAATTTTAGGATATTTGTATTTATAACACCAATGACTTTTACAATTAATCCTAATAGCGATTCGATGGCGAACTGAATGCCTTAGCAACTGTTAGAGCATCTTGTTTGCCTTTCGCGGTTGTTAGGAATTTGCAACAATTTTTCAAAATAAATCACTTTAATGTCTTCGTAATTTTTTTAAAACAGACTATGCAGTACTATCTATCATCTGAGATTTTGTTTTCCTTTAATCTTTTGGATTTCGGTTTAATAAACTCAAATGTTGAATTTTTATTTTGATCTACCGTGTCTTCTTGCTTATCATTTACTGAAACCTGATCTAGAGATATGATTCTGTAGATAAGGGACCTTGGAATTTTCAGCTCCTGAATTTCTTACCGAACCGCTATGAAGAACATCGGACCTATTGCTTAGTTTTTTGATTTGCATATTTGACTTCCTGCGTGCTATTATTTACTCCTCACTTTTGTTTTGGATCCCTATGAATATCAGCAGTAGTGATTATCACGTTAATGTTGTCAGATAAAGTTGGACACTTAGTAGAAATGTGTTTTTTGCATGTGAAACACCTAATTTCATCAGCAGTAAAAGAAAGTTTAAATGAATTTTGTTTATATTGAACTAGGATTGCCTCTGTGTTACAGAACAAAAACGTCGTTACGACATGAATTTGACATTCAAAATACTCAACCGTCAGTTACCCGACAAAATGACACAAATCGGAAAATTCTCGGATCCGTTGCCCCACTTATGTTACGCTGGGCTGTAACAAAATTTGCCGACTAAAACTCAGATGAAGAAAAGGAGGTTCATTACGACCTTAATTAGGACAACGACCCGGCAAACGAAATGAAGATGTTCAGAAGCCACCACTTTACTAAATCGAGGACAACACAGGTGGGTTCATCTGGAAGTGGAAGCGGTAACCCAAACTTCCCGATCTAACCATCGCAGTGCTCGAACGGCGGCCCACATACAGCTGCGTTGGACTTACCTTGCTTGCATTTTCCTACAACTGTCTGAACCCCTTTACAAAGGAAGAACATCACAAAATACACATGCACACGTCATAAACCTACTAAAGAAAAGCACCACTAATTGAAGATGAACTGTATCAACGTAGAAATATGTATGTGAACAATGAACATTAAATGAAATATTCGATATAGATTAATGTTGTTAATTACGCAGCATTCAATCTAAATAAATGCGGTTAACTTCATCGCAAACAAACCAAGTGACTCAAAAACGGTAAGAACTTTAATTACACAAAGATTCAACTAGTTACAAACAATAAATCTTGACGGTAAACAATCCTGACTTAATTCAAAATCTTAATTACAGATGACAACAATTACGTTATGTAAAATGGCGACAATTCGTCATATAAATGACCACTTCACTGTACATTGTGGGCTTTAAAATTACTACAAAACGCACAGTACCTTGAAGGGGTTCAGCTTGCTCTGATTATGATGTCCAACGATGCTATATGCAGTGCCCAAGCGACTGCCCCAAATTGCTTGGAGAACTGCGAGAAACGGCTTATTGTGCTATCTGTTGAGCAGGTCTAGACGATGTTAAATACCCAAATGGTGGAAAATGAAGAACGTAGTCGACAGGCATTTAATAATCCTCCTCAAAGGCGTCAATTAAAGCTTACCCTCCACGATACGGGAATACTTCGGCTAATAACTGCATCAAACCTTAAATAACCAAAAACTCCACCGATGACACCTACTCACAGTTTAACTTAAATTAGATGTTGGCCGCCGAAGGCGCAAGGCCTCCGCCATTGCGGAACCAACGATAACATTTGTAAACTTCTTGAGATCTGGTAGCTGAATCTCTAAGCTAAGGGAACGCGCGCGTGCGCTACTTATCTTGCTCTCTTTCTGACTTGCATAAAAGCTTTATTACTGCACCATATGAAGTAACAACATTTCGCGCCCAAACAAGCCCATGCCTGTACGAAACGCCCGATGCTCTGGAACCAAAAAGCAATTAAAACTGAAACGTTATTCATGAGGCAAGCAAATATATCTAAATTTAAATTAACGATCATAAAATGCGCCTCGAGACGGTAATATTTAAAATGCACAAAATTGAGTTTTGAACATAGCTAAACTATCAATGTTGGTGTAGCTGAAGAGGGAAAAGTACTAGTATTTGGAATACAAAAGCGAAAAAGCGCCAAACATCTGGTAAAATATTATTTTCCTCTAATCTATATATATAAAAATCAATCGCCATGTGTTAGTAACCCAAAAACTCGAGAACGACTTGACCGATTTGGATAATTTTTTTGTTTTGTTAGTCTTACTCCCGAGGTGGTTTGGCAAAAAAGAAAATCCGGAAAAATCCAACGGGAAAGCCGGAAAATTGAAAAATATTGAAAGTGTGTTTTTCTATACACTGTACGACTTTCTATTTGCAGTCATACTTCTATGATTCCGTGCTTAATGGTTTGAAGGGTTTTCCTCATCATGTCATAATGCAAAACAACGTTTGCCGGGTCAGCTAGTATAATATATAATATAAGTTTGTCTGCGAAACCTAAAAATGTGTATATATTGTGGTTTATTGAGGCCAGCTCTTATAAAATATATAAAAGCAATGGGTTTAAACGTAAACCTTTGATTTCCTTCTGTCTGCGATGCTCCTGGATTTTATGCAAGTTTTGGATTTGTGTAGTTGAATGGATTATTTCTTGCACTCGTTCAGGACGCACTTCAGAACAGAAAATGTATAATTATAGAGCCAGGTTGTTTACTGAAGAAATTTACACTTGATGAAAGCAGATGAACGATTTTGAGATAAGATGTGACTGGAGTAGCCAGGCCTAACTACCCCTTAAGACGATTATAGCCTGCTGTGTCTGGTCACTTCAGCGTTTAAAATTATATTGAAATATTTAATAATTACAAGTCCTTATATATAATTAAATGTGTGTCGTGTTTGCTGTTTTGAACTTATAACCTATTATTGGTATAGGCACAAAACGTGACGTTTGCACAAAATACCTTGGCGGTAAACAATGTGTGAGAAATCTGACCTAATGATAGTATTATAATGCCGCTGTCTGCATAAAGCTTCCTTATAGTATTGCAGCGTGACCCAGTAAGCCGACACCAAACCTGATTCTGTGTATAAACAGTTTAACTGGCACACGTTGTGAACTAGTTTTATATTCTAATTGTTTTATCTCATGGGCAAACACTAGTTTGCACAGCTTCTCTATTACTTCGTGCAACAAGCACTGGGAAACATTAGAAATAATTGTGCGTTTAGCTGGTGACACCAATCTACGAGCAGGAATAAAGGAGTCGTTTATTGTTATTCCCCCATTGTTGGACATTAACGCTAAATAAATGCAAATCCTGTTGATAGAAACACGAGAGACAAAAAATACGTTTTCTGGGTCAACTAACACCCTAACTACAATGATGTAGTCATTATTTTGAGTATTTTTCGACGGCATCTAAAATAATAGCTTGCACACGATCGAGAAAAACAAATTTCGAACTGCAAAATTTTTGAACAACAGTCGCAAAGGTTTGTGTATTTGTATTTACTGTTACCGACTCAGCTGCATTACTAGCTGGCAAAACACTTTTGTGATCTACAGTGCCTCTATCCCCAGAAGCAGTTAGAATATCATTTGCTAGGTTTTTTATCTTAATGAAGTACAGACGCCAATGCGTCCCTCCTATGTAGCAAACTGCACTACGTACAAAAACCGGAGGACTCCCAAAATACGATTAGAAAATTACGTGTTAGCGCAAAATGCAGGTTTCCACCTAAAAATTTAATACAATCCTAATCTAATCAAAGTAAAAGCGAAAAATATGGTACTTATCTGTAGGCAACGTTTGTCTAAATCATAATAACCACACAGAAGTCAAACACTGTTGAATTTCTTTCTAGTTGTTATTGAATACGGATGACTTGTATATAAATGTTTCTTATTGGAAATTCAAAACCAGACGCGTTTGTTAATTTAACACGATCTCTCTTTTCTAATTTGAGGAATAACCTTTAATAAACTTTGTTAGCTCAAATAGGTTTTTATCTTGGTAATATTTTTCTTATATCTTTTTTAATAGAACCCTCAACTTCTATTTCAAGATTTACAATTTTTAGATTATAATTAAGCACTCAACTTAAAGCCTGCATTTATGTCCACGGTACACTAATAAAATCTGCCGTTCTGGAAGGAGAACTTGGTCAGCCATCCGGTATTATCCACAAGTGCCCACTCAAATCCGCGCCCAAAAGCTGCTTTGCCATCAATTCAGCAGCGATTCGCGAAGTTAAGCCACAAGAAGATAAAAGCAAACTTTAATATCAAGTACTCTAAAAGTGAACGGATTCTAGCAATATCTACCGAAGTAGCGTGTCGGATCTGAAGAATAGGAACGCCTAATTTCAAATACAAATTAAATTAAAGTAAGCCCATATTGTTTCGCAAAGGTTAATTTGTAAATTTCCCAGAACTTTTGAACAGGACGCGTGCAGAAAAGCTCTAGAATTTTTTGTAATAAGCAGCCACTTAGCTTGTCCTTGCAAGGCGATGAATCTTAAAGCTCGCAAGGACGTAAGAGAACATTTCGAATAAGTTATTCAGAGGAGCGTTCCAGGTGTGGCGGACCCTTTAGGCATTGTGAGCGTTTTTTAGTTGCTTCATGTTTTTATTGGAATGCCAAATATGGAAAAAAGCATAAAAAGAGGTGTAGCAGCCAAGCAGCAATATTTAGGCATTCAGTTCGGGACTGAATGCACTTTTTTCCAGTCCAATCTAGTTGTGTTTTGCATCCAAATAGAGAACGCCTTTTGTAGTGCTGCTTAGTCGTTGTAATAACAGGCACTTGTAAATAATGTAAAAGTCAATATTATGTAAATGTGCAGACGAATTAGACTTAACAAAATAAAGATCCCGCAGGAATTTTTAGCTCAACACAGTTTTTAATTCAAAAGGAACAAATACAGACTCCAGGAAACTCCCTAGGGCATTTTGGAAACAGGTCGAACATTTTTAGTGGATTCAGACGACGTTGTTCTTGCGTTTGGATGTTGTAGCAGTTCCTGAAATAAACAATAACCGAATTCGAGACGGATTATTCTTCCTTTTAGAGCATTTATTTTAGCATAAGAGACCCTTAAGTAATGTTCAACATATACTTAATTATGTTATGCAAATTAGAAGAGTTGGCTTTTAATCTCAAAAACAAATGTATTTATTTTGTGGTTACATCCAAGTCACAACTTTATTCCTCCACATTTTATAATGTATGTGAGTGTTCAAAATCAAAAATATCAGTAATGAACTTTGCTTAATGTTTTGAATTCAAATGCGAATGTTTTTTCTAGAATCTCACACGAGGCGCTTCAGTTACTAAAATCTTAGCAAGAGCCGTACCAGGCCATTTACTTCTAGATTACAATTGACAAACGATTGCAAAACTAGATTGACATTGCTGTAGAAAATAAATGCATTAAAAATGTTTGGTAAACACATGACCTATTGCAGGTAGGCAAATTTGCTGAATGTTTCGAGTTTAGATAATGACGACGCTCGTAGTTATCAAACCATTCTTACAAGTTGCCAGCCAGGCTACTTTTAGCATAACAGTAAAACACTAGCAGTCTTAGATGTCCAATCAAACGACGTTGTGCTTTGGTAATTTATTTCTGTTGGAAACGCCTCCTGTTGTATCCAGTAAATTCTGACTAGAAATAAAATCGCACCATTCTATCAGCGTACATAAATCAAACAAATAGAGGCACTCACTATCGGTTTCTTTGATGTCAAAATACCGATTTGGATGACCTTGAACGGCTTCTGGGGGGGGGGGGTAATTTCCGATGGGACTAACAAATGGCACCACTACTTTATCACATATGTAGTATGTAGTAACTAGCTCTGATTGGTAGAATTTTGTGCTGCCATCTGATAGTAAAGCTTAGAAATACCCCCCGAGTTACTGTCCCAGGCACTCTAGACAAGTTTCAACATTTGGCATGAGTGTCTCTACTCTACGCAGCGGGCGTTGCTACAATTTCCCAAAAAATCTCAAGTTGTATACGGTAAGGAAATCTAGTATCACAGCTGTATAGAAGCGTTGACAAGACTTCTCGGGTAACCGACATTTTTGAGCATAAGGTAAGAATTTTCTATTGGAAAACTTCAGTTTGGCGATCGCAGCTGCTGCAATCTGTAACGATTATTTTATTATTACCAACTAGCTCAATATCAATGAGAAATTATTTGTGGTGCTTACTGCAGCACGTAGCTAGACAACCTAAAATTTGGCTCCAGAGTCGTGTTAAGTCGCAAATAAGTATTCCAAAATGGTACTTAAATAAAAAGCTAACAAGAAATATACAGATTGGTAGAAACTGGTGTGATTATAGGGACATGCAAGACAATTTCCCTTTTGCTCTATAATGCACCTTGATTTTTTAAAAATGTGGAATAGTTCTTTATAGTAACAAAATGAGATAATCCATCTAGTTGATATGAAAAAGGTAGAGTAAATGAGTAACGAAAGCAGTACAAATTAAGTCTTTAAGCTAATTTGGCAGTAAAAGTTATATAAATACTATAATAGAGTGACAACTAATTACGACAGTATAGTACATCAATTTACCTGCCGTGACTCAATGGTTATGCATGTTCCTTTGTTCTCACAAGCCGTCGCCAAACTGCATATATGTTTTAAAAAAAGCGTTACATTGTAAGCAACAATACATATATTTTTACCACGCATTATGCCACCTACAATATAAAACGACGCGCAAAAGTTGCTTCTACCACTCATGCATGCTGACTATAATATTAATCAGATACAGAGACCAACTTCTACCATGCATTTATGCCAAAAGTCTACTGTGCAGACGCTCAAGCACAGGCTCACGAATAATGGAAAGTAGCGCGGATATACGTTGTGCTTAATGGCTCAAACAACGCCTGTTCCGATGCCGCCCCTCACCTTACATAAGAACTTGGATTCCAATTGTTTAATGATCTGAATCCATTCCTCGTAGGTTTTTCCAGCGATCCAGCAATATAATTATTATTACTCAGAAAAGTAGTTACGCCAAAGAAATCAGAAAGTTGTTGAAACTAGATCATACAAAATTAAATTGTGGTACCACGAGTTGAAACTAGAAACGATGCTACTTCTGAAAGTTTAATTTTTCTAAAAAAAATAGAAAAAAATATTGATTGGTCTCAATTCTTGATTTATTTTCCTGTAGTAAGTATCGTACAAATATTCCCATAGGGCTGTAAAACCTTTTGAGATGGTGGTGTATTATATTCAATAACGTAAACAATTGTACAAATCCGCAAAAGAGTAAAGATAGCAGGTTAAACTTACGAAAAAGGTTCTTAGCTTCCAAAATCGATTCGTCGGCTAATTTTCTCAATTATGACTACTTGGATACAATTACCGGCTGGCCAGGTCAGCAAGACGGCGTGCAGCTCGTTAGCTACTAACAAATGATTAAAAGCCAAAAGGACACCAATGAATCTTTACCAATTAACGACCAGAGTATCCGGCCATTCACTGAGAATTCATAAACTCAAGTAGCACATAAATTCCGAAAAAAAGTTCAAATCACAGGCAATTACACGCACAGGTGGCCGTAACAAATAATAACATCAAAATTCTAATATCACAGTATAATTTTTCCCAATTCGGTAGAACTCAGTATAAATATTAGATAATTAATAGTAAAAATTGGAAGTAATCATTAGTACGAATTTAGAATAACTATTGGTCTGTTTAAAGTTAATAATTTGCACAAAGTTTAAATAACTGTTAGTACAAATCGCAAGTACTTGTTAATACAAACTTCAAATAATTATTGGCCAATTTAAGATGAACCTCAATAACGTTCGATTGTGAGGACAAAGCTTACACAACAGTCCTAACAAAGGCACAAACATGATCTACAACAGTTTAAAATTAAATGCAGTCGCAACCTAGTGGTTGGGAAATCAATTATTCAGCTACGCAGTTCGTGAAGCGAACTGCACAATAGAAGCCGACCTCTGAATTGGTAGCAATCGGGTGAACCTTTAACACTGGTTCCCTGATCGCATTTTGTATAATCTCACTTAGAAGAAAGAAAGACAAAACCTTATCTTAGCTTCCTTTGAGCCCCTTCTGCACGCCATGTGATGATCCAGACAAGTGGAGGCCCACAGCTCGAATCAGGCAACTGGCGACGCGCTTGGTCGCGGGAATGGCATTTCACGGTGACTGCCGAACCTATGACTTTTAGGAGCCCCAGACTGGTTGCTAAAGAAAAGGGAGAATACAAAACTCATCGATGCTTTCGTTACGAATCGTTGCAAATTTTCGAAAGAAGTTACCCCAGATGAATTTAGGCCACGTGCTGCTGTATGACAGATGAAGTGCATATACAATTCGCCAACTAGACGCGAGAAACAAATTCTTAAGATAACTGCCCGGCACAACAATCCGCAACTTCTGCTGTGGCCACGAACCAAAACAACTATATTTTGTAAGCCCGTAAAGCAGCAGGGCAATTTCAAAGACGCGAAAACCAAGTAACTATTGCGGCGTTCGACAGGAAAAAAAGATGCGTTCAAACAAAAGCCAACATTCGAGTCCCTTAACCGCGCTGATAAGAATCAAGGAATGCCATGAGTGCGGGAAAATACGAAAACCCGCACTACAGAAATTAAAAATATAGACGGCGCACACACCGAGCTGTGAAAATAGTAGAAGAGCCATCCAAACGTAACAATCTCAAACACACGACGCCAGTGGTTATGTTTGTCTAGAGGGCACCACTACTGGAAGGTTAAGGGTTTGTTTATGCCGTCTGGAGTTTCAGTTTTTGTCTGGGTGTTATGATATTAAGCACTGTAAAAGTTATTTTGAGGAAAATAAACTTTTTTGTGTTGTTTATTGCTACAAAAGTCTGGATAACTATGCTGACGGTATAATAATGTCATATTGAATAAATAAAAGGCAAGAAGCTATACATACATAAAACAGCCTTAAATCAAATCACACTTAAAGAAAAATATTAGCAGTAACTCAAAGTTGTATATCATTGAGTTTTTGCACTTGCTATTATTCAGTATATATCAAAACTTTTAACTTTGTACATAATACTATTTGTAAAATCATATCACTGCTAATAATCAAGTATATTTCAATAGTATAATTCCAACTGATGACATGTCGCTTTTATTATAAAATCAGATCACCCGGGCGAAATGACTTCTTCGAACTTCAGTTCGAGTAAATCAACTCGATCAGCGTAGCTGATGCAATCATTCCATCTCTAATAAAAAGTGAATGAGAATAACGAGTGGCACTAATTGTCGGTTACTTAGAGATACAGCGTCAAAATCATATAAGTTACAACGTTCAAGCTTAATTAAACGTAGCCTATCATGTTTTAGTTCTGGGCTTATTCTAACACAACTGAGATACAGTACAACTTCGTCTAACAAAACACACCCGTAATGCTCTAAAACTATTTTTTCTATTTTCATTCGGCGAATTTCGAGGATTATTACTCATGTTGGGTTGCCTACGCTACTTCATTAATTAAAATTTTTTTGAAATTCTTCGGCAGTAATTTTTGATTTACGGTTGATATTCTTTTATTTAAAATTTTAGTGCATAAGAGCTATTTCTTGTTACCATCTTGAAACTGTTTAGTCTTCAGTTTGTTTCTTGTTGAAACTGCGTTTGATCATATATAATTTGGGTTACTACCTTACTATAAACGTAGCAATTTTTTAATCAATGTTATTAGGTCGAGCTGCAATCTCTTGACTCTATTTGCAACTGTAAGTATAGTTTAATGCATACTCAGCTCCCACAATAGAGACCAGTTAAGTGTGCCATGCTAAATTACCAAATACTGCAAAATCGCTCTCCGCTTTGAAATTGCACTTGAAATAATATATAATTAGATAATTTGGATGTCAGTAATTTTGAAACGGCTTTAAAATGCACTGTATTCATTTCAATGTGAGTTAGCATAGCTACAATTGCTACCAGAAGGAGAATTTGGTCTTTTTACTCGCACAAATTACTGCAACCATAACCGCCTTAAATATCCCATGAAAAAGTGTTCAACGTAACGGTAACTCCCAAACATATTAACCTGTTCTTCTCAATCAACAAACTATGTGTGTTGAATCACTTCCTCAATTGTATTATTGAAAGACTTCAGACACTTCTTATGCCTTAGAAAACTTTCTTGCAATCCAAAATTTGATTGTGTTTCATGACAACGTATCTTTCGGCAGGATAAAAACTACGGTAAACAACTGCTTATTGCTTTATTTTTATGTGGCTCGGCGTTTTATTGAATTTATTTCAGGCTTTCAAACAATTTTCAATTTCATTCACATGATCTACTATCAAATTTAAGCTCTTGCTACCTTTTATCCGTTCGACTGCACTGTTGGGGAAAACCTTGCCACCTGGTAGTGGTAGATCCAATTTAGTCCATCTATAATCCCTTGGCTTGTATGTGTGTGTGAGGGTCCTCCGGTCTTTGGACATCCGTGATCAGCGAGTGTTTGCGGGTCAGAGTGATTATACTGTACTTCGTACATACCTGGAGTAGCAGCTAGCTGCTACTGATTTTCTTGCTTTAGCAGAATATTGTAACTTTTTTAATTACGCTTTTGATACTTACTGTTGCTTCATTTTTCTGGATTTTGTGACGGTGATTGTAATTGGCAGCAGCGTTCAGCTTTGTTAATTTGTAACTTTATGTCGTGTTCACTATTTGACAAACAGGTTCATTTCACTGACGCGCGTAATTATTGCGAATTAGACCAAAGAGGTTTGTGTTTCAACTTTGCGACTTTTTTGGATACTACGTGCCGTACTTTTTATTCTTTTATGTAGTAGCTTTTTTCGATGCTTCGCCTAAACGATACTGAGCGCTCTTAATAATTAATCAAATACTTCTATGCTTGTAACGACACCCCGCATACTATTCTATAATGTGATAATTATTTGGAGCTAAACTGTTTATTTAAGGCCCTAGTTGCTTTTGATGTTATTGTAAATCATTTAATTTTAATTTTCGATTAATACGCTATAACCAAACTGACTTGAGGTTAGTACGTCTATTATACTACTAATGTTACGTTATCAATCTATATAATTTTCGGTTTGGTGTTTAATGGAATCGTCATGGGGGTACCATTCAATACATTTTCTGTGTATTAAATCCTGTATGTTAGCTAAATGTATTGTTTATGTTTGAAGGTAACATATTTCGTCGTATATCTTTCTTCAGCTTTACTGTTGTTGTGCCTCAACTACTTCGGATGGTTCTGAGGGGTGTGTGACGCTAAGCCATAAAGCCAAGCGCCCTAAAATTTCATTTATTTTTACTATCTCCGACTGCAGTTTGTTGGCTGCTAAATTGCAACATAAATATTGAGCAAGCACATCTTTTCCTTTGGATAATTTTGATCCAAATTATGCTAACACTTATTTATTGCGGAAAGCTTTTGGATGCTAGATACAGTAAATGAAAAGTTCTTGAAAGATATAACTTGAAAACTGCACAGTGCTTTACAACTTCTGGAACTTTATTTATTCACATTACAATATTTTGCTTTATGTAGCGTATTCTATTCCTCTAGTAGTATGAAGGTTTGTTTATAGTTATTTCATTATGGAAATCAACAAATTATGTACATGTAAGGTTTAAGTGCGAAAATCGCCACTCTTTTGTCTAGAAATTCGTCTGGACAAAGAATGGGAAAATAAAAGAGTTCACTATGAATAACTGCCTCGTAGAAGTGCGTCCTAAATCATTCCAAAAAATTACATTTTGCTGAATGTGGAACGATAATTATCCTTGCCGCAACTGCAACGACCGCATCTGGGAGAGCACCCTCCAGAAAAGCCAGATGGAATATTTATTGCAACCCCAAAGGCGATTTATTTGAATAATTTTAACTTGAACAAGTTTTCAAACAAGAAATGCTATAAGCGCTGGCTTAGAACAGTGATACTCAACATGTTGATGCTATCATTAGTGCAGCTTATACAACTTCAAATCGAAATAAGGAGATATTATTTTTATTTCTTGACGTAGTGTAGAATTTTTTGCTGTTTTCATTTTCATACAACTCCGTAAGACGCAAATACAAGTTAAAACAACGACGGCAGCAGCGGGAATTCATTTAATGCGCCCTTTGTTTCTGCAACTTTCAAAAATAACGAATAACAGAGATTACGTGCAGCCACTCTTCCAAATCCCCCGTTATTGGCCACCTGCGAAAAAATTCGTCATTGGAAAACGAGCGGGCTTATCCGAATTATTGTTTTCTTAAATTAATCTCTGCAGCGCTTTCATTCACGAGCAGCGATTATTTAGTTGTACCTAATTTGCCCTAACGGCGGTTAAAACCGGCGAAATTGTCGACATCTCCATTTTATCAATTAACGCGTGGGAAAGTACTTAGCAGCAACAGAAGAAACCAGAAAGCACGCGCCAAAATTAATAATCATTTTCAATTTAATCCATTAGCGTCCAAGAATTGCATTTCTTATTCTCGTTCCCAACGGTTTCGGGCCCGCTGCCCTCGGTTTGTCTCAAATTGGGGATTTAATTTGTTTCAGTTAAGTTTTCCAGTTACGCCCAACAGTGCCGTTTAAAGTTCAGGGCTCACTCTTGTGTAAAGATTTTGCTCCCTCGCAGCTACATGCAGGTTGCGAAGGGCTCCTGTTAGAGCAACACGAAGTTTCTCCGGATCTCTAGTGTTTGACTATCAAACTACAGAGCAATCGCAAAAGTTTTCCATCACTTGCCTGAAAGTGACAACAAACTTGCTAGATCCACTTGTTTTTATTAAATTTCGAGAGAAGCGGCGCTTTCGGTGTTTTTAGGTGTTGTAATTGGAATTCTGTTCGAAACAGATCATTTTGATGCTTTAGCAGCTACTAACTTGGTCCGAACTTGTACGTCGAACTGATTAAACGTTTACTTCGAAAAGCACGAATTTACCAAATTCAATAAGCTTTAGGATTGTCTCGTTACTGTTCGGTAACTAACTTGATTTAAACTGATTAAATGTTTATTTCCAATAATAATTTTACAAAGGTACAGATATAGATCCGTTGTAATAGTAGGCCACAAGATTTCATCGTATTACTAACTATTATATTGCTAACTTAGTCTTAACTTGTGGACATAGACCGTCCTCATATCCTCCCACTTTCTTCTGTCTTGACCTGACTTAATCCAGTTAAACCTAGCTGTTAGTTCAAGGTCATTTGTCCAACGCATTGGTGCTAGTCCCCTTTCTCATTTGCCTGTGTAAGATATCCAGTTTAAAATTTTATTATTCCATCTGTTGTCCTTGCATCGAGATACGTGGTCGGCATAGTTCCATTTTAAGGTAGCAGTGGCTTCAATAGCATCTTTCATATCCCATTAGGCATGGGAGCGTGACGTGAAAACAGTCGGATCATGCTGGGCCACGTCAGTAACCTGAGTAATATTTGAAAATCAGGCCCTGAATGTGAGTGCAAATTTCTAAAACGTGATTCTCGTTAGTTTCACGATAAATATTTAGTAACGCATAAAAGACTGCAGGGTGCCCCACTCCCCCGCTACCCGCCCATGTGAAATATCTAGAGCTGGAGGTCATTGTACTTCTGTGTGGCAGCCTGCAGCGACGGAGCTTCGCACCTGTGTTGTGTTGTGAATGTTATGTGTACATTCAACCGCTTGTCTGTCTCTATAGGAGAGTAAGTAAAACCTACTTTTAGTTCCTCGGACGTATAAGTACTTTTAAACCTAGGCATTAAAAGTGTTGCCTAGCCACATATACCTTCTTGTACTCACCTCAGTAAGTGAAACCTCAATTCCAATGACAGCTTTTGGTATTAAAAGTCATGTCCTTGAAGAAGGTTGTAAGAAACGTTTTTTTGGGAAATCAGTATTTATTCGTTGTTGTAATAAGCTACTGTAGTTAATTTTAATTTATTTCTTTTTGTGTCTAGTATTCTGATTGCAAATAAATCACGTAAATTATTTTACGTACAAAACATATTTTATTTTAAAGTTAATTCTGTTGCGGGTCCTTTATTGGTCTGTTCTATTTGAATTTTCAAATAAAAGCTGTGGATCACGTCGTGAGTGGAGGTTCACGCCATGAACGTGAGTGACCATGAGCGTGCGTTAACGTGAGTGTTTAAAGCAAGCGTGAAACGTGCATGACTCACGCACCCATCTCTACTACGGATCCATATACTGGTTTTTTCATAATCTTATAGAGTTATTCCTAAGATCTGTCTCTCCATTGCTCTCTGAGTCACTGCTATTTTCTTAACGGACTGTTTCGTCATAGTCCATGTTTGGCATCCATATGTTAACACCGAGAGAATACATTAGCTAAAGAGCCGTGATGGTAATTTTAAAGGTATATTTCTGTTTTTGAGGATTTTTCCAACTTTTCCGAATGGTATCCATGCCAGTCTACTTCTTCGTTGTATTTCGGTGATCTGATCTTATTTTCATAATTTTATTTGGTGGCTCAGATATATGTTTACATGTATACTTCTAAAAAATATTTTCCAAATTTTCGCATGATTTCTGTTGGTTCAAAAATTAAAGTTAAGTAAATCACATTTATTTACATAAATGACGTTTTTGGCTAATTTGCAGCCTTAACTCTCGCTATGACCTCCAATTAATTCGGGTATTTAGAGGCAATCAAGTCAGGTCATTTACAGTTAATAATATTACGTCAAATTGAAAGAGTACAGCTGGACGTCGCTCATCGGTGAACGGCAGGACAGTTACTTAGCAAACGAAGAGAACTTAATAATAAAGAGAACAGAAAACGAAGAAAACAACATTTCCCGCTTTCTGCAACTGATCGGCAGATTCTACAGATGGAATGTGCACGGCAAGCAGTTTTCGAAGTGAAAATTAGAAATACGGACATGTCTTCAGCAAAGAACACAGTTCGAGAAGATAGCTCTCACCTCTATTTTGTTGCAAAAGCACAGGTAATCTTTGTTTTAACGTCTGATATTTACATATAACCGGCTGCCAGTAAGAACAGGCGTCAGATTTAATGATACATGTGTGGTATTTTGGTCTTAAGTTTAAATAGTAGCCTTTAATGCCGAACATTATCAAATACCTGGGAGATGTCTAAGAAAGCGGCAGCGCAATATTCCTTGTCTCAAAAGTTCTATTTATAATCTTCGCCAGGTGGTGTACTTACTTAATAATGGGGTCCCGCTTTCGGAATACAAACGGATGATCTGTTATTATTGAAACTTCTTCAAGAACAGTCTTTATTCTGTTAAGAACACATGTTAGTTAGTTTGTTAAGGTTTTGTTATAATTCATTTGGGAATAGGCTTTTACGCTGCATCTTTAAGCTGCATCCTGCTGCATTTGCATCGTGCACTCTCCTGGGCGAGGTTGCCAGAAGATGATCCCGTAAAACATTTTATGCCCGCTGAATTCCTGCGCTGAGGTGCTTTGCCGGCATTCGAAAATCAGCAGATATCTCTTGTCGACCGCGTCCCACTTGGCGGAGATCTATGTCAAGTGTTCCGAATAACCACGCAGTAAGTACACGCGGTTTTTGCAAACTTCAGTGGATTTATTGTTGACTGAACAGGCAGCTTTATCTGCGATAAATTATACGATAATCCAAAAACAAAGGCTTTGGTTTCATAATCAGGTGCGAAAAACGTAACTTATTAGCTATCTTATCAGTCGCACTGGAGATTTCAAATAGGGATCCACTAGAATCACGTTCAAGTTCCGGTGTAGCTTTTGTTGATCGACTTCGATCGCCAGGCATCTCATTTCGAATTTAAATATTTTAAAGCTCTATTATAGCCTGCAATCGGCCGTCTTTTATCAGCGCAGCCGTTAGGATGTTTGCATAGCATCATAGACTTAAATATATTATTTTACCAAATGTGTAATAGTAGTAATAACAATTTTGGGATTTGGAATCAATTATAATTTATTACGATTTTACTGCTCTAGTGCGCCAAGTTTTACCTGGAATTAAATACGTTAATTGCTAGATCTGTGCATTATTGAGTTTATTTCCCCCATTTATAATGCTTAATATTTGTGGCACCCCTTAGTGATATTAAATCTACTTTTACTGTTAAAGGTATATTTTTGTATATCTGTTCTTATAGCTTTTCATAACCCTGCTCGTCTTTTAGTTTAGGTTGGTGAAGCAAAAGGCATCCAAGGTAGGTAGTGAAGTGAATTGTCAGCTAGATTTGCTTTTTTGTTGTGAATGAAGGCTGGCGCCCGATTCTGTTTAATGTATGACATATACAGTGTGGTCCATTAAGTGTGCAACAAATGGGACATTTTTTTATTAGTTGTAAAACCGAAATTTAAATACCGCCAAAAGTTAGTGCATGTTCGATAACCATATCAGATGCCCTTAGAATGGCTTCAAGTCAAACAATATACAGGGCAGGACAAAAAATATGTAATTCGTTCAAGAATAAAGTTACCTTATTTCAAAAAATATAGCAAAATTTTATTGAGAAAAGTTGTTTAGAATCAAAAGTTATGCTCAAATACAAAGTCACGGCCTCCTATTCGAATTTTTATTCTTTTTCTTGTAAAATTTTGTATTATCCCCGTATGATAGATATTTTTATTATTCTGATTTTATTAAGAGTTTTTCATATGTAAATTATTATTAGTACAGCATTTGCCTTGTTAAAAAAAATATTTGCGAAATTCTAAAGTTCTGTTAAATATCGTTGCAACAAACATGAAGTGGACGCCTACCTAAAAAAATATAAATCCAAGTAAATTTTACAAATACGGTTCAAGTTGCTAAAAGTTATTTAAAAGGGATGTGGTTGTGGCTACTTTAAATACATATAAAATAAAAATAATAAAAATATGTATCATACGGGGGTAATACAAAGTTTTCCAAAAAAGAATCAAAATTCGAATAGGAGGCCGTGACTTTGTATTTGAGCATAACTTTTAATTCTAAACAACTTTTCTTAATAAAATTTTGCTATATTTTTTGAAATAAGGTAACTTTGTTCTTGAACGAATTTCATATTTTTTGTCCTGCCCTGTATATTGTTTGACTTGAAGCCATTCTAAGGGCATCTGATATGGTTATCGAACATGCACTAACTTTTGGCAATATTTAAATTTCGATTGTACAACTAATAAAAAAAAATCCCATTTGTTGCACACTTAATGGACCACACTGTATACTATTTGTTAAAAAAAATTACATAAGGGTTGGTCATAGAAAGCAAAACTAATGTCCACAACAAGTTTTAGAGACAGCAAGCTGTAAAATTGCTGTAGCAGATTATAATATAAACTTATGACAACAACAACAACAACGACGGTTAATGCATTCTAAAGCTAGCTGCTTACTGTACTTTTAGTTTCCACGACCAACCCTTATGTAAATTCTTTTTGAACACACGGTATATATATTATGACTTTAAGAGCAGCCTTACTTAACTTTCAATGGTTTACGATGTTTTCAAATTACTACTTTAAATGACATATATTATTGGATCCATTTCCAAGAACTATATTTTTTCTACTTCTGTCAATAAATGTGTGTTGGCGGCTCAACGTTCTTTCCAGCGTTTAAATACATAGAGCCAATTAATGAAGTTTTCTGTTGAACAACGCAATTTTCGGCATAGAAGAAACCATAATTTTTTTGATAATGTTGTCATTATTGCTGACACAAAGCTCAAATGTAAGGGCTATTGACATATCTTGGAATGTTATGAAAATCATAACTGCCGCAAATTTTGTTTTGAAATCCGAGCTCTTAGAGCCAGAATTTTAAGACATCTAAGGCTGTTATGATTCATAACATCCGTGGTTTGTTCAATAGTTTATCGGTTGCAGTATGATAATCATTCCCATGTATGGTAAAAGAATGTTATCGTACAGATGCAGTTATGACTTAGTTACCAGCCTACTTTTGTATATATAAACGAAGGTTTAATATCCTTAAACCGGAAAAACACTTTACATACTTGAAAAATACTCGGAACAACGAAAAAGGCAACCAGAATGTCTAGGGAACATTTCACTCAACAATATTTTTAAATACTCGGTTGCTGCGGCGACCCTACAAAAGGACCAAAGCTGCCCTGTGGCCACGATTCCAAAGGAAGAAATCCACACACGGCGCGACACTCAAAACAAGTCGCGGATGGACACATCAAAATTAAATAAAGAAGAATTTTGATTGCCGAAAGGAAGAACATGACAATCAAAGAAAATATCTACCACCTCTGAATTGCATGATCGAAAGATTTTGAGACAAAAGCACATAAACATAAAAAAAGCATGCTGGAGAAACTAGGCGACCCGAAAATTTTACGGTGATGAATTTCGGATGGTAACTGCTCAAACTGCTTTTTTAGTCTCGGCCTTTGTGAATGTTTTTTGTACTTCTTCTCTGTCTATAGTATCTATGTATTGTTCCTGATATTATAGTCTTAGTATCTTTTCTATGTTTCATTTTCTTTTTCGTTTTTATAAAATAGAATTTTTTGTAGTGATTTCTCCATACCTTTAATATTTCTGAGGTATCCAAATAGTTTTGTCATTCGCCTTTGTAAGTTCTTTTTTACTTCCCTTTTATAATTTTTGTTTTGCACTAAAGTTTCTATTATTTTTATTATATCTTTAATTGATTCGAAAAGGCGTACTCAGCTCTCTTTCTTTGTCTTTCGGACCATTGTTTTCCTGTAATTTTTTTTGCTCTATATTCTTTATAGCTCTTATTTCACTAGTTTGGCCTTCTAATATAGTTTTCTAAAGTATTTCCTACTTGATTACGTGGCGTTGATTTCTGCATTATTTAAAGAATTCAATATCGAAAGTTTCTCCTCGAAGAGCTCGCAGAGCAAATAAACACGTGTTGTTTCAGATGACATTTTACGACCTTCTGGTTGAAGTTCTCGGAGTCATACTAGCTCCCGATGCTAAAACGCGGAAAAGGCGCCTAATGTGATTTTAGATACTGAGTCATGTGGCCAATTTAATGTTTCCATAATATAAGGGTGACCGTGAGTCGTTAAGAATAAAAACGGACGTCTATAAGCTAAGCAACGGACAAATATAGAGAATGGGGTTGAACAAATGTCGAATTTGACTCATTTGTGCGCCCCGTTTGAAAGCAAATAAACTTAAAAAGTCTTAAGGTGCAAATCCAGGACCTGCTAGAAGAAGGATCACTGCTCTTCTTCGCATTTATTCGTCGCAAAGCCACCCTGAGTTGCCACTTGGGTCTGCTACTCCAGTCATGGTTGATTTGGAAAAAATCCATCCGTTTTGTAGTACACCGCTTAAGATCAACTTTTCGACTTATATTACCTAAACTAGATTTTAAAATGCTACACCGAGATGTAAGTTTTCTCCAGTGACGTGCATAAATTAGGGGGCGCTCAATCAAATAGTTATTAAATTTATTTAACGTAATTGATTGTTGTTTTTCAATTTTGTGGAGCTGCGTGCACTGGCACATGATCTAGTTTGAATACAATACTAGGATAATATATTATGTGTGGTTTTTATATTATATTGTTGGTATAATGTAAGATTTTCCCCGTGTTGGAAGATAGCTCGAACTTTGTACAGCTGAGGTTATTTATTGACATGTGGAATTCCTCCTCTTTATCGACAGGAGACCTTAGTTGTTGTGCTGGTTGTGACGATTAGTTAACGAAGCTTCAATTTTGTAAATATATTTATGTGTTGCATGTGTCCATTTGTATTTACACTTTACCTTTCCTCTTATGCAGCCACAGCCATTTAAAAGTGTAATAAACCTTATTTGTTAAGCCTAAGTATTCTTTGCATTAGAGCCTGCTGCTTCAACCGTCAGCGAAGTAGTTCCATATAGCTACGGGTTGAATTTCACGGTGGTGACATAGCATTAAGGGTAATTTTTAATAATAATAATAATAATACCTACATACTTTATTGGTGAAAAAAGAAAAGAAAAAAGTATACAATTCCTTACAAAGATTTGGTCATCGTAATGGTACCTACAACGTAACTTATTTAAACAAAAACCAAAATCCTTGGCCAAAGGGCGAAGTTCAGATCGTTTGGAGACGAGCTGTTCTACCACTTAACCCATTTAAGGCCTATTTAAGGCCAAAGCCTATCCTTCCGGAGAGCTAACTGAAGACGATTGGAGGTTTAATACCGTTGCTTCCTAAAGCAAACCAAACTGCAATAAGTACAGTCCGATGTTGCCCAAAAATCCCAATTACTCCGTAACAAGTTCTTAATTTATGCATGCTTTTCTTGCTTTATCATTTACCATTTCTTGAAACCTTTTTCGTGTTACTCATAGCCCCCAACTATATAACTTTTGCGTTTAGTGCCTCCTTAGGTGGAAATAAATTGCTTTTAGATATTCCCCTTCTAATTTTTGGTTTATTCCCTTTACTGTGCCCGTTCTGTGTTGCATTCATAGCTGGGCTTTAATTTGTATCCTAATTTCTTTTCTTTTATTCTTTTAATTTCTTGTGTAATGTTCATAGAACACTATTATTGATTTTCGCTCTTTATTCTTGTAGATTCAGCAACTTTCCACGTAGTTGTGAATATTAGGTTGCCTGTACACTGTTACACAATTTTTAGTTTAACAATTGATACTTTTTTATTTTGCCTATTTAACTCCATTGTTCCCAACGCCTTTGCGAACCTTTTCTATAAGACTTGTTTTTTCTGGGCTCGTGCTGATGAAGCTTTGTAGGCGGATTAATCCAGAAAGGTCCTCGCTAATCTGGTTCAGATTTGTTTTATTTTCTTTGTGAATTTATTTGATAATATTTGTAAGTAAAACCTATGTTGGCAATCCTAAATATTAGGTATGAGACTGTTATCTCCACCTTTACGTGGTCTGACGATTATTATTTTCAGACCTTTCTTATTCTTTGGTTTTTCATCGTTTGTCCAAGTAATCCCAAACTTCTTCAAGTTTTCTGCAGCAAATATGCGAATGTTGAATTAGTCGCCCGTCGCTGCTCCCCCCATCTGTTGGGGTACAAATTTTACTTGAGAAAAAATATATGGGCTATGGTGCACCCGGTGTCGCAGTTTCCACTTCTACCTATGACTGGAAACACATGGTCAAGTCACGTCCGTCATGGAAGTTGTAGAACTTAAATTCGATTGAAAAAAGTTTTCGGTAGTCAACTTTTGGTTATTTACCAATTGCACTTGATTGTAATTTTATAACTAGTAACTAACCGTCACTTGCTTTCCAAATTTCATTTGATTTGTGTATTTTTCCAAATTTAATTTTTATTTCCAACAATAGTAACTGTCGTGATTTGTATTGCTACGTAACTTTAGTTATTATTGAATATATCGTTTGGATTGCTTTGCGATTGTTGTGTTTTTAATTGATAAGCCTAACTGCTTCGGGTGGCTCTATTGAGGCATCTTAAGTCACGTTACAGAGCCTGGCGCCCATTCATAAATATTGTAATTATAATGACTGGTTTTTTATTTGTCCATTTATTCATATACTTGTTGTACGTTACATATTTTCTATCGCCTGATGTTCTTGCTTATACCATGCGATGTAATGAAATTAAACTTTTTTTTATTTTGGTGCTCAGCCAAAAGCCGTTAGGCCAATTATAGGCGTCCATGTACATTTTATAGGGACTTCCAACCCCACTAACGACTGTCATGATGTTATTATGACATCCGGGACCAAATATTTTCGTGACAGCCGTATCACGAGGCGCCGAGAGGAGCAGCCATGGAACTTCCATCCAAGCTCTGACCAGAAAGAGAGTTGCTTAACTCTGCTGATCGAACGTGGAAGCTTGTTCAAGCTACACCACCCGGGACCTATGTCCAACAACAATTTTGCAGGTCTCCATAAACATCTTATTGGACGGACTCAAGATCATGTTTAGTTTTTGTATTATTCAGTTACTAACTTGTTGTGAACATGTAAATTGGAGCGATAAAACAATGCTTTATAAAACTCGATGGGCTTTTCGTTAGTAGGTTACAAGATCGTATTTATTTTTTCACAAAAACCTTGACAAGTATTGTCGATTGGCTTTATTACCGCATCGACAGGGCGACTACAATAACGTCGTATAATATATTTACATCAGGCTGATGGAATATCAATAGTCTGGAATTGAAGGTGTTTAGCGAAGGAGTAGTTTTTCTATAATAGAAAAACAAATCGGGTCTGCAGGTTAAGTTCTTCAAAGCAGTTAGAATTTTATTTCACCACATTTTTCAGTGGAAAAGATATAGGTATAAATAAAGAATTTGGTTAAGTTTTCAATACTTTAATTATGGCAAGGAATGAAAAATCTTGCAAATAAAACTAAATATCTATTCTCTGCTTTATAACCGAATAATGTCTATAGATTATAGCTACATGCTTCGGAGTTATAAAATCTCAAATTTCCAGTAGATATTCCATGAATTAACGGATTTTATTAAATTGGATTCCAGGATTCCACAGTTTTCTAATTTCGGAGCACCTCGCGCTAACTCATTTTGTTAATCCGTTTTGCGTTGCTGCCGATATAATTAATAAATCTCAAAGACACTTTCAATTATGATCAAATAAGGCTTGCGAAACGCAGAGTATAAAAACGAAATTTGGTTGAAAGGTTTATCCTTTGAACTCTAGACTTATTAATTGGAAATCCGAAGCTTCCGTGATATATTTCTTGATGGAACTTACGCAGTAAATTAAAAAGTTGTTCTAAAATAACCAAAAAGCTATGTTTATTGCTGGCCTGGTCGGTTTGTTAACCTAAACCTTTATCTGGCTGTGCAGCGTGCACATAAGACATAATAACGAAAATTCGCCTTGCCGTGCGCTAAATAGGGCTGGGCCAGTTTTGATTTTTCAGTTTTTTATCGCTATTTTCAGGGTTTCAAAACTAGATTGCTTGTAAATTACTCCAAAAGGTTTTGTATAAACTATAATATACTTTTGGTGGAAGTAGAATATTTTTTCTAAGGCTAGATATAAACTTCTGTTCATAATGAGGTTGTTCAATATTATTGCCATTAACACAAAATACAGAGTACTACAAATCAGCTTCTTTACTAACGGTTGATGAGCTTATTCCACTTTTTTAGTTTTATTAGTTATCCGTGTCTCAATGTAATTTCAGTCGACTATTTAGGCCTTATCTGGGGTACAGCTACTTACTGAATATGTAAATATAAAGAATATAGTTAATTTTAACTGCCGCCGTTAATGTTGAGTTTAAGGCGGCAGACATGCGGTGGTTTTAGAGTCTTGCAAGAAGTGGTTTCAAGTTATGCGATGTTTTCTGGTGCTGACAAGGCCCTCTGAAAAAGTTACGTGGGTTAATTAGGTCGAATAGCTCGATACTTAACCTGTGTGAATTTATTTGATATTTTATTCGCGATAGTTATTACATTGTCAGGCTTATTTGAGCAAATTTGCACGTGATATCTTGCATTTAATAACTTTTCTGACATTTTCTGTTGGGTTCTGGCGTAATACATAGGCTGCTTCCTGCGGTTGTGCATCTGGTTGCCGTTGCGTTGGTGCGATCGTTTAGTAACTTCCTTCCAACTTTGTTTTGGTTGTCAAGTAAACCGGGACCAGAAAAAACAAACCAGTTTGCAAACTTAATGATTTAGTGTCTAGCATTTAAAAAGGGATTTTAAACATTGAAAAGTTGCTGTTTTCCGTTAGTTTTTCTAAAAATCGTTGAATAGTGGTGAGATTTGGAAAAGACAACATGGTGGTGGATGCACATGGAAATTGTAGTTTTTTGTAGCGCAGCAATTTGGCTGTACACACTTTAATTCCATTGTAAATGGTTTTCGATAAGTCTGCACTTCCAGATTATGCTACGTAGTACTGGCGAGAGCGTTTACACAATTTACATCAAAAGTAAGTAGTTCTTAGGCACTCCTGGTCTATACACTAATAACTTCCTGTTGTTTTAGGGCTATTTTTTGGGTTTTATAGATTTCCAAATGTAGAGAGGAGCAACTGCTTTATTACATATTAACACATAATAACTTAATGTATTGAAAATAAATTTTACTTTAATTACTTCGCATTTATGCCTTGTTTTTGCTATAATATGTTATGTCTTATCAAAAAGCCTGCGTCTAATAAGTGTATTTTTAATGCAACCCGTTCATTTTAAGTTGTGAGTATTATAACATTCAGAGAATCTTTCAACTTAGATTTGCAAGCTGTTGAGCAATCAATTTACCTGCGCCCGTATTTGCTTCTGATTAATTCCGTGTTGACTCACTCCCCGCTTTGGAGTAGCTTAGTGGCCCCCCTGAATGCTTTTGGTTACGGGATTGTTTTAGTTATTCACATAATTACCGAAGTACCGAGCTTCAAAGGTAAGAAAGTTACGAAAAACGGAAAAACATGTTCTTTTTTAATCAATTTATTCCACTGACGTTTGGCCTGCTTTTATTTATCAAACTCATGCAGATATGATCCGCAGAGATTCTATTCCGTCATGCATATAGTGGTGTGACACTACATATGCCCCATTTGGACATGGAAAAACCAAATTTTGCAGTGTTCTTCAGAAGCACCCTAATTTACTTGAAGCTACTCCTGACCGAATTATATAAGCAGGTGAGAAATTTTTCGTAGCCTTGTATGGTGAGAACATGAATGCTCAAACTCTTGACGGTCTCCACTGTCAGCTTTTTGAAAAATATGTGATTAAAAGCAAGTTTCAGTTTGACAGGCTGCCACCACCGCAAGATGCAGCCCGATATCACGCATTACGCATCTATCATCACGTCCAACCATTGGTGGGCAGGGAAAAGAACCCTTTTAGCTCGACAACAGGCAGGTGAGGACTGACTCCAATTAAAACAACAGAAAACGCTGCACCAAATTCGTTGCTACCAGACTATTTTTGCCAATGTAAGAAAGGGTGTGCTAAGGCCTGCAGCTGCAGAAATGTTTGTTTGCATTGCTCTATTACTCGTAATAATTTCTGTGGAGAATCATGCCTGGATGTTCCTAAGAGTCCTAAGATTATTAAAAACGACGATAACATAGAGAAAGAAGCGGTTCCAATAATTGATCAGATTATCGCCCAACAAAATTAAAACATTAAAATACTTTTGTTATAGAAAGTGATGAAGGTGACACTACAGATACAACCAAAAGGTTAAAAGTGTAAAATTTCTATACAAAAAAATTTGTTTGCAAGTACTCCCTTATTTGTATTATTTTGTATTATTATTACTTTGTATTTTTGTCTATTTTCCGTATGTATACCTATCATTTGGATACAAAATTATTTGGTTTTGTCTTTAAATTGAACTAATTTATTTCTTTTTGTTTGTATGTACTCTTTATTTGTAAATGTATTGCTTGACCCAATTTATATATATATTCCAGAAGCTGCGTGGCGCAGATGGGTAAGCGCCAGGCTTGTGTTAAGCAAGTCCTCGTTTCGAATCCCGCTGGGGTAGGAATTTTTCCGTATCCTTGGCGATTAGAATCGGGCTCAGTGAGACCATTCACAGTTGGGCATCAAATTAACTGTGCTCTACTCAGAACCACAGACCTAAGAGATAGAGTAACAAGGTCAACACATCACCAAGACACACAACTAACACAATGGTTGCTGCGCAAGCACCAAAGGCGCGCTCCAACTCTGTATCCCGAATACGGGGCAAGTTGAGCATTGTACCGCCATATACCAGCGCATAAAGCACTAGCCTCTACACCGCAAGGTAAATGAGGTTACAGATTATACATACATACATACATATATATTCCATTCATATTTGTAATTTTGTATGCACACATCTATCATATGGCTGCATTTTGTCTTTAGAATGAACCAATAAACCGTTAAGATGATGGACACTGTGTTTTTGTGGTAGCTTTCCCTAACTTTTTAAAAAAATTGGCTTTAAGGATTTGTATTTTGGTAACTATGAGGTTTAGAAAAACATGTTGTTAGAGTAAATTGTAGCAAATGTTGTGCACTATAAAAAGTTAGCGGTAATGTTTTTTGTAGAACGCATTAGTAAAAAGTTATCGAGCAAAAACCGAAAAAAGTGACGCAAAAGTGGTCGTACTGACGCGCGCACAGGAGTGCCACTTGGCAACTTGGATTTTTAATAAGGGCCTAGGTACATAAAACCTATACAAAATCCAAAACTACATAACCTTTTGCAAGGTAACCACCTCTTTTCATGACCTGGCCACTGGGCTCATGACATCTTGTACATTCGCCACCGTCACTTTAAACCATGCAAGTGCAAAATCAATTACAAATACCTCCTCGTTGCATTGCTTGTCATTCAACAAATATCAAATAATAAGTACTCCCCTCTTTAAAATTACCTCACTTTACTCTTTCTATATTTTTCTTTCAGTTTTTACCTAAATACCTGTAGTCTATCACCTGTCCATGGACCTCGATACTTTCCTTTACCAAGCCAAATGCATCCGGTAGTCTCACAGAAATCTCCCAACGTCCAGACAAATCCCTGTACGAACTCAACTAAACACCAGGAACTGCAAAGACTTTCCAGCCAAACACGACAAGGCACCTAGCACTGTTTTCGAACAGAACTGCCAAAAACTGATCAACAGAAAACGCCTTCCACGTCTTCCTTCCAAAATTCTCAAGCCACCGACGACAAGTATCACGAACCTCGACTAGATGCAAGTTACAAGATGTCACTTCAATAACAAGCTTGGCGAATTAGAACTCCAGTAGATGAAACACCTTCTATCCACACCATAAGACGCTGACTCTGCTAAAAATCTCGATGTAAACCATTTCCAGTAAAACCATTTACTGCTATACAATTCATACGATGTAATTGATTGATTATAAACTTAGTTCTGCATCCAATTCCAGAAATTGCTTTTATAGATTATAACTGTATTACATATATGGCACTCTCTCCACATACATTTTCTTCCCCCTTACCATCTCCATATCTTTATATTTGTTACAATTTTGTAATTCTCTTCTCGCAAATTTTAGTTTAATTCGCAACCCTTTACATTCCAAACATTAAAACTTTTTATAAAGGGTTTATTTTAAAAATTTTGCCGTTTACAAAGGTATTACACTTTTTCTGTGCCAAGTTATTATATGTATTAATAATTATTATTATCTCCTTTGTGATACTGTTTTGCATATATTTTAAAGTCCAACACTATATAATCTGAATCATATTTATTTAACACCCACTATGTTGAATGGTATTTCTCGAATAGGTATTTATCGTTAATCCTCCACTTTTTTTCAGATAATAATTAAAATATGATAGAATCTTTCTGTTTCTTATATAGCATCATTAAATTGAATTTGAATTCTATTTTATTTCTTTACCAAATACATATTAATAATTTTGATGTTCTTTTAATACTTAAATTCATCTTTGTAATTTAGTACTGTATTCTCTTAATATTGTTTTTAATCTGCTATCAAACCCTTACACTAAAACCATTACAATATATACACACGATTAAAAGTTTTATATCGGTAAACTATTAAACATTTGTTCACAGTTAAAGTTATTATAATTTCTAAACGTCAACTGTCAAAATAGTTACCAAAAGTTAAATTATTTAAAATTCATTTAATATCTAGTACATAACCGTGTAACGACCACTACTTCTCATGCAGAAGTGCCGTCGAACTACACTACGTCTGTTGCATTAGACTGTCATAAAAACCTCTCGTATTCGGCTACCATAAAGAAACCTCAATATCCGGCTGTTATAGAATTTGAATCAATTGTGCAACATTCTTTCCCTAAAGATGTCATTCGGCTATATTGCAATAATAAACATTATATTCCTTGTAGCAGAATCTCTGATGTTTTCATTCATAAAACGAAATGGGGTTTTGTTAAAACAGTGTTTGTGCACTAATGTTTACCTTTGTTATATTTCAACCCTGGATCTCTTTTGTTTCATGATGGAAACGAAATAAATCTACAACCTCGTTAAAATCCTATAACATACATAAATATTAACCAGAAAAACGGGCAAGTGTAAAATATACTTCTCGTTTACATTGATTGCCTAATAAGACACAAAATCTTATTATTGCATTTTTTCATACGTAACAATAAAAATAATAAAACGAGGAAAATGAATTGAAATTAGACTGTGAACAAAGTTGAAAACCGATTACATATATAAATTACCCACAAATAGAGAAACTAATAAACAAGAAAACAAATCAGTTCAATATGGGAAGAATACAATGCATAAGCATGTAAGGAAAATTTAAAATAGATTTCAAGGGGAGAGTGAAGTAGAGGTGGACCAATTTGTAAGTAGCGAGTAGAAGCATAGCAACTGGAGTGGCGATTGCAAAAATTTACAGAAAACAGAAATCAGCTGATTAGTAAAGGCGTAGAAAAGCAAATTGTGAGGACAGAATGGCATGTAGGGAGTACAAAAGAAAGGCCAAATGGGTATTGAGATTTAAAAACAGAAGAACTATAAAAGCTCTAGGAAATAGGGAGCTACTAAAAACTGAATGAAATTAGAATTTTTTTTAGAAAAGTAAAGAAAGAAATCGAAGATGCAAAGAAGAAGCAAATTACATTAAAGATACAAATCTGTAAAAGCTTTACTCAGAACTTTCAGGTGGTGTAGCTTGAACAAGCGTCCACGTTCGATCAGCAGAGTTAAGCACCGCTCTTTCTGGTCAGAACTTGGATGGGGAGTTCCACGGCTGCTTCTCTCGGCGCCTCGTGATACGGCTTTCACGAAAAAATAGTTGGTCCCGGCGGTCATAACCACATCATCGCAGTCGTTAGTGGGGTTGGAAGTCCCCATAAATGCACAGCGACGCTTATAATTGGCCTAACGGCTGTTGGGTGAGTGCGATATAATATAAATATAAATATAAATATAAATATAAATATAAATATAAAATATAAACATAAAATATAAATATAAAATATAAATATGAAATATAAATATAAAATATAAATATAAATATAAACTTCCCTTGCATGTGGACGTTGTGGCACTTAAAAACTTTAAAACTCAAAGAAAACTAAAGTAAAAATATCTAAACGTTCCTAATAAGTCTGAATAATAAAAGGAAACACTTGGTTGTGAAAATTAGAACAATTAAAAATACATTACCGGCGATGGAATCAAATTCAGAGCTTGGGAATAAATTTTAACACTTGGCAATAGGCCGACCGCTTGTCGCAAGTGGCTTGACTCTTCGAATCTCCGCACTGCAGCTTAGAGACCTGCGCGGGTCCAATATTTAGGACCCGCACCCGACCCGCGAACCGCAATTTTCAAATCTTTATACCCGCACCCGACCCGCGACCCGCCGTTTCAAAACCCGCACCCGACCCGCGACCCGCAAGTTTTGCACTTTCAAGCCTCACTTGACCCCAAATTCGAATATTAGACCAGCACGGATCAGCAACTTGCTTCAGATAGAATGCCCATACACAATAGAGAAAGTTATTTTCACACTTCATTATTATTAGGTATATTTCTTTTATACACAAATAAAATTTATGTTGAAGAAATGAATTTGCACCCGCCTCCCGACCCCCGACCCGCAGTTTCAAATCCTCACCCGACCCGCTACCCGCAGTATTGGTATAAAAACCTACCCGCAATGCGGGTAAGCCGCGGGTATCCGACCCGATACAGGACTCTACGGCAGCTACATTAAACACAACGCACTTATTCGTTGTCCCGTTTTGTCTCTTTTACGACATTTATCCTTTATGTGTTGGGTACCATTTCCGTCAAGAGTAAAGCCTGAGCTATGTGCAGATTATTAATTTTATATATTTCTCAGTTACACCAAAAATAAACAAAATTTAACTTTTTAGTTGTTTACCCTGTAGATGTTGGGTCCAGCATATGTCCTGTTTCATGAAAAGTAAAACCTAAACTATGTGCTAAATATTACTTTATTTAAGTAATAGTTCTCGAGTTAAAGCAAAAAGTATCATTTTATTTTATTACTTAACCTGTATATATTTTAACAAAGCTCCCTAGATTGCATACCAGGAAGGCATATCATTCGCATAAGAAATATTATCTTCCTCTAACCAATAGCGTTTGAGTTATGACGGCAAGACA
The DNA here is from genome assembly GCA_940337035.1 of Agriotes lineatus. Taxonomy (NCBI): domain Eukaryota; kingdom Metazoa; phylum Arthropoda; class Insecta; order Coleoptera; family Elateridae; genus Agriotes; species Agriotes lineatus. The sequence continues at coordinate 46,099,717 of OW679196.1, read as the reverse complement.
CAAACAGACAGACAGACGAAATTGAGAAAACGTGTGTTTGTTTCGGCATCTAGTGACCCAGAAGTTTTGAAGAAAGTTTGAAATGTAAGTTTTTCACTATTGCAATATTATCTTTATTTGTTAGAGGGAATAAAAAACAAAATCTTATAAGAGAAGTTGGAATTAGTAAGAGTGGAAAGATTTTTTGAATGCTAAATGGTGAGGAAGAATGGGATGAAGCTTAAGAAAAGCTTGAGTTAAAAGAAGATATTGTAGTATAACCGACAAGAGAAAAAGTAAATTCTGTTACTGAGAAATTTAAAAATAGCAAGATCCCAGACAATAATGAGAAAATGGCGGAAAAGTTGGAAAAATCTGAAAAAAAGTATCTGAACATATGGTGATAAAAAAGATGCCGAAGAGTTCGGGACAAGCAACACTGAAACATTTCTCAAAAATAGAGATTCACAAACAAATAACACTGGTTGAAAAGGTTTCGGTAACATGGACAAAAACAGCTGATTCCCACTAATTCAGGTCTGATTCCAAATACGATCATGAAAACCCCCCACCACGTCACGTTTTTACGATATGTTTTTTAAAGTTGTTTTAAAATTACCGCACCTTGCACCGTACAATAGTTTAGTTTCTTCAAGTTGGCAGTCCTGGGTGAGGTGTGGTGTAGAACGTTCCATGCCAGTCTAGCATTTTTGTTTGGTCAGTGTACTTGTGAGGTCAACGTGGTTGCTACTGGACAAGTTTTGTTATGTGTGTGGACAGCTTATTGTTAATCTCAAAGCAGATCAATTACAAATATTGTGAGGCAAGCATATTTCTTAATATATGCCATGCTGGAGAACAGGATAAGACATGGGCCCCATATGTGTGCTGCATATTTTGCTGTGGGGCTGACTGAATGGGTGAACGGAAAAAATAAAAGCTGTATATATGATTTGCCGTGGACCAACTAGTCATCTTAATGTTTTCTATTTCTGTTTAACCAAATTGACGGTTTCTCAAAGAAACTAAGGCACAAAATAGGCTATCCAAATGTGCCATCAGCAATAAGACCTGGTCCTCATGAAGAAGGGTTGCCAGTGCAATATATGTAAGTATTAGTTTTGTAGTAAAAGGTAATTTTATAACTTTACATTGTATTAGCAACCCACTGATCAGAGTCAAGTGTGGTATTTATAGCTATTAACATATCTAGGAATGTTATGAGTATCATAACTGCAGCAGATGTTGTATTGAAATCCGAGCTCGCAGAGCGAGGATTTTAAAACATCTGAGGCTGTTATGATTCATAACATCCGTGATTTGTTCAATAGTTTATCGGTTGCTGTATGGTTATGGTTGCCATGTACGGTAATGGACTATTACCGTACAGATCAGTTATGATTTAGTTACCAGCCTACTTTTGTATATGTAAACAAGGGATTAATATCCTGCAACCGATAAAATCAAATAACTGCATTATATAGCTATAGGCATAGGTTTAGAAACTGTATGTGTTGGTAAATTTTCATTGCCATTTTTGCATTCAGGGTGTCCGAATTAGCAAAAATCAGTTGTTTTTACCTATGTTGTAAAAAGAAGGTTCTAATTTGTTGGTCAGTGTAATTAAAGAGGCATAACCCTACTGGATGTTACGTATAAGTTGAAAATATCATTGGCCCATATTATAGGCCCACATTAGGTAATCATCAGTTAGGTTTGAGAAAGGGAGAGCTATGACGAATGAAGTTTTTATAATGAAAGAAGTAGAAACAACTTGTCATTAATGGTATGGATTCTGGCTTGGAAGAACAACTTGTAAATCCTCAAGTGGAAGGTTTGAATCGAAAAAGTTCAATATTTTAAGGTACTCACCCTGTATATATTTGTCGATTTTTTTTTCGGTTTTATGCCGGGTAGACCACTGGTGGATCCCGTAATTCAAATTTAAATTTTCTAAAATACTTTTTCCACATTCTTAATTTTTTTAAATTGCGCTATGCAGAAATTTGCTCTCCCTCCCTAGCGTTGGTGGGGGTTGTCGTCATTCGTCGATGCCTAGTGTCTACCAGTTTCCAAGGCTTGTTTGACCAGTTTCCACTAGAAAAAACAATGACTGCACCTGGTGCGTCGTGACGGGAGTATTTTGAAATGTTGCTAATAATATAATGTTTTCGTTGTTTTTTTTAAATTGTACAACTAGTTAGTCGAAGTTTAAAATATTCAAAGCCGGCAAAATTTTAATTATAAAGGTAAGTACTCGTTTGTAAAACAATGGTTATTTTATAAAATTTTCTCTAATCTTGCCATGAGGTATCACTTTTCAAAATTGAGTGAAGTTTCAAAACGTCGCACATTTTGCAATCAGTTGTGAAAAGAAAACTATTTCACAAGCAGTGATGAAGTAGTTATTTATAAAACCAGTGAGCAAAAATTAGATTTTCCAAACTCGTTTTATAAATTGTTATTTAAAATTTATTCACTTTGTTTTGTTTAATTTTTTAGAATGGTGCCACCTTCTAAAAACAAACAAACGTTAGACGCTTTTATACACATACCAAAACCTACCACCCTTCATGTCAATCAGGATAAGACGGTAGAAATTCAAAATCCAGAGAAAGCAGATGATTTGTTAACAAATTTCACAGGAACTGAAACCGCATCCACCTCTATTCTTGCGAATAATGGGAAGATCGAAAGTTTGTCAAACGACATCGGAGCTTATTTTGACAGCACTGATGACAGACGTCTTAAGATCCTGATTTAAAAAGAGAATTATTAGAGAACCCCTACGTTCTTTGAAAATCGTACTCATTTCCTTTCTCAGAAAAACAAATTACATGGGAAAGTAATTAAAGATATTTTAATATTAATTATTTGAATAAATATACTTGCCTTGTCTATTCGCATATAAAACAAGAAATGTTTCTGTCAATTTGTCTTGAAATAGAGCACCTTAAGTGGCTTAAATTGTGTTTCCATATTCAAACACGCATATCTGGAAAACAGTTTAATTTAGAGTTACGAAGTAACATATCAAAAGAACTTTGCAAATGTTGATCGCCCTGTATATCAGTAATACCCAGAATCACTCTTTTTCTATTTCTTCATTCAATTATGTTTTGTTACAGCAGCCGTCTGAAATTCAACATTTTTACATAAAATTAATAATATCACCAAAACAGTTGACGTTAGGCCTATACAACTTGATGCAAAACTTTCAAGTTACCTAAGCATAGGACATTCCATTTAAAGAAGTAACAGTATTAATTTAACTTGCTTTTTTATTTGTTGAAATCGAAAAGTAAAATAAATATTGTACTCGTATATTGTACCGAAAATCGTACGACAGTCATTAATGACCAATAGAAAAATTAGTTCACAAGCCGTAACCAAGACAACAACAAAATTTCTTGAAATTTTTTTGTAGGTAGACCAACGTCTTGCTCGGGAAAATTAATACCACGTTGTTGGAAAGCACTTAAAAAAAATTCCGGAAAGAATTAATGCTCTTATGAGATTATATGTGATTTTTTTCATTTTCACCTCTTTTATTCTAAACATCTACCTAGTACCATCCCATAGTAGTTATACCTACCTAAACTATTAATTTAGCCTTACTGTTCAATCTACAAAAATCAGTTGACCCCCCCCCCTCCTTAGGAAGTCTCTGGATCCGCCTATGAGATAGACATATAATCCACATTCAAGATATGGTCTTCCTCTAACAGATAGTTTTTGAGTTATACCGGCAACAGACAGAAGATCTGAAGAAATCCCGGAAGGTAATTTTTACCGATTACAATACTTTCTCCCTGTAAGACGAGGGAAGTAAAAAGGAGAAAGACCAAATGAAAATTTTAAATAGAAAATAATTGGAAACTCAAAGAGAAATGTAAGATTTTATGGAATCTCAATAACAATAGTTTTCAGTTTTTATAGTAGGATTGTTTCAAACAGTTGTTGCTTTGACAGAGAAATATTTAAAAAAGAAAACCTAGTTGCATTATGTAGTTGGTGGTAACTATTAGCGCTACCCCCATATGTAGTTTTATTAAATGGACAATTATTACTTCAAATTCAAATCTGTTGCAACCGATATAATTCCTGTAATCGGAAGCATCCAAATTTAAGATGCGCCATTCCCTGACCCTACTTGAAAAAGACTCCTCAAGGAGTAATGGGCAATTTTATAATTGCAAGGGGATTAGGACTCGGGGTTAAAGGGCGGCCTGCGAAGACAAGCCGGTGCGTCGCCAAGCTGTTGCACGGCGGAGTCTGGGCTGGGCCCGCGAGCGCGCAGGCCCAGCGAAAGCTCTATCTTAACGCTGCACCGTGGGTTGCCTGCCTCCAGTCGCGTCGCGAAACAGAAGGCATCGCCGTCGAGTTTCCGCCTGGACGCCGCGCGCGCGAGTCTCGCTCGAGTTCTCTGGAGATGGGAGTGCGTTCTGCAGCGGCCTCGGGGGCCGCTCTCTGCCTCGGGGGGCCCGCTCCCGCCCCTCGGATGTGACCTAGACTCCTGGAGCTTTACTAAGGACTTAGTGCGGTTCTAGTTGCATTAGTTCCACAGATACTGTTCAGACTGTCCGATGTGGTGGCTCAGGCCAAAGCAGCCGTAAGTAGCGCTTCCGAGTTGGTGTGCGGCTTTGGATGGGAGCGGTGGTGCCGCCTTATGACATGCTTTTTCCCTGTCCCGTTTCTAGGAAAAAAAATCCCAAATAAAAGCAACCATAAATACAATTGCTTATTTCAGAACGTTGTAACGTAGTGTTACTAATAGGATGGAGTTTTCTAGTTTTAACGAGTGCCATCATAAAAAATATACTGTAGCCTCAGAATTTGAGTGCGGAAATATGTTTCCTCAATTTTAAAAAACAAATTCGGCATTAAAATTTTCTGTTTCAAATATTTTAAGTTTCTCTACTCGCTTCGGAAATGTTATTTTAATTAATCGAGTTGGGTAAGCTCTGCCATTCCACACGTAAGGTAAATTTTCTGTTCAGGCAAATTTCAGTTGTGGCTCCAGATATACAGAAACAAGTAAAATCTTTCTGTGACAGGTATTTCCCCTACATTAATAAAGTGGAATGCAATGTCGAATTATGTTTGACAAAAGTGTAACCGCCAGTTTCAATATTTACACCATTTAATTGACCGATTGATAAAGAGTAAAATAAAGTTCTTTCGTGTAATCCATATGAAATAGTGTTATAATGATCATCATTAAGAGAGGGAGTTGCATTTTTTCAGAATCTTCAGTAATTTCTCTTTAACGTTACATTCAAAATTTGAGTTTATGTAGATTATACGTTTTTATTGTACAAATACTACAAAACGCTCAAGATGACGAAGGCACTTTAATTCAGTCAAATTTACAAACCATTAGACTCTATGAGACGCATTTTATGGAGCAGGAAGTGCAGGACATCCAAACCAAAAAATTGCTGAAGAGGGTTGCAACATCCAAAATTCTCACATTTGTCCCCTAATCAGTCTTGCAATTGCAAGGCTTAAAGTTTTAGCTTCCTATTCCCTCATAAGTACTTGCTGAAATAAAGCTAGAGACATTTCCGAACAGATCGCCTGGAGTTCGAGGGAGTTTTTTGTAAACTTCGCTTGCAATCATTCAGCCAACAGAATGACTTACTGCAAATTCCTACTTTTCCCAAGGGCGATTATTTCTAATACGCTTCTGAAGTTTTGCCTATATACGACGTATATATGCGAAAAACAATCGTATCGATTTTTGTACGAGCTCCTGCTTGTTATTTAGTTGATGTTGACATCATTATTTAAAAAAAATCGTTTCTCGTTTTACATTTCAGTGCTGCAGACTAAAAGGTCTGGATTTTTAAGTATTTTTTATTTTTCCCATTTCTCACACTTGCTTAACGTTTTTGTCGCGACGTTGAATCCCCAAGCTAACATCGATAAACAACGTTACGAAACGGATGTCTCTGTGGACGGAACAAATTTAAGCTTAGCTTCGCGACAATTCATTAATTAAAAACAGTTTTAAGCAGGCCCTAATTCTATTGTTTACTTGCAAAAATTAAACTAAAGTGCATTGAGACTCATTTGAATTGTAAGAATGGTGCACCATTCAAACTGCTACTATGATCCACATTCAAATCTTGGAATTGTAATTTCGATTTTTTTACAGACAGATTAACTTGACATTTCAAGTTTAGGCTCCCACGTGCAATTCGCTTTTTACTAACAATAACAATGTGATTTTAACGCTCATAAGGCATTTTTACTTCCCTAGTGTATTAGCACCCCGTTTGGTGGTTCTAATACAATGTTATATCTTTGAAATATGTAATATACTTTTAAAATACTTACAACAAAGAAATATTATCCTTATGTAAATACACTCATATACCTACCTTATTGCTTAATAAGAGCGGTAGTATTTGATGTAGTTTAAAAATCAATCTAACATTTGAAATTATGTCAAATGTTTAATATTATTATGCCACGACTAGTCAGTTTAAAAGCATTGATACCCCTAACTCCCAGCTGAATGGGCTAACCTTCAACTAACAGCTTCTATTTATGTTTAATGATTGAATCTTCTTTTAATGAATAATAATTATTTGATTTTATCAATCAAAAGCACAATTCCGGTATTTCATAGACTTGTTCTGTATAATTAGTTTGTTAGTATGTAATAAAAGTTTGATTTGACATTGCACAATAAAATGCACGTTGTCAAAAATAATTTAATCAATTGTCGTGATGTTCAAACCTGATTAAATTAAAAATATAAAGTTCTAAAAGTTATCCTACTCCAAAACGTTCACATTCCAAATTATAATAGTCGAAAACGTTGAGTACTCAAATCACAGATATAATTTAGAAAAATTATTAATTAATATTCTATAATATTCGAAATATAAATACAATGGTTTTAATAGTTGTCGCACCAAAGTCACTTTATAATTTCTTATTATTATTTAAGAAATTGTCACTAACCTTCTGATGATTGTTCTATATACCTGGGTTTTCTATCTCTAACTGGATAAAATGCAAGTCAGCAAACCTCTCTTGGTGGTTTTCGACCAACTCGCAAGCTCGTTGTAGCTCTTAGGAACTTTTTTGCCTGATTGAATTAATATGCAGCACACAACACTTACTTCACTGATTCTATTTTCTTCGTAGTATTTTAGTAATCGAATTCAAATAACTTTGAATTATATATTTTTATAATAATTGTGACTTGAAGTCAAATTTGATCGTAGAGAATACTTTATTACTGCTACGTATCAAACCAACAATTATTATTTTCTCACAATTAATGGGAATTTAACGCTTAACGTGAATATTTCTCGTAGATTCTCAATTCAAGTAATTTGTTTTATATCGTTACTAAAAAACAACCTTGTGGTTGCCCTTACTACCCCACCAGTCAAACATTCAACTGTTATATCACACGATATCCATTAGATATTTGAATATAAATATTTAAATTAAATGTATCGTATATCCTGTATGCTGCATTACACTCGTCTAAAATACGAAGTAATTCTGAACAAATCACGTTCCGAGATGCCTTCAAATCTTCTCATTTCAGGGTCCTTGGATGTCGAAAAACAGGTTTTTTTCATTTCCGACTGTCTGTGCATCTCTTGGCGGTATAGCTCAAAAATTACTTATTGAAGGAAAATTATATTTCGGATGCGGATTAGATGTGTACCTGACTGAAAAGCGATTGGTTAAATAAGGGTAATAGTTTAGACATAGCTCAGGTGCTTACCATTGACAAAAATAGACATATTTTAGACATACAAGGTGAACACTTAAAAAAATATGTAAAGAGTTTTACTTGGAATTTCCCTTGTAAGTGGACATTGTGACACTAACAGCCAGTCTTATAAACGCCACTAATCTGACGTTAACTTTAATTCGCTGTTAAAATAAAAAAAATCGCATCAAAATTTGTTTACTAATGAATAAAATGTCATAAGCACTAACGTCTTGATGCGCTTTTGTTTATTATAATACCGAATTAAAGTTAACGTTAGATTAGTGGCCTTTATAAGACTGGCTATAAATAATTTAAAAAATCAAATTAAACTAGGGGTACAATAATACATAAATTTTCAAACAATAGTATATTACATACCGAGGTGGGAAGTGTTTCATTACTGTCGAGAGATTAGGTAGTTTACCGAGACGCGTAGCGTCGAGGTTAACTTTATCTCGAGACAGGGATGAAACTTTCTACCGTGGTATGTATACTATTTTATTTGCAATCATCTAATTTTAAAAATAACTACAATTGAATTCTGAATAATAGATATCTTGATGTAGCTAATATTTTTGTTACCATGAAAACAACCCACTCAATGTTTTGTTACCATGGGAACACCCCACTCTTCAGGTATGTAATATTTTTCGGGGTATGTAATAATTTCCTGGCTAGTTTCAAGTAATCATCTAGTTCCCAGCTGTTGTCATGTCATGAAATTGACACATTACAATGTGATTGCGAATAAAAAATATTACCGGTGGTCGAATTCGATGGGTAGGTGGCTGCGAATGCGGTTTCAACGTTTAGATAAATATTTCAAGGGAACGGGACATTCCTACATGCGCTACAGAGCACTTCTTGAGTCCGTACGTCCTTAAAGAAAACTCATTTTTCGTTGAAATTTTTTCTGCTTTACAGCATTTACGCTGTATCTGTTGGGTTCAATTTTCGTCAAGAGTAAAGCCCGAACTATGTGCAAATTCTTACTTTTATCTGTATCTCAGTTAAAGCAAAAAAAAATATTACCGGTGGTGGGACTCGAAATTCAGCACCTGCGAACGATCCGGCGCATTCCTTTCATTGTTCAGCGGTAGTTCACTGGTTTAAGCGGGCACTCGCTGCCTGAGTCACCGGGACGCTTCGAGTTCCTGGGATGCAGCTATATTTGTCTAAAATTTTCTTGGTTTTATGCCAGATAGATATATAATGTGTATCCAAAATATTGTCTTGCTCCAACAAATAGTTTTTGAGTTATACCGGCAACAGACAAACAGAACCGACAGACGGAATTGAAAAAACCTGTTTTTCGTTATCTAGGGACCAGGAAACGTAATGATCTAAAGAAGTTTCGGAAGGTGATTTTTTCGCAATTACAATAGGTACATACTTCCTTCGTCTTTTAGACGAGGGAAGTAAAAATTGTAATTTTTCAAAACTTTCACATACGAATTTAGTGTAAAGCTCTTTATAGATGTGCCATTCTTATATTTTTTTTACGACTCATTCTTTGACATTACTTTTTCTTTCTAAACATATGTTTAAAACAGCCATGAACTCATTAAATAGAAATATTTTTATCGATTCCGAATTATTTTATCTTACTAACAACGCTATAAAGTCAAAGCTAGTTTTACGAAGTAGTCCATAAAACAATAATCACTAAGAAGGAAGGGGAACACTTCAGTATCAAACAGCTTGGAACGTTTTTGATTTCACATATTTAGCTGGATGATTTTTCTTCTTAATTATTTAATGTTAATGTTTGAAATACTTCACAATTCCTTCTCCATTGCACATTGTTTGAGGTGATTTTGATTTATTACCATTAAACGGACTTGTTCGAGTAATCTTTTTCTTAAAGTACCGTGACCGCTATCGATCGTTGGTTATCATGCCGGCTATCATATTTACTATCATGGTCTTATTAACAGCTGCTCGGAATAACTGGGTTGTGGTTTTTCCAAACCACGGTTGTGGTTTTTCCAAACCACTGCCGTAGGTTCTTTAACCAGGATGTTCTTCTCCTTCCCGGGCCACGTTTGCTAGGGATTTTTCCTTGTATGATTAAGTGTAAGATTTCATATTTTTCGGGGTGTCTCATTATGTGGCCAAAATATTCCAGCTTTCGCCGCTTTATAGTTTTAACAATTTCCAGTTCTTTATTAATTCTGTTAAGAACATCGTTATTGCTGACCCTGTTCGAGTAATCAAGAAAATGAAATCTGTAAGTTATAAATCACAGGCCAGTGATTATTAGTATCAATTGAGCAATTTTAAAACTCACACGAAAGTACTGAAGCTCTTAGTTACACCTTTCACTCGTGCGACTACACCTCACGATTGGATAATAGTCTTGCTGCATTCTTTCAGCAGAATTTGCTTGCCTACAACCCTCCTAAAACGCCCTCCAGCCTCCTATTTCAAGGTCATGGATAACTACCCCGTTCCCGAGAAAAATGCACCTTGTAATTGCTGGAATTCGATCTTAAGGCATTATTTACCGTTTTGCCTAAATTCACGTAGTTTTTGCTTCCCGCACAAACACTTATTGTTTCGCAATTTTTCACTATTAATTTTAGTTTTATTCCGTTGTATTTATTAATACCAATAGTTTTGGCAGCCTTCAGCTTAGTAATAGCAGATCGGTTCAAATTCATACATTACAGTAGTTTTTTTTTGGTTTTCCACACTTCCGCACACCTTTTTTGCCTAAAAACTAGATTGTAGGAATTTTCTTTCGCCCTGCTTTATTTTAAATAAGGCCATGGAAAAGAACTATTCTACAATACAAAAATAGAATAGATCCAGTGACCTTGAAGGATTTTGGTGACATAAAGCAACCAAAATGCGCTAGACGCTACGTGAAATAGTTAAGGTCCAAAGCAAACAAGTAATTGCATAGAAAATCGTTATTAAGTTAAGAACATTGCTTTAAAGCTTCGTTACCCTTCCAAAAGTATTTTGTATACAATCCTGCTCAACCTGGTACTGCTTTGTCAGGAAACATTTTCAGGTAGCCAGCAATATGCCGTAGTAACCCTGAACTTTCCAATGCTAGTAAGATAGACCCAAACTAAATTGTTGGACGATTTTGATACCTCTTGTTCGAGGTCAATTTCTCAGTGAACTATGTAGGTTTTCATTTGTACATATTTTTAAATATGTATTAACGATGCCAGTAATACCCGTGAAGCGGTCGTGTAACTACTAAGCACTATGGTGTAATGGTACTCAGCTGGGTTCATGAGCTTAAGGTCGTGATTTTGAACATTGGTACTGAATGTATCTTTTTAAATTAATTTCAGCACTAACTCCCATCCAATGTGACCTTTAAATGTGGAATGCCACATTACAAGCATTATTTTCTTTCACGCAGAAATTACCGTCCAAAATATCACTTGGCAAAAAACCACCCCATCCCAACACGGTGCCGAAGTATCAATAAGGCGTTTGCACCTTCCTATCTGGTTGTTTTATCGGTTTGCATACGCTGCAAAATCGTCTCATCTGCCACAGAATATGTACGAGATATTCTAAGTCGAAATGGGCGCGTGAGTTAGTATTCACTCACGTTATGCACGTTTCACGTTTGCTTTAAACACTCACGTTCACGCACGCTTACGCTCACGTTTACGGCGTCACCCTCAACTCACGAAGTGACCCTCAGCTTTTCTTTGAAAATTCAGATCTAGATAGAACAGAATGTTCAAATTTAAAACGAATAAAAATCCTGCAACAGAATTAAAAACTCAAAAATAAAATATGTTTTGCACGTGAAATAATTTACGTGATATGTTGTAATCCGAATAGTAGACACAAAAAGAAATAAATGAGAATTGACTACAATAGCTTACAATATTTCTTCTGGCCGTCTTCAGAGACATTACTTTTAATACCAAAAGCTGTCATTGGAATTGACGTTTCCCTTACTGATACGAGTATAAGAAGGTATATTTTGCTAGGCAGCACTTAATTCCTAGGTATAAAAGTATCTTTATGTGCGAAGAAATAAAAGTAAGTTCTACTTAGCCGTCTATAGACGCACACACGCGATTGACTGTAGACTCAAGTTTCACAACACAACACAGGTGCGAAGCTCCATCGCTGCAGGCTGCCACACAGAAGTCCAATATCCTACCGCTCCAGCTCTATATCTTCCACATGGGTGGGCAACCGGAAAGCGAGCACCCCGCAGTCGTAGTCTTTTATTCGTTACAAAATATTTGACTTGAAATTAACGTAAAACGTGAATCAAGCCTTGGACACTTTCACTCACGTTCACGGCCAGATTTTCAAATATTACTTACGTTTACGACGGGACCGCCGTGATCCAGCGAACCCGGCTGTTTTCCAGTCTCCTCGAGTGGTTTCGGTTAGTGTTTACGTCTCTATCCCATATAAAAGCACTGAAAAGGCTAACACTCCAAGAACCTTGCTCTGATCATAAGGCTTACAATCTTATTGCAAAGCCCTTATGTCTATGTTTGAAATATATTCCTAAGTAGGTAATATTTGTAGACCCTTCATAGACGGACCCCATCGTTGACCATGGATATGCTGACGATCATAAGTTGAGTCTTGTGTACATTAAATCGCATACGCATACGTCAGTCACGCTGATAGATCAAACTCTACAATTCGTTTACCATGTCAATAACTGGAACAATATCGTTCGTATTTGTTAAACTTCCGTCCCATATGTCTTCTAGTGCTTCCTCAATGAGTCTTTTAGCACGCGCCTTAAGGGGTAATTCCTTTCTTGATGTGGATGTTTTAGTACTTACATACATACATTACCTACACGTACATGTGCCGTATGTTACTGATTATCGTTATTCTGAGAATAGCTTTGCGTCTATACCTGTTTGTCTTAAAATATTTTTTTAACTTGTGAAATGCCTTATCAAAGTCAATTAAGCACGTATACACGTGACAATTGATTTTTTTTTTCTATGAAGAAGGACATTTCAACGAAGAAGTGCTTTCCGTGTACCTATACTTACAACTTTTCGATAGGATGTTTCTTTAGGATTGGTATAAAAGTAGATTCTAACCTAACCATGCATCTGGGATGCTACCAATCTCGTATATGTATATGTGTTGAAACATTTACAATTGTGTCTCCTCTGAGTTGTTTGTAAATATTCTGTCATTTGCTAGTACTCGTATGATTATTCACCTTTGACTAAATCAGTCGTTGAAATATATGTTGTAAATATTTCTAGAGTTGAATCGTGATCGATGTATTTTAAGGGACCTGGGGTAAGTTTGAAATCTAAGGCCCTGGAGTCAGTTAGTCGAGAACGTGTGAAGTGTGAATGTTGTGAAATCTGATATACCACAGAGGGCGGCATTTTTACAATGCGATGCCTTTGATATGATTTTTGATGTGACTTGTGGTGATTACGTGGATCAATCGAAATGATGAAATAATGAGGTCTGCAATATAGATTATTTCTTAAGTAGCTTTGGTGTAGCTAAATTGGACACTGTTTTATTGTTTGTATTGATTGTAGAGAGCCTTGTTGTTAGGGTCGTTGCTTATGGTTTATTGTTGGGTTGGTGTCCAACGAGGTACCGCTGATGGTACTATCGTAACTGGGATAACGGATATCCTGCTAGATGACCGCTAACCCTTGATCTGATAGGCACCTAGCGTATCAGTGATTCCAGAAAGCGCATTTCGATAGCCTAGGTGCTCATTTCCCACAAATGAATTGTGATTTCGATTTATTGCGGTGCTGCAACCGCATATGCATATCACACTGACATGATATGTAACTCATTGGTCTAGTTAAAATTCGGCTAATAAACAGTAGTGTCAGTAAGCATCCGTATTAAGGATTTTATAGATAAATAATCAGCGATGCCTCTGAACATTTTTCCTGATCGAAATACTCTACTAGACGACTACGTGGCAACGCTGCGGGAACCACAAAACTCCCTGTACCTACTATCATCTAGAACACGTACTGCTGATTGTTGTAATTTTTGTTTTTCTTGCTTGTATGCCTTATTGTATTTGAGATTGTGATCTTTGAAATCCCTTTCTGCTTCTGCGATTTTATTGTGGGGTTTTATACAGTGCCAACGCGTGAAATGCCAGCGAGTGATTTTGCTTTAAATTTTGTCCTATTTCAGTATCTGTAAGATGTGGTTTACCACCAATCCGTATGCAATTCAACGTAACAACTTACCTAAGCGATGGGAGGAAATACTACTTGGGAATGTAACACATTTTATCTGTCACTATACTACGAGGCTATTGTATTCCGGGCAGCGTCTCCCATCAAGTTATTGCGTCCGTTATCCGAAGTGATTCTATATTTATAATACTTGATAGTTGGCTATGGAATAAATTGCGTGACAACAGAATCGGTCCAAGGGAGTATTGTATACTCCGCAAAAATATTCAAATAAATACGTAGTCCAGTTCGTGCTCGTTTATGAACGATGTGTTGCAGCACTTGCTGTTGGATGCGGTAGAAAGTGTTTCGAGTCGGTGGTAAACGAGCGATAATAATTTATGTCAGTGGTAGCTTTGGTCAGATATAAATCCGCATCGATATAATCTAATTCGGTAGTAAACCAAGTCAGTGGTAATTTTAGTCGGATGATTTTCTGCGGCATCTTTCTTTTTCGTTTGTTTCAATGCTAACTTGGTCTTTTCATAGAGTATCTCAATGTCCGCATTGCTTGCTGCAGATGTCGAACCGTACGCGTGGATTAAGTGTAGGTTACAAGGGTGTGAATTCTGTTTTGCATTTTTCAGGTAGTTGAAGTCTTACCAGCTCTGAAATTTCGCAATTTCAACTTATGTGATTTCTTCAACATAATTAAAAAAGGCTTTTTGTTTCACTTTTGGTTTTTCAAAAAGATACTTTTAAACTACAGCTTTTTGTCTAAGTTCGTTTCTCTGACGCATTTATTCTCTCGCGAACACACGAAGGGAAACTTTTTAATTCATTTAATTTTTTGCTACAATTTCTTCTACACCCTATCAATGTTCTATTTTAGATCCATCAGCTGCTTTGATCAAACACAGAAATGGCTCTGGGGCATTTACATGTACTTTTAAAGCAAACTAGGTCTTGTTTATACAGTTCCAGCAACAAATTCTGTTGTGGTGTTTGTTTCAGTATTAATTTCCACTTTTTTTCGGGAGCTAGCACAACACGTTTCACTGGTTGAATAATTTCTCTAACGGGAGCATTATTCTTGGCTTTATTGTACCGCAAAACCCATAAACCCGCTCTATTTCCAAATTCTGTTTACATTAATCGACCGTCTCAGCTGAAATATAAACGGACAGCTCATGTTTCGGGAACATTTATTCCCCGAAGGGTCTTAAAACTTTCACTGCCGATTTATAGGTAAGATTCGAATTCACAAAGCGTGGTTTATGGCCTAAACCAGTCTGTTTCGCATATTTCTATTGCGATGACTTAATGATATATTCTAGTAGTTGTAAACATCGTTTTACCGAAATTTCGTAAATAAACATAAACATGCAATCGGCTATTTCGCAGTTATACATTTTTCCCCTCGATCTTTAAATTTTATGAGCATTAGAGTTTGTTGCAAAACCACTGTGTGTGTGGAACGCGTCAATATTTTTATCCACCATTTTACCGGTTTTGAAGGTTTCTATTTGCTAATTTTGCATGCCCTAGTGCTAGCGGAACTAACCTCCTTTACATGCATTTCAAGGGTTTACAATTAGCAACACTCTAACAAAAAATTGCTGTAAAAGCAAACTTTCCCATTAATGCGGTAATTTCCATGCTGAAATTTTTTAAAAATTTTATTAAACGTCCGGTGCACTGCGACGTGGTCAATTATCCAGTATGAAATTGACTTATTGGTTATATTTGAACGTTCTGTTATTAGACGAACTTTAGTTCTTTTTTTAGCAATTATTTTTTTAGATGCAATGTCAAGGCCACACTTTCAAACTAATTTATTTTTATATTGGTTGGCTCTACCTGACGTAACTCCTGACAAAAATAAATTAAAACTATTCATCTTCCGTTGGTTATTTATTTCCACTACTCATTTTGAACGTCTTAACTTTGATGCCGATTCCGAGCATTTCTTTATCTTATTCTGCATCCTTAGAGATTTTTCTAAATTATCATAAGCGATCTTTCCTGATTTGGCCAGCCATGAGAAAGTACTCAATGAAATAAAATTCAAAAAAGGGAGCACCAAGAAAACAACAAATGCAGGTTACGAATGACTATTAGTGGATTAACATTTCGATGTCTTAAATATTAGTTTAGATGGCTAATGGTATTGCCCGAATTTTTTATAAGCGATTTAGAAAATGTTATCTTTAGCGACGATTTACGGTTTATTACTGTATACAATAAATGTAGCCCAGCATAGCATTAATTCAATTTTCACTTTCCTCGTCTAAAAGACGAAGGAAGTATTGTAATCACAAAAAAAATTACCTTCCTAGATTTCTTCACATCTTCACGTTTCAGGGACCCTAGGTGACGAAAAGCGATTTTCTCAATTCCGTCAGTCTGTCTGTTGGCGGTATAACTCAGAAACTATTTATTAGAGGAAAACGATATTTTGCATGCATATTATATGTCTACCTGACATAAAAACGAGAACATTTCGAAGAAATAAATACAGGGCAAGCATCTTAGAAAATAAAGGGTAAACATCACAAATGGGCCAGAATAGTATGGTGTTTATAACGCAGCAGAAACTCGTCCAATTCGGTTAAAATACTGGCTCGAAATATTCACCTGGGAGCGCTCAGTTCGAATACCAACGGACTAATTTTTTTTAAATTTTCAAATTGATCAAATTAGAGCTAGGGAAGCTCCGTGTAGACTCCCTTTACAGATTTTTTATTTATGTGATAGCTCAATAATAGTTTTATGTGTATTAGATATATTTCTAAGTATTTTATTTTATTTTTATTTTATTTTTATATTATTTTAATTTTATTTTTATTTTATATTTATATTATTTTGATTTTATTTTAATTTTATTTTAATTTTAATTTAATTTAATTTTAATTTTATTTTAATTTTATTTTTATTTTGTTTTAATTTTATTTTTATTTTATTTTTATTTTACTTTTATTTTATTTTTATTTTATTTTTATTTTATTTTTATTTTATTTTTATTTTATTTTTATTTTATTTTTATTGTATGTTTATTTTACTTTTATTTTATTTCTATTTTATTTTTATTTTATTTTTATTTAATTTTAATTTAATTTTAATTTTATGTTTATTTTATGTTTAATTTATTTTTATTTTATTTTTATTATATTTTTATTTTATTTTTATTTAATTTTATTCGTACTTAGCCAACAGCCGTTAGGCCAATTATAGGCGTCAATGTACATTTTATGGGGACTTCCATCATCACTAATGACTGTCATAATGTTATTATGACCATTTCCGTGGCAGCCGTACCACGAGTACAATATTAGCAACTGAACTGCAGAGCTGGGCAGAAATTAATTACTTCGTATTTAAATTACCAATTAAATTCCTATTTGGTGATTTGCCTTGGAATTTAATTACATTTCAAAGTACGATAATTGTAATTGGCAATTGCCATTCTTGTTAAAAAGTAGTTGACAATTACTTTTCGAAAGTAACTAACTACTACGTTCAATTACTCAATCACTTTTGAGTAATTAAATTACTCTAAAGTACTTGTGGTAATTGAAACTATTTGCGGTAATTGAATTACTTTCTGATAATTCAATTACTAAATACTGGCCTCGATATAGGATATTAAAAGTTAGAATGCAAAAAATAAGATAAGGACTTCTTAAGTTTCATGTTAAACAAAAGTCAATAGGAAATTCCTGGATAAATATAAGTATAATTTATAATATCCTATGACTAGTCAGATAACATCTCGTTTTGTGCAATAGCAAATAGATACTTAGTGCAGGAGCGCATGTTTGTAGATGAGATGTGTCTTGTGTAGTGTAGGCTGTGCAGGATGTAGCATTGTAGCATTGTAATAGTTATTGTGTAAGAAGCCAAAAATATGTCTGCGGTAAGTGCAGAGTTAATTTTTTCCATAACAATTGATAACAAATAGCTTCATTTTACAATATTGGTTTATAATAAATATTCATTAATTTAAATTTGCTTGTTTAAAACGACATACTAGCAAATGGCTATCTAAATACCTCTGTCGATATTATTTGCTTGTGTAATCAGTGGTACGAGTAGGTTTACTAGGGTTGCCAAGACTGTCATTTTGACCCGAAGACTTCAGGTTTGGCAATCATTCTTCGGGCTTCAGGTTTTAAATAGAATTCTTCGGGTTAACTAAAGATTCATGCATACAGGGATTGCAAAAATTTTTACTCCTATTTAAAAGCTCCAGAGTCATTGGTAGAGAGTAGCCAAAGAGACAAAAAATACAATTTTAGAAAACATTTTCAATTGTTTCAGAAAAATGTAGTTTCGTAATAGTTTACTTAACTTATAAAATAGATTCTTAAAATTGTATTTAATGGAATGTAAAGAATAATTATTTGTTCTTATGATTTACAAAGGCCGAAAATTATGCTATGTATAACGAGCCAGCTCCATTCCTCACCGAGGTTTATTTTCATGCTTGAATGTAGAAGCCAAGTTGTATTTCCTATGTTCTATTACTAGATTTAATATTGTATTTTATGTAAGAAAATGTTTGCAAAGTCGGTCCTGAGCTGGATGTGTATTGTGAATTTTAGTTTTCGCTAGTGCAGCGAGAAACACGCTGTACGCGGGATGTGACGATTTTCAACTTATGCAAATTTAACAGAGAAGACGGCATTCGCACGCAGCCTCTTCTGGGAGCTGCATGCGTTTGTTCGATTCGAAAGTATATTAGTACGTGAATTTGCTCAGGGCGATATAAGTTAATTTTAAGCGGCCTGAAAGAGCCTGGCACCAGCGTTTATTGCAAACAGGGTTAAAGTGCAGCGATCCAGGGTTTATAAATTCTGAAAACGCATTTTCCGAGTGTACAAGTAAGTACGTTCATTGTGCTATATTTAAAGGCGTCAATTTTGAGATGCGCCAACTCAACTGCCCTTTCAAGGCCTGCACTCAATCGGGGGTTCCCAGTACGCCAGGAGCGAGTCATGCAATCGAAGCGTGCCGTTTCCAAGGTAATGCAGCAGCCAGTTCCAAATAAAAAGTTTTTAGATCGGCGTGATAAGGTTGCGTTTAACTGCAAGTTTTTGCAAAGACTAAGGAATTAATTTTATTAGCGAATAATATGGTTGTGGCTTGCACTTCAATTTAAACAGGGCCGGACTTAAATAAGTATCGATTTCAGGCAATTTTAACATTGTGCTTTTGTTAAAAAAAATTACGTTTGTGTTCTTTAAGCACAATTATTTGAATGTTATTTTTGGATGATGTTTTCGTTGTTCAAGTTTGCAACATGTTTGCGAGTAGCTTCAAGCTACATCGCACGTAGGTTGTTTTAGAATTTAATTCTATTTTCGTTTATTTCTTTTGTATATCTGTGTTTTTGTTTGTATTTGTTTTTGAAGTCAATAAATGATATAAACAAATCGGCTTTCCGACCGCACTACTAGGGGAACCAGACTCCTGTTTAGGCAAATATTTCATAAGTCACTAACTGACATATTAAGAGAATTTAAGGTTCACTGCGCTAACTAAGTGATAAAAAAAGAAAATAATTATTTAAAAAAATATTAAATATTATTTTAAATGATATATTTATAAATTAAGGAACTATTTCACCTTGATCTTCTTATTAATTTTATCCTCTGTCCCCCCCCCCCCCCCCCTCCAAAATGATTTTCTTCGGGTCGGCATCGATTCAATGTTGGTAACCCTAAGGTTTACTGTTCTGTAGTAAAGCTATAGTATTGTATTTTTGACTGACTGCGGGAACGCACGTGTTGAATCCGTTAAAAATGTTTTGTTTAGGAGCTGTATAGGTTCTACTTCTAAAAAGTTGAACTGATTTTGGTCGAATTTTACTTGAATTGCTTTTAGTTTTAAGGGTTTAATAACGAGAACAACTTTTACACTTAGTTGTGTGAGAATTGCCACAATTATTGGGTGGTTTAATGCATGGCTGTACAGGTGCGCTCCATTGTACTTGACGCAGCACGGCTAGAGGCAACAGTATTTTTTGATGTAACCCTAACGTTGACACCATATACACTGAGGAATGGTTTTTGTCTTGTTTGCAAGCTTCTTTAACTTAAAATGTCGTTTTCTCTTTAATTTTTTTGCTGACCATTTGAAATTTGTTCTTGTGGTAATGGTTCAAATGGTTTTGTATTGTAATGGAAGTTGAAAAGTTGCGGATAATAAGTTACATTAAAGGTTTCTTGTTAGGGATTATGGCATTTTTTTTTTAATTATCAATGGACGTAAAATTTTTTATAAAATGCGTTTTCAAAATTAGGGTGCTTTAATGTTTGTTTATGAAAACGCTTCTTAAAAATAAAATCAAAACGGAACACTGAGTGAGCATATAATCATACTTCGAATATTTCTGTTAACTTTTAACTACTTCGTCCAGCATTTCTTTAATATCGTTTCCTATTCGTAGCTCGTTTTCTATTTTGCTTTTCAATTCTTCACGCACTTAGGTTTCCAAAGAAAAACATTTTTGAGTTTTATACAAATATAAAATATATAATAGAATATTGCAGATACCGCTGGCCTGTCATTTCAATCAATTTCAATCGTTGGTGTTATGAAAGGTAAAGTAATAAAGTCCAGGCCTCACAACTGACATTACCCTTACAAAAATTGGACGATCCAATGCATTTTTGTTAAATTAGAGCCTTAGGTATTTGCTTTTAGAAGATTTACCTTTTACCAATATCTTAGTGTATAAGCTATTCTTCACTGTCAAATTTGATCGGTTGAGCAGCTTCATCGTCGTCTGTGACTAACAATACGCTGTCGTCTTCTGCATCAGAATCATTTAGCTCGTCTTCTTGTGCAACATAATTTAAGTCTGTTTGAATAATCTATTTCTTCGCCAATTTCAGCGGAAATGTTACCATCTGATTTCACAGCTACAATTTGCCTTAATTTACGGTGAAAATACGGATCTGCAGTATTACCGTTTCTCTGAGATGCCAGTCGAAAATGTATAAAAATAGCAACTAAGTCGAACAAACTTGCAAACAGGTTGCTTGAGGTTACTTAAGTTGATATGTTAATGGGATGCAAATTTTTCCAACAGTAATTATTCTTAAATATAGTTACGTGTTGTGCCTACTTGCGTCTGTCACGTTTTAATTGTTACCGATCGGGCGCACTACTGCGGTGCCCTCCGTAATACAACGATATGCATATGCGTTATGTAGCATTCCATTAGCCAAGCGGGTAAATTGTCTGAATACAAATTAGATTTCTTCTGGTAGCGTAGGTTTGAGCAGTACCTATAGAATTGTTTAAGAAAAAAGTATTAAAGTAATTCACATTACTAACTACATGGTTTTATTGTTTCAACCTTATTAGAAACAGATATTTTCAGGTATTTTCTATATAATTATGAACATTCGTCGACGGTTATTCAAATATTCGATCTCGTAAAAGTTTTGTTTACAGTGCGATTCTTTGATTATCGATTAACATCGCAAAAATTATTGTAGTTGCAATAATCCCATTTATATGGTGAGCTAAATAGCTAGTATTGACATAGTTATAGTTAGGCCTGATAAAAAGATGTTTAATGTTAACTTTTTATCAAACTGTTCGTCTTGATAATATAAGTCGATTTTTCCGTGTTGACTTCTTTATTTTTACAAAATATCCAAGGGCATCTTTCTCAAGATCGTAGGAACTTATCAAGTCAAGCTCCTTTAATTTCAACTAGAACTTAATCACCCTCGTAACCCAACACCCGACAGTTTCCAAGGTCAGCAGGAGTTTCGCCCTATCCTGAGGTTAGGGCACTCCATCGTGCCCGTTTTTACTAGCCCCCGTAGATTCCCAAATTCTATTGACTGTGCCCGGAGCAGCTTCTTACCGTCCGTTTTTGCGGCCTTTCTCTGGCTGCCCCTTGATCCGAGCACTTGCCCTGTTTTGCAGGGAAGTTCGTCGAGCAAAACCGCACACGACTTGGGGGTACGCAAATTAATACGTCGCCACCGTAAATCCACGAAAGAGTGCTTGAAGCAACAGTTTATCGCCCAAATTAGATCGCGAGGCACAGAGGGAAATTCTATCAGCGTTGGATAGCAAAATTCGCTCCTAATCGAACTTACGGAGAAAGCTCCCGAGCGCTTTTTGCAATGTCGGATGCGGCGAGATTAGTGGTTTTGCGTAAGCTTTTTGGACAGCCCTTTGGATCCTATTACAGTTTAGCCATTTTAAAGAAGAAAAGTTCGTAAATCTTCCAGTATTCATGGTTTATTTCACCAACTTGGTAGCTTAATAGCAGCTTCCGAACTGTTTCGAATGTATTTTTATTTTCGACAATATAAGTAAAGGCTGTTCAAAAATTAATACGTTTGGAGTTGGCTATGCTTCGAGAAAAGAAGAAACACATTACGTTTTTACTATTACTTACACATGCACAAAAAAACAGCAAAGTAAATTGGGGTTTTAGACGAAAGACTGTATTTACACTTTACAGTTAAAATTCAATTCATTACAGGAGATGACTAAAATGCCCACCACCGGATTGAATATATTTAAAGACTCTATTACTGACTCTATTTTCTAAAAACTGAAGCATATTATTTATTTGTTGAAACTTATCAATAAATCATTGTCTTAATTCTAAATATAATTGTTTTATGCTTTTTAAGCTATAACGCTATATACAGATATTACACGGTGTCAAGTCACAAGATCGTGCAGGCCAAGAAACATCCGTGTTGCCGCTAGCAAGGCTATTATGAAAGATCTATCTAATCAACTGTAAGGTTTCATGCTGCTGAAAATGCCCCTCACGTAAATCGTCATCGCGGAGTTCGTTGAAAAATGGTTGTAAAATCTGCTGTCTATATCTTTCTGCATTAATTAACGGTCTCGCACTAATAGCTGCCCCGACATCAATTTTTTCAGCATGCAGAGGTACTTCAACAAACTCATGCGGATTCTCAGCGGACCATGTCCTATTATTTTATTTTTAGTACTCAGTCAACAGCCGTTAGGCCAATTATTGGCATTGCTGTACATTTTGTAAGTTAACAAATCTGTGTTTATAAAAGCAAGGTTCGTCCGTAAAAACGTTTCTCTGAGTACAGTTTTAGTGTTGTTAAGCACACGTAAAAATCACTAACAGAAACGTAGCATATTAGGTATATCATGTAATAGTTCATTAACTGCTGCTAAGCGATAGAAGTATGCGTGGTGTAGGTCTTTGCGTAAAATTGCATGACAGGTCTCCATAGAGAGATTTGCCTGTTGCAACAAGTGCCGAACAGAAGTGTGGAACTCATTCTGCACTTCTGCAATAGCTTCACCTGTATGCTTTTTTGGTCGTCCATCACCTTCTCTTACAACACTGTAACATCCATCCCTTCTTGTAGGGGATGTTAAACTCTACGCTCGTCGGGTAGCTATTAAACAGTCGGAGATAATTTTGGTTCCTCAGATATATGATAGTTTAACATACAAAACACCATCGGGATACAATTAAACAATTTAATTTGTTTAGCTGTGATACACTTAGATATTTCAACATTTATCATTAACAAGAAATTACAATAAACTCGTGTAGACGGCTGGAGCTGATAACCGGCGTTCTTATCTCGGCGGTCGGCCAGGCATTGCAGGTGCGGTTGATAAGCGGCCCCGTTTCTGTCCCTTCACAGTAGGTAGCTGGAAAAATCGAATTAAACGGTCTGCCAATTATACAATAAAACATATCAAGGTTCTGGAGATTTAACTGATAAAACGCGGGTGAAGCCCGGCGTACTGCCTCTAAATTAATTTAGGGGCGTCTGGAAACGGATAAACTAAAAACGCCGCATTGCGTTAATAAATATGACTTCAATTTCATGGTCCGAACGTGATCTCAATGTGCCCGCTTTTCCTCCAAAGCCGGCCGGAAAATTTCGTGCGCTCGGACTATTTTCGGCTGGCGAATTCTGGGTTAATTAGTAATGACTTTAGTGAAGAGGATGCAATATTTAGCCACCAATTCAACTAAGTTCTGGGTTAATTAGTAATGATCTTATTGAAGAGGATGCAATATTTAGCCACCAATTAAACTAAGTCCAGGGTTAATTAGTAATGACTTTAGTGAAGAGGATGCAATATTTAGCCACCAATTCAACTAAGTCCAGGTTTAATTAATAATGGCTTTAGTGAAAAGGATGCAATATGTAGCCACCAATTTAACTGAGGCCCGGGATAATTAATAACGGTAACAGGTCGGGATTCGGCTTTCAGCGAAATAAATGGTTCCGAAAGAATCTCTTCGACAGGAACAGGGATACGGGCAGGTGGAACTGGGAACTGGAACTGGGATGGAAGTCTTCGCTGGGGAAGTAAATTCGGATCTCTGTGTCTCTCTGGGAAAATCTGCTGGAATCTCGTTGGAATCTCCTTTTATGTGCCCTGGAAAAGTTCTCGCGCGACTCGACTCGGTACTTCCTTGTTATCTCTGGACGTGACGTCGGTCCCTGCGCGCTTATCATCTCGTGCATTGACATTACGGAAATTACGATAACGTGAGGTCGGACAAGGATCAAATTTAAATATTATATTAATATTCGGAAATACAAATTTGATCTGCAGGCAAACGTTACAACACTACCACTCTGACGAAACCTTGCTACACATTTGTTTAAAGTTTCTACAAGCTGTGGACGCACAAAAACATAATTTGCATACTCAGTATAGACATTTGCAGCTTTTTACTGAATAGGTCCAAACTGCAACTTTTGTTGCGTTGCGAAAGTCTCTATTGTTCGAAAAAAAAAAAATTTTACAATTTGCATTGCCCAAGCAGAAAGCAACAAATTTATACCTAAAAGGAATAATTTTTATTAATAAAATTTTTAGTGAATAAAATAATTACTTACACTGAAGGGGGAACGAACTTTATTCTAACCTTAGAACGTCAAATGAAGTAATCGAAGGATCAGCTGGTTCTCTGGCTAGTGAACCGGCATACCGTTGCTGATGTTCAATCGAATCAGCGCCAACTCCACGCGTGGGAGTTTTTGCATATCCATTATAATAAATTCATAGGTTGTTCAAGTAAGAGGAATTAGCTGGTCGATGTTACCAATTTCTTCTCTGAAAAGAAGCGATGCGCGTACGTTTCCGAATTGGAAAATTCTGTTTTCCAGCGCGAGTGATCCTCAATTTCACATTCAGATTCGAGCCGCTCAAACTCTTTATGGAAGTTTCCAACTGCGCTCATTTCTATGTTTGTTTGGACGATGGCTTTGATATTCTGAATAGCGGCATTATTGCATGCTAGTTTAGGGAACCCTCGTCAAGCTGGTACATCGGTTACTGCTACCTCGGGCGGTACGGCAGTTTTCCATCGGAACTTCTCACTTACCGATAGTACTGCTAATTTACGCAAGCCAATGAGATTAATAAAAGTTTCGATTTCCTAGCGCCCAGAATTCGGCGCAAATGAAAGTCGGTGCTGTTTTTAGAAGTGTTCGTCGGAGGCATAATTGAGATGGGCTGTTATCAGTTTATTAATTTACCTTCGCAGCTTTTTGCGGCCAAAACGGAACGCGCGAGCCCTGCAAGCGGCACATCAAAGCCGGCATTATTGCGGGCGCGTAGCTTTTGTGGATTTTAACGGGCTAGATATCAATATTAGGGAGAGTAGAGGGGTCTAAATAGTGTGACAGCTTGGTAAAAGTATTGATTGCTCTTGTATTTGCACTGCACGTATAATCGATTGTCTTATACTCAATTAAAAGCATTTTCAATTTCATATAAAACTGGCAAGCCAACCTCACTTTTGTTGTCATGTTGTGTTATGTCTTCTTCTTCTTAATGTAGGCTGAGGGCTTGTTAATACTAACTACTGCTAACCACACAAAGTGTGGATTTATAAGTTACCTTCGGCAGCGACCGGTATAGGTGGCTAGCCTAACCCCTCGAATAAAGGAAGAATGCTCTTCTACAGGGGTGACGACCACCAAATGTAATCTAGCAAACTAGATCAAGAGTAAGGTGACATAATTTGAGAAATTTTTAGAAAAGTAACTAAAACTATTCTGTTTTCAATGGGTTGAATCCTGGTTTTTTTCACAACCGTGGTGCTGTGTTTTGTTTGACGTGGACACCATATTTAAGACTACCTTTTCACCGGTTCGCCCGGATTTAATTTTCTAAGCGGTTTTTAATTCCAAACCTACCTTGTTGTAAGTATCACTTCGTTGGTTTGTTACGTGATTACACCTTTCCCTCTTTCGTCTCTGGTTTACCCTGTTAGAACATTAATAATTTTTCGTAATTTTATTAGTTAAAACGTGGCCAGAAATCCGAAGAAATTGTACTTCTCTTAATATTTCTTTACGTTGTTACTCCTTGTTCTTTTTGTTTACGAATATGTGTAAAGTTCAATAATTTAGGTTGTTCTGAAACAAACGTACCAGCTAATAATTGTTCGACGTTAATTTCGAGGTTATAACGTGCATTGCCTGATCCTACTGGTTTAGTACGAGGTGCGTTCAACTTTCTTATTTTTTTCTAAACAACGACTTACAGTAAGAAGCTGAAACTAATGCCATTTCTCAAAATAGTCGACGCCATGATTGTATAGCCGCTGCGAATAATACTTTTGTGATTTGTTTTGCCTAGTGAAAAATATCTGATGCAAGAGCAGCACTCCTGAGAGAGTGTCCTTAACTGCTAGGTACAAAGTTAGGTGAGGAGGGAGCATGAAAAAGAGCTGCACAGTTGGTCTCATAAATAAATCTCTGATACTGCCCATCTGATGATCAGAAGCGTTGTGTTGATAGACTCTTTTATGTCGCAATTCTGAAGAAGCTTCGTTTTCAAAACATCTTCGTGGGATGTCTTCGTCACAGTAGTGCCGTTGGTTTAAGGATTGAAAAACGGCATCCACGAAAATTGGTCGAAACAGGCGTCAAGGCCGCCTGACACATTGTTACCCGCATTCGCGAAATCCAGCTGGAGGAAACTTTGCACACTTTCAGGCCATCGTGAAGGATGGTGTGCGCATATTCTATAGAAATGCTGACTTAATCACTTGGTCTACTCATGCAATCTTCTTGTCGGACTGGCTGGTGCATGGCAGCGGCTGCTTCGGCGCGTTCCCACATGCAGTTCGGCCTTCTCTGAACTGTCGCATTCGGTCTAGGACGTTTAGGCGCGATTCTTTAGGCGCGCATCTTTAGGCGCGGGGACACTTAGGCGCCACATGAAAGAAATTCACATTATTCTTGATTTTAAAACTTGTTGTTAGGTAATTATTGCAGTAATTCATGTGGCGCCTAACTGTCTCCGCGCCTAAAGTTGCGGCGCCTAAACGTCCAGGCGCCTAATAGCGTCCGCGTCTAAAAGCTTCGCGCCTAAAAGCTCGCGCCTAATAATGCGCGCCTAAAGGTGCTCGCCTAAACGTCCCTTTCCGGTCGCATTCGCCAAAGCGATTTTTCACATTTGACTGACGAGGAATTTAGATATGTATCATTTCATACAAGTCATAATCTTTCATGTTCTTTCAACAAGGATGTCGCCATTGTAGGTATCTCAACATTTCTAACTCCAGATGCTGCCACAAGGGTTTTCTGAGCCGGATAGTTCTACCATCTGTTCTTCAGCTCATCTGCAAAGGATTCCTGCGTGTTTTGAAATACATCCCATGTCTTTATCTGCTTTCATTAATAAAAAAGAAACCTTAGAACTTGAAATTGTTAGATGCTCTCTCTGTATTTTGTTGTTTATTATTCATATATTTAATTAAGTACCTTACGATTTACCTTCTTTATATTTTATACATAATAATTGCGAAATGTTAATTATCCCTACAATGACGTATTTCTAGCTTAATGGTTATTGTTTCTTCTTAAATTGTTATCTTTCAATAAGTCACAAAACAGCATCAACGCTACCGCTGTTGTGTTCAATACAAACTTGTTCGAAATTACTTATTTAGAACTTGCCACGCGCCGTATTTTGTCACTGTAATAACAAACAAGCGAGCATATAAATCATGAAAGTGGGCACGATTAACATTCTTTGCTTCATTACTGTATTGTTGAATACATTCTTATTCATTCTTTTACCCGACTCTTGTATTGTACAGTTTATTCTTTAAACGTTATTCCTAAATTATTGTGAAGAATCATTTATTAAATTCGTATTACGAGTTTATTACAAGTTCTTTTAATATTATTCCCGTTCAACCCCGCTCATCGCCAATCCTCGGCGATCATTCAATATTCTACCTGACAAAATGCACTTGGTATAGCAATTTTTTTGCTACCAAGATTGGGTTTACAATGAAACTGTCACATGAGGCTAAGCCGGCTCAGCTAAGCATCTCACACGTTCCATCTTTCCTATAAATAACAATTCGACTTGAATTTCCAAAGTTTTCTTTCCGAAGATGGCAATCAGAGCATTCGCAACTTTAAAAGCAAATGCATGCCGCTGGCAAATAATATAGGAGTCAGAGTTACTTCGCGACTAGCGAACATATCGCGAGCAGGACGTGCATCTCCAAACAATTCTAACTTAAATTTCTTCCCAACCGAAATATACTCGAATAGATTGGGAGTCGAAAGAGTCAATTTTAAAAGTTACGATTGAAATAGCGCCGAGATGCAGCTGCGCGGAGTCCTTTGGAGCTCTCAGCGAAGTATCTAATTCCATTGACTCAATGAAACATGAAGCCCTGGCGATACGTTATTAGTCGTGTTTGGTGCTTTGCTTTCAAGGATATTAAATGAAGTGATGTTATGTGGGTTAGTGAATCGCACGAAAGTGTTTCACGCAAAGGGACGCGTTTAATTCAAGACGGAGATATATAATACGGTGAGCTGTTGCCGAGAGCGCTGCGTTCGGCGGTAATGAAATTGTTGTTCATGTAAGTAATTAGGTTTGGTTTCATAATGGATTCCCAAACTTTAGGGTAGGCGGAAACAAAGCAAATCTGGAATTAGTTTTAAATTTACATGAAATGCGGCTATGCGATTCTTTTCTACAGCTTTGGCTAATGCTTAAAACGGTAATTGAAAAAATCGAAATGCGATAGAACATTTTGAATGTGAAACCTGACATTTGATTTTGAAGTGAGTTATAGTTGCATTCATAAATTAGGAAATATTCCATGGCCATCCGAGATGAAAATCATATCGTATAATTTATACTTAACAAATAGAAGCTTCATACAAACAGAAGAGATATGTTAGGGTAATTTATACGTAACGAAGTTTATATCTAGTGGGGCTTTCTTGTAGTGGGAATAGGTTCGCTTCATGTCGCCAAATTCTATGTCGTATAAATGTTACGCTGTGGAGCTGGCTTATCGCAGAATTCCTTTCGCTCTAAATTATTATCACAATTTCTGAGCCAAATCCCATTTCATATAAATCTTGATAGATATAAATTTACATTATTCCTATAAGTAGGTAGCAGCTAATCGCGCGTAACAAATATTTAATTTACAAGTGATACGCTATAAATTATAAAGTGGAGTGGAATTATTGCTATAGGGATAGCCTAGTACGTTAGAACATTCAAGTAACAAAACAAATACATACATATAAAGCAGTTCTATGAAGGTAATTTATCCATAGTAGTACCGTTGCGGCCAACTCAAAGTGCACGGCAGATTTTTAGCTTGTAATACGATATTCTAATCATAGACGTCGAGTTTTGACGTTTACGTTTGGCATCAACTGTCATAGAACTGAAAACTCGGAAAATTTCCAGACATTTGTCAGAAGCAGAGAAAATGCGAGCTATTACAAAACTGGAAGAGGACTGGTCGCTGAGTCGACTCGCAGCAGATTTACATGTGGGCAAGAGCTGCATTTTCAAAATTAAAAATCGTTGGCAGCAGAGACTTCTGCAAGAAAAGGTTTTTCAACACCAGAGTACAAAGAACAAAGAATACAGTTTGCAACTGACTATTTGAATGAAATCGACGAGTTTTGGAACACGACTGTTTTCTCAGATGAAAAGGTATTTCAATCATTTACCAATTGACGATTAAGGGTGTGTAGACCACAAAATTCAAAATTTGAAGAGCAATATTTTGTTCAACCCTTAAGGAGTAGTGGACGATTCTCTGTAAACGTATGGAGATGGATCAATGCTCACGGATCTGGGGCATGCTATAGAATTAATGGTCGACTGAACGTTGAAAATTATTGCAACATTTTGCAAAATGTGATGCTGCCATCTGTAAGAGAGGTCTTTCCTAATCAATTTACTTTTTAACAGGCAAGATATTACCTAATTAATTAATTTTGTTTATGTTAACGTAATTGATAACATTATTTTTACAGGATAACTGTCCTGTGCATGCAGCAGGGGTTGTTCATTGATGGTTTGATGAGAATAATATAAATTTATTACCATGGCCTGCAAGAAGTCCGGACTTGAACCCCATCGAAAAGGTTTGCGGGTATTGAACTACAAAAATTTATACCAGGGATTTTGCACCAAACAACGTCGATGAATTATGGGGAAGAATAAGAAACGCTTGGAAAACTGAGAGAAGGATACAATATGGAAACATTGATCAAATCTATGCGAAACAAACTGCAAAGCGTAATACCAATCAAATACTGATACATATTTATTAAATACATATTATACGTATAGTTTGTTTACTTGCGAAACTTTGCTAAAATACAAACATTAAAAAAGTAATACCTATTCTTACAATCACAAGCAACGCCACTGGAGAAACCCCCATTTAATAAGCCGAAAAATCGCAAAAATAACCATAGTAACAAAAAACCGTGCACTTTGAGGTGTCCGCAACTGTACATCATGCATTTATATCCAGGGAAATATAGAAAGTAGCACTTATTGCTAGTCATATTCTTATCAGTGTAAATTTCTAGGATAACAAAATACTTCGTGTGGTTAGGAAAATGTATATTTCATTTATATAAAGCTGAGTGAGGCTTTCTACACAATAGAATTGCTGTGGTTTAATATTCATAAGACATGGAAATTCGACAAGATGAAGGAATAGCGTGTTTTTATACCTAGCGAGATTTGTGCCAAGTGCTACACTGCTGGTAAAATTACGAAATGTAATTTATATGTATTGAAATTAGTGTGAATATCTAGCTGGTTCAATTTATAGGTACGTAGTAGGACTAGCAAAGCCGCTTATGTTGTTAGAATAATTTGTACCTAGTGAGAATACATTTATAAAAAATATCTAGCTGGTGCAATTTATACGTAGCAGGGCCAGCAAAGCCGCTTATGTTGTTAGAATAATTTGTATCTAGTGAGAACACATTTATAAAAAGTGATATCTAAGCTCAACTTATGCGTGGTGCTTGTAGCATGCTTTTGTACAGATCTAGATTTATATGTAAAGAAACATTAATTTAGTGACGGAGGTAGTTTATATACAGCAGAATTTTGGTGGATTTCTATTTTTAAGACACGGAATTTCGACAAGACCTATTGGGCGTGATAATAGAATGTAGTTATACCCAGCGAAATTTGTACTAAGTGGTACTTTGCCGACAAAAACACGAGTTGTAAATATAATTTAAACAAACTGGCATAAATTCGTACTAATTTATAGCTGACTAGATGTATACAGACGTAGAAGCACACAGTTAAACAATCTGAAAATGGCTTTACTCAGAACTTCCCTCGCAAGTGGCTCCAGTGACACAAAATAATTTTAAAATCAAAGAAAAATAAAGGTAAAAATATCTTCACGTTTCTGATAATACTGAAACAATAGAAGGAAACACTTAGTAATGCAAATTACATCAATTTTCAAATAAAGAAGCATTACCGATGAACGATTTCGAACGGCAGTTACTACGAACGCGATTCCAAAGTTTGCCAATATTTCGCAAGCACGTCGCCCTTTCCATACATGCGCCACGGAGCACTCATTGCGTCCTTTCGTCGCGGCTGCTTTAAATAGAACGCATTCTTTGTTGACCTCTTTTTCTGCTTTACAGCATTCGCGCTTGTTGTGTCCCATTTTCGTCGTGAGTTAGCCTCAACGATTAGCAAATTGTTACTTTTATCTAATTCTCAGTTAAAGCAAAAATAAGTTTTTAAATTTACCCCTGTAGAAATTTTACTGACATTTTCTCAGTGTTGTGCCAGGTATACATATACATATACCGGGTGGTTAGGCATACCTCTGAACATAGGCAATTGGCATAGCTTATCACGGATATGCATATTCCTGCTCACCATTTCTATGAAAAAAAAATTTAGTGGTACTAAACTAAAGAGCATAAATTTCCGCGTCGTTTAGTATTAAAAACTTATTGGATAATGTTAATAGCGCATAAAAATATCAATTTCAAAATTTAGATATTCCCAAATATAAGTGAGGTGAATATCTAAATTTTAAAATTAATATTTTTGTGCACAATTAACATTATCCAATAAGTTTTTAATACTTAACGACGTGGTAATTGTAGTACCACTACAATTTTTTCCGTTAAAATGGTGAGCAGGAATATGCATAACCGTAATAAGCCATGTAAATTGCCTATGTTCAGAGGTATGACCAACCACCCGGTATACATATAATGTGTACGCAAAATATCGGCTTTCTCCAAGAAATAGTTTTTGAGTTATACCGCCAACAGACAGACAGGCGGAATTGAGAAAACCTGTTTTTCGTCATCTAGGAACACCTTTTTATTTTTTTATTTGGCTAATGGCACAACATACATAATATAAAACAGTATATACAGGAACACCTGAAATGTGAGGATGTGAAGGAATCACGGAAGGTTATTTTTTCGCGATTACAATAGAACTTCCTTCGTCTTTTAGACGAGGGAAGTAAAAAAACCTATATGTGGTTATGGTAATTTATATCTAGTGTTAATGGTACGTTTTCGTATAAAATAAAATCTCAGCAAAGTGGGAGTTGACTAACTCACGTTAATACTCATAATTTATGCGTAGGCGCGCTATCGTGCTCTTCTAACTATTGAGATGAAGACGTAAGAAAATTTTAACTTAGTGACAGAAATAACTTATATACAGTTGAATTTATGCTGTTTAATATTTATAAAAACGAAATTTCGACACCATAGCAACATATTTAATGCTCGTGATGTCTGTAAAAGGTCACTTTTCCTAATAATTCAACGGGACAGACGGGACAACTTTCCCAGTCGCGGCCAAAGATGGATTGTAAAACCACACCTACTGCGATAGTGACTGCTTTTCAGCCTATCCTCGGAGGAAGAAGAAGATAATTCGACACGAGCTGTTCAACGTGGGAATAGCAATTTATGCTTATTGGCAATAATATGCTTTTGCTATAATCGAGTCGTATTTCAGTTGTTTTAAATATATAAGTCATGTAATTTCAATACCTGGTGTTCAACGTGCTTACAACGTGAATTTATATCTATCCAGATTTATAACAAGTGGACTATCATAATAAAATAACAAGTTGTGGATGTATCTTTGACCTGTTGACATTGTTGCAAATTTGCATCTGACGAAATTTATACAGAGTAGAAAACGGCTAACAAAGTAATTTCCATGATTGGGTAATTCAATATAGAATGGGACTTCTAGTCCCCCATAATGCATATATTTTATGCGTAGCGGGAATAGCGTGCTTTTATACCAGTCGCGGTTTGAGCATTTATATCTAACAAAATTTATACCTTCCTAACAAAATTACAAGTTATGGATATAATTTAGACATATTGATATTAGTGTTTTATAATTTATATCTAGTAGAAATATTACATATTAACTAACTAGAATGGCATTTTGCTAACCCACTTTAATGCTAATAAAATTTGATCGTAGTGATAGAGTTAATTTCTGTGGTTTTATGTTTCTACAATATAAAATTTCGACAAAAGTTTTTTGACGTGGAAATTCATACCTATGGCTATTTATGCGAGGTGGTATTTTTGAAAGTAAAATCACAAATTGTGGTGTGATAAAGGTTACATGGAGTGTGAATGAGACTTAATTAGTTAAAGAAATTTACACCTACTCGTAGTAAAAAGTGTAGGCATTTATACGAGTGAGATCTAAATCGAGTAGAACTTCACTAGGCAACTCCCTTAAAGATTTATACCTAATGGGATTTGGTTTTAGTGTTGATGGTTATTCATAACCAATAGGATATCTGTGGTGTGGTATTTATAAGACACAGAATTTATATAAAGTATGCTCATGAGCGAATAGCTTACATTTATGTATATCGTACTTTATCCCGAATGGCACTCTACTGATAAGATCAGAAGTTGTGGAGGTAGTTTATACATATTGGCATTAACGCAAATAGTTAGAAAGTGACAAGTATAAAAGGCTGCGCGTGCTTTTATACGTAGTGAGATTTATATAAAGTGACACTGTACTAATAAACTCAGAAATTCTAGACGCAATTAATATAAATTGGTACTCGTGCGAATTCCTAGTGTATAAAATGTGTAAAAATTTACATTACGTAGTGTAATTTATACCTAGTGGAAAAAGTGTCCACACGTATCGATATTTATACGAAAGGCTCTAGCGGCGAGCATAAGTAATTTACAACCTGTGGAATTTCTATGGCGTGACATTTATAAGATAAGGAAATTAGGAAAGGACTGTTGAACAAGGACATGCCGTACATTTTTACATCGAGTGTTTACCTTGGTCAACGATTTTGTCAGTATAATTTCGAACTATACATATTGAATCTATCAATAAAATTTTACTTTTTGCAGCGCCCTAGAACAGTTCAAATTCTTTTGCTTATTGGCAGCACTTCAACAAAATCCACGATAATTTATGCTCTGAGAAAATTGTAAATTAAGTTTCCAACTATCCGTTTGATTCGCTTCCTTCCAAACACAATTATGTTTCATTGTCCGGCGACCCAGAGCTACTGCGCGGCTCGTTACGGAATTAGCATTTCCGCCTGAATTGGTTATTTTTGCAGTGGTCAGTGATGCCTGTGTAATTAATCAGTCATTGGCGCGATTAATATATTATCGGTTTACTTCGCAACTCACCGCTGAGCTATTTATCGAGACTGGGCTAACAGGCGCGACTATTTATTTAGCCGATCTAATTTAAAAGAAGACGCCCAATCGAACAAATAATTAAATCGAGCGTAAGCGGACGGTCTGTTCGAATTTCGAGTCGTCGCGTTGGTAAAATAAGCTGCGATGATTAAAGTGGCAATAGGAACTTTATGGACCGCCGAACACAATTTGCTCAATAGCAAATAAATTAATTTGGATTTAGGTTAGAATTGAGGCAAAGTAGCAATATGGATTTTTAGTTCATTTTTTAGACGGTCATCGTTCTTTAAACACCTCGCACAATCGTACTAAAAAGAAACAATGTCTTGCAAACATTTATGAAGATGCCTTTGCAACTCCTGCAATAACCGTTTCTAGGAATGAGGGGAAAGGAATTTTATTTAGTACTTCCCTCGGATTATTGGCATAAAATTCTGCGATGGCATTCTTCGAGACAAGTTTTATTGTTCTGAACACTGCCACATCACATGGTTGTAAAATTCGAGTTGCGTTCGAGTATAATGAAATTATTTCAATGTGAAGTTCATCACAGTTGAGTCAATTCTCACTTGGGCGTGATTTACATCCATTGAAAAATTGCATAACAGCAAGTGATATACTTTTTCGGTAGTGTCTACATACCTGAAGCAGCAGAAATGGATCATAAAAAATCAGACATACCTGAAAGAAGTTTTATGTGATTGTAAAGGTAATTTGAGTAAATGAGAACCCGCAAATCTTAGACAAAATAAGCATTCTATATAATTTTATCCAATTAAATAACCCCTTCACCTAACAACAACAGGTCAACTATTAGCAAGTAAAGTTAAATTGTTAATTGAGTTAAATGAAAGGAATATATCGATATACATTTATTTGAAGCGCAGATGATCAATTCTCTAATTCTCCATTTATTGATTAATTTCTAACGCTTACTCTGATCTGCTAAAAATGTGTTGCATTTGCAAACTACTTTTTTACAGAAGCAAACTTTGAGTCTGTATTGGGAATTAGTAATTATCAACTAATGAAGCGTTACATCCCGACTAACGCTCCGGCACTCGATGATTAACATTAACTGAGTTTTAAAGACTTGGTGGTTCATGAATTTGAACCAACAAGGAATGGCGTTGGACTTGTTCCCGCGCGGTTTCCACTTTAACAATAACTAGCTGTTCCTAAATCTACAAAACTAACTGTTGGAGCTGACTTGGACGCTTGGGGGCTCCTTTAAAAACAAGTCTTTCCGATCAAAGAAACGGCAATAATTGTTTTTCACAGGAAATACCTACAGAAAATGCTTGCGACAAGGTGGAGCAAACAAGGTTCTAAAAGCTATCAAAAAGTGATGTATTCCCAATATCGGGCAATATTGACCTGGAAATGAAATTCATCGAACACTTTTTGTTTTCATATATTCGCCGCCTGGAACTTGGCACAGCATCACATCAACGGCGGGATGAAACGACTTCTTCAGGTGCTTTTGTTTGCTTGCCCATTGTTTGGGAGAAACAGTTTTTATTTCCGTTTCCGAAAACATCGGAGACTGTTCGTGGTGGTTTTTAAAACACACGAAATTTAGAAACCCCCAGAGATTTAAAAACATTACAGCCGAAGATGATGCTGTTTTATGAAAAATTAGTTAGAAGTAAATCTCTTTGTTCAATCTGTAAAGATTGAAGCATTCGGCAACTGTAATATTTTGGCAGAATCAACAGGTGCATTGTCTGTCTAAAAAATAGGAAAACTGTACAGATTATACGGCAACAATAGCAGCTTGTATAGCCTTCAGTGTTTGTACAACCAAAAGTTACTGACTTCAGGACAACAGCAACCGATCAAGCCCGTCAAGATTTTCTTTTTACTTCCGAAACAGCGTTTTTTCAGCTTATAACCCAGCAACGACGCAAAATTCTAAATTAAAATGCGCCCGCTTTGTAGCACTCATCCAAACCTCCATTCAGAATCGTTTCGCTTTCCACAGTTTTCCGCAGACTTTCGTGCAATAATTAAACGTGGGCCCTCTTTGTTCCGACGTATTTAGCTTGTTTTGCACAAACACGAAATAATGAGGATTTCTTTTGCGTGGCCCTTTACTCGTCAAGGATCCATATTGGTTAAATTTCAAATTGTTTCGGCAGCCGTTGCTAATTTGTTGTTCCTTCGCAATTAATATTTACGGTGATAAATATTCTGAATATTCGAATCGTAATATCTGTGTTTTATCTTAGTTACTTGATATTCAAGGGGTATTTCATATGCAGTAGTTATCGCTATACAGATTAACTAGGTTAATCAGGCACACTCGAAAACTTGATGACGTCTGCCGTCTTTTAGATATTTAATATCTCATACAACCACCAATACTATGCGTTAAAGAACAGCAGAAAGAGAAGGGGAACTGCAAAGAACAGGTAAAGGTATGAAGTTGGAAAATATCTGACAGTTATCAAGCTCACGGGTAGAGAATAAGGATGAAAGCAACCTATTGTTGTAATGAAAATGAAGAAGACAAAGAAAGAACAATAGGATTAATCAGTACAAATACAGCAAAGACTAAGGCTTGATATGGAGCGACACAGCTTAATAGAAACAATCAAAATATATGATGAAAAAGATAGTTACGGGTGAGTGGACAACGACTAGAATGGAAAGAGAGAGTGCAAGAGAAGGGTTAAAAAAGGGAAAGGGATGAAGTTTAAAAGCATCAACTACAGTTTGAAGTTGAAGAAGGGCAGAAAGCTAGTTATGTTTGTAAATAAATGAAGAGAAATACAACAAGATCGGGAAAAAAATAATCATAAGCGAATGAAAGCAAAAGATGTCGAACAAACGGAAAATTAAGATAAAACCAGAAAGATGACTGCAGGTGAGTGCGTGAGGCTGGAGGTTTGCTAGAGTCGGGAATCAAAACAGTAGCAGAATAGTTTATTGTAATGAGAGATAGTACTGATCGTATTTACCGAAGAATAGGGTCTAACTGCTCGAGCTTATTGACATCACTGTTACTTATAGCCAAAGGGGCGAATGTCTCTTTCCAGAATTGCAGTCCCATTATGGCAGGGTGAATGGTAAAATACCGTTAGCGCTCAAGTGCAACTAAGAATTACAATTAAGAATTTTGCGGCTGGCCGCAAACATATGTCTAAGCTGATCAGAGAACTGCGAATTCTACGAAAGAAAAATTCCGTTGCTGTGATCGCCACATAGGTACGAATTAACACCAATGGAACCAGGAGAACGGCCAAGTATGAAGTAGAAAGAGAAAATAATAACAATTGCATCTCGTACTATAATTTTAAATAACCTATTATCGGTTGCTTACTTCTATCGGCTATTGATTTAAAAAATCGAAAATAGTTGCGTTAAATAACTCTGCTGCAAGGTTACACCATTATACAAGCTTAAAGAATTATTTAGTATGTTGTAAATAAAGCTGCCAGCGGCTAAACCCAGTTAAGGGTTGGAACCATCGAGTTACATATCTACACATTACATCGTACATTTGGCTTGTAATAAATAGATTGGAGTAATTCGAATGTTGGAAACACCTTCGGCTTAATTAATATTTTACCAAATTAAAGAGCTCGCTTGTATCAGCACGACGCCCCAGAGAAACATTCTATCTACCTAAATGCTACGTGGCTGCGCCGTACATAATTCATTAGGATCATTACACATGGAGTGTTTTGTCCAAGTTCAAAGTTATGATAATGGAGGAATGCTTATCGAGAAAGTGATTCGGCAGACTTCCATCAATATTTGGGGAAAACAAACTAATGGGTGAGTTTGTTTAATCTTCAACAAGACTCCAACTACTGACCAAACTATTAAGGGATAATTGGTGGATTTAACTAAAGGAGTTTATCTTGCGTCTGCTTCATTTTTCCTTTGCGATGCGTATCTGAAACGAAGCCCATTCGGTCTAATTACTTAATGACTCATAACTAGGATTATTTCCGGGTTTGTTGTGGAAACGACTTCCGACTCATTTAAATAATTTAAAACCTGCACGGCGAAGTGACATTTACGAAGATCATAACTTAAATAACAATGGCATTCTGTAACTGGAAGCTATTATAATAAATTCCAATTTAGAAGTACTCATACATTATTCACAAGGTCGGCTTCTGAATGTGAGGGCTTCCAGGCGTGCCCTTCGAAATGCTCATTTTCGGAAATTCTTTTCAAAGGTCTGTCATAAAATTCGTGTACAACAAACAGCGCTTACTGGCGATATCGAGGCATTGTTTCGGACTTCGCCGAGTGATTTGTATTTTCGCGCCTTTCAAGACTCCGAAGTTGCCCGTCGCATGCTTTGCATATTTGTCTAAGATGCGCTTGTGAAGTAGTGCTCTCTTGCAAGAGATAAAACAATTTAGTTCGATTCGAAACATTCCATTATTACACCTAGACTGTCTTTGAAACGTTACTGGACACATCAGGAAGTTACTATAGTGCAAATAAACCCTTATAGGCTACTCTTGCAATAGTAACCGAGGATTTTTCATTACGTATCAGCAAGGATTATTAGTGGCTACCAAATTCTGGATCACAGAATGATCTACTTCTTTGTCTTATCTTGATTATTTTAAATGTAAGCATGGCACAGTTGAACCTACCAACTGCGCCATTTTAGCTAATATTTTAATGCACTCATTCTTATTAAAGTTTCCGAAAATGACAGATTTGTGTACTAAAGTGAGAAAGTGTGTGTAGCGGAGCTGTGCCAAACTGCCTGAAAACGTCAGGAATTACCATTCGCAATTAGATTTGTAAAAATGCCGCCGCTAACCCTAGTAAAAGTGAAAATTCGGGGTGCGATAGTTCTAGAAAAAGTGTCAAACTCAATTGTGTGCTTGCTTGAAATCTCTTTAAAGCCAAATTTGAGCAATGTCGTCACGCAATGAATGTGAAGAACCTAACAATTGTCGAGATACAGTCTGTAGACAGCAGGCATCTACCCCTATTGCGCCATGGAATAGATGCAATTGCAGGGAGCAATAAAAGAACGGCCATCCGAATCGAATAACAATGGGCCAAAGGAAAATGTGAGTCAGCCCTGCTTGACAATAGGACCATAAACCCGAGCAGGAAATTGTCTTTTCTTAGGCGAAAGTGAAGATTTAGATCCTCAGCCTGTGCCCAGCTGGACAAAACCTATTGTATTCAAATAATAGAGAATCTTGCCGCCTTTACACAAACAGAGACACTCTGGTATTCCACAGCATTGCCTCCCCAACCGACTTGCATCACTTTGGCCAAGACAAGAGCGTGGGTGAAATACCTTAGCTTCAAATTACTTAGTTAGATTTCGGCGTTTGTTATACTTTTTTCGCTATTAATAACTGTATTTTAAAACAAGTTGATGCGTTTCTAAGATGTGTTTGTAATTTGTGCTCTGTTGTAAATAAAAAGGTAGGTTATTGTTTTCTACATTCGTTTCTATCGCGTTGAGCTACCTAATTTCCTAAATGTGTAAGAATATTTTACAGGAAGGAAACGGAACTCGTATCTGTACTTTTAAATCATTTGTGTACTTTTACGAAAACAATTTTTACAATAGTCTAAATGAAAATGTGCCTGAGGGAAGTTCGGAAGTTATCTCGAATATAATTTCCGATGCGTTACTTCCCCGAAAACTCGTTAAAATTTCGAATCGATGCCTTGTGTATCGCTAATTAATGCAATTATTTTGTGCATTCCCAGCAGCACAATGAAGGAAGCAAAGCGGCAGCTCTAATTAAACGCCATCCACCCGAACCGTTACAAATTATATTCGCAGTCCTTGCTTGCCTTATGACAATTATCAAGTACCAATTACAGCAGTAGTTCAACTGTACAGTACGGGGCAGATTAATTACTCCGTCGCCGGCTAATTAACTTGAAAATAATTGCTATTTGGTCATTACCCTTCCCGTTGCGTTGCAAACGTGTTAATTAGCTAATAATTAGCTCAATTTGCTGGCAGGCCTGCAATCCGACTGTTTGGCATTTTTTGTGTGAGCCCAAATCTTTAATTTATTGGGCGGCAATGCGATCCCGCAGGCCTGCGTTTACGCTTAAGAGCGTTATGGATTTTACGCCGAATAGCGAAAAACAACAAACCCGCTCATGAACCGAGAGCAGTTTGTGAATGCACGCTTGTTGGAGCATAAAATTTATCGGAGTAGTATGAAATTAAGCGAACTTTCGATTTAAAGCGAGCTCTGCTGACCTACTTCGTGATTATGGCAAAGGCTTTAGAAATAAAGTGTTTTGCCGAGGTGGGCACTCGCAAATAAAAGCTATCAAATTATTGGATAGTTCCCGGCCATTCGCGTTTTTCCACAGCATAGAACTTTTCCAATGAAATGAATGTTGAGCAGAGTTGGGAACTGCACCTTTCAAGCTGGATTTTTGTAGGTTATTGCCTTGGCACCCAGCCATTTATACGCCAACATATTCGAACAAACTATTCTATTCGAAACTCAGTAATTTCAAACCCAACGGAGGCTGCACTTTACAGGTTCGAATTTTGTAGGTTATCGTCTTATCTAGTGATGGGCATTACCGGACAATTTTCATAACCGAATTATTTGCATTCGAATGATATTAATAACCGAATGATTATTTGAATAATCCTTCGAATACATTTTGGCTTTCGATTCGTTTCGATTAAGTCAGCAGGTTTGCCGGTTGGCGGTTCACCGTTTTCTGTATCGACATCGGTTCACCTTCATCTGCATCGACATCGTAACTTGCAGATAGCAGAGAAACCAAAACATAATATGTACGGTCGGCGCCTTAGAAATCGGGACACGTAATATGTTCTTCTAGTCTTTGGAGTATTCTTGCTCCGGTTACTTCATTAATGTGAGATGACATTTCATAATTGACAAACAATAAACAATCAATTAAATCCATAATAACTGTAAAAACCCAGTTTATACACTTAAAAAAAATCTGGTGTGATACACGCACACAACTTCCTTTTACAGTGATTTTATAAATAGCCAAAAATTTTATTTAAAATGTTTTAAGCATTTGTCAAAAATTTTCAAACATTACAAATTCTGCAAAAACGGTACAAAATAGAGCGTTAGTTAAAAAGACAAATTTTCTCTAGAATTTTAAGCTGAATTCAAAAATGTAATAATATACCGGGTGTTCTATTTAAAATAAGAGTTAATAAAAAAAATAGAAAAAAAACAAAAGAAACTCATTTTAGAAGTATTCAACTGGAAAATCACCTATCTCACATCCATACACATTCAAAATGTAATAAAAATGTAAAGTTTGAAAAAAATCGTTAGAGCCGTTTTTGAAAAAATCGAAAAAACTGAAAAATTACAAGAGTAAACACCTACTTCCGGTTATGCGATTTTCTTCAAAAGCTTGCTATCGCATCCACATAGTACACAAAACTTATATATGAAGTTTCAACGCCATACCTCTTTCCGTTTTTGAGATATTCTGTTCACAGACAGACAGACACACAAACAGACAAACAGACAGACACACAGACATACACACAGACCAATGAAAAAAAATATGTTTTTTGGGATCAGGGGACTCTGAAACGTGAAGATCTGCTGAAAACTCAATTTCGAATTTTTGGGGTAAATCCAATACTTCCTTTATTGTAAAAGGAAGTAATACATGCAAAATATATCATAATAGTGTGTAGTGCCCGATTTCTAAGGCGCCGACCGTACATTATGTGTTACAAGCAAACTGCGCGCTACGCGCACGTGAAATAGGATACGCGAAAGGTCAAGCTCTGATCCGAGCGCTTAGATAAGAAAAACAAATATAAACATCTGTGAAGCCGGAACGTGAGATTTTATTTTGTGCCACAGATGCCACAGACGTACATTAAGGAAAATTATATTATAGATGTATTGGAAATTAAGAGGTATTTATTAAGAAGTGTAGAAAGAAAGAAATCTGCGGGACTGCTTGCTAATCGCAATAAAAACAGTCGTAAAACGTTTATCTTTATCGATCGGGCGGGTTAACGGCGCCGCCTCTTGTTTTCAACCTTTGGAGATGTAAGCAAATAAAAAATTGTTTTATAGCTTGAAGCGTTTGCAGTTTTTAGGCGTTCAGGTTTCAGGTCCGCTGAATTTGATATTTTTTATGATACGAGGTAGGTACGCGATAACCAAATGGTGTTTTCAGTACAACCTGCTTTGTTTATGAGTTATGACGTATTTATATTTACAGAGTTTTGAGCACTGCGTAGGTCGCTGAGATATGGCACGTAGTACCTTTGAATAGAGGTTTTATATTCAAAGCATAGTACGTATCAGCATGAGGTTATTTTTTATTCGAATACTTGGAACGAAAACCGAGTTACATAGGTTATTTCAATAACCGGATAACCGGTTATTTTTCATTCGAATAAGCCCATCACTAGTCTTATCGTCAATCAATTGAATCTATTCTACACTGGATATATGCAACTTATTGCTTTTTTATCAGTTTATAAAAGAACCTATCCCAATAAATTTACAAGGCATTCCAATTTTATTGGTTAACTAACTATTCTGTCGAAAAACAGATTTTCTAATAAGAACTATAATAACCAAATACTTCAAGAATAAGTTAATGCTGCAATTCAAAAACCTGTATTATTTTTTTTCACTAAGCTATTATAAAATAATCTATTTAAACACTTCAGCTATTCT
The DNA here is from genome assembly GCA_940337035.1 of Agriotes lineatus. Classification (NCBI taxonomy): domain Eukaryota; kingdom Metazoa; phylum Arthropoda; class Insecta; order Coleoptera; family Elateridae; genus Agriotes; species Agriotes lineatus. The sequence continues at coordinate 46,056,165 of OW679196.1, read as the reverse complement.
TTAACACGTTATTTATTCTATTCGACGAATAGATGTATATTAAGTATAATAGGGAAATGCACCAAATTTCTGAAACTTTATCCGATATATTGAAACACTTTCTAACTAATTCTTTCGGTAGGTACTACCGAAATACCTACAATAACGAATTAGTTTCAAAAGCAAATTAAAGCTGCACCTTTTGGACTGAATTAATAAGCTCTCAAAGCATCTATAAGCAAATTTATTCGAATAAATTTATATGACATGGCAAGAACTTGTTAATAGCTATAATTGGCGTTTAGTTACAAAACAAGGGAAGGCTGCATTTGTCGCACTAGGTTTTCGTCATTGCTTTGCCATCAACCTACGTGTTTATAAACGAATGTAACCGAACATGCGTCGACTATGTTTGAAACATTCGCTAGCGGACTGTTCTATTCTGTTGCCAGTAATAATAGTAATTACAACTAAATGTCTCCACAGTACAGCAGCATTGTATTCTACAAACGACCTTTCTCTATATTATTGTTTGGCTACCAATTATTTATAAAGGGATAGAATAAATTTACATGTGTATCAACCAATGGCCAACGAATTATTCTGCCTGATAGACACTAGTTTAAACCTAGAAGGATCTTACTCAACAAATTTAGTCGTTTACTTCAACCATCGGCACTGTTCTATTCTAATGACAATCATTTAGTAACTGTAATAACTAATTTCTTTCATAGCAAAGCAGCAACCAGGCCATCTCTAAGCAAATATATTCGAACATTTCAAACCTTGGAACTATTTTATTTTATTGACGTTAATTTAGTAACTATGAGAAACAATTTGCTCTACAATACAGCAACGTTTTACTGTTCAAACTGGATTTCTCAATGTTATTGTTTTGCTACCAATCGATTTATGCAGGAATCTATTCAAATAAATTCGCATGCTTCGACAGGCAGTAATTTAATAGCTACTAGGACATTACTAAGCAAATATAATCGAACATTTTTCCCCTGGGAATAGTTGTACTCTAGTGACAGTAACTATTAGTTATAGTAACGAATTTATTCCGCAGTAATGCGACGTTGCAATGCTCAGACAAGATATTATAAAATAATTCGTTCGAAGAAATGTACATGGTATTTCAAGCAATGGTTAACGAAGTGTTCTGTTCAATAGACAATCACGTACTAGCTACCAGGCCGGTACTAAGCAATTATTACCAAACATTTCAAACCTTCGAACTATCCTATCCAAATGACCATAATTTAGTAACTATTAAATCCAAGTTGCTCCACAACACAGCAGCATTGTAGTATTCAAACTCCACTTATCTATGTTATTGATTTGCTACCTAGTCGTTTGAGAAGGAATCTATTCGAATACATTCACATGCTATTTCAACCATTTCTTACCAAAGTATTCAGTATACAGGCATTTACCAACTACCAGGCCATTATTAAGCAAATATAATCGAATCTTCGAGCTATTCTATTCCATTGACGAAAATATCCTCTATATCCTCTATATCCTTTGTTGCTGAGTCATTTAGTAAGAAATGTGTTCAAATAGGTATACATTGGTATTTTAAACACTGGTTAACGAAATATTCCGTTAAATGATAGTCAGTCATATAACAGCTATCAGGTCATTGCTAACCCAATATATTCAAACGTTTTAAATCTTGGAACTATTCTATTCCATTGACGATAATTTAATAACCATATGAGCCAATTTGCTCCATAACACAACAGCATTGTATCGTTCAAACTAAATTACTCTGTTATTGCTTTGTACCAACTGATTTATTAAGGAATCTATTCGAACAAATTCACATGCTTTGATAGGCAGTACTTAATAGCTAGTAGAACATTACAAAGAAAATTTAATCGAACATTTCAACCATTAGAACGGTTCGAATTTATTGACTCTAATTTAGTCATTATAATAACGAATTTATTTAGCAGTAAGGTAGCGTTGTACTCTTTAGACAAGATATTTCTAAAATAATTCATTCGAATAAATTCACATGGTATTTCAATCATTCGCTAACGAAGTATTCTGTTCTATAGGCAGTAATTTAGTAGCTACCATAAAGCAGTGTACTGCTATCTATTATATTACTTTGTTATTAAATTATTTATTAAGGAATATATTCGAATAAATTTACATGGTAGTTTAACCATTGGCTAACGAATAATGCTGTTGGATAGACTTTAGCTTATTAGTTACCAGACCGCTACTAAGCAAATCCAACCGAACATTTCAAACCTTTGAATTGTTCTCTTCCGTCAACACTAATATAGTAACTAAATATGAGAACCAATTTTCTTCACATTACAGCGGCTGTGTGTTGTTCAAACTAGATTTCCCTATGTTATTGCTCTGATGGGTACCAAGTCATTAATTAAAGACTGTATTCGAATAGGGTCACATGGTATTTCAATGATTGGTTAGCGAAGTATTCTGTTCGATATACAGTAACTTACTAGCTACCAGGACATTACTAAGCAAAGCAAAGCTATTCTATTTCATTGACGAAAATTGTATTAATTATAAGTACCTATTTGCTTCAGAATACAACAGGATTGTACTGTTCAAACTACATTTCTCTATGATATTGATTTGCTACCAAGTCATTTATTAAGTAGTCTGTTCGAAGAAATTCACATAGTATTTCAACGATTAGTTAGCGCAGCATTTTGTTTGGTAGACAATAATTTGGTAGCTACCAGGCCATTACTAAGCAAATATACTAAAAAATGTGGTACCGAACTATTCAACTCCATTTTCAGTAATTTATTAATTTTTAGAACTAATTTGTTTCATAATACAACAACGTTGAACTGTTCAAACTAGATTGTTTTTCTATTAAATCATTAATAAATTGACACTAATTTAGCAACTATAAAGACTAATTTCTCCCACAACATGATAGCATTGTACTGTATAGTGCCATGAACACTTCTAAAGCATTGATTTTGATTTAATAAACTGTAGAAACTTTATTAAAAATTCCATTAGCCTGATTGAAATATTTATTTATTTATTTATTTCGTACTCAGCCAGCAGCCGTTAGGCCAATTATAGGCATCGCCGTACATTTTATGGGGACTTCCAATCCCACTAACGACTGTCATGATGTTATTATGACATCCGGGACCAACTATTTTCGTGATAGCCGTATCACGAGGCGCCGAGAGAATCAGCCTTGGAACTTCCATCCAAGTTCTGTCCAGAAAGAGCGTTGATTAACGCTACTGATCGTACGTGGACGCTTGTTCAAGCTATACCACCCGAAACCTTATATAAAATGTAATCAGTGCAAGTTTAGAAATATTTATTAAAAATGTAAGATGAATAAAAACAAAAGAAGAAGGTGACAAGGGAAGCCAAGCTGTAAGATGTGTTATTTTGTTATTTAAAGGCGAATAATCCGGCTTGTTACAGTAGGCCAACGGAGAGAAAGAGGAGCCCCTGTCTGTCGGGAACTTGCTGTGGGGCGAATGGTTTGTTATTTTACATTACGGAAGCCAAACAAGATTAGAAAGTTATTCTAAAAATATAATTTGGTGAAATTTTTAAAGTGGAGTTGGTTTTTCCACATTTCTGGAAGAAGCGCATCGTGAGCGTTTTGTTGTGGCATCTATTTACTTACGTTTGTTAAATCACTTAGTCAACGGACTCTTACGTATTCACTGATGTAATTATTAATAGAAGCCAACTTGTTTTGATAAATTGTGAGATGGAGCGCTATTTTTGTTGCTATCATTTAAAAGATCTAATTTTGTAGCGGTACCATTGGGTAAAAAAGCGGTAATTTAGTAACCATTCTTAAAATAAACCTATGTTTTTTCTTTGAACGCCCCTCGTTGCTGCCTTAAAGATAACAAATACAAATAAAGCTTAAATTCTTCAGCCGTAAAGGTGCAGTCGTTACTGTGCCATGAACTGAGTCGATATTTGGCATCCGCCTCTGGCTTTTTGGAACGAGGAGCGAGTAAGAATAAACTACAGGGGTTTTTCGTGTAGGAACTCAGAAAGCCACCACGTACAGGCACATGCCTAGCCACTTTGAACCACGAGGGCTTCCGAGGGCTTCTAAAGTAATACTTAAAATGCACAATACTGTGAGAAATTGTATCAAGAAAATGTTTTGGAATAACCTGCCGGCTTCAGGGCCACAGGGCTGCCAGCTGAAGTAGTTTATCAAGCACCATCACTTCGAAACTTCTTAGGAAAGGGATGTCTTTTTCGTTCGATTGTTTGAAACTGCCGAAACTGCCGCAGCGAGTATGTAAAATACAGCGAGGGCGAGTCGAGGATATGAAGTAGAAAACACACAGCGAAGGCGGAAGTTAATGGGGCAGCTCCGGAAAAGCATGCGAGGAGAACGTAGGACATCGTGGAGGATTATGAATTCGTGTTCGGAGTTGTTTGTTTGCGGGACCAGCCGAGACTAATGTTATTGCCGCCATAGAGATTTCTGATCGTTATACAAAAGCACAAGTATTTTAAGTGAGGAAAGGGAAATACCGAAAGACTGTATAATAGTAAATGAGGAAAGAGTAGCAAAATTAAAAGTCATAATGGGGAAATTGTAATATTGATAGATCAAATTCTGCTCATTCGACTGCAGCATACCTATTATAAAATATTAATCAATCTCTAAGATTAGCAGATAATGCTACATCTGTCAGTGAACTCACCATTTGAAGTGATGACTCTTTGCTAACTTAATATGCAATATACAGTTGACATGACCTGGCATTCTAAAGTACTCAAAGTAAAATCTGTTTGATTCACGTGCATCAAAACCTTCTTGATTATAATTAATCATGTAATTCAAGTCATAACTGTTTTATCTCATTCAAAGGTCGTGGTAAAGTCAAATTTGCATCTTGCCGTATTTGTTTGCCTCTGTTAATGTTGGAAAGGAATTTGTAAGCTTCCCTTAATGGCTTTTAAGCGGATGGATACATTTTCTACTAGAACTTAAGCCGACTTAGCATATTTGGGAATCATGGGTTTATGGATTTCGTTCAATTGCCTCATTGAGAGAGCTTAGCATTAAGGTTTCTTAGAATAAGCATTTTTCCTAAATAACGTGCGATGCTCCGATTGGCTACGCAGGATCGCCTCAGCCAATAGTGTTTGAGCTTGCCCCTCCTTGAATTGGCGAGTTCGTCTCGCTGTAAATTCAGAGTTAGTTAGATCCAGAGCCTCGAGGAAGCAAGTTCAGCTATGCTTTGTGCTAGTTTGCGTTTCGGTCTAACTCCCTGGTAAAGACGTTTCCAGGTTGTTTTGTGTTACGGTTACGCGCAATTCGCTATTTTCGCGTGGCCAATCCAAGCGTGTCACAACAGTTGAAGCTTTTGTAAAAAACCATCGGTCCATCAGTGACGTTTGTAATCGTTGTTATTCAATATACTCGTGTTTGTTAAGTCTTGTTTCACTCCAACAACTAACTGAACCCAAGTTAGGGTTATTAAGTGGCAGTTCCCGGCAATCCCATTGAACCGGAACTCGCAGTGGATTAATTGGGGGCCCCATTCGTGGAAGCCTCTTATCAAGTTAATCGTACAAAAAACATTGGTCCTTCGAGCCGGATGTGGAAGAAGCTAAAAAACGCGAGTGTACAAGTTTCCAGTAGCTGGTGGATGCAATCGCTCCAACATCATTTCGTCGGAGAGCGTCAAGAAGCTTCGCCAACACCAGGAAATTCAACCATCGAGAGCTTACACCGAGTCCAGGTCCCACGTCAAGCGGCAGCGATCGGCAGCGGGTTGGTTTTCTGTTCGTCAAGAAGTTACTACGTTCTCAAATCAAAAGTAAGTCCTTTTCCATTACACCTTCGTTTAGTGTTGTTTTTTGCTTGTGTCAGTCATGGTGGAAACTCGTTCGACATCAGCGGTCATGTCGGAAACTCGCGCTTTAACCACTCGTTGCAAATTCATAAAAGCCAAAGTAGATCGTTTCGAAACTCTATTTCATAGAATTTCTTCGTCCAGCCCCGTGAAGGCTCACGAGGTCGGCAACTTGTCAGAAGAGTTTAGTTGTTTCCAAAATTTGTTGGATGAGTATGAGAAGTCAATGGAGGGCCTAATGGAGGCCGACGCTGAACACTTTGATGAACTTTTCAATGAATTCGACTCTTTTATGACTCATTTTAGCGAGATTAGTAGCACAGTCAAGGAATTCTTATCAAAAAATAAGATCAGTCCGGGTATAAAACCTAATCTAGGTCAAAATTCTTTGCAAAGTGGCCCTTCAGGAGAGCTCGCTGGATTAAGATTACCACCCTTAGATTTGCCTTCATTTTCGGGGAAATTCGAGAATTGGGTTCAATTTCATGACTCCTTTACGTCGCTTATTCATAACAACGTTAATTTGACCAACGTTCAGAAATTTTACTATTTGATTTCTTCCCTTAAGGCAGAAGCTGCTAGTTCAATCTCGTCGTTAAAAGTTACCAACGATAACTATACCATTGCTTGGGACATTCTAGTCAAGCGATTTGAAAATAAGAAACTGATCGTAAAATCAAACATAAATGCGTTATTCAGTTTAGAGAACGTAAAAAAGGATTCACATTCGTCTGTTCAAAGGCTGCTCGATAGTGTAGTTAGAATTTTGGAAATTTTAAAGGCGTACGGGGAACCCACAGTCGACACCATACTAATACATATCATAGTTTCGAAGCTCAGCTCAGCAATGCAGACTGACTGGGAATTATGCAAACATGCCGGACAATTTCCTACTTTGCGAGAGTTGTTAGATTTTTTAGAGAGCAAAAGTCACTTATTAGGTTCGCTGGAAGCTGCGAAACTAGGTTCGAGTTTGGGAAATCAGGGATCCGAGCAAAAAAGTCATGCACGCGCTCATGTAGCCAGAGAGCAAGGTAATCACTCTTGTGATTTTTGCAAAAATAGTAATCATTCGATTAGCGCTTGCGAATCATTCTCAAAATTGTCGGTAAACGCTCGTATCGATGAGGCGCGTCGTTTGAAATTATGTAACAATTGTCTCAAGCCCGGACATTTCGTGGTAAAATGCACATCGTCGAGATGCCGCGTATGCAGAAAAAAGCACCATACTTTACTGTGTTTGCGTCCAAAGCGCGACGCGCACGAAAATACTTCGTCGCCGCGTCCTGGACCGCCAGAATCCAGCAGTGACGCACGGGAGGTCGGGGCCGTCTCCCCGAGCGAGGCACCCGTCGCATCCGTTTCAGCAGCTTGTAGCCGTCCTGCAATCGCGGCGCCAGCGCAAGTTTTATTGTCCACGGTTAGCGTATTCGTAGAAGGATCCTCCGGGTCATTTTCCCGGGCAAAAGCTCTTTTGGACCCCGGATCCCAACTTAACTTAGTTAGCGCCGACTTGTGTCAAAATTTGAAAATTGAGAAACGAGGTAATATCACCTCACTGTCGGGTGTTGGTGCCAGGGCTCTGAACGCTGAATTCAGAGCAAACGTTCGAATCCGCTCCCGTAACGGGAAATACGAGGACATTTTGAGCTGTATTGTGTTAGACAAAATTACGGACCCTCTGCCGGCCCTTTCTTTCTCGTTGAGGGATTTGAAGATCCCACCAAACATTGTGCTAGCCGATTCAGATTGTAATACACCGGGAAAGATTGATCTTTTATTAGGCGCGAATGTCTTTTGGCAAGTGCTCTGTCAGGGACAGGTGAAATTGGGCCCAGAGAAGCCATTCTTAACAAAAACTCTTTTTGGTTGGGTTTTAGGCGGAAACATGAACATCGAAAATCGAGCGCTCATGCTTTCAAATAGAGTTCATTTAAGTGTAGCCGGCATCGAGCACGGCATTCAGAGATTTTGGGAAATCGAGGGGGCTTACGGTTCATCCGGCCGACTCTCTGCTGATGACAAATTTTGCGAAGACCATTTTCAATCGACTACGAAACGGGCGTCGCCGGAGCCGCGTAGGTTCATCGTGAGCATACCTTTCAGGAAAGATGCTCCATCGCTGGGAGACTCGCGCGGTATAGCGTTAAAGCGTTTCTATTCATTAGAAAACAAATTGTCAAAAAATCCCGAGTTGAAAACCGCGTATTCCGCATTTCTCAAAGAATACGAGTCGCTTGGTCACTTGAGCAAGGTGGACGACGAAGCGAGCCTTCCTCATCCTCGGTTTTATTTGCCACATTTGCCAGTCATAAAGGAGGACAGTTCAACGACCAAACATCGCGTTGTTTTTGACGGCAGTTGTGCGTCCTCCTCCGGAGTATCGCTTAACGACCTTCAACATAAGGGCCCAGTGGTCCAGCAGTCGTTGTTTGCAATTCTTTGTCGCTTTAGGCAATTCAAGTACGTGCTGAAAGCGGATTGCGCCAAAATGTATAGGCAAATTCTCGTGGACCCCTCGCAGACGCAATACCAATTAATTTTATGGCGTGACGACAAAACCTCAGCGGTAAAATGCTTCAAATTATTAACGGTCACCTACGGTACTAAATCAGCCTCGTACCTAGCAACTAGGTGCTTGATACAAATCGCCCAGGAAATCGAAGCATCGCTTCCAGAGGCCTCATTAAGAATTAGCCGGGATTTTTATGTAGATGACCTACTGACTGGTTTTGAAAATAGGGCGGAAGCCATAAAAACGCAATTCGAAATTAGTAGCGCTTTGTCGGGGTACAGGTTTGAATTGCGAAAGTGGGCATCCAACGACAGTGAAGTAGCTAGCGCCATTGGTGTAGATCGCGGCAGCGTAGAGCCCATTTCTTTGACGGAAGACGCCACGGAGAAAACTCTCGGCATTTTTTGGGATACTCGGCGGGACGTGCTAAGTTACAGAGTGAACCCTAGCTGTTGCAAATCAGTTACCAAGCGGGCTATACTCTCTAGTATGGCTCAAGTATTCGATCCCTTGGGACTACTTGGTCCAAGCGTTCTAACTTTGAAACTTCTCGTGCAACGGCTTTGGCAGTTGAAGTTGTCATGGGACGAAACGGTGCCCATGGAGATGCGCTCCAGATACGACGAACTCCATTCTTCATTACGCTCTTTGGGCTCGTTGGCAATTCCGAGACGGGTAATTTGCGATGACATAAATTCGATAGATCTCCACGGATTTGCGGACGCGAGTTCTGTAGCCTATGGGTGCGCCGTGTATATACGTTGCGTTGACGCGCGCGGTAATGTCACCACCAATTTGCTTTGTGCTAAGTCAAGGGTCGCTCCATTAAAAACAATATCCTTGCCTCGTTTGGAGCTTTGCGCAGCCTTACTGTTGGCTCGTTTGATTAAAACTATACTCGATTCCTCCGCATTTAAATTTGACCGCGTGTACTATTGGTCGGACTCCACCATAACTCTGCACTGGATAAATAAGGATGCGAGTAATTGGAAGACGTTCGTCGCGAACCGGGTGTCCGAGATTCACGAACTAAGCAATAGGGAAGAATGGTTTCACGTGCGTACAAATTGCAACCCGTCCGATATAATTAGCAGGGGAATGTTACCCCAGGAGTTACTCAACTCACGCTTGTGGTGGCACGGGCCAGAATTTTTGTCACAGGCGGACTTAAAACCCCAGCCCGTTAAAATTGATTCGGGTGAGCTAGCAGCCCAAGAGTCGCGCCCAGTAGTGGCCACTCTTCACCATCGCGTCCCAGAATTTGAACTTTTCAGGCGCTATTCCAGTTTTACAAAATTACAGCGCGTAGTCGCGTACTGCCTGCGTCTCGCGAGAAACAGAAACACCGAAACGCGCTGGTCGGGACCTCCAGTCATTGACGAATTGGAGGACGCTACTCGCCGCCTGATCAAAATTGCACAGGCGGAAGTCTTTTCCGGAGAAATAGCAGTTTTGTCTAAAAAAGCGCCATTGCCGAAAAATAGTGCGCTGCTTTCTCTAAACCCATTTCTGGACGATCAGGGCCTACTGCGCGTGGGCGGCCGTCTAGAAAACTCCAATCTAAGCTTTGATCAAAAACATCCCCTTTTGTTACCAGCTAGTCACCCTTTGTCGTTGCTAATCGTGAAGCAAGAGCATTTGCGGCTCTTGCATTGTGGACACTCGGTGTTACTGGCCTCATTGCGGGATAAGTTTTGGATCGTGAGAGCCAAAGACCTAATACGTAAAGTAATACACAATTGCGTGATATGCTTCCGGGCCAAGCCTAAGATGAATGAACACTTGATGGGGTCACTACCCGAAGCTCGTGTCACACCCTCTCCCCCTTTCAGCAATTGCGGGATAGATTACGCGGGTCCCGTGTTTATAAAAAACAAATCCGGGCGAGGCGCGAAAGAAGTAAAGGCTTACGTAGCCCTATTTGTGTGTTTGGCCACGAAGGCTATTCATCTTGAACTCGTGGAAGACCTCACGACGGAGGCTTTCATCGCATCGTTGAGGAGATTCATCTCCAGACGCGGTTTACCCTCCAACATATTTTCTGACAATGCTACCTGTTTCACCGGTGCCAGAAATCAGTTATCGGAATTAAAAAATATCCTGTCAGGCTCTAGTGAGCAATGCATAAGGGAAGAATTGTCGAAACATAACATTAAGTGGAATTTTATTCCGGCACGCTCTCCGCACTTTGGCGGCATTTGGGAAGCGGGGGTAAAGTCATTGAAATATTATTTAAGGCGAATATCTTGCAATGCAAAGTTAACTTTCGTTGAGTATTACACCATGCTGACTCAAGTGGAGGCGATACTAAATTCCCGTCCACTCTGTGTTCTCCCTACCGACGCCTCATTCCCCGAAGTCCTTACTCCTGCCCACTTCTTGATCGGTCGGAAGCTGACTTCGTTTCCGGAAGCCCAACTCCAGGGCATACCGGAAAATCGTCTCAGCCGCTATGGGCTGGTCCAGCGGCTGTCCCAGCAGTTTTGGGATCGTTGGTCCCGGGACTACCTCCACCTCCTGCAGCGCCGGCCTAAGTGGAAGTCCTCCAGCACGTCTCTAGCCCCCCAGGTGGGCGACGTGGTACTCGTCCACGACGAGGCATCTCCAAGCTACCGTTGGCCCCTGGCAATCATCTCGGCCACATATCCAGGAGCGGATGGTGTTGTGCGTGTGGTGCAGGTGCGCGATTCCCGAGGGAATCTCCTGAAACGCTCGGTGCGTAAAGTGTACATCCTACCCAAAGACGATCATTGCGATCAAGGGCAATAAACATTGACTTTGCTCTTAGTTGGTAGTTTTCGCTTATTGAACATTTTGCTAGGTTTAGTTGTTTCTTTGCTTGTATTCATGCTAGTTGTAGGTTATCTGTAAGACTCTTGTATTATCATCTGTCATTAGTTCTTGTTATGCATTTGATTATTTTGTAGTGTTAGATTTCAGTTTAATTTTGGGATTTAATCACGTCGTGCCATAGTCGGCCCTTCGGGGGCGGCATGTTTGATTCACACAGATGCGTGCATCAAAACCTTCTTGATTATAATTAATCATGTAATTCAAGTCATAACTGTTTTATCTCATTCAAAGGTCGTGGTAAAGTCAAATTTGCATCTTGCCGTATTTGTTTGCCTCTGTTAATGTTGGAAAGGAATTTGTAAGCTTCCCTTAATGGCTTTTAAGCGGATGGATACATTTTCTAATAGAACTTAAGCCGACTTAGCATATTTGGGAATCATGGGTTTATGGATTTCGTTCAATTGCCTCATTGAGAGAGCTTAGCATTAAGGTTTCTTAGAATAAGCATTTTTCCTAAATAACGTGCGACGCTCCGATTGGCTACGCAGGATCGCCTCAGCCAATAGTGTTTGAGCTTGCCCCTCCTTGATGATTTGGCGAGTTCGGCTCGCTGTAAATTCAAAGTCAGTTAGATTCAGAGCCTCGAGGAAGCAAGTTCAGCTATGCTTTGTGCTAGTTTGCGTTTCGGTCTAACTCCCTGGTAAAGTCGTTTCCAGGTTGTTTTGTGTTACGGTTACGCGCAATTCGCTATTTTCGCGTGGCCAATCCAAGCGTGTCACAACAGTTGAAGCTTTTGTAAAAAACCATCGGTCCATCAGTGACGTTTGTAATCGTTGTTACTCAATATACTCGTGTTTGTTAAGTCTTGTTTCACTCCAACAACTAACTGAACCCAAGTTAGGGTTATTAAGTGGCAGTTCCCGGCAATCCCATTGAACCGGAACTCGCAGTGGATTAATTGGGGGCCCCATTCGTGGAAGCCTCTTATCAAGTTAATCGTACAAAAAACAAAAACAATACATTTATATAATTGTCTTGTAATGAGTTTTAGAATTTATTATTAATATATAAATTTGAAATGTCAATAAAAATGTGAACTGATACGGATCCCTACAATGTTACATGTTCCTTTATTCATTCCTATCCTACGCTTATTGTAAATTCTGCACTTGAGACCACAAAAACAATTGCATTACTGGC